>AP028276.1:17880619-18626495 GCA_030269945.2 Trilocha varians | reverse complement strand
GAACGAAACCATAGTATAGCTGGTCTAATTACGAAAGCTTGACTTTTTGATCGCTTTGATCAAGAGCCTTCAGAATTTTAGGCAGAAAGCCGTGAGAATAGCATAACTAAACAGAAATAAATCTTCTTACAATACTATCACAGACACGGAATTCCAAGTGGTTAAAACAAGGACTGTGGATTCAGGAGCGCCGTGAATACAAAAATGAAATGAAATTATTTATTTTCAACTTTAACACGTTCGTTGCATTACGAGATCTATCAGATCTCTTGCAGGACTTTTGTATTGTGCGTTGAACATAAACGTGTTGTTTCACTCCTTGCGGAAGGATCTAACGTGTAAAGTTCTTTAGGTATGAGTAGGACAAATATACATATTTGTTTCCTATTTAAAGATGAATTCAAGGACATTAAAAAAAAACAGGAGATGGATTAGGTCCCTAACGCACAGTACTGTAATTGTTTTCATTCCTTGCGTTAGGAGATATGTCGGTACTCGTGGAATCGTACGCCTCGTAGACGCAAGAGAGGGAAGGTGGGCGGCGCGAGCGCTGCGTGACTCGTTTTAGTGTTGTCCTAGCATCGACATAGAAAATGTTTGGTTGTTTTTGATATTGTCTTAGCTTAGTTGCATTTCTGGTGGGCTTTGCTACTTATTTCTAATGCTAGAGTGTTTAAATTATGTAAGCATTATACTACACAGGGGGAGGGGGTTCACATCACTCTCTGGTAAATTTCCGGTACCCTAAATTTCGGTTATTAAAACAAAAACGTCCTTATTGTAAACTTAGAAGAGACCTGGGACAGCCAGCTTTTATTTAATACCTCCGTCCTCCGTATATTTTTTTAAAGCAACAACAGCCTAAGAACAAAAACATACATAACACACTCGAATAACGAAACGAATAAAATTAGATTCCATGGCATTTACTTCACTGACATAGTTGGGTGCTGTTTATTTATACAATGCACTTTATTACAGAATTACCCGAAGGAAGATGTACGGATCATGTTTTCCAACGTGGCGACAAAAAAAGACGTTGTGTGGGTTGTTATGAAAAATTACGACGCTCATTAAACAGCACTGACGCTTCTAAAAAGACTAAACGAATTGTTACCATTTGCGCGCAATGCAAGCAATCAATGTGCTTACCATGTTTTAATGAAAAACACTTTTCATAATGTATAAAACTTTTTCAAATCGACAACTGAGATATTATTTTATTCCCATCACTACTTACTACACATATTGAACTATCTTCCGTTGCGGTACGAGATACAATCGATATCATATTTTTTTTTGTTATTTGTAGTTTATTCAAATGTCATAACTGCGTGCGAACCTAGCAAAATGTAAAGCAATAGGCTATCTTTCACCCACAAAAACTTCAAAATATATTTGATTATTTTTTGGAAGTTATAAACTATTTTGAAAACTGTATCTTTAGGAGACCGATTAGGTCTCAAACGCACCAAATGGTAGGTTAGTTTGGAGGTCTTTTAGGTCTCTAAAGCACCATCTGAAAGTTTTTTGAAAGTGATGGCGCAGGGAACGTGTTAATGAAATTATTATGCTTACTGATGTCAAAAGGCTACCACCAGTTCGAAAAAAGAAATAGCCACCATCTTGAGAAGAACTGGTAAGAAACTCAGCGGGCATGTCTTTTTTGTATAATAAGCTTTAATGCAACGATTTTTCACAAATTTGAATTAATGAAATTACGCCACATTTGTTGACCCTTGTGCCAACGGTGATAAGGAGGTACATACATAAACGTTTTTCACCTTCACTCAGATACTTTATATTTAGCTTTAAAAAATATTATTATAAGTATCTAAGTAATAGATAATGATCTCTCATCGTAGAGCTTCCTGAGCAACTATAACCGCTTACTATCAGATCCGCTGTAAGCTCGTTTGTCTGCCTTGCATTTATTGCAAAAAAAACAAATATAGACACACTGTTTATCTGGCAGATTTGATATATTATTTATACGTATAGTTTTCGTCTGTATAGTAAACTGAATTGTGGTTAGGCACTAAGCCGCAGGCTCGTTTCTAAATTAATATCCTGTCTATGCGAAATAAAAAAACAAGTAGCAATTTTGTAAATTAATTTAATGTGTGGAACTAAATTATCTAGTCTTACTGAAGAATAATTTGTTTCTTTTATTTAATATAGTAAGGCCTCATTTTCGTTTGAATCGTGAACAAATCAATTTTGTAATTTTTGTAAAACAGTTTCAAGTGTAATATCGTGTTACAAATGTTTTGTTAATCTAAATTAAATACATTAAGCTTCATTGAATAAAATAAGCTGAATATTAAATAGAGAATTTGAAAAGTAATTGGAAATGTTTTAATTACTTTTATACGTGATTTTTATTGAAAAATCTGATATATTTTGCAGTGGAAATATTTTAAATAGTTAAATCTCATTTATCGTGTAACTATAACATCATTATACAATTGGTTTCAATATTTGTGTTGTACGTAACAACCGCAATATGATACGAATGAAAATAATATCGCACTGAAAAATAATATTTGCGTAATAGATATTTACAGAATAATTCAAATTGTTTATTATTTGATATAGCTATTTAACAATTACAAGGTTATAATATCTTTAAAAAAACATTCTACGACACAGTGATGAGTGTCTGTATCGTAACAAGATTACCTGAGAATATGGTTCATCATGTCTAGCTCATTCAATTAATGTGTTTTTTGACCGACTTCCAAAAAGGAGGAGGTACTCAATTCGTCTGTGTTTTTTATTTTTATGTTTTGTTTGGGTGGACCGATTTGAATGATTCTGGTGTCAAATGAATGGTGATGGCTGAACTTAGGTACCATTGTTTTTTTTTAAGATCGAACAAGTACTTTTATATCTGTGTTTAAAAAGTGTATTTTTAACGGACAAAATTTTACGATTTGCTTGCATGATTATATGTCCTTTTTGTATCCTTTTCATATGAACCGATTTTGATGATTCATTTTTTTTTTTTTTCTCATATAAATTTGATAAAGATCTGGGTACGGGTAGTTTTTGTGCTATGCTTGAGAAATGGAAGTCAGTCGTTTTCATTTTTGTAATAAAATTATTGCCATGTAAGCAGACGAGACAATGGACCACCTGATCATAAGTAGTTACCGGGGTAGTCTCCACTCAGGAGCCGCTACCTACGAGCTACTTTTGCTCTTTTTAAGCCCCATTTTAAGACTGACAAATCGTTTAAGGAAACTTTATAAATCTACCTCGCGGTGTCCCCTGACAGTGCAGAGGTCCATGAGCAACGATAACTGCTTACGATCAGGTGGCCTGTTAGCTCGTCAGCCTACAGAGCAATAAAAAAATCTATTTAATAGTATTTGAAAAACTATTTTTTTCATCCTCACTTCTATTATCGTATGTCAATGATATAAAATACTTCAACGACATAAGTATATCTTCGATGAAACTCAAACTTGGTGAATGTAAATCAATATTAATGGTAAAAGTTTAGCTATAGTGCAGGAGCAGCCAGATGCTCGCCTAGTTTCAACTTTATTGGCTACCTTTTATTTTTTGAGCCGTATGGTCTTCTCGGGAAACTCAAGTTTTAATGGTGTACATTAAAAACTGTAAGAACATAAAAATATCAAAAAATTGATATCTTTCCCACGAGATCCTGGGCTTCACTGCTCAGAGTTATTACGATGGTCGCCGCTATAGATTCTGGCTACACAGGAGTTACAGTAAAATTCTAATGATCGTAATTAAAATGTTATATTACTACTTAAACTCATTACTGTTACGTTTCACGTTGTTTCTTTTATTCAAGGTTTAAGTAAACTATTGGTACCAATCAAAAACTATTTTGATTAAACCCTAAACTATTTATAAAGTGCCTGCTGTAATTTCATTAACAACATGTAAGTACGAAATAACTGAGCACCATAAGTGGTTCCCGTCGCTCAAGAACCTCTTTTATGCCAAGAAATGCGGGGCCACTATCTGCAACTTACATTTAAAGACTTTCTTTAAGCTTCCATTTTCACTACAGATTTACGTAACAGAAAGAAACTATTACAATTAAGCAATGAGTGTGAATTTAGATTAAAGAACAATAGCTAAACACATAAACATACCAGCACAACTCACCAGATGGATCTCTAATAAGCAGTCAATAAAGTTCAAAGTCATTTAATTTCTCCAGCGAAGCAAGGTAAGAACGGACGGCTCGAAGCAATTAATGTCCATCTTAATTGATTAGGTCAAATTTTAAGCTAAACTTGGGTATTTCATAAATTGTTTCAAAGAATCTAATGGGTTCGGGAGGATTTGAGTTCGGAGTTCAAAAGTCAAGTCGATCGAGTCTTAATTGTATCGTTTGAGCACTTCAAGTTGGATTAGAATGATGGAGCCCTTGAGCGAGTCGGGGTTTGGTTATCGACTAGCACTTTTGACTTTGTTAATAGCGTTTTGGGGGGAATTGAGATTTATTTTGTTTTAAGTGTGGTTTGGTCTGTTCGAGTTTTTAAACGTATTTGAGAGATACAATGGAGAGTATGTAGATATCTTGCTTATATTAGAAGTGGTAAAGTCAGCAGAATGGCTTCTAATGAAACGGTATAGTTCGTTAGCTTTTACATCAGAATTACAATAGGTTCAACGGGCTATGCCTAATCCTCAGTAATACATCTGAGGAGACTTGAGCCCAGCAGTGGGCAGTACAGTACAGCAGGTGTAATATTACCAAGTGTCCAATCAACTGCAAAGAATTACACATAATATACTAAACCCAGTTAATCTTTTAAAAATTCTTTAGAAAACATTGCCAAGTCGTTAAAAAATTCACTGATCACACATGAATAATACGAAGCTTTCTGTAGCGAGTTAAAATAAAATTTTCAAAATGGATCCTACACGGCATTCCTCTTACATTTTGTATGAGTCGGCGTGTGTGAAAGATACTGGAGAATTAAGTGTTTGAGTGGCATGATGTTGTTAACGAACACACAAAATAATTGTTATACAGAATGAAATCTTTTGCAAATCGTGCTTGAAGATGTTACTCTTGGTTGGTTGTATTTAAGAAACAACTGTTTAAAAGGTAATTTTGAAATACGAGCATTTTTCAGCTGTTGGAATTATACGAAATAAGTTAAAGCTATGTCGAATTGTATGTACTTTTATTTAAAGGAATCAAGGCAATTTATGGCACGCTTACTTCCAATGCGTTCAAATGACAACTGGTAGGCCAACTGTCAAATGGTATTTCACTATAGTTTCAATAGCCGGCCAATGCATACAAATCCCCCGTTTACATGTTGGTCATAACCGTCTCTTGTTTTACGTGTGTTGTGCGTTGTGAACCAATATATGGAAACGCAACATTAAGGAATTAGATTTGTAGATTGAGTTTAAAACATTTCAACGACATCTTATGAGCAAAAAAATATTTCTGTATAGTATATTTTTTCTGTGACTGAAGCGTGTTAATTCGTTGCTTTCACAACGTACGATCTAAAGCTTTTAACGAGAAGACAGATTGTTTGAACAGCCTACCAGAATTTGCTTTTCTTTTTAGCTTCAACAGGCTTGCAGTTTAAATAAATGTAGAGGTAATTTTATTGGATTATTTTTGCGAAGGCAAGTATTTCTAGTAGGGGTTTGCTGATGGTTAGTGGTCACTGTTGTCGTAGATTTCAGTATTGTTAAAGATAGAACTAGGTTGTAACTAAGTAATCACTTACTGAGACTTACTATCAGGTGTGCTGTCGGCTGGTTTATTATGCTGCTTCTTAAACCGTTTTTAAACAGGAAGAGGAGGCATATTTGACACTTTTTACAATCATTTTTACCGATGTAGATATGTGTTTACGGCCCAACCCATAATGTAATCTAATATATAAAATTCTCGTGTCACAGTTTTCGTTGCCATACTCCTCCGAAACGGCTTGACCGATTTTGATGAAATTTATTGTGCTTATCCGGTATCTATGAGAATCGGCCACCATCTATTATTCATCCCCCTAAATGTTAGGGGTAGTCAACTCCTAATTTTTTTTTTTTTCGACGCAGACGAATTTGCTCGGGGCAGCTAGTATCTTAATGATATTCTGAGATGCCAAAAAGCGCACCCTACCTCCTGCTAAAATGATAACTAAAAAGCTTTTGGAATACCAATGTACCACCTACCACTTGTCATTTAGGACTCTAAATTATATTCAGGCTTCAAAAATCAAGACAGCGTATTCCCAAAAACTAAAAATTATATATTACAATCATTTAATTACTTCGTCAAATGTTACGCATAGCAACAAATAGGAAATCTTAGGAATGATAAAATTAAAACACCAACTAAAACGATTATTTTTGTCAAATCGACTGTATAATATTCCCGATACAAGAACAAAGTTTATAAAGCGGCCATTCATGAATCATATTATCATGTTTGAAACTTGTTACAAATAGGTCCCGCGGAACTTGAAGCTTTTGCATAAAACTCGGCTGAGACACAAAGCGATCCAAACGAGTACTTAAAGAGTGTTTCATGTGGAAAATATATATCAACGTTTCATTAAATAAGTTACGTATTTTAAACATACATACATTTAATATATTTAATTCAAATCCTTATTATTGTGTATCGGATTCGCTCTTCACTGTCTAAACTTGTGAAAGAATCTGTAGCAGTTTTTTTGATGCTAAATTATTTTGAGATTACAAAAAAAAATCATAAAGCATAATGCCTACATATTTCTATATAACATAAAATCATCGGAGAGTATTGCATCCATATTTCCCCTGATTTATTCATCTTTACTTACTTACTTTGCTAATTAAAGTCAAAAAAAATCCTTTCATCCTTTTTTTCACTATTTCAACCCAATTAACATTCAGAACTACGAAAATATAGAATCAAATAAATAATCTTCCAGGCAATTCCTTCAACTCCTCGTCCATCACGACACAGTACACTTACTAGTACTTACTATAACATTATTATTACATTAAAATTTTCGTAATTATCAAATATTTCTCCAACATTTTTTCATCCATCGTGTCTGAAGCTTTAAAAAATACTCTGTCCGAAGTTCCATAGACCCGAACCGGGAATTTTTCGTCTCGTCTCAACTTTATTTGAAATTATAATACGTCGGAGAAGAAATCAAATCAAAATTCCATTTAAAGTTTAGATTTCAATATTTGTTTCAAAAGCAGATGTTCGGTATGTTAATTTTGCAGGTTTTTTGATTTAAATTCGAGTTGTGATGAAGATTGTTGATTGTTGATGATTTTTAAGTTCTTAGGTTTGTTCATTAAAGGTGCACGAGGCCATGAGTTCCAGAGGTATATGACTTCTATGAGTTACTATCTTAACGCACGATCAGGTAGCCTGTCATTGCAGAGGTCTATGAGCTACCGTCATAACGCACGATCAGGTGGCCTGACCTCGACACGGCATTAAAAAAAATATAGTGCTAAAGACCTATTTGATAGAAGTCAAGTACCGTTGCACAGATCTCTGCTAGCATACGTCATGTCAAGGTGGTTTGTACGAGATTTGATTTTTAATTAAAGTGAAACATAGAGTCTAAAGGAGCTCTCTTAAGTGCATTAGGTGAAATTTGTGAGAAGTCTTATATCGTATGTCCGCATTGGCTCGCCAACTTCCAAATTTCATATAGGTCAGCCGTCATTTGTTTTATTCGCGTGTTGGACGTTGACGAGCCAATGTGTAAACGCGACATTACGTAGAAGTTTTTGTTTAAATTGATTACATATTACAAAAATTGTACATCAAATTTTAAAATCAAACTCCGTACTCTCTGTACTCATTTAACCCTTATGTTAGCAACTGGGTACCCACCACGGTGTATTGGTTTGAAAAACTCAAAGAAAATTCAATATATCATTTTAAAAAAGCTATAAAAAAAAACAGATGAAACGAACCTAATTACAAAAAGATCAACGAACCAATAAAGCTGCGAGCATAATTAAAAAGAAAAACTACAACAGAAATAAAGTAAAACTAAAATACAAATGTTGAAAGATGTAAAACATTAAATAATATTCCCTCGTTCAAATTACAGCAACAAAATAACTAGACAGAATAAAAACTTTATACAAATCTTTTACAACCAATCACGATACTAAATCCCTTGTGGGTTCAAAGAAGAATGTTTCAAAAACGTCATGTATGCTAAAAATTCAAGTCAAATTTTTTGACCAACCAAGTGCCAACGATACCTTTCAAAAAGGAGATACAATCAGCCTCATAAGTGCATGTTCATTTTCGAAACCGTATCGCATGAGCGCTGTACTGTACTGTACTATGCCCATTACTGTCCACTGCTGGGCTAAGGTCTCCTTGCATAGGCATAGTTCACCACGCTTGCCTAATGCGGATTGGGAAATTCACATATCTTCAAAAGATTTTTAGAATCTTTTTCCGATATGCAGGTTTCTTTACGATGTTTTCCGCTTTTAGTCAGTGATATTCTCAAAAATTGCACATAAATCTTTTTCACTTTAATAAACGCATTTTGCACTTATTACCTTCAATAACAAACATTTACAAAACTATTACGTCACCGCATTGTCGTGCGATTTTCGCTTGTATGGTTGATATATGCTAATGAGACTGATTGTACATACATACATAATCTTTATTTCTGTATAGTTAAAATATTGTGGTTTGGTGTTCTGAAATATTTCCATTTGTAATGTTCTTTAATTACACCGCTGCAGTTCTTGTGTTCTTTTCGACTTTTTTTGAGATATGGTTTCATTTACAGCGGGAATTGCAATTAAATTTGAAATGTGCAACGTAATTTTTAATCTGTGAATTTAAACAAAAACACCGAAAAAAATTTAAAATGAATGATTGGTATAAGATACCGACAGATATCTCATCAAACAACGGTAGGTAAGGTATAATATCAATCAGGTTTTCTAGACACGAACACTAACTTCTCGTTATGATTAAAAAGAAATAATGTTATGTAGGCAGACGAGCCAACGGGCAGACGGGTCACCTGATCGTATATCGTTACCGTCGCTCATGGACTTCTGCAATGTCAGGGGGCACTGAAGGGTCGACCCTCCTCAAGCTTCGTTTGCATTACATTTTACCAAAATGTACTTACTTATTTTGGGTACTTTTAATTAGGAGAAAATCGCTAAACTTCGATGGCCGTCAACCAAGTGTATACGTGAGTTGAACCGCACTAAAACCTCCTACCACTCACATGGACTACGATGAGGTGAGGTTTACTTATCAACCCGCTACTCCTTCAGCTTATGCCACTCGCTACCCGCTTGCATCACAGCCTCAGCTTCACCGTGCCCACTTCGCCGGACGTTATAAATAAGCTAATGACAGTTTATGGTAGTTTAATATCTTTACCGCCTCTCCGGGAAATTGCTTGCCAAGAAAAATGAGCAGATTATATCATTCTCAGGGAAAATATGCTTTTAGAATATGTCGAGACGGTGTTGTTATGAAAAAGGTTGTTACTGAGTAGTTACTGTTAGAATGAGCTTATCTTTGGTATTTTTAGTCTATGATTTTGTTCTTAAGAAGTTAGGTTAATAGGCTGTGGGTAATTCAATTCAATTCAATTCAAAATTTCTTTATTCGGACATCAGTGGTCCAAGTTGTTAGTATTAACAAAAATAACTTAAAAACTAGGTATTAGTAAGACATAAGGAAGGAATAAAATAAATAAACATAATTATTTATTACGTTACGTTACGTTATTTTGACTTGGTCAATAATGAATTTGGATAGACACTCAGACATAACAGTAGTAACCACTATCCTTCAAGTAGGATGTATACTAGTTTGCCTATTGATGCAAAAAAATAAAGTGTTTGTATTTTACATTTTATTTTTTTTCTCAGATTGTTATATTTTTAGAAGCAGTACTGATACTGTGCTAGAATATTTTGGAATATTGTGTCTTAAAAATAAACTGGAACTGACAGTCACTTCCATTACTAGCATAGATGATTTGAACTAATATTCTCATAATAATAAAATAAAAATCTATTTCTCTATTTTAATCTATTCTTATTTTTGATATAAGATATTGAAATCATAACTATCGTCTTCTCACAAATTATAAGTATTTACAATAATGATAAGGGATTTAGGAATATTTTTTACATTCTAAAAACAATAAAACTAATTACAGTAAAACAATATTATGAACATCAAAATTACAATCCACTTATTCGTATATATAAATTAATGTGTTTTGAGAGCTTCATCAAGCTTAGTCTGCAATACCTTTTTCTTTTTAAAAACAAAGAAATTTAATTTGTGATATTCTTTCACAGAATTCCAAGTACTGAGAGAAAAGAACCCTTTATTGGAGATCCTTTTAGTCGACTTCGGGGAAATACAAAATGGACCGTTTTTCCCAAAAATTTTCTTTAATAATATCCTTAAGTACTCCGTTCCGCTCAGTATGAAAAGAAAACAAGATTACTACTGTGTAAGTAGAAATATGTAAAATGCTGAGACTAGAAAACGTTATAAACGAGGTTGAAGAAAATACCTCAATAGAAAGTACCTCTATGCCTTAACTGTGTACAGACGTATGAGCTGTGATCCATTTACCATTAGGTGTGGGTCTATACCAACCCATTACTGCCCACTGTTGGGCTCAGGTCTTCTCAGAAGAGGGATAAGCCATAATCCACCACGCTTGCCCAGTGCGGATTGGGGACTTCATATATCTTCAAAGGATTTTTAGAACCCTTTTCCGATATGCAGGTTTCCTCACGATGTTTTCCTTCACCGTTTTCAGCCAGTGGTGTAGTGAAAAATTGCACATAAATCTTTTTCTACATTTAGATTTAGAGCCGGCCGGATTTGAACCCGCGACCTCCCGAACGGAAGAAAGCGCTTCGACCACTCGACCACCACGACTTAGGTGGGTGTACGTCCGTTCATTTATGATTCCTTCCCTACCTTCAATTTATAACTATATTTTTCTGTTAAAGAAACTAAACTCAACAAATACATACCTTACACATACCTTATGTAGGTATGTGTTACCTTTGTTAAAGAAATTAAAAATAATGCTATCATGATCGACAATATCAACAGGCCGTACACCTTTAATCACTCGATGTAATGTAGGTAGCCTCCTAACGTATCTAATAATAGTCACCACTTCAGAAATTTTGCCCCATTCAATTAGCAATATGTCTTATACATCTCACATTCAGGATTCACATTTGGTCTACTCTCATAACATCAAACAACGATATACATTTAAATTTGCAGAACAAATTCTCTTAGCAACAAAAACAATAGATACCAATACAATTCTCTTAAAATTCTAATACAATAAAACCCAAAAACGCTCTTAATTAAAATCGAAAATCCAAAACAAAAGGGCCATTCAAAATCGTTTCGCGAATTTTCTCATCTTCATTAAAATGTATTCGGGGAGCAAAAATAGCGGAAAATATTACAAGTCTTGCGTAACTGTATGAAACGGTCATTGTCCGTCAAATAAACCCCATGATTATAAGGGTGTTCGACAAGGAAACAGGGCTGATAACAAAGGGAGAGTCTGTAATAAAGATGGAAATATACAAAAGTATAGAAGGAATAAATTGAAGCGTAATTTTTTTGGTCAATATTTTTATGGGGTTGTAACTAGGGGACAAAAAGGTTTTTAATGTGTCTTTGTAATTTGAGAACAGTGTGTGCCTATTATACATAATATAGTAGCTGTGTACCATAAAAATATTAAACTAGCCGACATTATTTCAAAGCGTTAGTAAATAGTTTACTTAGGGAAGATCGGTATCCTGATGACATAAAAGTATACCAGTACATCGAATTCGACTTTTAAATCTTAATAAGTAATGAGTCAATACAAAATGTAGCATACATGTAAAGCGAGAAATAGAAGTGAGTGGTGAATTGCTGATAAATAAATTAATGATGAGTAATACTTAACGCTATGATAAATGAAAGCAACCCAAAATACAATTAATAGTAAATACCCTATTTAAAGACCAAAAAACATAAAACACCAAACTTGAATTAGGTAATAAAAATTTTAAACTTCCATTTCGAATATATATTTTATTGCAAACAGATACACATTAAGATCAAGAGAGATATATTGTAAAAGTTTTCTACACATGCGCAGTATCTCCGCGACACGCATACTCAAACAGTTCAGTTGTAACTTGTGGATGTTTGATGGAACAGTCTAGAAACTTAACGCTATAAAGAGTTTTAAGGCTTTTTTAATAGCCCCAATGATTTGTTAGTGAATGCTACTAAAAATTCAAGGAATGTTTTTTTCTTATGACCATATCGACGAGACCTACATATGCTTATATGAGTGACAAAACGTAGGAGGGCCATTTGAATGTTCTAAAGTATGTAACTTTGTAAGGACTTTCAACAATTTAGTAGGTTCTATCTCTGAAAATAATTAGAAAATAAAATTATTAATTTTTTGGTTGTATCAGTATACGTAAGATCCGTTGATATAGACAAAGGAGCCAATGGGCCACCTGATCGTAAAATTATCGTCGCTCATGGACCTCTTCAGAAGACACTGAAAGGCTACCTACGACCTACCTTTAAGGACCTTAAGCCTCATTTGAAGAAGGACAATTCATAGTTCTTGGGGAACACCAAAGAGTAAGTAATTAAATCTTGGAAAACAATATTGGCACCAGCGTTTTAAGTAGCAGGTAGCTACAAAAAAAAAACGACTCGAACCCGCATCTAAAGGCTAGATTTAACCCCTAAGCCACCAGGACTTAAATTATAGATATATACACACTACACACTTTATATTTTTTGCTACTTCAATTCCACAAAAACTATTTTTCTCGAAAACACGAAACCGAATAAAAACAAATATAATAACAGATGAAACGAGAATCCAGTCTAGTTCTCAGCCTTATTCATTGCGGCACCTAAGGGTATTCATTTAAATGTATGAATATTTTATTTCATAGGATTCCTTACGAACCTGATACTTTGGATCTAGTTTTGTTTTCTCTTGTTGGACTAGAGTTATAAAATATTTCAGATATAGACAGACGTAATAGAAAGAAATAACTAAAAAGAAAAAAAAAACTTGAGAGGTGTTATGGGACACCCGAACAGAACGAAGTTCCTTTCGATTAAAAGATATCTTATATTTTTTTTCCTAACGTAACGTGTTTTAAAAGATTTTGATCACAGCGCTATCTAGCGATAATCATCTAAAACAAAAAAAGTGTCGTGAGAAGTTTTCGTAAGATTTTTTTCCGTCTTGCCCCCTTTCGATAACGCGCGATAAGGAACTTCGTTCCAAAAAAATGTTTATACAAGCATAGTAGAAATCACTCTACTGCAATTCAAGAATGTTAAAGTAAAAGCAATTTTGTTGACCCTAGTACAAGTATCATTGGTATCTATTAACACGTTGCTGCTTAACGAGGCCTGAATGATCCCACCAAAGGAAAAACTTGAACTTCCCTGCGGTGTGAAGAGCAACTTTGTTAAAAAGGTGGTGTCTAATAGACCGCGTGTCACGCTAACGTCTGGTCATGGGGCCGATAGCACCCCGTGTTGCAGCTAACGGTAAGTATGCAAAAATTACTTTCACAACGAACATGTTAAAATGTCAATACATATAGGCTTTACATCTGTATAGTAAAGACTTATTTCAGATTACAGAAAAATAATCTTTATTGAATTTCAGTGGATTCTGGGAAGATTTGTATAAGTAATCTGAATACTTCTTTATATCTCAATATTGAAGATATAACAGATTTAGTTAGACCCGCTGCGTTGTATAGTCTGCTTTAAAAGATCTATTTTACTCTATACCAATTTCAAATGAGCTCCGGTCTTCGGTGTTCTTCGAGTTATCACGTCTCTGTTTAACCCTTTCAGGACAATAAGATGGCTGAGACTAAATATGCGAATACTACACAATATTTAAGTTATTCTGTAAAGTAAGAGATATCACTAGAAAAAAATTGTAGGGTGTACAAATTAAATTATCCTATTAATTTCATGGGAAACATTTTAACACAACGTACCTACGTTAGACATTCATTAAAAAAATATCGATTCAATAATAATCAATAACGATTTTTGTAGAAGGGAAAACATATTTCCCTTGAGCGTGAAAGGGTTAAAGGAGAGGTGAGGCTCTCTGTGCATTCTATATCGTCTGGTCCATGGGGAATGCTCCGAGGAACTCTTTGAGATGATTCCTTCATCTCCTTTTTACCATCGCACCACACGCCGCAGGGGCAAGGTTCACCACCTTTACTTGGAACCGCTGCGCTCTTCTACAGTTCGGTTCAGAAGATCATTTTTGCCCCGTACCATTCCGATTTGGAATGGACTCCCGTCCGCGGTGTTCCCGGAGCGCTATGACATGTCCCTCTTTAAACGAGGTTTAAGAAAAGTCTTGTATGGGTAGGCGGTAGATAACGGCCCCTCTTTGCCCTGGCATTGCAGAGGTTCATTCGCGACGGTGACCGCTTACCATCAGGTGGGCCGTATGCTCGTTTATCTACTTTGCAATAAAAAAAAAAGGAGAATTTAGAAAAGTCTTGTTGACTCTAATGGTCTAGCATTGCAGAAACTCATATTTTTTTCTCTCCATTTGTGTCATCATCATCATCAGTCGTCCACTGCTGGACATAGTCTCCTCCAAACCTCGCCACAATCACAATGTATTCAGTCAAAAATACAAATCTTTCAACTTTACTGACTTATCCTAAAATAATTCAGAACTTTGGAATCAAATTAAAAAGTACGAATCGAGTGACGTTTTAAGAATTAAAAAAGTTTTTAAACGAATTCATGAATATTCCAAACGAATTTAGGATTTGATCATAACTTTATAATTTAGACATTGATGGAGTTGCAACGAATAATCTAAGTTTTTGAGACGCTATAATGAACCCAAGAATAGTTTGATTTTGATTTATCTGCTTTTCTGAAACTAATTTTATCACAACTATGCTTAACTAGGTGACCCGCGCAACTTCGTCTACATTACAAAAGAGTTCAAAAATTGTAGCCTATGTGTTATTCTGATGTATAAGCTATATTGTGGTAAAGTTTCATTCAAATCCATTCAGTAGTTTTTACGTGAAAGAGTAACAAACATACATCCATACATACAAACTTTCGCCTTTATAATATATATTAGATACTATAACTTACTCCAAATGTTATTAAATGAAATATCCCTCTTCAAACGAGGTTTAAGAATCCTGTATGGGTAGGTGTTAGAAAACGTAGGTATATAGATAAATTCTTGTCCGGCTATTGCAGAGAAACATGAGCGACGGTAACCACCGATTATCGGGTGGACTGTAAGCTCCTTTATCTATTATGCAATCAAAACAAATAAACATAATGTTCGACGAACAAATTCACACTTTCATCGACACGAAATCAAGCCGTGAAAGAAATACAAGATCTAACATTTCAGAAACGTCTCGCAAATCCAAAGTAAAATATCAAACGAAAAAACAATGCTAATCCATGAGCCTAAAACATTAAATATTCAACTATACTCCAAATACTATTGTTCTCAAACTTTGTGAGACAAGAGTACTTCACTGGCTCTGATCCATTCAAATCATATTTACATATCAAATATCTCATCATACATTCTGTTTATCGCGTCCCAAATATAAAAAGCTTCCAACTATTAAGGGACATAATCCCAAAGGTTGAGAGTCCCTGTATCCCATTTATGGGGACAAACAATAAATTCGGGATGAAACTGACAAATCCTTCGGGCGAGTCAACTCGACGACCCTTAGTGTACTTTGGAAAAATATCGCATAAAGATAAAGCTATAGCAAACGTAAATATTGTATTAACTGACCTATGATGTGGTAAGGGTTTTAAAGATTTAGAGGATCAGAGTAATGTTTGTTTGTTGTTTTATTACCTACTATTCGCCATGTTTTGTTTACATCTCCTCTTTCATGCATATTATTATACTTTGTTATCTTTTCAAAATCAACACTTTAGGACAGCAAGTTGAGAAAATTATCACCCCGAAACTTAATTTCATTTGTATTTGTTATATAATCAAAATAAAACACTAATCAGTTGTCCTCATTTTGGAGAGGGGTAACACCATATGAAAACCAGCATATTAGAAAAACCTTAAATCCCTTCAAGGAAAAATTATGTAGTCCATGATAAGTCTCATCAGGCAAGCGTAGTTCCTGCTTCCTCTTCTAAGGAGACCGGAGTAAACATGCCAAACGAAACCTATAGATTATTAAAAACTGACCCACGCAAGTCGTCTACATCACAAATCTTTCATATGTGATTTAGACGACTCAGAGAGCGTATTAACAAAACTAATAACATTAAACACCTGTAACAACCCATTACTGCCCACTGCTGGACTCAGGTCTCCTCCGGAGAGGTGTTAGTCTACCACGCTTGCCCAATGCGGATTGAGGACTTCACAAATCTTCAAAGGAATTTTAGATTTTCCGCTTTGCAGTTTTTACACAGTTTTTAGTGTTGTGTAAAATTATACATAAATCTTTTTCACATTAAGTTTTAGAGGTACCTCCCGTACGGAAGACAAGCGCTTCAACCACTACCCCACCACGACTTCCACATTACACCTCAGTCCATAATTACACGAATAAGACATACAAAAAACGGTTGCAAATCCACTAGTATCGTCCGATTTGGACTGGAACAAACAAAGAATATAAATTAGCAGTTAATCGAGCAGTAAACGGTGGGGTCGCGATATGCCAAATGGGTCACGAAGTTAAGATACAGCATACGTGAGTGGCGTGCGTGATTCGATACTGACCGGCTTCGAATCGATACTATAGATATAGAATAACTGGTAGAAGTAAAATGTAATACAAATTAAAGTAATTATCACTTACACTATTACTAAACGGGTTCTTACCACGATTGTTTTTAAATGAGCGATCCCGATATTTCAGCACTGTTGCAAGCGTCATGATCACGGGAAGACTGAGTAACTGCGGGTTTTTTTTTTGTTTTAGTTGGAGGAAATCCCGAGGTATGTGGGAGTTGAACCTCACTAAAACCTCCAAAAGCTCACATCAGCGTCCGAACCCCGCCTGAGGCCAGAACCCAGCACGCGGTTATGCGGGATGGTGCGACGCGTTACGTACTGCGGCACACTTTACCGGTACGACACCCCCAGTAACTGCGGGTAGGTCATTTAAGAGCAGACAAATCTGTCTACCCTCTTTCTCGTTCGTTTGCCGGTACCACTGAAACTCATTTGTCAGTTCGTTTGACAGTGCGGTGTGTCGAGTGTCGAGATAATCGCAAATGTTTAAAGAAAGCTATTAATGTTTTATTGCAAAATTATTAAAAATAATTTTAGTCAGTCTTCTTCGTGTCTTATGACCCCAAGGTGGAGAGAAGACCTCAACAGTGCTTCTCCATTTTGACCTGGGTTGAGCCACATTCTTTAACTCCGCCCGAAACAACCCGATTGTCTTAACATCCACGTTTGTATCTTTTTAGATCTAAATTTTAGATTAGTACAGTAGTTTGAAGTAGTAGTTTATCAATCATGCAAAAAGCGACGGTGCGCCTAACCTTATTTGGTCGATTTTTCAATGGACTTTAGATCTAGGTGTGTGAAGGAATGTATTAGCGTGTGTATTAGTATAATTCAGTTCTGTTTAACGCTTATTTTGTGTCGATGCTGTGACGAGGATGTTTCTTTGACGAATAGTTTGATATCACACGTGGCTAGATGTGTTATGTTGACCCTCTTCGATGTTCCCAGAGTGCTATGACTATTTATTGCACTATCTGATCCTTGCAACTTCATGCATCAAAAAGGGGTTCAAGCAGCACTGTTAGATCTTTATAAGAACTACAAATTTGTAGCACACCATTTTGTTTTATAACACGCGATGTAGGAAAGGTTATATGTTATTTTTTTCACACCTTGGTTTATATTATTAGAGTTTTAGTACTGATCTCTAACTTTTCTAAGATTTTCTTCAGATCGCTCAACAAGTTTCGGAGCCTATTCAATACAAAAAGAACAGTCAAAGCTTTCCTTTTTTTAAATTAGTGTTAGTATAGAAGTAAGCAACTCAATATTTATTCATTCACAAAAACAGAAAGCTCACATCCGATACAATTCCTCTACTATCTATTAAAACATCTGTAACCAAATTTCCTCTTGGGAGTGCTACAGAACGAAGTACCTACATTCACACTTCGCCACACTCCGGCGTCGTATCTCACTCAATTTATCAGTCGCGACGATAACGCAGAATACACGTCAAAATTGAGTTTACGTCTAAAAACCAATTCGGATTATCTGATCCGCGAGTTTATATATAAAAATGGATTTTTATACTGTTTATTTATGCTTGCTTTGCGAATTTTGGAATGCGAACGGTTCGATTCTCTTGGTTTGCTTGGTTTATGATAACAATTATGGCATGTGTTTGTACTTGTTTGTAAATCGTCAGTAATAAAGATTATCTGTTGCTTATTGCATTTGTGGAAGTTAGTTTTTTTATAGTAAATAAACAACTAAAAGAAGTCCCTGATAATAACAATATTTTTATTACAAAAATAACAACCGTATTCCATGTAAATCTTGACCGCTAAAAATTCACATTGTTAAACACAGATTCAAAAGTACTTGTTGGATCTTAAAAAAATATTAAAAATGGGACTCCATGACGACAAACACGTTACATGTGACACCAGAATCATTCAAATTGGTTCAACCAACCTAAACTTACAATAAAGGAACAAACATAAAAAATACAGACGAATTAAGTACCTCATCCTTTTTTAGAAGTCGGTCAAATATTGTACACACACTTCATTCAAACAATTCGATCAATAATTCGACTAATAAGTTATGTTACGAAAATCGATTAGTTCTCATGCCCTCAATTCGATCTTTAGTGAAATCGCAGCACAAACCTAATTGTACCAAGTTTAGGTGTAAATGGTGTCACTTTGTGTTCGTTTGGTCGATAATAATTGAATGTGTTAGAAGTAGCTTTGTATCTAGCTTGACCTATATTATATTCAATAAGGTCTTCTTTTGTTGTAAATCTATAGTGTTTTCTGATCTTCTCTTTTTTAAGCTGAATCCTGCATTGCATAAAAACGTTGCCCCTCATTACCCTGGCATTGCAGAGGTTCATGTCGATTATGATGCAGTTTTTTAATACGTAGAATAATTGAAGAGGAAGGTTTGTATTATACATGCATAATATAGTAGAGATATGCCCTACGTACCCCTGCCGGACATCGAAATGGGTTCAATAGATCCAAAGGGGGGTAACTCCTACAACGTCAACATTTATAAAATTATTCTATGAGTTTTAAACAATTAAAAAACAGCAATTTAAACCACTTATTTCTTCGCTATAGTACAGGGTGTTACAGAAAGTAGCGTCAAAGAAGTTCAGAGATAAAGCAACTCCTTACCCGTACCCGAATGACCCCCACGTATGCGCGACTAGCAATTTTGTTTAAAAGTTTAAAGTTTTTCAGGTCTAAAATTTTCAACATTTCAGAAAAAAATTGTTGCTAAGTGCAAAGTTTTGATAAGCGACATCTCTGATCTTAGGAACGAACTAGTAGATTCCATAGTTTAATTGTCAACGATGTAAAAGTATTATGTTAAAAGGAAAATGTAAAAGCATAATCTATACTAATATTATAAAGCTGAAGAGTTTGTTTGTTTGTTTGTTTGTTTGAACGCGCTAATCTCAGAAACTACCGGTCCGATTTCAAAAATTCTTTCACTGTTGGAAAGTCCATTTATCGAGGAAGGTTATAGGCTATATTTTATTTTCAATTTAATTAGGGATCCGCATGAAAATATCGAATATGTAACAAAAGGTGAAAAATCAAAAACCTATTTATGCGTACGCTGCAAAAACTATTGACAATAGAACAAAATGATGTACTACGGGTTTTTAGGTCTTTTGAAGACAAACAAAAAAGTCCGCGACAGCATATATCTAACTATCATAGTTTAGTCACAATAACCGCTTTTATGTTTATAAAAATAAATAAATTGTCCGAAAAATTAATTTAACGTTAAATGAGTATCTTTATATTAACCCTTATCCAAATTAAGTATTATATTATCAAGAGTATTAATGTAGAAGTAAATTACTTTTTGTTTTATTCCAATCGGACTTTTCGTTTAGAAGTTATCACGAGTATAAAATGAAATTTTATTAATACACCCACAGCGGGCGGCGAAAATAATATCGCGACGACATAGCGAGTACTGTTTGAACCCCTTTGTAACGCAGACGAAGTTGCGCGGGTCAGCTAGTAAATTATATAGTCTAACAAAAATTCATACCTCGACATCTAAGAAAAATCGCTGAACATACATGGGGGTCATCCGAGTACCTAAAGGTGTGCTCTATCTCTGGACTTCCACTTGACACTACTTTCTGGAACACCCTGTATACATTCTGTTCACTGCAAAACATATTATATTCCACGTCAAAATAAACTAGGCAGCTCCTCGAAGTCTAATCGCGATCCTATTACAGATAAATTGTTTTCCAAATAATTTGTAAGTTCGTTGTTAAGTTAGCAAGTTTATGTTTCTTCCTATCTGTTCACGAAATCATAGGTCAAGCTATTTTTAGTCTTCTGGTGAAGTGAAGGTTTGATTTGGCCGATTTCCAAAAAGAGGTATTCAAGACGTGTTCTTGACTGAGTGAATAAAAAAAAGGAAAAAAAACATATTAAATTAAAAAAAGACATGCCCGCTGAGTTTCTTGCGCCGGTTCTTCTCAGGACGGAGGCGTAATTTTAGCGAACTGGTGGTAGAACTTTTGATTTTATTTTTGACATTCAAAATGTATGTGTGTCCACATCTAATTTGAAATAAATGATTTGACTTTGACTTTGAAACCACCACTTACGATTAACCTAAATAATTTTATCTGAAGTTTTTTTATTTTTTACTTTGAATTGTCTAGAATAGATAGTACTCCTCATTCAGTACTGTACCGTACTGTACCAACCCATTACTGCCCACTGTTGGGCTCAGGTCTCCTCAGAAGAGGGATTAGGCATAGTCTACCACGCTTATCCAGTGCGGATTGGGGACTTCACTTTTTTTTTCAAAGCTGATCTTGTTGATGAAGCCTATAATAATATTTCTTACTTGTTGTTCCGTTTTCAAAGGTTTCAAATAATGCTTTATTTACGAAAGTATTCTGTTATTGTTCTAAGTTTTCGCTTTCAATTATTTTCAAGGTTTCGTCCTTGAAGTTATGCCAAGTTTGTAGACGTGGAAAAATTCTATTATTTCGAATTAAATAGATTGAAGCTTAAACGCCCTTGTAATCAGCATTATCATAATTTTTACAAAAGACTTAAAAGTCGCAATTTACGTTTAGTTTCTACAAGTATTATTTTTGCTAAAATATTTTATGAAAAAGAATCAAATAAATCGGTTCAAAAATACAAAATTGTCTTCAACATATTAATAAAAAAATTAAAATCAACCCCAGACAGTCTACTATACCTACTACTCGTACATACATAGTTCTAGAGGAATAAGTCACCAATCCAATTATTTCAGAAACTTAAAATTAATCCTTATATCTACGACAATAAGATTGAATTCACCAAAAATGAAATGTATCTGAAACGGCATCGAGGAATATATTGGAATCTATCAACAGAATGCGAAACAAGATGTAGGTGGACGTTCTGGAAATCACTTTGGTTGCTGCGTCTGCAAGCTACGAGGGTTAAGGTAAAAGATTTTAATACTTTCTGTACCTTTTCGACTGTAAGAAACACATCTGTTTTTTACAAGCTTTATATTACTTGCACTGGATGTAACTATGTAAGTTCGGGTGGAATCTACCGAGTTAAATTTGACAAACACCCCAGTTTCCGATTGAGCTCAAATTTTGCACACATATACGAGTTTTTAATTTTTAACTAACTTTTTAAAGAATTTTAAACTAACTAATTATCATAATTTAAAAAAGTATTTTTTTTTATCACAGCGCCATCTAGCGATAATCATCTTTTCATAAGAATTTCCGTCTAGTCCCCTTTCGATAACGCGCGATAAGGAACTTCGTTCCAAAAAAAACTTGTAAAAATAACTACTAGTCAGAAAAACTTAAATTTTTACCACTATTGTAATACCAATAAAATCGCTAAATCTTCTAAATCACGCCACACTCATCCTATCACCTTTTCACTAGTTCACCGGAGCCTGTAGGGTCACAAGATTCAGTCGGCGCTGCTTGAAACGTCAAGAAACTATTGAATTATAGCCGGCCTTGAGAGCCTTCTCAGGCTTGGGGAACCGTGATATTGACGAATTTCCTTTTATCTGACAACCGGGAGATCTGAGGAACGATGTAGAGAAAGTGTTGAAATGTGGATTGTGGATTTTAATCTTATGTTAAAGTGGATATAATCGTTTGTAGATGCATATGTGTTTGGTTATTGTTATTCAAAAATGTTTCTGTTTTTTGTAATAGGTATTTTAAGTATATATAAAAATGAATTGCTGTTCGTTAGTCTCGCTAAAACTCGAGAACGACTGAACCGATTTGGGTTATTTTAATCATGAAAAATTCGTAGAAGTCCAGGGAAGGTTTAAACGGTGAGAAAATTTCCTTATGTGACGCAGACAAAGTTGTGTGGGCCAGCTAGTTTTAAATATTTTCAATATTCAGATTTTATAATAACAATAGGCTTTCATAGCTACATTTGTAGTTCAGACTTACTGTCTATTATGTACATTTTTAATAATACATTCCAGGGTATATTTTTTTACAGACTTAAAAAATCTTAAGTTCAGGTATGATTTTATTTGGGATAATCAATTATGACAATTTCCATTTCACTAATAACGACTCTTGTTTAGCTAAAATAATTTCATACTCCAGTAAATTGTTACCCCATAAAACAGAGAACTTCGTCTGCGTCACAAAGGGATATAATATAGCCTTCCTTGATAAATGGACTATCAAACAGTGAAAGATTTTTTCAAATCCGACCAGTGGTTCCTGATATTAGCGCCTTCAAACAAACTCTTCAGCTTAAAATATTAAAATAGTATTAGTATAGATTAGGGATGTAACAATGCGCGTGTCTAAAAATCGACATTTACATCTCTATCATCGAATATCTATAACCCAAAAATAACCGACAATCAAAAGACGGGTTACTAGTCAAATTAATCCCATTAATCAAGAGTCCAAACTAGAGGCCTAGTTAATACGCAGGACCCGACATTAATCCACTTACGAGTTTCAATTCATAACTTGTTTAATTTCGTATAAATCGGCGGAACTCCCGTAATATGTTCCCTGGAATATTTTATCCAGGTAATAGGGATGTGCTTTAGGATATATCTTAGATGTGGAATTATTCGGGGAATTAAAGAGCAAGTCTTGAGAATATTTTAGAATATTACGATTGTAAATAACGGCGTAAATAGTGTGTTGAGGTGTAATGACGTTGTAAATAGTCGATCTTCGTTTGGTTTTGTCAGGAATGACGTCACAATGTCCATTTGAACACTTGATGATCAATACTTTTGAATAAAAATAACGAGTTTTAACAGTTTATTACTTTTACATTAAGAGGTCCGTTCGCCTCTACAATTCAAACACGAATGAATAATACCAGCGGCCAACGCCTGTATTTATAGCAAGTGTCCACTTCCAACTACCCGCACGGTGAATAGGTTGGTTTCCCTTGTTACCACCCCGTCATATATAATAGTCATTGTGTTAAGTTTAGTTACAGAAGGGTTAACTGATTTTTCCTTCGACATGTTTCTTTACAAGTACCAAAATATAACTTATTTTAAATGTCATTCAAAAACAAGTCACGCTAATAACTTAACTTAAATAACAAACGAAACACTCAAATTTTCTTTTTAAAGTTTTTATTACAGTATCCCTCCTTCTTAACATAGCATTATAAAAAGCCAGTTGTAACAGAAAAAAAAACCCAAAAAGAAACCTCACATAACATCAACTTTTAAACACTACTTTGTAAGACTTCAGTATGTTCTTATAAAATACATCAAAAGTTATTCCAAAAAAAAGAATCCATTTCCAAATTTAAAAATTCAGCACGAGAAACCTGCCCCAAGTAATTCGTTTTGCAGTTGGCACCCCTGTTCAGGTAGACTTCGCAACTTTAACCCTTTCTTTTTCCTCTTGTTCCGTAAGACGTGACTTTTAATATTACCTTCAGTATATACGGTATATAAACGTATTCAAGGATATTAGAAGAGGGAAAAGGCTTTCTAACTTTAAAGTTTAATTTTGTGCTTGAGATATTATGGCTTGTTTGGTTTATGATGTGAAAAATATCAAGAATGGGTATAAAGAATCTTCATGACAAGCAATAAAAAGTTCTATAAGGTTATGTGCAAATTTAATACGAATCAAAACCATTTTTGAATTCCGATAAGTATCCTAAAAGGATGGTTCTTAATTAAAGTCCTGGATTACCTTTAATACACTTGAAAAAGAACATTTTATCAAATCGAATATTTAATTTTATTGTCAACATAGGTGAATTGCATTTAGGTTTTGTAAGGGGTGGGCCATATAAAGTTTGCATTTTCCAAAAGTTTGACTGTCATGTTGGCTGTGTGGCATGTTACGCCATCCTGTTGAAACCAAATGTCGTCCATGTCATACATACTCTTCAACTTTTGGAAACAAAAATTCGTTGAGCATGGCACGGTAACGCTCGCCAATGACCGTAACGGCGGCGTTGAGCATGGCACGGTAACACTCGCCATTTTCGAATGATGCCGCCGGACCAAAAAACCCACACCAAACCGTAACTCTTTGTGGGTGCATTGGCTTCTTAATGGTGACGTGTGGATTTTTCGACCCCCAGATGCGACAATTTTGCTTATTGACATAGCCTCCGAGGTGAAAATGGGCTTCATCTGAAAAGACGATTTTTCGGTAAAAATGCTCATCTTCAGCCAAACGATCTTCTGCCCGTTGGGCGAACCGAAAACGTTCCATTTCATAAATGTCAAACCTTTAACTAAATTATGAACACAAATTGAATGACATTTGAGCTATCATTCTCTAAATAAACAGTAGTTCAAAATGCAAACGTTAGATTGGCCCACCCTATATTTGAAATACTCAGGTCTGCAATGTTATACTTACAGTGATTGTTTTTCTTTGTCTGTATACCTAACATATCACACCTATTACGACCCACTTCATGGTACAGTATACTTATTGGATATACCTGCACATATACCTCTACCATATCTCTCTGAGGCCAGAACCCAGCACGGGGTTTGGAGGGACGGCGCGACGCGTTACGCGCTCGGCACTCTTTCTCGTCGCTCCGTCCCCGGACGCCGAACCGGTAGCCGCCGGCGGGCTTTCCCAAGCCCGCCAAGATGGGACCTCGTGTCACCCTCCCACGGAATACCCCGCTGGGTCAGAACCGGCGTGGGTCGGGGAGCGCGGTCTATCATCCCCCGGATGCTCTAACGCTAAGGGCGTGCTGAGCGAGATACGACACAGCGCGTATAGCTAGCATAAATGTGCTCTATAAGGGGTATTTCTTACGTTTACTTATTAAAAACCGTATCCAATTATTCTTCTAAAAACTCTATCATTTTCTCAGAAAACTTCTCAAATACCTGAATAAATAGCTTGAAGATTGAGCCAGCTCGGAATATTCTAAAATACCTATTCATTGGAAAAACGGCTTGAGAAGCAGAACATAGTTTATCAGAGAATAATATTCGTTGAAGAGCCGTCGATTTAAGACGCGATTAAACTATGTTTTGATGTCTTAGGCCTAATTTGTCGAAACTATAGTGTTTTCTTTTTTTTTACATTTCTGTTATTTCTACTTATTTTAAATATATCTGTGCTTGTGTTTTTCTTAGTCGTTTATCTCATCATTTGAATTCTTTGTCTTGTACTATTATAGTGAATTTTTTTTATTTTAGTTGTGGTGCTGTCGACATTGCTGAGTCGGTAACCGTTTTAAACTATGTTTGTGACTTAGATTTAGTTTAGTGTAAGTATTCTCTTATAGTTTGAAATAAATAATTATTCTATTCTATTCTTCTGATAATGGCGTAAAGTAAAGGTAGTATTGACAATATATTTTTTAAAATCCGTTACATAAAGTTTTTTTAGTATCAGATGTACACAACAAAGTTTTGATTTTAAATGCTTGTTTTTATTGCAAGACACATAAACGAGCCTGCGGCCCTCCTGATGGTAAGCGGTAACTGTCGCTCATGGACCTCTGCAATGCCAGGGCAATGAGGGCCGTTATCTATCACCTACCCATACAGTATTTTTCTTAAACCTCGTTTGAAGAGGGACATGTCATAGCGCTCCAGGAATAACCCATTGGTATTTTATTCCCATAATTAACGAGAATAACCTAAAGCATTAAATTAGAAACATTATTTTTATCTTACAAATAAACTGCGCTAATTAACGATATTGCCCTAAAATTCTTTCGTAAATGGCCCCGTATTTTGCCCCAACAGCCCCATACGTTGTCACCATCAGTTATTAAATACTGCCCACGTTGAAATTATTCGGAAGGTTGTTGACGAAGCTTTAAGCTATGCGCCCATTTAGGTGGCCGCAACGCATTATCCGTCTGTATCCGATTATTATACAGTTTGTATGAACTAGTGCACTTTTAAATTAGTGATATAGAAAAGGGTCCTTAAAGTTAGGTCGTAGGTAGCGACCCCTCAGTGTCCCCCGACATTGCAGAGGTTCATCAGGAAAGGTAACCACTTACGATCAGGTGGCCCGTTGGCTCGTCTGCCTACGTAACAATAGAAAAAAAGCAGTACTTGAAGTAATGGACTGACTGCTATACCTAAAGTTGAAAATGCAATTAAATATTATGTATTGACACTTTTTTATTGAGTTTATCAGATTCTGATTAGCTGGGGTACTAGTGTAAGTACTTATTACTAAATTTCTTTAAACACTCGCGGTTATCTACATCACTTACACTATTACTAAACGGGTTCTTACCACGATTATTTTTAATTGAGCGGTCCCGATATTTCAGCACTGTTTCAAGCGCCATGATCACGGGAAGACTGAGGAACTGCGGGTAGGTCATTTAAGAGCAGACAAATCTGTCTACCCTCTTTCTCGTTCATTTGCCGGTATCACTGGAACTCGAACTCACATTTCGATATACCACACTGACAGTTAAAAATAATCGTGGTAAGAACCCGTTTAGTAATAGTGTAAGTGATGTACTTATTACTGTTCACTGCAGGGCTAAGATCTCATCAGAAGTGGGTTTAGGTATAATCTACCACGCTTGCCCAATGGATTGGGGACTTCACATAGTCTAATATATTTCAAAGATTTTTAGAACTCTTTTCCGATATAGATACAGGTTTCTTTCACGGTTTTTAACCAGTGTTGTTGTGAAAAATTGCACATAATGCTTTGTCAAATTAAATTTGAAAAATACAAGCCAACCGATTTTGACCCCGCGAAATGTGTCCTGCAACATTGCAGTTGTGATTTTTCCTACGCCGATAATAAGCTGTCACTGGTGTCCCTCAATAACAAAATCTTAACGACCGGATGCGTCGCGACCCGGCCTGTCTAAATGTGCGCCCACCTTTATCGGTATCAACCGGCATTAAAATTCTCTGGTCATTTGCCGTGCGATCACACACGGCGTCGTATGGGGATGTTTTTGGATTAAACTTTATGTTCAATCTGATATAAAACGGGAGATATAAACATTCTGGAAATCGTAAATTGTATTGAGTTTTTAATATCTACCTTTTACACTGTAAAGGTTTAAGTTTGAGTTTTTTTTACCTCGTAGGCAACGAGTAAACTGGCACCAGGTTCACCAATACTCATGAACCTCTGCAATATCATGGGATACATAGATATTATGGTATATTATTCGAATGGTAAGCCCTAAAGTTTGTTTAGAAATGGTCTTTTTCCTCTAAAACTACTTTATTTTACTGGTATTGTATATAATTACTAGCTGACTCGCGCAACTTCGTCTGCGCCGAAAAAAAAAATTAGGGGTGGACTACCCCTAACATTTAGGGGATGAAAAATAGATGTTGGCCGATTCTCATAGGTACCGGATAAGCACAAAAAATTTCATCAAAATCGGTCGAGCCGTTTCGGAGGAGTTCAAGTTCGAACACCGTGACACGACAATTTTATATATTAGATATACCTAAAGAACCTCAAGGAACTACAGCGCTGAATTCCAGCTGGGCCCGTAATACGATGGGAACTCCTGTACTAAACAAGCTAGACCCATTTTATTTGGGCTTGCTTTACCTGTCACTCTACTGCTACATGGTAATAACTTGCTTTTTCGAAAGATTAAGAATTTAGGGTATTATTTCCAAAACAAATCAAATAAAATTCATTTATTCTGAACATACAGCCCCTCATTGCCCTGGCTTTGCAGAGGTTCATGAGCGACGGTGACCGCTTACCATCAGGTGGGCCGTAGGCTCGTTTATCTATCACGCAATAAAAAAAAAAAAAAAAAAAAAAAAAAAAAAACATAAATAAATTTAAAAAGAAAAGAAAATTGAGAGGTGTCAAGGGACGCCCGGATGGAACGAAGTTCCTTTCATTAATTATTGAGGGAATTGTAATAAAATTTATTTTTTTAACTTAAATAAAATATTTTGATCGCAGCGCCATCTAGCGATAATCATCTAAAACAAAAAAAGTGTCGTGCCAACTTTTTCATAAGAATTTCCGTCTAGCCCCCTTTTGATAACGCGCGATAAGGAACTTCGTTCCAACACATGCATAATACAATAACACACTCCACATTGTAATATGAACGCCTACAAATGACGCTCAATAGAGCATCAGATCCGTGATTCTCATTAAGATTCCCGTAGCCGTGTAACGAGGTGTCAGAACTTCACGTGTTACGGTACATGTTTCGGAAACATGCACAACTTTTCACATTTCCCATCCGAAACTCGACAAACAAAAAGGTTCGACGAGCAGACGCTACGTGCGTGAGAATCGCGATATAACTGCTTTATTTTTACCATAAACACATGTGAGTGTTTTATTGAGAACATATATGAGGTGTATAAGTAAATTTATGGGACTGTTATTTATCCGGCTCGAAGGACCAATGTTAGTTTTTAATTATTTGGACTAATGAACAACTGTACAATGATAAGATGGCTAGTGCGGTCTAAAAGTGAAGGTAGCTTATTTTTCTTAAAACAAGATAATTTTTTGTAAATAAACGAACAAAGAAGAAAAAAGTGTACTTCCCTTGGAAAAAAAATCGCTCATACTTTTGCCTGGTTCATAAACTATTTCTTAGTAAATGTCTTGTGAAAATTGATTCAACCATTTTTGAAATTACTCGCAACAAGAGAGACAGAAAACTGACGAATACCGTCAATAGATTGCACTAGCAGTATTTTATCTTTCAATCTTGTATAATTTCTGTGAGAGTCTAAATTAAAGAACACAAAAGAAAGAAAAAAATATATTGGTAAATAATAGAAAACATAATAAATTCATAAAATATTATATACTACCTCGAGTTCACCGACCATCACGCCCGGCCCAAACAAACACCAGTAAAAAATATAATAACGTTATAGCACAAAAGCTAAAAGTCGGCGATGTTTTTCTTTCCTTTTACAAAAGATTTCGTGTTTAACTGTAGCAGATTTCTTCATTAAGAAAGGTTCGTACAGTTTATTTTGTTATCCCCAATTTACGGGCACGACGAGACGTCCTAACACAACAGTATCACAAATTAACTAATTACTGAAAATATATATCTAAATTAAATTGCAATTGTCTGTTTGGGGTGAGGTTAACGCTCGCTGTATCAACTCGATACACTTTGCCTCGAGGTTTTATTGTAACAACCTAATAGTGTCCTAATAGTGAAAGGCATAGTTCACCACGCTTGCTTAGACTTCACATAACTTCGAAGAGTTTGTAAATCATTCTTCGACATGTAAGTATCATCACGATGTTTTTGTTGACCGTTATAGCCATGAGTAATGTGATAAAAAGTAAATCTTTTAAAACTAGAGCTGTTGATAGCCGCAGGCAAGTGCTTTAACTACTAAGCCACTTGGACGATTGCACTAAGTGGGAATGAGTTGCTCACCAAGGTCGTTTCATTCTAATAATCGTTTTTTTTTAATATATTTTGTCTATTTCATCTTTTGTATAATAATGTTTAAATATTAAAAAAAAAAAAGATTAAAGATAATGCTCATAATAATAATACAAAAAAGACATGCCCGCTGAGTTTCTTGCCAGTTCTTCTCAGGACGGTGGCTGTAATAATTATTTTTTGTGGCCGAACTGGTGGTAGCTTTTAAATATTGACGTCAACAAGAATGAGCATATCATCAATGTTGAAAATAAAGTATTTCATTTCAAAGTATTTCATTTCATTTCATGATTCTGCTGGCAGTATTGTTACAGAATAATTTAGCATAATAGTATAAAACGAGTCTTAAGAATATAATATACTGTTTGGAATACTCTGGTTCTAAAGACTCATGAGTGACGGTAACCCTTTACTGTTAGTAATCAAGTGGATCTATTGTCCATGATATTAACTACCATCTTAATTATCTCCTAAATTCTCCATATTAATCCCTTTTCACAAAAAATAACAACATAAAAACTTAATTAGTATGATCACATTTGACCTCGACCTTCATTCTCTTAATGCAGTATGGGCAACACAACAAAAACACATATAGCCAACATAAGAATTACGTTCGACATGTTGGACAAAGTTCTCTGGATTACTCATCTCTGACCGTGAAATTGATGAAATAAACAGTCAACTGGAATCTAGGTTAAGTGGACAAAGTTTGTAAGGATCATATATTTTGGTAGGATTAGGAGAATCTAGATTGCTGTGGATTAGTTTTTTATTAGTAAACTTAATATGACGATGAAACTTAACTTTTAACTTTCTAAAAATATATTCTAATCGATTTATACTTCCAAAAAAATATTTTATGGACCATTTCTTAAGCGCCATATTTTACCGGTAGATAATGTAAAATGATGATGAATAACAAGACTAAACAATAGTTTCATTGCAATATGACTGCACTGAAATTGTAAAATACGACATAATTACACAAAAAACCTTCATCATGATTGACAAAAAAAATACGGAAGTGACAAAATCGGTCAAAACACCGGTAAATATTTGCCGGTTGAAATTTAATTTGTAAAGACGCGTCTGGTCTTACGATGACACGGGTATACTTTCCATACCGACTTTTAGTGATGGGATAAAACGAACTATTCACATGAATCAAATCACTCATTGGTTCTTTCTAATGTTATACGTACGTATACAATAAAAAATGAAGTGTAGGTCTCTATATAACTATTATTATAAAATACAGTTGATGAAAATAAAATAATTAACTGTCACATGAAGAGATGAGAAGCTTAAATGAATTAAAAATTCAATAAAATTTTCTTCTTAACAACCTCAATATAGGCAAAACATTATTTAGAACGAAAAATACGTACAAAACTATCTTGATCACTTTCATTCATAAAATTAACGGATTTCTACCACGATTTTTAATTAATTGAGTGGCGATGTAGACAATCACGAAAGTTAATACAAAATCTTGAAATATTAAAATTACAATTAATTACTAAATCACACTCAAGGCTATATTTAACAATAACACTGAAGGAAACATTGGCATATTAAATGTTCTTTGTCGTGCGTGATATAATGCCATTAACAAACTTTATGTATAAACGCAAATAAATACGTTGTTTTATGCCACATCGCTGTACTGCTTAACTTTAACGGCTGTATGTATGTATGATACATTTACATACACAACATGCTGTTAATTATACAAAAAATGGTTAATTGTTATATCAATTGATAGTGTCGTATGAATTTGAAGTTTCTGGACCTCTACAAATATGACTTTTTAAATATAGTTTTTAAGCGTATTTACTATACTTATGGTATGTATTCGAAAATATAGTAACAACGATCCATAACTCTCTTGACAAGGAGACATTTTACGTATCTAACTATATTATAGAATGAAATCGAATATATAATTGTCTATATCCACTGTGAAAGAAAATCAAAAGAACCAATTGAATCATCAACGATGCAACAAAAAAACTTCACCATAACGAATCACTATGTCCCATCACTATAGCTCGAACAGAGGTCAGGATGATTTACCGTGGCCCCCTGACCTCATGGATAAATACTTGAGAGATGGCAAATGGCCTGGGATCGGGGAAAGTGGGAATAAGACGAGAATTCCGGGTTCAAGTGTGAAGGCTTGAGAGAAAAGGATTTTTCTCTGTAACTGAATGGGAAATTTTGATTCGGGAAAATTTAGCGTTCGATTGATACTGTGATTTCTTTTTGATCTTTAATATTGAAAACTGGAGATTTATTTTGATTACAATTTTATCAGATGAATACGCGCACGTGGTTTAAAATTAATAGTAAAAATATTTATTTATTTAAGAATCTTTACAAGAGTACAGTAATAATGCACACTTATATAAATCAAAACTTATGACTAAGTACCCTTAATTAAAAGTAATAACATGCATAATTTAAATTAGTAGATGCAATGAGACACAATTAAAAACATTCAATACGTTTTTTTTTTTTTTTATTGCCATATAGGCAGACGAGCCATAATGAGTATAATTTTGCGTATGTGTTTTTTATTGCTTCAAGGCAGAACAGTAGGTTTTTTAAATTTCCTAAAGTGTAAGTAAAATAATACAATTTATTTGTCGTTTGGAATCCTACAAAAGCTTACGGTAGTTGTTGTTATCTGGTGACATATTATACAAAAAACAAGGAATAATAAGAGGAAAGAAGAGAAGAACCTTTTATTATTTTACGTTTCAGATAGTAAATAATAAATATTAAATTATTTGGAACCGGTAAACTAGGTTTATATTATTTCCTCAACTTTATATCATTTACCATTATCACAACGCAACATAACTTTTGTTGATTACGACTTTGTGAAAACTAAAAAAGTGTATGAAAGTTGTATGAAGTAAAAGTTTCAGCGGGAATACGAGTTATCGCACTCTCGAAACTTCTACACAACTTATGTAACAGAAAAGCTCTGTTATAAAACATTGCGGGAAAAAATGCAGTTGGTCTGTATGTCCAGTACTTTTTGTCGAATTTAAACAATGGAAGCATCCTAAAATAAACAGTATTGAAATACATCATCATCATTGGACACGTCCACTTCGTCACAACGACCGGTCTTGCACTGTCTGCACCCAGTGCCTTCCCGCGATCGCCACTCCAGAACTTTTGAGCCCCATCGGCCATCCGTTCTTCGCAAAATATGTTCTGCTCATTGCCACTCCAAAGACGCAAATCTTTGGACTATGTCGGTTACTTTGGTCCTTCTGCGGATCTCCTAATTTGATCACGCAGAGAAACACCCAGCATATAATTTGAATACAGTATGTGACATTTTAACCACAAAAACTGTCCGAGTCCGAACCTCAACTGAGGTCAAAACCCAGCACGAGGTTGTATGGGTTGACGTGACGACGTGGACATGGCAAAACTAGATTCTCAGTTTAGACTACAGAACCAACATTTTTATAATTCACGTCAATAAATTAGCTGATAAATTCTCACAATATAATTAGGGTAATGCAACCACTTAATGACAATTAAAGTTAAACACATCGACGCCCGACTTGTAACAGTCTAACGTGAATCACACTACACACATCCAAAAGTAAATCAAGCAATATTCTGGCTACCATTTGATTCAGGCCACGTCCTTGTAGCATCAGCACGAAGTTTCATTTCTTGCGGGTAGCAAAGGCCCCCTTTATTATGTGTTTATAGGTACCCTCGCTCCTATCTGATCATTTCGGTAAAAACGGCCGTATACAACGTTCATAAAGATCTGACCAGATCTGATTTACGACGCGGAAAATATTCTGTACAATTGCTTTGAGTTTGCAGGTGTTTTTTGCGTTGGTTTATTTAGAGATTTTTGATGTGCTGAATTTTTATGTTTGAGATTTTGTTTTGATATGGTATTAAAAAAATGTAAGAAACGAATCAGATATTTATCAAAAATTAAAAAAGCAGAATATAAATATTATCTATCTATCTGACTAATATTATAAAGCTGAAGAGTTTGTTTGAACGCGCTAATCTCAGGATCTACTGGTCCGATTTCAAAACTTCTTTCACTGTTGGAACGTCCATTTATCGCGGAAGGTTATAGGCTTATAGCTATATTTAACCGCTTTTATATTAATACTAGCTGCCCCACGCAACTTCGTCTGCGTCGAAAAAATAAAAAAAAATTAGGGGTGGACTACCCCTAACATTTAGGGGGATGAAAAATAGATGTTGGCCGATTCTCATAGATACCGGATAAGCACAAAAAATTTCAACAAAATCGGTCAAGCCGTTTCGGAGGAGTTCAAGTTCGAACACCGTGACACGAGAATTTTATATATTAGATTATTTTTATTTTTTTAAAAACCGCTTTTATGTTTATGAAAAATATTTTTTCGTTCCAAGATTGAATTTAACGTCAAATGAGTATCGTTATATTAACCCTTATCTAAATTAAGTATTATGTTATCAAGAGTATTAATGTACACGTCTGCCTACATGACAATAATAAAACCTTAACTATCGTCTATGTCCATATTATTTAAAATTACATATAACTAATTATGCTTTTGGCTCCCTCTTTGATTACTATAAAGCCTGTACGAGGATTAAGACGATTTATTACCAAAAGCTATAAAGCGCTTAGTCAGCTCGTTAGCTGGTACTTTACTTGGACGTACGATGACAAACTGTGCTGTTATTTGTGTCTTACAACTAAATAGAGATAATAACGCTTCTTACGAGTTGAGTGCGCCATATTTTACTGATGTTTTATGTATTAAGACCATATTTAGGAGAAGAAAAACTATATAGAAAGCTTCGTACAAGTCACTCAAGTTTTAATATTGCGTTTACATATTGGTTTACCAACGTCCAACACACGTAAAAAACAAATGACGGTGACGATCGACCGACAAGTAAAACGGGGGTTTTGTATGGATTGACCGTCATTGAAACTATGTGAAACACCGTTTGACAGTTGGCCTACCTTCTTTTTTTTTTTTTTTTTTTTTTTTTTTTTCAGTTGGAGGAAATCACCGGATCCCCGGTATGTGGGAGTTCAACCTCACTAAAACCTCCAACCGCTCACACTCAGCGTCCGAACCCCGGCTGAGGCCAGAACCCAGCACGGGGTTTGGAGGGACGGCGCGACGCGTTACGCCATCGGCATTCTTTCCCATCGCTCCGTCCCCGGACGCCGAACCGGTAGCCGCCAGCGAATACGGCCACCGGCTCTCTCGGTCGGCGGGCTCTCCGAAGCCCGCCAAGATGGGACCGCGTGTCGCCCTCCCACGGAATACCCCGCTGGGTCAGAACCAGCGTGGGTCGGGGAGCGCGGTCTACCATCCCCCGGATGCTCTAACGCTAAGGGCGTGTTGAGCGAGACACGGCACCTTCTTGGGTCCCCGCTCGCACTCACATGCGTTGGGGACCCGAAGTTGGCCTACCTAGTTATCATTTGCGCGCATTGGAAGTTAGCGAGCCGTTATAGAATTTATTAGCCACAAGTGGGCCGGCGGAATTTCGTTCACGTCACTTTCAATTAAAAGGTAGCCTATGTTTTTTCTCAAGGTCAAGATTGTGCGAAATTACATCAAAATCGGTTGAGATGTTTAAGCGGGAAAGCGTAACAGACAAAGTTACTTTCACATTTATAATATTAGTAAGGATTGTACTATTATTAATTAAATTAGATCGAATTTAATCACTACATGGGGAACAATCACTACAAGGCTTACCCCAGGTCACTCCAACAACAACACACAAAAAATCCACTCCATCATAACACCATTAACACCGTCACAGTTTCCATAACTGGCGCGAAACTGGCAACTTTTATCATCGGCCTGGCATTTACTGCATATGGCATGAGGTGCCCTATCGATCATAAACGGCCCTTCGCGATTTATAGAGGTTCGATGGCGTCTAGGGAAATTTATGGTATTACAGAAATTTTTCAATTTCTTAAGTGCTATTATTACTTTTGGAATTTTTATTGCTGAATATGAAATTAATTGAACCCGTAGCGAATATTTGACATCTCATTTTTTTTCATCCCTACATAGTGTAATAAAAATTTGCTTTGCGCTGTCTGTCTCATCTTATGTTAAATCTTTAAGACTATAGATAGAGCAGTTTGTTTTAAAGTGACAGTTATTAGCGGAGAATTTAAATATATTTTTTTTTCCGATCCGGGTATGTGGGAGTTGAACCTCACTAAAACCTCCAACCGCTCACACTCAGCGTCCGAACCTCGGCTGTGGCCAGAACCCAGCACGGGGTTTTGAGGGACGACGCGACGCGTTACGCTCTCGGCACACTTTCCCGTCGCGCCGCCCCCGAGAGAGAATTTAAATGTACAATAAAATTCAAGTATAATTACATTGTAAGCACCAGAGACAACGGAGGCGATAGATACACTTTCAATATCAAAAATGAGCAAAATTGTGCGTCCCTTTATGACGTAGAAATGTAACTTTTAAATTCTCTTTACTCTCACTTTTGAATTCAGTTTTCCATCGAAAAAACTTTCCAGAAAAAAAACGCAGGGAAAACTTCTCATTTCGAACGGAAATTAAAGAATCACACGACACAACTTCCAGTACGACTGACAACTAATTAGTGATTTTGTAAACTTCTCAACTTAGCAGTGCCCTCTCGTCATCGAAAGTTATAACGAGTGAGAATTTTAACACACATGCAACGGTATATTAATTAAGAATTAACAAGGTTTTCGGAAATGGTGACAATTTTACAAACTTTTTATTACATTGAATTTTTATGTTTTTTGTCTGAGTTTTGTACACGATGTGGTGCTTTTATTTTTGCTATGATTTTAATATTAATTTAGTTTATACAAAGGGAAGGTTCAGCCAGAATTTGCGATGAACAGAAAAATTGTGCTTGTCTAAGACATTTAAAAAAAAAAAAAAAAAACAACGTTGAAATATCGAGACAACTCAATTAATGAAATATCGTGGTAAGAACCCGTTGAAAATACATGAAAGTAGTTATATCTTCTTTCAATAGATACCATCCATCGATCCGTTTTTACATTTCACGAAAACATCACGACTCATTTCACTTAATTAAAACTCACAGAATTATTTAATTATTTTTATTCTTAACATATAGGTGCAAAGGTATTGACGTTTAATATTTTTGGCAATAAACCGCGTCAGAAAAGTTATACAAATAAAATACTTGATTAAAAACGGAATGGCAATTAACGGAAAAATAAATCGAAATATTCTCCACAAAATTTATTCGAAAAATCGAATTCATTGCATGAAATTCATACTTTTGTGCGATTTATTCGTTACAGAATATTCCTGGAACGCAAATTATGGATAAAAGTGTATATTCCACTATATTCTCTTATTTAAATCGAGCACTAATTGGCATAAAAAATATTTTAATTTATTCATTGAAGAACTTGTGGAAAAGCGGAATATAAAATTGCTTTAATTATGGAGTATTGGAAAATTTATATCAGTGTATTATTGAGTTTAAAAGACACAAAATAAGTAAGCAGAAAGAATCGCTATTACGAACTCAGACTTATGTGTAATAGTAATAGTCGTGGTGGCCGAGTGGTCGAAGCGCGTCCTTCCGAACGGGAGGACGCGGGTTCAAATCCGGCCGGCTTGTACCTCTAAATCTAAATGTGAAAAAGATTTATGTGCAATTTTTCACAACACCACTGGCTAAAAACGGTGAAGGAAAACATCGTGAGGAAACTTCCATATCGGAAAAGGGTTCTAAAAATCCTTTGAAGATATGTGAAGTCCCGAATCCGTACTGGGCAAGCATGGTGGACTATGCCTAATCCCTCTTCTGAGGAGACCTGAGCCCAACAGTGGGTAGTAATGGGTTGGTACAGTACAGTACTTATGTACCTACCTTTCACCGTGATCAAATATCATACGAGTTTCAACAAGGACTGTATGCTGTACGTTTAGATGTCTGATGGTGCCCTTCAATGCCCTGGTATTGCAGAGACTCATGAGCGATGGTAACCACTTACGATCAAGAAGTCAGTAGGCGTTTATTTTTAGTGAGAAAAAGATCGGTGGCGAGTGCAAAAGATTTCAATTGAAAAAATCTAAATTAAAGGTTAAACTTGTTGAAGTTAGACAGTTTTGAAGCGCATTTTTCATGTGTATCTATCTCTTTACTGAAGAGGCTTGATGAGACCATGACAACTATGAATTGATACAATTTTCAATAAAAATTCAGTGAAATTATTCTTCCGCTTTTAGCATGACAGACACATGAGAAATCTTTTTAAAATTGATATGAGTTTACTTCCAAAATATTTGCTTTCCAATAAAAAGAGTTATCGAAATTGGTTCACCCATTAAATTATACACAAATAAATATGCGGGGACAAACATTAAAATACAATTAAATTTACAACCTTTGAACTATTTTTAAAAAGACAGTTAAAAATGTTTATTTCACGTGTACTGGATCAACTTCATTCCTTATGACGTGTGATCTGACATTCGACATATGCGGACATATGACGCTTACCGTCGGCAAATGTGTGGAATTTCATGCGAAATGTTCTCCGGAATGGAGGACAGATTTGGTTTTTTTTCTCTTGACAATTGTTGCAAATCGTATTATCATTATGATTTAACAATATTGCTTCTAGTTGTCTGTCCTCATGTGTGCTTAAATACTTGAAATTACGCAACGTAATTGAATGTCTTTTTAATAGATAGTAATTCAAGAAAAGGTCTATAATAGGTAGGTATAATCAATGTATCAATATAGGAGAGAAACTAAGACATATGTAATTCTCGTAAATAGCATCTCCAAAGAAAACATTTTCTTGATCAATTCTCTAGCATATTTAACTTATGCGGTGTTCCCGGAGCGCTATGACATGTCCCTCTTTAAACGAGGTTTAAGAAAATTCCTGTATCGGTAGGCGATAGATAACAGCTCTTCATTGCACTGGCATTGCAGAGGTTCATGAGCGACGGTGACCGCTTACCATCAGGTGGGCCGTAGGCTCGTTTATCTATCTTGCAATAAAAAAATAAAAAAAAACTTATAAATGAGAAATCATTAAAATTTTATGAACTAAAGAAGCAACGGTTGTTTGAAAAGTTTATTCCCAGTTGTGTGCCACTTACGTCGGGGCCCGATACTAAAACTTAGTCTTAACTACTTTGAGGAAACATAAAATAACAACAACATATAGGTATTATTCTTGATATTATTATGAAAAATCTTACGAGAATTTTATATATTAGATTATGGGCGATGGTTTGGTTTTCGAGTCAAGCAGATAGTACATCTTGTACACAATTACTAAACGGGTTCTTACCACGATTTTTATTAAATGAGCGATCTCTATATTTTAACACTGTTATAAGTATTATCTTGGCGCTTTAGTACTTGTGTAAGTGAGATGTGGAGTAAGATGTAGATAACCGCGAGCGCTTAAAGAAAAAAATGTTAGTACATCTTTTAGTTGGCAGTTTTAAAATCAGTGGCTATCTTCATCATCATTCTACGTTAATCCGCTGCCGACATAACCGTACATTAGCGATGATAACTTATAATTTTTCCTAAGCTACTGTCATCAATACAACGCAATCGTTTGTGATGAAAAAAAATTGGGCAAATGTGTGCCCTGAGTGCTAAAATTTGAACACCTTTAAACGAGATTTAATAAGACTTGTGGTAGGTTATTGGCTGTTCTACGTAGAATTATTGAATACTTTCATAAAAGAAAAAAAGAAAACTTACAATAAAAAAAGACAATACTTACAACAAGTACAAGTACTTATATCAAGACTTCCTAAAATGTCTCCAGTAATATAACTACAAGCTAGTTATAGGTTCATCAGGATGTTATAGAATATATTATATTGAGTAGATTTAATCAAACGAACTCTTTAATTTTATAACAAGTAATTTTGTTTTCAAAAATATACGCCGTAGAATTCGTAATACTGAATTATATTCTGCTTCCATTTACTGTTCCTTAATATTCTCCTAAATTAATTACAGTTTTTTATGGAAATAGAATTATCAGACTTCTTAATTATTTTTCTATTACCTATGATCAATTTTATTTGTATCATGTTACACCATGATTATACGGTCAGTATTATTTTCCCAGCTCTAATAGCGTTTGAACAAAAATCTAAGCCATGCTTTATGTGATAAATTAAAATGAATAGACTAGAAACAAGGCAAGTGATGTAAAATATTAAGATAAACATCTCAGTATAAGATTGTGTTTCATACTGTAAAATAAATTGAATATCAAAGAAATCCTTGATTATACGTGTAATCAAAAATACCCAAACACATAACAATGGTAGAAAGTGAAAGATTCAACGTTACAAAATTAATATTAAGAATTATAATGGTTTAAAAATTGGACACCCAACGTGGACCGCACCTTATTGGCGCCCAACGTGGTGCCCTTCTGAAAAAATGTCTTAACACTTCATTTTCCTTTCAATACACCGCAACGAATCACGCCCCATCATCGTGACATTACCAAAAAAACAGTACATAATCGAAGCTCCATTATGTTTCGATAATACGACCGGTTTTAATTCCATTACCTAATAGTGATACATTTAGCACATATTTATTTAAATCGAAATAACAACCCACCTGTCTGTTGATAAAGAATCACACACACAGACACACACTGAATTGCACGTTAATTTGTTATCACTCACAAACACTTTCACTGCGTTTTCCGATGTCACTGCGTTGCGGGTAGTTGTGAATACGCGACGTCCGACCTCCGCGGCGGCTCGCGAACTACTGAGCTCTGGCCGCGCAAGGCTCTGCGGTGCTGCGTCAAAGATTAAAGAAATTGTGGGCGTTTGTAGAACCGATTTGATGTTAACAAGGTGGAAATTTTAGAAAAATCCGTTTGAAATTTAATGTTTGCTTTTTCACGGTTCCTGGTTTGTGATTTGCATATTTTGTACTTTGTTTATTTTTGTGGAAAATACTGGTTTCGTGAGCTGACTTATATGACATGCATGAAAGTAAAATAATATATTGAGTATGCATTAAATCGTACAAATTTTAATTTACCAGCAATGAAAATCGTAAAATGATTAAAGAAATAATTCTAAATAATTGAATTTAAACTCGCATAAATTACAGCACATATAATTTGTATTTTTATTTTAATTTTGCAATACAGTAATACAAGAGTCAACCAGTTTTTTAACTTATACTATAGATATCAAATACAGCGCTAATTACCAAATAAACCAAACTTAATAAAAAATCACTATACATTAATTCCAGTTTATTAAATCAGAATTTTGAAAATCTTCTTTTTGACACTATTCTTTTTATCTTTCTACAGTTATTTACTCTATGTCCGTACAAGCTGCACTTAGAAAACTTGCTTTGAGATTGCCAAATGAAATTTTTATGACTACCCGCGACATGCACTCTACTAATGATGTGTTACACGTATGTCTCGTTTATATTACGCACTATTAGAATATGAGCGACGGTATTCATTTTGTATCCTTCGATGTGTAAAGAAACCTTGATGGTAGATGGTAACTTTGCTAGGACATAGGAGTTGTTAGCAATAAAACATAACCTCTCTCTTTTGGGAAGATCAGAAATAAAATAAACTCATTGTGCATTGCGTATTTTTTAAAATATAAATTTATTCAAACACTCGTGGCTTTTTATACTATTTTCATGCATTGTGACATGACGTTTGCAACAACGTTGAAATATTGAGACCACTCAATTAATTAAATATCGTGGTAAGAACCCGTTCAAAATGCATGAAAGTAGTAGTATAGCAAAACTTACATGTAAAAGGTAAACTTGCGAAAATCAGCATAGGTTACCCGAACGGCAATAAGTAATCCATTTTCTTTACAATTATATAATTTTCTTTACAAATTTATCAATAATTATAATCTTGAACTTAAAAATCCGAGTTTAAATCTCACAAAACATCTTTAAAGCAAAATTCTCGGAATATTTCGAGGATAAATTCGGGGAAACATTTCAAACAGTAGATTCGCACCAATCAATGCTCAAGTTAGAACACAAAGCCGTGCCCAGATTGTATGTAAGGACGCGCCGTAATTGCCTTCCTACTAGACTCCGTACATTCCTTATTCGCTCGAAAATGGCGCGATGACAGCCCTAGACACACACGGCACACATACATGCGCATATTTATGGTGTTCGGTTGTGTGGTAAAATATTTTATGAGGGGTCCGTATGATTGGTGAATTTGCTAAGTTTATTGCAGATTAATAAGTGGGTCTTTTGATTCTTATAGACAGGAGACTGTAACATTGCCAACTACCGCTTACAGTGAAAATCCTTTTCAAACTTGGAAGGGAACTTAAAAAACTGTCTGATCTAAAAGATAGAAAGTTCTTAAAAGTAGGCCGTAGGTAGCGTACCCAGTGTACCCTGACAATGCAGAGGTCCATGAACAACGGTAACCGCTTAGTATCCGGTAGTTCATTTGCCCAAGGTAAGAAAAAAAAATGATAAACATCGTGAAATAACCTGCATGTTGGAAATCTTAAAAATCTTTCAAACAAATGTGAAGCCTCAACCCGCAGGCAATCATCATGGACTAAGCCTAATACCCAAGCCTAATGCTCATAAGTTAATAATGGCTTGTTACAAAGTCAAAATAATCTTTAACCTAAAATTCGATAAATGATAATTATTCAAGGTGAATCAAGCGAAAACGGCGATTAAATTCTAATGGTTGTAAAAATAAATGAGTTGGGTTTTAGACAAGCGAGGCTTTTAACCATTCGACCTCCATTTTTATTTTCATTGAACAGCACGCTATTCCGAAATAACGATGACTGGTGGTGTTCTGAAGGTCAGGAAATGCTTGACGTCTAATGATTTATAAGCTTTTATGGATGGGCAGCCAGGTTCCACCTGTGGGAAGCAATTAGAAGATCTTGGACAGATTATGCCGAAGTTTTGCCATGAGGCAGAAGACTTGGCTACCTGAGACTCGCTAGTGAGACGATAAGAATGAAGTGGTTACCATCACGGATGGCAGTGGATCCTTGGTTGGTCTACTCTTAAGGAATCTCTTTAAGTATCGTTTGAAAAAGGACAAGTGAACAATACGAATTTCACGTACCAAGTAATACCAAGATATAACAAAACTAACTATCTGGTTTCAATAAGGTTCTCTTCTACATAAACATTAAGAGGCGGCGCTAAGGGAAAGAGTGCCTTGAGCGTAAAGCGTCGCGCCGTCCCTCATAACCCCGTGCTGGGTTTTGGCCTCAGCCGGGGTTCGGACGCTGAGTGTGAGCGGTTGGAGATTTTAGTGCGGTTCAACTTCAACATACCCCGGGAATCCGGTGAATTCCTCCAACTAAAAAAAAAAACAAAAAACATATACTTTAAAATAAAAATTCCCATACCCATACCCTGACGGTGCAGAGGTCCATAAGCGACGGTAACTACTTACGATCAGGTGGGCCGTTAGCTCGTCTGCCTACGAGGCAATAGAAAAAAAAAATATTTTCTCTACTTTAGGATTTTAATGATCTTTTCAACGTCATAAAATAGTGTGTAAATATTGACACCTCATTAAAATAAGATAAAATCCCATAAGGTATATAAAATTAACACTTTTAAGCTATATTTAAAGGACAGCTTTAGATGGTTTTTACATTAATTTACGGAACTCCAAAAGTAAAGTTCAAGCGGAGTTAGTACAGCAAACGCAAACGGAAGAGATAGGCTTTTCTTTGAGTCCTTTTAAACTGTCCGAGGGAGTTGTAAATACGATGCAAATAGAGATAGCAGGCGATCTCGGGATGAATGAAAAATTAGTGTAGAGACGAGCTCTATGAGACTCTACCACTCTACGTAGAGATGTTTGTTTTGGCCTTTACAAAACTGTTTTGATGTGTGAAAAAAGTGTTTTCTTCTTTAGTTTCGGAGACAATAGAGGTAGTTTTCGTTTACACCGTTTTTACGACCAACTGTCTATCTATATCTATACTTATAGACTACAATTCAAAATTGAAAAGTTTATTTGAAAGTACTTATCTCAGGAACAGTTCTTTCAGTTTGGAAAATTATTTCAGTGTTAGATAGTTCATTTATCGAAGTAGAGTGTCCTGTACCAACCCATTACTGCCCACTGTTGGACTCAGGTCTCCTCAGAAGAGGGATTAGGCATAGTCCACCACGCTTGCCCAGTGCAAAGGATTTTTAGAACCCTTTTCTGACATGCCGGTTTCCTCACGATGTTTTCCTTCACCGTTTTTAGCCAGTGGTGTTGTGAAAAATTTCACATAAATCTTTTTCACATTTAGATTTAGAGGTACAAGCCGGCCGGATTTGAACCCGCGACCTCCCGTTCGGAAGGACGCGCTTCGACCACTCGGCCACCACGACTAAGTAGAGTATATTCTATGATTTTGTGAAGCAGATGAAATAGCGCAGATTATTTAGTTCAAATTACAAAGTTGAAGATTATGTTTGAAAGCACTGAAATACTATTATAATACTGAAATAATATTTACTATCGAATGCTGCGCGACGGGGAAGTGTGCCGAGAGCGTAACGCGTCGTGTCGTCCCTTTAAACCCCGTGCTGGGTTCTGGCCTCAGCCGGGGTTCGACGCTGAGTGTTGTGAGCGGTTGGAGGTTTTAGTGAGGGGTCAACTCCCACATACATCCGGTGATTTCCTCCAACTGAAAAAAAAAAACTATCGAATATATTTTAAAACAATTATCTGCATTAAAAATCCAATAATGTAACCTAAGGTGTAATAAAAAATAAGGTAATGTCTAACTTCCTTTGTGCGTTTAGCCAGTAGGCTATAATATTATAGGCTTCAAATTTTGATATCTTCGTCTAAAAATATAGAGCATCTCTACATGAAACCTTTAGATTTATAAAGGAGAGTCTGTGTTCAACGTAAGTGCTTTGATGTAGGTGTAGAGTTCCGATGAAGTTCGTGTAGGTAAAGCTTAAAGTTTAATTAAGTTTTATCTTTAATGAAATGTATAGGATCAAGAAAATTCATAATATGACCTATTTTAGGTACCACTCGAAAATAGGAGGTATTTTTGAGATATTTTTTTATCATATTGCACTGATGTTTATAGCTGAAAAATGATGTTCATAAAATAGTAGTTACTGTTTTTTAAATAATTAAAAAAACAAATGTAATTTATGCAATTAACTGTAGTGCTGTAGTTTTGGAAAACCTATTCTTGTGAACGTAGTTATACAGGGTGATTTTTTAGAGAGGGTACATATTGCAGGAGGATGATGAGTACTCTGTTCTAATATGGAATATTACAAAAAATAGGTAAAATTATTTTTTTTTTTTATTTATTTTTTAATCTAAATTCGACAAAACTACCTCAAACATAAACAATTTCGGCTTAAAGAGTGTTGACTAATGACCTCTAGTGATCTCGCGCACCCCACACCTCCGCCACACCCATCAGCTGTCGAAAAACCATCATTTTGCAAGAATTTTAGATCTTTTTAAGTTGCGATTACTAAGGCATTAAGCCATATTCTTTGGTAATAATATTTTTACTGGTCGTATATAACCATCAGCTACCATGACCTTCAATATGTACCCTCACTAGGAAATCACCCTGTATACCATAGTATCAAGTTGGTAGTTAAGTCCTAACATGCACATAACATTGCGATTAGATTCCTGAAATAAATGTAGTAAATAATTTGCTTCGACCTTCAAAATCATCTTTAGTCGACTTAACATCGCAATAAAACCAAAACCATAAAACATTCATCGAATCACTTAACACGACATAAAGCCTTCAGTCTTTTAAATAGAAAACGAATACAGCCTTACACACGCATCCCACGTATCGTCCACACATAAAACCTGCGATATATGCTCTGTAAGAATCAAAGAGGAATGCCGTTCACACACAATACTAGACCATAATGTTGCGTTTACATATTGGCTTGCCAACGTCCAACACAACGGCCGACTAACATGTAAACGTTTTGTATGCATTGGCCGCCATTGACACTATGTGAAACACCGTTTGACAGTTGGCCTACCAGTTCTGTGCTTTGGAAGTTGGCGATCCAATATGTTAAAGCAACTTAATTCTAGCTCTCAAACAAATACGAGACATTTGTTAACTGACATCCTTTTGAAGATACGATGTACAGGGATGAACGGTAGGATAACAATCACATGTAATTAAAAATTTTGATTGCTAAAATATCAAGATTAAAATCAGTTTTTTTTATGTGTTGATAGGTAAACGAACGGACCACATGATGTGATTTTTTTTTACTTTTTTTTTGCCATGCAGGCAGAGGAACCAACGGGCAACCTGATCATAAGTGGTTACCGTCGCTCATGGATTTTTACCAAGGTACAGAGAAGCCGTTTTCTATAAGAGATGATGATAGATGATGATGTGGATAACACTCGATGGGTTTTGACCCCTTATTAGGAAATATAAAATTGAAAAATTTGAAAATAATCAATCTGCAATAAAAAATCTAGAAGTGGTTCCATTCTATAAATAACAGAGCACGCATCAAAATCGATTCCCAAGGCCTATTCATTTTAAAAACACTCCTTAAAAGTCTACGTAACATTATACTGATTATATCCATTAACTAAACCTTCAACTACAATACCCAAAAGCCTTAATTTACTACAACTGTAATTTAACAATCCCTACATCAATTATTCAGTTAAAATACCTTAAAATTTACATTATTCAAAACTAAATTACCCTAAAAGCTGGTTTCAATCTAGAACCTTCGATAAGTCACTAAAAAAATCTAGAATTTTCTTGCGTATAATCAATCTTTCCAGACTTCTTTCACCTTGCCAGTCCGAAACTAAGTCAATATATTTCACCTTATTGCTTGTATATAAAACGAAATGAAATGTATCAAACTGAACATTAGTGTCAGTGATTTAGTGGATAGTTTTATATTTAAAGTTATAGTGATATATACAGGGTGATTCTGTGTGACAGTAAATAAAATGGTTTTAAAAGAAAATCATTTTGAAACTGTCAATGGGCCAAGATCGAGTGACAAAATCTAAAACATTTATTCCCGATTTCTTTTTGATAACCTAAGACGAACAAACCAGAAAGTAATGGCATCATTTACAAAAATGCTATCAACAATGATTAGAATCTTTTGAAATCATTTTCGTTTCTCAGATATTATTTTTCATTCCCAAGAATACCAGTTCATGGTGAACCTGTTTTATAAAAACTACTCTGGTATTCTTTGTCCTTCTTCAAACGAGACCTAAGGAACTTCCTTAAAGTAAGTTCTTCTTCTTTCTAACCAGATACAATCAGAAGACCCGTTAACTCATCTACCTATAGCGATAAAACAACAATCATTCAACACAAAAAATTACAGACTATTTTCTAAATCGTCTAAACCCAACACTGTTCAAGAATGCCGTTATTTATTTCATAATAACCGTAACAAACAAATAGGGTTTGTAACCGACAATAAGAACTAACATTTACTCGGCAGAAAGGGCCAGGTACAATAAAAATGATCGGAATTATTAGAAAGGTCATGCGAAGGACGGGCCTCATCCAGAGGTGGGCAGAGGCGGAATTAGTAAAGAAATAAATGCCCAAAATTAAGATGATTAATGTGAGACTGTGTTTTATTTATTTAAGTGCTTTTAAGCTCAACTATTTATTATATTTATGTAAATTCTCAGTTGTCTTACAAAAAGAGGACCGAAAAGTTCTAGAGTGGCGACCACGAATTGGTAGGCGCAGCGTAGGCAGACCTCCCACAAGGTGGACCTATAACCTGTTCAGAATAGCGGGAGGTGGCTTGATGCGGACAGCACAGTACCGGTCGATATGGCGGGGTTTGAGGAAGGACTATGTCCAGCAGTGGACGACTATAGGCTGACGATGATGATGTAAATTCTAAGAATATACATACGCTGAAGAGTTGGTCTCTCGTTAGTGTTCGAAGCCTATTTAAATTAAATAATTGATTTCAGTTTCAGTTCAGAATACTTCAGAAACATTATTATCTAGCTGTATAGCCTAAATAATTATTATAAGTAGCGTAAAGAATTTATTTTCTAGGAATTGTAACTATTTTAATGATGGAAAATTTGTCTGTTGTAAAACGATCAAGTTACGTTTTTAGTTTTAAAAGAATTATAATTAAGGTTGGATTTTTATACCATATTTTTAACTGTCGAATATTAGATTACAACAACCGAAAGTGGAAGACAGATATTTTTTTTACTCATTACAACGGCCTTTAAGCTACGGCTCAAACAACAAAGGACATATTTTTCCGCACTATTTCTTATTTATTTCTTAAATGGGAGTTTGACCCCCCATAACAGCGACTCAAGTCCGGCCCACACACCGTCCACCATTACAGTCCCACTCCGGCAAATTACATCGTATTTGCTATTCACAATAGCCGGCTGGCATTGACCTATTTCCTACTGGTATTTGTAACAATGCTTAACTGTACGGAAACTAAACTTAAAGGAATGCTACATCATTCTTGTTTCTTTTACTAATGTTTTTGTGTTTATTATCTATGGAAATGCGTGAAAATTTTAGTTGTACAAAGTTTGATTTGGCAGTTTGTTTGGTTCCTCGGAGATGATAATACGATAATGTATAGTCTATGTGTTGTCAAATTTAAAGTAAATCCGTGCAGTAAATAGTTTTCTAATTTATCCCGGACAAAACTGACTTTTTTACCATACTAAACGTATCGATTCTGACTCGCGCCATCATTATGTGAAACGTTTGATTGACTTGTGGCGAGTGTTTTTACAGTTTTGACTTTCCTATCATTTTATTAGATGTATAGATAAATTAATAAATGTATACTGCGTCAGGCGTTATAACATTTAATTAGTTTCCCTAGTTACAAGCTTCACTGTGGACTGAATGCTCCGAGTCAAGTCACTGCGGCGTGCAGGTGTTATGGACACACGAATGACCAACTGATTTAACAACATATTATTCTGTAATATTTTTAATGGTGTTCCCAATACGAGTACTAGATTTTATTTTGGAAATAGGTTGTCGAATTCAAACCTTTTTACAAGCTTTATAAATGTTAATTGCACTGTAACTATGTATAATCGGTTGGAATTTTACGAGCTAACTTTGACCAACTTTCCGATTGAGCTGAAATTTTGTACACTTGTGTATACCACATGACAATGCAATATAGTACCGTGAAACTGATCTGATGATGAAATTGTGAGGAAGTTATAGAAGCTCCAGTACTAAACAAGATAAACCCGTTGTGTTTGGATTCGTTATATTTGTCTTAGCCAGTACTTTACTGCTACATGATAAACATGATCTTTAAAGCTTATATTATTGAAAGTGTTTTATTTGGAGGATGACTGGATTTTCGCATAACCTTCACCAGCTGTTGTATCTTTAATAACCCATTACTGCCTACTGCTGGACGTAAGTCTACTCAGTAGAGGGATCAGGCATAATCCACCACGCTGGCCCAAAGCGGATTGTAGACTTCAATAAGGATTAGAAGGATTTTGATCCTTTTCCAATATGCAGATTTCCTCACTATTTTAGCTATTGGTTTTGTTAATTACAAGCGCTTTAACCACTGTGTCACTTCGAATTAATAAATTGTAGATTCTAGAAAATCCACTTTGGTTGTCTATTGTCCAAAGCAGTGTGTGTCCTATGTCAGCAAGCTAGGCACGTAATGAAAAGCTTGCAAGCAACGCCAAGTCTGACGCGATCACGCTTGTCAGACCTAGGCTCGATTGGAACACTTATATTTGTATCGATTTACTGAACTCTAAATGGGTTAAACAAGGTCTTTAATAAATTGATTTATAATTACGATAAGTTGGGCCGTATCTGTCACGCAATAAAAAAAAAATAAAAAAAGTTAAGTGATTGCAAAAAGGAGTGTTTTATGTTAATGTTACAGCATTAGTTTAGTACACGTTGCGATCCGAAAAATGCATATTTGACACATCTATTAGAACCGGAGAATTTATAAAAAGCGATTTTTGATCTATTTCATTGAATGGTCATTGCCCATCGTGCAAGCTTTAAAATAAATAGAACTAGTCAATATAAAATGAAATTGCATTTTGAGGTTTAACACGTTTGCTGCGATACGAGGTGTTATGGGCCCGCACTTTAACCAAATGTTAGGTTGACACGAGGTCTATTAGACCCCAGCTCCTTTAACACAGGAGGGATCGTTTAGGCCTCGTTTTTCAGCGAACACACATGCAGTGAATTAGACATTAATATGAGTAAAACATATTTTTACGTGGGACGAATTTACGAACCTAGGTATTTGCTCTCGAGGCAACCTCTTAGAGCTATCGACAAAATCGACTATCCTAAAAAAAAAATACTTCAGTAAGTATTTAATAACAGCATTTACAAATCGACATCAAAAATTGAAAATTATTTACAAACTTACTTTTATTGGAAAAGTCTTCAACAGTTATCTATCATTAAACCTTAATTGGACAATCAAATTAAGTTTAAACTTAAATAACAATTAAATTCAGATCCATCAGAATATTAATCTCAATAATAATGATCGCTCTGGAACTTATCTCGAGAAATCGGATAACTATTAAAAGTTTATAATTGGCCCGAACAAAGTCAAGATCCTCAAAGTATTTTTGTTGAGCTCATAACTCAGTTAGATCTTCAAAATTAAACTTTGAAAATGAATTAACTACATTTTACTATACTGTAACAATTACTTAATTATTAGAAACGAGGATATTCGCAGAAGAACCCAAGTAACTGACATAGCTCAAAGAATAAGCAAGTTGAAGTGGCAGTGGGCGGGCCACATAGCAAGTAGAAGATGGCCGTTGGAGCACGAATGTTCTGGAGTGGCGCCCGCGTCAAGGCAAGCGCAGTGTGGGACGACCAGCTACAAGGTGGACGGATGATCTTGTTAAGATCGCAGGAACACGCTGGATGTAGGCCGCTACCAACCGGTCGCGTTGGAAATCTTTTGGGGAGGCCTATGTCCAGCAGTGGACGTCTACAGGCTGAGAATGATGATGATGTAACAATTACTGTCCATTGGTGGGTTCAGAACTCCTCAGTTGAGAGAATAGGTATATTTTACCATGTTTGTCTAGTGCGGCGTACTTCACATACTTTTGAACAGATTTTAATCTTTCTCCAATATGTAGGTTTCAAGGAGATATTTTCCTTTACCGTTTTTAGTCAGTGGTAAATTGCACATAAATCATTTTACACATTCACACTCAGAGATTTCGTAAAAATCTTAGTCAATAGATCTATTCCATTAATATATTTTGTTTATTAGTACACTATGATTATTTAATATGAAAATTGTTTTATAATTTATCTCAATTATATTTTGTATGGGTATATTTAAAAACCAAAACTCAGTAGCATTTTGAACATCCATTCATCCAAAATTACTTTAATGGAAAAACATGAAAAAAACGTAACGTATCACATTCAGAGTGGGCCTTACTAAAGCAACATGCACAAATCCGTACGATTTTATAATATATAACAATATTAATATTTTGTTTGGGAAGATTGTTCGGAATCCGTCGGGATCAAAGGGCGAGGTAGCGAAGATCCTGTGTATAGGAAATGAAGGGAAGACGTACTTCGGTGGGCCATTGAACGAGCGTCGCGTTTTACCCATGGAAAATATCATAATTTAGTTTAATCATCATCATCAGGCCATTGACCTCCACTGCGGGAAATAGGCCTTCCTAAACTTCGCCACAACGATCGGTCTTGCGCAGTCTATATCCAGTGACCTCCCGAGATCTTATCCAGGTCGTCGGTCCATCTTCTGGGTGTTCTGCTTACTGCACCTATCGGTTCGTGGTCGCCATTCCACGACTTTTAATTTAATTTTCAGTCATTTGGGAAATAACCGTACAACTTATTACATCAACACAGGAATAAATAATATAAATTCAACTTAGACCAAATAAATTATTATTATGTTTTTTCAGGGCTTGTAATTTACCACGATTCATTGTTTAAAAACTAAGGATAATGTGTAGGTATTCTTAAGACTCTTAAATAGAGAGTCTCCTCAACAGAATTAATTAATAATAATATTCAGGCAAAATATACACAATACAATTAACCTAGAAACAATTAAATTAGATCTCCACTCCGTTTAAACATAATCTTTGTGTCTAGTCCGTTTTGAATTGTACTAAAAAACTGTAGTTTCAATATTTCAGTTTCTCGTTCTTACAAATTATTTTAACTAAACCATACCCAACAAAACTTTACAACTGATTTCAAAATCGCCGGTTCCATAGCCCCAAAAGTCATGTAAATTTCGTCAAAGAAACCTCTGCCCCGTGGCAGTGACATGTAAAAATAAACATGAATTCTGATTGTGTCCTCAAATATACAGGACCATCATTGTCTGAAATGATTCCTTTTTGAATTTTTGACGGCCTACCTTGTGATTGATTTATGCTGTGGATCACATTCTTGTTGGAAGGACATAGATATTAGATTATAAAACCCTTTTAGTAACTTTTTACCTTAATAATATTGTTTTGATTGAATGCATCTTATTGAAAATTATATTTTAATAGTTTAAGATTACGATTTTGCTAAAACAAAAAAAAAACATAATATCGCTTGGTGGAAGGCAGTTGATTAATTATTCATGTATCTTTGCACATAAGGAAAAATACAAATTCCTCAACTATCAAAGGTAATATCAAGCCACATCTAACGAAGGACCAAACAATTATGTGATCTCTCCATCCATACTAATATTATAAATGCGAAATTAACTCTGTCTGTTTGTGACTATATGTCTGTTACGCTTTCCCGCTTAAACGTCTCGACCGATTTTGATCAAATTCGGCACAGACAATCTTGACCTTGAGAAAGAAGATAGGCTTACTTTAATTGAAAGTGACACAGACGAAGTTCCCGCGGGCCCGCTAGTGATATTATAAATCAAAAATACTGAAACCTCACTATATAAATTCGTAATATGAAATCCAATCACATTTCTCAAATCCAGCTCAAACATTGCTCGAGTAAGTAGATCGTGGAAAAAATGAGCCGTTAGTAGAACGAGGCGAACTTCAGGATCTACTGCTGATATAAAGAAGTGAGTGCGAGATGTTGGGGCTCCCTGGAGACACATACGCGCCGCTGGTGATACGCACTGGAGTGTGATGACGTGACGTTAGTTGGACTAAATGTTTTCTGTATTATGGTTTTTTTTCATGTTAATGGAATACAAACAAAAAAAAAAAAACAGCGATTCATTTATAATTGGGGGCATGAATAAATGCACTTCGACTTTTAAAAACAGAGGAGTTCATAGCTTCGGATTTATCGAGCGCTTTCTCTGACGCACACAGCTTTGTGTTTTGCATTGTCAGTTGTTATTCTAATTCAATTTAACATATTATATAATATAAAGTTGTTAAAACTCTAAATATATTTCCATTATTTCCTAAAAGTATGTGTGCATTTATTCTTGCCCCAACTATAGCTATAATTTGGCACACACAGTGACTAATTTAAAAACAATAAAAAATGCATGAGAGTTAATTAAATATTCTTACAGAGAATGATTACCAGCTGTGAAATACGACAAACATAATATTACGTATAGCTCCAAAAAGAAACATACTAAAAAACCAATAAAAAAAGAAAAATAGTGTGTCGTTAGACTCAACATATTAAATTAAACAAGAGTTGTTATTACTGCTACACAGATAAAAGGCCCTAAGGCCCACCTGATGGTAAGCAGTTATCGTCGCCCAAGAACCTCTGCAGTCACAGGGTAAGGCAAGCCGTCGGATTTTTGTTACACCTCATTTAAAAGGGACATATTATCAACAACAAAGCACTATACATCGCAACAGTGTTTTGTGTCCACTACAACTTTCAAGTTTACTAACCCATTTAACTAGGAAGTAACCAAAATAAGCATCATTTTTGCACCGTACCATCCCGATTTGGAATGGACTCCCACCGCGGTGTTCCCGGAGCGCTATGACATGTCCCTCTTTAAACGAGAATTAAGAAAAGTCCTGTATCGGTAGGCGATAGATAACAGCCCTTCATTGCCCTGGCATTGCAGAGGTTTATGAGCGACGGTGACCACTTACCATCAGGTACGCTTATCTATCATGCAATAAAAAAAAAGCATTAGTCTGTTAGCACCATTTATAGATGATATTTGACAGATGAGTGAAACTCACAAACGCTCGTTATTCAGCTCCAGTGCGTCCACATTTATCCCTCAGTGCGTACGACACAAACGTGCTAGTCACAGCGATTTACGGTAATAGAAATATGAGTTATTAACCGTGCCGGCGGCGACGCGGTCCCGATCCGGCCGCGGATCGCATTAGATAAAAGATTTTATAGCTGAACAGATAGTACGCCAGCCAATTATTAAGAGAAATGTCTAGAACCAGCGCTCGGATTTATGGACGGAAATATCGAATTTGATTTAGGACGTTCATTTTAGAACGTGATTGTGGATTAGACTTAATATAAATGAATAGAACCATCACGGTTTATTTTAGGAATTATTTTTGCCGTCATCCGACTATGGAACGAGGTTCCCACCTCCTGAGTGCTATGACTTCAAACGAAGCTTAAAGGTAGTTCGTAGGTGGCGGTCTCGCAGTGTCCTTTGACATTGCTAAGGTCCAAACCGTAATCGGTTACCATGGCTCATGGCCTCTACAATGCCAGAACATTGAGGCTCGTTTAAAGAAGGACATGTCATAGCGCTCCGAAAACTCCAGTACCCGTTTCTTTACCTCTCAAGAGAGTATTAAGAACTGGTACTCTGACATTCTATATGATACAATTTTACATGAAAATAAGTGAGTTTGAATTTCATTAATATTACAAAGTATGACAGCAATTTAGCTAAAGTAGTATTAAAAACGTAAAAGCTGAAAGTTAGGTTGAATTCCAGGCATACAACGTTGCATCGCGCTCAAACATGAAAACACTTCTAAGTTTATTGTTACTGGCACTTGAGACTTACGCCACAAAATACTATACCTAAAGAAGTATATGTTCATACAAATCTCATAATTTAAAGTGGATAGCAATAAACATCCGGCAATATCCGGTCGGCTTGTACCTCTAAATCTAAATGTGAAAAAAAGATTTATATGCAATTTTTCACGTCGTGAGGAAACCTGCATGTCGGAGAAGGGTTCTAAAAATCCTTTGAACATATGTGAAGTCCCCAATGTGCACTGGGCAAGCGTGGTGGACTATGCCTTATCCCTCTTCTGAGGAGACCTGAGCCCAACAGTGGGCAGTAATGGGTTGGTATAGAGAGAGAGAGTAATAACATATGATCAAATAGTTAGGTTGGTACGGGCATGTGATGAGATGTAATGAAAACCATGTAACAAGATGAATGATGAATTTAAAAGTGTATGATGTAAGAGAAGGGGAAGGCCGTGAAAACAAGACGGTCTGACTGTGTGAAGGATGATATGATGGTTTGTGGTGTGACTGATGATGTGTGTTATGATAGAAAGGAGTGGAGAGAGAAGACATATTGCATCGACCCCATCTAAATGGGATAAGATGAAGCGAAAGAGTAATAAACATTTAAAATATTAAGGCTAGCATTAATGTCAATAGAAACTGAAAGGTTGGTAAATTTCTTTAAACACTCGCGGTTATCTACATCACTTACACTATTATTAAACGGGTTCTTACCATGGGTTATAGGTATAGTGTGAGAACAATATTCACAACCACGAAAAAGGTCTCGCAACATCTCAGATCTCCGAAGGACAATTGCGCACTAGAACATCAGGGCATTTATAAAATCGAGTGTAGTTGCGGAGACTCGTACATAGGCCAGACCAAGCGTACCGTCTCAACAAGGATTAAAGAACACAATAGGGCTATCAAAAACAACGAACCCCATAAGTCAGCAATCGCTGAGCATGTGCTGGACTCAGGGACGAATCACTGGATGCAGTTTCACAAAGCCAGGGTTTTGTCATCCGTTACATACCAAGACTGGTTAAGGAAGCTATTGAAATTTCGAGGAATAGCACTTTTAATCGGGGTGACGGCTTCAAACTGTCCTGTATGTGGAATCCAGTGTTAGACGAAAATAAAGCCAAAAAATCTAGTTTTGAGACGGCAGCCGATACTGTCAGTTTGGTATGTCGAAATGTGAGTTCGAGTTCTTCAGTCTTCCCGTGATCATGGCGCTTGAAACAGTGCTGAAATATCGGGACCTCTCAATTAAAAATAATCGTGGTAAGAACCCGTTTAATAATAGTGTAAGTGATGAAAGTTTGGTACACATTAGTTATGTTGCGAAAGTCGATTTTAGAATATCCACGAATAGGATTCGAATAGTTCTATAAAATAGATGCCTACTATAATAGATCTATTTTGAAGGAAGGGGATACTCCCCACCATCAAATAATGGAAATCCAAAAATTTAACCGCAACTTATATGGAGAACAGAAGGTCGTAGACCCATCGCAGAGTATAGCAGAATATGTTGAATATATTTTAGATTTTAATAGATTACATAACAGGTTTTATTTCTGTAAAGTAAATTATACTGTGTTTACACGATTTTATATATAAGACAATGGTTTTAGAAGTACTTTTATGTAAATATATCAACATTCTTTGACCTCGGGAATGTCATAAACATCACAACATCACAACATTTATTTATTTATAAATGGAATATCAACAGTTTACATATTCACTACTGTTGTACTTATATTACAGAATACTAGTGTAATAATGGTTACAAATGAAATAAAAAAAAAAATGAAAATAACAGAAAAAACTTAATCAAATAAATGAAATGATTACAACATTACATCTTTAAATGTTAAATTGCCTATACAAAGAAACCGACCTTAGTGTAGCTCTTGCGCTGATTTCAATGGGTCCAGCTGAAAATCAGCGCTATAGCTTCAGAGCTGTAGCTGTATGCTGAGCTGGTTATCCTTTCAGTGCACATCTTAAGCACAGTTTCTACTATTTTATTTATGTTTTTTGTTTTTACTTTTTATGTAGTGTTTAAGTGTGTGCTGAATAAAAGTATTTTCTTTCTTTCTTTAAACCAACCATTAAATGTTTTTCTTTCTTTCTTTCTCTTTATAATATTAGAATAGATAATACTTAAAGACAGGTATCCTTAATAACAAAAAGAGGTGGTAGGTCCAATGCTTAAAAAAATACCAGCTCAGTTTTTAAGACTAGTCTCAAGAAATACCATGAATAAATAACTAAAGTATTTTCATAGTAAATAAAGGAACATTCAAAAGATAGTTTATATAAAATACAAACAGTATTAGATTATATTAAAAGCATCGTATCTCGGAGATTGGACCAAGAATTGTCTTAGTCAGGTGAGATCTAGTTTCCTGGTGCACGAATAAAGTTGTAGAGACAATGAGTGCTAAATATTAATAAAATTTATTGATAAAGTAGATAATGGTTTATTGTACACCAAAATATCAAAAATATACAATTATATACAAACAATTATGCGAAAATTTTACAATGGTCTGTTTCATAAAGTTGTTAAGTATTGTACTTTTTAATGGTATGAATGGACAAGAAAGTTTGTACGTGTTTCTATTCCTGTACACTTACGATCATGTGGCCCATCTCATCTGCCTAAATGGCAATTTAAAAAAATAAGCTAATTTAGACGTAAACTACTGATGTCTGAATAGTACTTTTATAGCTATTCTTGAAAACTGTTTGTGACTTCGGTCGTTTTCATTTTTTAATACAGACAAGAATACCTAACCTGTTAGCGGTTACTATAGTTACCATCACTGATCATTTTCCACAAACTCCTCCCAAATTTTAAAACATAGAAATTTCGAAAGATATTAAATTATAAAGCACTCGTTGTGCTACAATCCTAGTAGAAATACGAGCACTGCAATTGTACGGGTTATTCTGTACCTCATCTTAGGTCTTGTCTCACAATTACTTCCATCCAGGCTTTCAATTCCTTAGTTTAACTGTGAAATATGTTTAAATAACTCTTTAAAGATGGTGAAAATATGAGATAGGTATATTTCATAAATTTTCTTATCATGGAAACACCTTTGAAATGATACTCTTTCCAACAAAAGAATAGTCAAAATCTGCTTTCTAACTGTAATGTGCTGTTGGTTTTCCTTATATAAATAAATAAATAATGAGCACGTTATTCATAATAATCATCATACATTGCTGTTACGATCGAATTAATAAACCTCTTTTTTGTAATCAGTTAAATACAACTACGTAATCACCTACCTAAGATTTAAAAATAACGTATTTTTGGCAGATTTTTTTAATAATTTCAACAGTTCCAGAGATTATCCCACAACATCACAAACTCCTCATAATAATATAAATATTGCAAACATACACAATATCGATCACAGGATAAACTCGCAATGTATTCCAGTGACGCATACAATCGCATCGCGTCGCATGATTTGTATCGCGGACGCAGCGACCCGCGCCGTGTATTCACGACGAAGAGTTTTGATTTGTTACAATAAACACACCTCTTTACATTCACAAAAGGGTGAACAGCATTTTCATTCAAATTGGATAAGGTAACCTACAGATTTGAAACGTCAGTATCGCTCTGTCTCTTTCTATTCCCAGGAACGTTGAACAGTTAACACAACAGTGCATTAATACCCCCTCTATAGTAGCGTTAAATGTTCAACGCAACCTTGTTAAAGATGCATCAGAAGTTTCACTGCGAAAAATAAAAGTAATTTTAATAATGCTATTAAATTTTAAATACTGTACAGATTTTAACTACTTACTCTGATACAGTTCACTACTCTACTATTTATTCGTACATTACTGATATTGTATTCCAGTGACGCATACAATCGCATCGCGTCGCATGATTTGTATCGCGGACGCAGCGACCCGCGCCGTGTATTCACGACGGAGTTTTAATTTGTTACAATAAACACACCTCTTTACATTCACAAAAGGGTGACTAGCATTTAAAAAATATTAGATCAGAAAATTTACTATTTTTTTAATAATTCCATCACAATCTTCTGAAGAATGAGGAAAACGAACTTAACGTAATCACACAACTAGAATTGAAATATCCTGTATTATTGGGACTCTTTGTAAATAAGACAGATATTTATTGATACCTGGATATCTGAGACATTAGGTACCTAAGTAGAATACCTCTAAAAGTAAGACACAAAATTGCAGATCCCTTTTAGTCTCACTTAACAAGGTTTCACTGTATTACTTATTTCAGAAAACAATAAACAATTTTTTATTTTAAAATCCACAGGTAAAACAATCAAGTGGTCACCCTACCCCCAGCCAGCACGGGCTTAGTATAAATCTCGCCATTTTTCAAACTCGCTCTGAATCCAAAGAAGTTTAAAAGTTACTCTGTTGATACATGTGATGGGACTTAGAACTCGTCCCGCCAATCCTGACTACGGTTTATTTTAATCTCGTAGTCTTAAAAGGTTTGATTTGGAAAAACACTTTTTACTTGGGGATTTTTTTTGGCTTGGTGATTTTTACCTTCATTGGTTTTTGGTTGAATTGACTTGTTTTGTTTCTAGAACGTTTATAAATTACTCTTTAGTAAAAAGGAAAGGTTTTTAACTGGCTTTTAGAGATTTTGATGGACGTTTACCTACCTTTTTTTTGTTATTGAGCTAGGAACTCCACTGAAAGCTTGAATTTAAATATAGTTTAAGTTTCTAGAACCTACTAAACTTAATTACCGTGATTTTCTGCTTCGCTATAAAATATGACATTTTTGGATATTTTCAAAAAAGTCTGGATAGTTTGCCCGGTATCAGCATTGTCAACGAATTTTGTAAATATACATCTAAATACACTTATTCCTCTTGTAATAAGTATTTTTTTATAATAACTCTTGGGAACACAAAACATTGCATAAAAAGATCACGACTTGTTAAGTAAAAAAACTTAACAACAAACCTACACCTACATACACAACCCTACCAAAAAACACCCATCCCTATAACCCAAACAATTGAAGACCGTCGATCTCCCGAATCGATGACATCCACCGATACGTCAAACAAAGCCGAAAATTCGTCTCGATATCAACACGTCCCTCGAGTGTTTTCTGTAAATATTGTCTATCTAATATTAATAATAAAAATGGCCGCGTCGAAGCTTCTAGAGTAGGAATCACTCAGTCCCAAGACGCATCAATACGGTCTTATCAGTCCTCTGCAGACTGCGAGTAGGGTTGTCAAGTATAAGGTTTTTGTTCTACGTTCATTTGTTCATAGTTAGGGCTGGTAATGGTTTGTTGTTATAATATGTTTGTTAGAACTTTTTGAGTTTTAAGTCTTTAGAGAAATTAAAAGAAAGAGATCTTTTTATGCAGATAAGCCTAATAAATCAATTCTAAAATTTCCACACAAGCAGTCGAGCTCTGATCGGAAGTAGTTACTGTTGCTCATGGAATACTGCACTGTAAGGGAGACTGCAAGGCCTCTACTTTTAAGGGCCTTAAGCTTCGCCTGAAGAAGGACATAGTTCATTACCCCGAATTGAATAAAAGTCGTTTTACCAAATAGTAGTATAGTAACTCACATTGACATATACACCAGTTATTGATTTCCATCGCTGGGACTATACCTGATTCCTGTACTCCGCAGTAGAGGAATCAGGCATAGTCCACCACGCTTGCTCAATGCGTATTGGGGATTTCACATACTCGGGGATAATTCACTTATTTTACATAAAACATATAAAAATAATTCAAAAGAAATTCGGAATACAACTTGACATCCCTAGAATGGTTGTTTTGAAATGATGGCGTAGATAAATGTGCTCGCGTTTTGGCTATTTTTTCGCAGATGCGCCATCCTCAAGGAAGCAGGTCATGTATTTAATCAACCACTTCGTCTTAAACCACAGAATTGATTGACGGAGTCCTGAGCCAAAGCTTTTGGGGTTAAAATATATCGTCTACATTAATTTTAAAGGAAGATAAATTATACAATACGAAATTTGGGTATATTTTTGCTTAATCTTAAGAAATATGACGATACTTTAGTAAAATGGATTTTGGCAGGCATAATACTATGAGTTATTTTAAAAACGATTACTCTAAAACAAAATTTAAGTAAGAAAAAATATAATACTATCAAATTAATCAAATACGAGATTAAAGTATAGAGTACCTTGAGACAAAGTCGTAATATATCAACTCAATATTATAATATAATTTCGACTAATGAAATTACATCTTAGCCAAACTATATCTTAACGTTCAACTATAGGTTACCCATCCAAAAAGTTTTCCCCACCAAATATAACCTCAATAAATCAAAACTAATTAAAACAAAATAATAAATTTAACACCGAAAGCTATAAACCAACGCTCGTAACTCCGAGCTCGGATCAGAACAACTCTCAACAATTAAAATCGGATCTTAGCATTTGGAGACTGACTCCCAAGCTTAAGATAATTGCTGCTGATTGCTCTCGACATTGGTAAAGTTAAAGAATTGACTGCAGTTATCTCCAGTTGAACTGAGAAGGGTTAATGTGGCCAATTTAAGTTGGTGATCCTTGCTCCGGTCGTTTTCTGATTCGGGGGATTTCTGGTGTTCGGCTAATTGCTTGAGGCTTAGGGTGGCTGAAGTGGTTCTGTTGTGGCGTATAGGATTAGACGTGATTGTCTTAATGCATTTTGTTCTAGTAGTTTTTTAATTTGGTGTTGTTAATACGTTTAAATATCGTTTCACTATGAACTTTGCTTTGCACTTCAAATGTTCCTAGAGTTGATTTGTCTTTCTTTAAGCAAAGTTGAACTGTTTTATATGGTCAGAGGAGCTAATGAGTCACCAGTTCGCAGATGCTTATGGAACTTTGCAATTTCAGGGGACACTGCGGGACCGTTAGTTCTTGCATAATATTGCTTTCAGTTTAATTTAGATACATACAACTTACACGCGTATCACTTTGATTTAAATGTCATGTTAAAAATTTCCGTAATAGCAATATAGTTATTTTGTTTGGAAACCTCTTAATATTGCCATACTTATTTAAATAAATACAAAATCAATATCCTCAATATATATAAATTCTGCAAAGCTATATCATCATTCTATTTCAAAACATCAAAAAAATTCACCAAAGGTTTTTAATTACGGCCCCACAAATCGAAATAATACCGATGTCTCGTTTCCTCAAACAATCCAAGATGTTAATTGTAAAAGCTGGTCCACATTGACAATACGACGAGCCCCAGTTAATTCTGATCCAGCGTCGAAAAGTCAAACAAAAGACGTCAAAAGGAATCATTAAGTCGTTACTCAAATAATGGTACACAGTAGCGTTCAGTGCAGATGTCATCAACATTTTTTTGTTATGATATTTTTTTAATTAAATTTAGCTTTAATCTTAAAGGTTGCCGAGATATTTTTGATTACATCGGTATCTATAATGAGACTAATTATATTTTTTCTAGAACTAATAATTATTATTGGAGCTATGCCAAATATTTTTTTTTTTTTTGTGAACTAGATTTCAGATTTTTGGGCATAATGTTTGTAATTCTTTTTCTGTTTTAGAAAATAATGTATAAAGTTTGCTTTGAACTCTAATAGATCCTTCATTTTTACTTCAAAATCGATGATAAAATGATAGTATTTATCAATCTTAAAATACTCTTACACATATCTATACTAATATTATAAAGTTGCAGAGTTTGTTTGTTTGAACGCGCTAATTTTAGGAACTACTGGTCCGATTTGAAAAATTCTTTCACTGTTAAAAAGTCCATTTATCGAGGAATGCTATGGGCTATGTTGTATACGCTGTGACGCAGACAAAGTTGCGCGTGTTACCTAGTCTTACGTAATCGCCAAAAACTCTTCACTTCTGAAATGAATACTTTGAAACACTTTATTTTCAACATTGATGACGTACTCATTCTTGTTGACGTCAAAATTTAAAAGCTATCGCCAGTTCTGACACAAAAAATAATAATTGTAGCCACCGTCCTGAGAAGAACTGGCAAGAATCTCAGCGGGCTTGTCTTTTTTGTAATATGAGCATTTTCTTTTTTTAAGTATTTTAACAGTATTATACAATTTTACCTTATAAATATACAAAAAAAAATCGATTATGATAATGAAATGACCTTGGCGAGCAACTCATTCCCACTTTGTGCAATCGTCCAGGTTCTCTACAACATAACCTTTAAAGTACCCCAAAAATATAAAATAATTACGTATGAAAATTCATCGTCGAATTAAAATGGGAAGGGGTCGGATCCAGTGGATGTTATAGCGTTGCTAATTGGCGCAAGTCACGATACGCCACTTAAAGGCCGTGTCAAACTTAATACGGGGTTGTAGTGCGTAGATCACGGAACTAGAATCGGTAATGGGGGTTATGTTAGCTAATGTAACATGTCATATGTGGGAAGTGTGTTTTGGCAAAAATTTTGGTTAGATTATTTTTTAATTGTTAAAAATTACACTTTTAGATTTTTCACAACACCACTGGCTAAAAACGGTGAAGGAAAACATCGTGACGAAACCTGCATGTCGGAAAAGGGGTCTAAAAATCCTTTGAAGATATGTGAAGTCCCCAATCCGCACTAGGTAAGCGTGGTGGACTATGCCTAATTCCTCTTCTGAGGAGACCTGAGCCCAACAGTGGGCAGTAATGGGTTGGTACAGACACTTTTAGATTTGGTGTTTTGGGTCACGGAACTAGAATCAGTAATGAGGATAATGTTAGCTGATGTAACATGTCACGCGTGGGAAATATTTTTTAGAAAAAAAATATGGTCAGATATTTTGTATGTGTTGATAAGTGGTATTCTAATTTACATAGTATATAGAAACGATTCAAGCTGTCTGTCTGTCCACATGTATGTTTTCTTGTTTAAATTATGAAATGCATTTTTGAATAAATAGAGTGATTCAAAGGGAAAGTTTAAATGTATTAATCATGTATTATATTGTTGAAAATCGCTGATAATTTTAGAGGTTATTGATGTGTGTGGTTACAGTGGACTTATGGCCAAAGGGAGATCTCATCGCGGGCGAGGTAGTGTATGCCCGATCAGGCCGAAGCCCACTGTAGTAGATTTCAGATGTCGTATATATGCGAAGATTTCTGCAAATGTCGTAACCGCGATTCAGGATCTCGCGCGTTATTATTGGTCGCCACAATGTGTTATCGTAAATAAACACATTTTTTCGCAAAAGCTGTCTGAATTCCTTTTTGCAACACTTTTTACAGATCAAATCAACTACCATTAATATAAACTGTGGTTTTAAAAGTACTTATACGACTTTCGCTTCAACTTAAAATGTCACAATGAACGCGAATCAGCATTATATTCAATTAAATTGAATAATTATAGAGAACATCGCGACTTCGCATTTTAATGTTTCTGTCTCCGCAATTGGATAATTGTTTAATTAAAAACACTTGTATGGTTTTAACTTGATTCGCTTATTTAATTAACTGTGTGTCAATTGTATCCTCATTTTTCAGTGAAGTCTAAGAGGCGGTATTCATTCTTTAATCTTACCGAATAATGAGAAATAAAAATGGTGGTCTAATTTTGTCTAAAAAATACCTACTATTAGATTTATATATTTTGTTGGAGTTAAATTGACATATTATTATGTTACGAAAACTTGAGAGGTGTCAAGGGACACCCGGATGGAACGAAGTTCCTTTCGATTAATTAGTGAGGGAATTGTAAATTTTATTACAAAATATTATATAAATATTAAATAAAATATTTTAATCACAGCGCCATCTATATAGCGATAATCATCTAAAACAAAAAAAGTGTCGTGACAACTTTTTCCTAAGAATTTCCGTCTAGCCCCCTTTCGATAATGCGCGATAAGGAACTTCAAAAAATCAAATCAAAATCAGAAAACAATTTAATTACCTAAGACTATAATATTAATTACTGAGTTTCTTATCAATTATAATAATTCAAACATCAATTTATTCTAGAGTGAAAAATTGAATTAAGTAAATGAAATTAGATATAATTAGATTAGTTAAACGAGTCTTCAAACTACGGTCCGCGAGTCAAATCCGGCTCACCGATCCGACATATCTGACTAGCCATACGCTAATATCCTATTGAGCTTTAAACTGGTGTATATTTAGAAATATTAACATATTAACATTGGCTCGCTAACTTCCAATGCACGCAAATGACCACTGGTAGGCCAACTGTCAAACGGTGTTTCACATAGTTTCAATACTATGCATACAAAATCCCCGTTTACATGTGGGTTGGACGTTATCGTCATTTGTTTTTTACGTATGTTGGACATTGGCCAATATGTAAATGCAACATTTCAAACCCGTAAAAAAATATTTAAAACTCAAAAGGAACTAAACGTTCTGCTCATTGACATTTAAGTAACATAAACTCTACGAGGGTTACCAATTTTCAATAAAAAGTTTACAAAAAAAAAACAAATGGGTCTTAGAATATACAAATGTGTTTCTAAAGTTTGGAAATATTTGGATTTTTACTCAAAACGATCTCTATCTTGCAGAACAGTAATTAACAAACTTCCATTTACTATTCGATACAAAATATTAGTGTTTATAAGCAAAAATCCCGCTGAATACAGTGCGTAGTTTCTGTATAAATCATTACCGGTTCATCGTCAGCTCTCAATCAGAGGAACTTACCAATAATTTGATCTCGCACTAATCACGAAACATTTGTTGTACGAGGTTACTGACTCCATGATTTTGAGGAAAATTTGGACTGCATTATATTTCTTTCATGCATTTTCAACGGGTTCTTACCACGATATTTAATTAATTGAGTTAAAGAAGTTATCGAGATTTCAAGACATAGCACTTTTAACGGTGACGGCTTCAGATTATCGAGTATGTGGAATCCAGTGCTAAACACAACAGTCACAGGGTTCATGCTCAGAGAGTCTTGTAGATACAGTGAGTGTGGTGTGTCGTGATGTGAGTTCGAGTTCCAGGGGTACTACCCAAAAGCGAACGAGAAAGAGGGTAGACAGATTTGTTTGCTCTTAAATCGACCCGCAGTATCCAGTCTTCTCGTGATCATGACGTTTGCAACAATGTTGAAATATCGAGACAACTCAATTAATTAAATATCGTGGTAACAACCCGTTGAAAATGTATGAAAGTATTATAAAAAACCGCCAGTTTCTGAATAAGTGCATTATATTTTATTACAGATCACCTCAGAAGAAAAAGGCATTGTCATGTGCAAATTTAAGCGAATTGCATATTAAAAAAAAAAAGACTATTTGATTTATAAGGATTCCATTACGTGATAAACCCTACATAGCTCTCAAAAATGCCTACTATCGTTGTTTAACTTGTATTTAAAAACGAAGTTCCTTATCGCGCGTTGTGAAAGGGGGCTAGACGGAAAAAAATCTTACGAAAAGTTGTCACGACACTTTTTTTGTTTGAGATGATTATCGCTAGATGGCGCTGTGATCAAAATCTTTTAAAACACGTTCCTTATAGCGAAAAAAAAATTATAAGATATCTTTTAATCGAAAGGAACTTCGTTCTATTCGGGTGTCCCATGACACCTCTCAAGTTTTTTTTTGTTAGTTTTCCTCTTTATTTTTTCAAAGCCATGCCACTCTTATTGGTAACATAATTAATGTAAAAAGAAGAACAAAATATAACAATAAATAAACAACCATAACAAGAAGCATAGCACACACCAGGCCACACTACGACAAAGTCTGGCAACAGAAATGATAATACTAGTCTTTTTATTATACCAACCATTCCATTTAAACGTAAGTGGTTTCTGTCACTCATAGACTGCGATTTAGTGTTCATTTGCTTGCTAACAATAATACCGAAATATATTTTAGTAATATCACAAAAAACAAAAAAATATGGTTAACCTAGTGTTGGCAAAACGTCGAACGAAGCCACAACATTGATTATACAGCTGTTTTATTATCTCAAACAATAATAGTGTAGGTTAACATTTCTCTTAATACACACATACACTCATTGTTATAAGATACATACATACGTCATACAAGTATTATTTTTACAAAAATAAAAACGCCCTACCGAAAGTAACGACTTGAAATTATGTGTGTGAGAGTTACATTAAATATATCTAAAAAGTGTTAGTTCAAATTAAAAATAAATGGATAACAACCATCACCTTTCATATGAAAAAAGAAAACATCCAAATCAATTCGCCCAAACTCAATAAAACTTTTCATGTATATTGCGTGACAATTAAATAATATGATGCAATGGAGATGATGTGATGATGGATTCGGCAGGTGGCCATAGGAACTTCGGTACGAGACTCGGCGTTTTTAGGCTCGTTGTATTTGTCTTAGCACTTTACTGTTATGTGATATCCAAGATCTTAAAGCATGTATTTAAAAGTTTACCTTAAATTAATTTTAATTTACTCTATAATTACAATTACCGAATAAAACAGTAAATTTGACTGTTTATTAATAAACAAAATTCAACTTTGTATGCAAACAAGCAAGTCCTGATGGGATGTGGTTACAAATTGTCTGCTTAATTGAAAACAATGATAGGTACTATAATTTTAAATACAGCGAAATTATCAAAGTGACGATAATGAGTTAATTGTGGATTTACGGTAACTGATATGTGACTACTGATTATTAATCAGATTAAATGATTATCATTATATTTATCTACGTTCATTAATTTTACTAACAATTTTTTTATTGCTGTACAAATTCATCTGTGTTATAGAGATTGTTTTTGGTGAAGAATCAAAACTAAGCCAAATAGACTTCACACATCATCGGGTATACAGACTTATGGTTATCCTGGTAGTAAGTGGTTAGATTACTCTGAAACAATGCTAGGTTATAGAGGCGGGGACGACGCGACGGGAAAGAGTGCCGAGCGCGTAACGCGTCGCGCCGTCCCTCCAAACCCCGTGCTGGGTTCTAGCCTCAGCCGGGGTTCGGACGCTGAGTGTGAGCGGTTGGAGGTTTTAGTGCGGTTCAACTCCCACTTGCAAAGAAAAATAAAGCCAACATAGAGGAGGTTTGTTCTGGCTTTGTAAGCTAACGGGCCACCTGATGGAAAGCGGTTACTGACGCTCATAAATCTGTGTAATATCACTGACAAAGGGCTGTGCAAAGTTTGATTAAGCTTTGTTTGCTGACGCACAAGTCATAGCGAAATAATAGTTAAAAATAAAATAGTAATTCACAGCAATTATCGTGTGATAATATTATGATATCGTCGCCTCAGTGCTTGTTTGGCCAATCTGACTTTTTTTTTTATTTTTTACGAAAATGACTTTTTAATGCAGTATTATAAAGAATAAAATTTCCATCCGACTGGTAAAATATTTTTTTTAAATATTCAATTCTAAAACAATAAAAATCTCATCTTAATTTTTTTTCGTAACACGGCACTTAACGAAAATTCCGTGCTTGTTTGCTTCTCCTGTAAAATTTGCTCGAGTGCAGATTGGCCAAACAAGCACTGAGGCGACGAAATGTCTAAAAAAGATGTTTTATCGCAGTCGGTAGGATTCGAACCTACGCTCCCAGAGGGAATCTGATTTCTAGTCAGACGCCTTAACCGCTCGGCCACGACTGCTTCATACCGTTATATTCAAACATACTGACGACTTCTCTATAGATACACTTTCACTACATCGTAATATATAATATCATATCACACATGTGGTCTAGACGCTTATTATGAAACATTGCGGTCTAAAGAGATGAAAGAACGACCTTCATAAGACAAGATACAATTCTAAAAGGTTGTATTTTAACATCCAACGAAACGGGTGATTGGATTTTGTTTTTTTATGTGAAAGTGATTCTAGGTATGATTCATGAAAATCGGTCCAAGATGACAACTAAAAAATGACGAATAATTCGCATTGTATTGTTTTGTTTATTTATGCTGAATTCAATGGAATGGCTGATGATCTAGACGTGAAAAGAGTAAGAACTTTGTAATTTCCATTATTGAATATGATTAAAAAATAATAAGATTGGCCTGCGGGACAAGGTTACCTACAAGGTTGGAATTTCATTTTAAGCTTGTCTATTCTTTTTATTTTCATTTATTTGGGAAACAACAGCACAAGCTATTACATCAATTTAACTTCGACTTAATCTTAAAAAGTCTTGTATTGTGGTCAATGTGGATTCAAAATTATCAATGAACAATAGTGCGGGTAGTAATGAGTCGTGTGCCATTACCGAAGCCCGCAATAACGTGCTTCCATCAAAACGGCACTAATCAGCAACGGAAACAAACATGGAAGCCAATTACAAAATTAGCCGACCGCGAAACGGCTGCCGATTGTTGGCCATTTTGTGAAATGTGCAAACATACCCTACCATTTGTAACTAGTTTTTTCTATAACTTGATTGCGAGGTTAGTATGTTTCTAGTTTTTAGCTTAACTTTATGATATTCAAAATTAATTTACGTTACGAATTATAACACCAAACAAACCAGGGAATTTTACTCCTTATGTGACACAGACAACGTTGAACTCATCAGCTAGTTACATAATGAAACATAACGTAAAAAACACTTTCGACCTACTGTATCAACGCATTTTTAATCCAAAATCAAAACAGAATTTCATGTATATACTTCAGTTACAAGAGCTCAATAGTCTGCGGTGAAGGAACTGCCGATACTACTGCAGGAAGGCGGCGCCGGACACAGGGTCTCTGCTTTACAAGCAAGTGCATTAGCATCTTAGTGAAGTCTTTCCTTGAGCTCTCCGACGTACTTTTGGTCGGTGACGGGCACATAATAATACATATTTTACTGCAATCTATGGTAGGGGTTTCAGAGCGTCGACGCGAGTACAAACAAGAATACAATCAGTGATGAACAAACACGACACTCAAACGCGCACCATTCCCGATTCACACATTCAATAAACTTACATACCGCTTACATTGTTTATGGCTCTTATGCAGAAATATTGCATATGAAATCTCAGTATTCAACAATTTGCGGATCGCAATTTGAAATCGCTGATGTTAGGTATGGTTTGTTGCTGCAATATATAAGGTAGAATACAGTTAATTGTGCTAATAATTTTATTTTAAAGAATACTTTTAAACAAAGGCTATTCAGATCCTGGATATCATGTAGCAATTGAGTGCTAGCTAATACAAGTAAAACGAGACCAAACACGACTGGTCTATCTTGTTTAGCACGAGAGTTCCTATGACCACCTTCCGACACGATCAGATCAGCGCCATTTTGTTTTTATATTATCGCATTGTCACTTGATATATTACATCTGTATGCAAAATATCAGTTCAATCCGAAACCGGAAAGTTTTCAAATTTAGCTTAAAAAAAATAGTAGCCGGTGTCGGACTTGTTTATTCTAAAGACACGCCTTTTTTCCTGGTAAAAAGACATAAATTCCAGGCAGATTAGAAACTACGTTAATTTGTTTTATTTTCTTTATTTGAATACAGAATGAAATCAATTCAGAAATATATAACAAAAGACACCTGCGTTCTTTCAAATACAGGACCACAAGAAGCATTTCAAGTCTTCGGATGTTTAAGCGATAAGAAAGATAAAATATCCAAGTTCCAAACAACACGTGGTGGATTGGTGAAGGTCATGGTAGTGTCCACAAGGTCTCATAATAAAAGTGTCTAGACCACATGTGTGATGTCGATATATATTACGATGTAGTGAAAGTGTATGTGTAGAGAAGTCGTCAGTGTGTTTCAATATAACGGTATCAAGCAGTCGTGGCCGAGCGGTTAAGGCGTCTGACTAGAAATCAGATTCCCTCTGGGAGCGTAGGTTCGAATCCTACCGACTGCGAAGTATTTTTTTTCATTATTACACATACATCATTAGGTTACAGAAGTAATCACTCATAATAAATAAATCAACGTTTTTTAACTTTTTTAATAATAATTGGAGAACTTTAGTTAGGTACTAGTCAGATTTATATCGAACGTATTTGAAAATAATTTTTAAATATTTCCAATCAAAATATACATACGGAATACGCGATGCTAGTTTACGTAAAACTGCATCTTTTGTGGATTACTTTTTCTATAAAAACATAAAATATCTCTTTCCTAGGCCTTCAATTAAAAACCGTATTTAACGAGAATAGCGTCAACATTTTTACTACCCCGAAACGGGATAACCTAACACACCATCAATTCTTAAATGTTCCATGAATTTTTTATTTTTTTATTCCAGTCCACCTGATGGTAAGCGGTCACCGTCGCTCATGAACGTCTGCAATTTCAGGGCAATGAGGGGCTGTTATCTATTTCAATGAACATACTGAATGTTTTCATTAAAAACTTATACATGAATAAATCAAATTACATCGTTCTGTCAAAGGCGTTATTATTTCTGGCGTGTGTTCGTGTGAGTGGCTCAAAGAGAAATCCTTTATTAAAAATACCTTGCTTGCTCCGATGAATATGTGAAATGGTGACGTGTATGAGACGTGTGCATGTTTGTAAAATCAATTGTCAAAATTGCGGATCGTATTGTTCGATCTTGCTATTTTTTAGAATAGTATTTTTTCTTGAAATTATTTTTGAGTCTATTTAAAAATAACAATATTCAGTTTTTATAACTAGAACACCATGAATGAAACTATTTTAGTTTTGGAACGAAGTTTCTAATCGCGCGTTATCGAAAGGGGGCTAGACGGAAACAAAAACTTACGAAAAGTTGTCACGACACTTTTTTTGTTTTAGATGATTATCGCTAGATGGAGCTGTGATCAAAATCCTTTAAAACACGTTCCGTATCGCGCGTTACGTTAGGAAAAAAAAAAAGATATCTTTTAATCGAAAGGAACTTCGTTCTATTCAGGTGTCCCAATATCGAAACTTTGCATGGTTGGTAAACTTGAATACAATATGGGGTTATGTAGTAAAGTACTACGCGTTGTATGGTATGTCCTTTGTATTTATAGTCAATAAAAAAATTTTAACAACAAATTTAAAACTTAGGACCTACTCTTTAAGTTTTTCGATGTGTAATCTGCCAAATACGATCAGGTGAGCTTACATTCTCAATCCACCATTACACAAAAAATACAACCGAAAACAATAACTCTCCTAAAATTAAAACCAAAGTGCTGAAACAAAATAGTAATAACTATAAAACGAGAGACGGGCTCGGTTGAGCGTAAGGCGAAGTTGTCGCGGTATTGTCGCGGACAAAGCAACTGCCATTACGTACGGACGCTAATTGCTACTCTTCATATACTTTGTATAAATTAATATATAATGAGATAGCAGTATTGCAAGTTTTAGTGTCTCACTTACCCATCGGGCGGCTGCCAGTTTGATGTCCGATGGTGAAATGCCGTAATACGTAGCGCATCGTGTCATCCCGCATAACGCCGTGTTGGGTTTTGACCTTTTTTCCTGTTTTATTTTATTGCATTGGGCAGGTAATCGACGGAATGATCTGAACTTGATGGAGAGCGGTTACCCAGGGAACTCTGCAATCCCAAAGTAGTATGAGCTGAAGGCGTGTAACACCAAGTGGCTGGCCAGAAACAGACCGAATTAGTGGGTGTGGCTGGGCACATTGACTCATAAGCTAGCGTAATTAGTCACACGTTTAGGACAAGTTTAACAATTAATACACTTGTATGCACTTGTAAATCGACATAAAATAGAAAATAATTTAAAAATTGTTGTTCTCAAATGTCACTCTACCGTTCTCCTATACCAGTGTAGTCAGAGCTTTAGTTGTAAAATGTTGTATTTTCATTAAAATAAAGCAAAGTTGCACACACACTGCAATGTTTACAATATTGCGATCTCAGTACTCACTGCGCGTTAATTAGTTTTATCTATTCTACAATTTAATTAACGAAATATGCATTTTGTTGCAAAATGTTGAAGTAGTTGAAACAAAGTGAACACAAAATTAACTGTAATTATTATGTGCTTGTGGCAATACATTTTCGACGATTACAATAATAAATAATTTTAAAAAGTGAGTACATATCGTCATTTTGTGTCGCTATCTTGGACCGATTTCAAACATAGGAAGAATTAGGTATTCTCAACTGATTCTCCATTTAAAAGGTTGTTACAAAGTTTAAGATTAAAATCTAAATCAAATCAAATAGATAAAATTGCAATTTATCGTTCAAGGACGATTGACAGTTAATTATCTAAGGCAAAATCCGAAAGAAGAGTTGTTGGTCAAGCCTCAATGATTTTAAACTGAGATCATAAAAAAAAAACAAAAAACGATCGTTTCAATAAACTTCTCAAGATACAACATGAATTTACAAACAATCTAACAATAGCTAATTACACGAACAATACCTACTCATTGACCAGTACCAAAAGCAAAATACTACCAATTAAAACATTTCATCCTTTACAAAGAACTCTTTGTTTAACTACAAATTGTGTTTTCTAATTTAGATAAGTGAATATAAAATGTATAGGATCAGAGCTCGAATCAAACGGGGCTTTAAATCTTCCGGCACAATGCTCAAACTAAAACAATAATAATAAATACAAATACTAAATAAAGGATACTACTTATGTTGGGCTAACAAAATCGCGGTTTCACTCTAAAAATACATTTAATTCTAGATAAAACAACAATCCACAACAATCATATATTTCATGAATAACACAAGCACACGATTACAGAATATAAAATTAAATGTTTCGAAAGATATTGTTTAATTTAATTATGTTTAATTTTTTTTGGTTTAAGTATTTTCAGTTTAATAAATTTTCATTTCATTTCATTTTTCATTACGTACTCCTTTTTTTAAGTTATAGGAAATCACCGGATCCCCGGGTTTGTGGGAGTTCAACCGCACTAAAACCTCCAACCGCTCACACTCAGCGTCCGAACCCCGGCTGAGGCCAGAACCCAGCACGGGGTTTGGAGGGACGGCGCGACGCGTTACGCGCTCGGCACTCTTTCCCGTTGCTCCGTCCCCATTACGTACTCCTACTTTACTTTTATGGTTTCTGAGAATACTGATATACCTACCATCAATGTTTCAACTACAAAGCAGCTGACCAACACGGAAATATATTATAACTCATGATATCGTCACTGGTAAACAGCTGAAGCACCAAAGCACGATTTGACTACAGAAAAAATATATTTGTCGCATATTCTTGTAAAATAATTTTCGTATTATACATATTTCATATTTTATTCCCCTCTCTGGTGTTCATTTTCAGTGATTTAGGTTTCTAACAAATTATCGCTAATTTGACAATTAAGTTTCTTTACCATTGCAGTGACAAATTAATATAGAATTACTAGCTGCCCCGCGCAACTACATCTGCGTCGCATAGATAGAAATTTTAAAAAAAAATTAGGGATGGACCCCTAACATTTAGGGGGATGAAAAATAGATGTAGGCCGATTCTCATAGATACCGGATAAGCACAAAAAATTTCATCAAAATCGATCAAGCCGTTTCGGAGGAGTATGGCAACGAAAACTGTGGCACGAGAATTTTATATATTAGATAGAGGTATTTTTAAATATAAAACCTCGTAGCTAGTTTAATGGGCACACCACTAAGCGCCGTTTGATACTGGGCTCGCAAACTGGCCTATTCGCCTTATTTACCAGTCCTCGAGAGCAGTTAAGGTCCTGCTACACATTACTACTATTTTAACCTCCCATCTTACTCCTAAATGGTTTAGATAAAGATCTGATGTCACTAAATACGTTATAGCATTTAGTATTAGAATTGGGTAATAAGGAAATGCTGAGATAAAGTTAATGGTTATAATGAAAATTGGGTGTCAGGGTGTATAAATATTGTGGAATTAAGAACATTAAAAATGTTACAGACAAGTACAATATATTTAGTATTTATATCGGTATCGGTCTCCCGCGATACAGGTCTGACCTAGTGCGGGGATCATTGTATTACTTGTAATGTGTAAAAGACAACAGTGTATTTTTATACAATAAACTATTTATTTAACTTTATTTTTTAAGAAAAATAAAACTACATTATAAACTGAACTAAATCAAACATTTAATAAGTAGACTGGTGTTATTTCGCGATTATCCTAAAATAACATAATTATTATTATGTCGTTATTAAAAAAAATAAAATCTAATCAATCATTTGTAACTTCATTGTCATTCAAACTAGGAAGTTATCATAAAGTAGCATTAGTTGTCAGTACATACTTGGAAATATAAAAAAACAAGTTTGAACTATATTTTAACTTTAAATAGTCTTAAAAAAATACAAAAAATATTTACAGATAAAAAAAAATCCGCAGTCGGTAGGATTCGAACCTACGCTCCCAGAGGGAATCTGATTTCTAGTCAGACGCCTTAACCGCTCGGCCACGACTGCTCTTGGCAAACCAGTCGAAATATACCATCAATATCTTGATGTTAATAGACCGGTTGTTTTTAATAGTTTTAACCTTGATATTAATGTAGGTCATAGAAAGTATCACATCTGTGTACACATATAGATGCTGTGTTGTTTAAATAGTTCAATAATATTCAACATCAAAAGGTTTTATGTTTTATATTTAACTCACTCATATTTTTTTTAATTGACCGACTTGTCAGAAGGATGAGTTTTTCAAGTTGACTTTTTTTTCATGTTTGTGCAAAACTTTGGACCGATTCGGTTAGTTAGATTTTATTAATGAAAGGTGATGGTCGTCGTGAAGTGTTATTTATTTTATTTCGAAAAAAAAACAAATACTTTTGGACCTAGGCTTACAAAACTTCATAAGAACATTTTTTTTACGATTTTCTCTGCATATATTTTTATCTCGATCAAAAAAAATAAAATATGTCCTCACGACAACCATCAGCTTTCACATAAAATAAGAATTAACCAAATCGGTCCACACTAACTAAACTTAAATACAACTTCATAACCTCCTGGAAGATCAAAAATACATCTTAAAAAATTCAAATTTTTAAAGTCAAATTAACTTGATAGTGTTTTGTTTTTCAAGAGACCCTGACCTCGCCCTGTCACGTAGACCTATAAAAAACCGGGAAAGGCGGAATGTAATACGAAAAAATGTTTCTTATGAAGAATATTTCTCTTTATAATTTCCCTTCTTTTAATTTAATTCAGAATCGTAATCGTAAATTAAAAAGAATACTGCAAATGACTTTGATCAAATATAATAAGATACACATGTACAAAGTGATATAAAATAAAAAAATAATGTTTCTTAAATTAAGAGTCAAATTCAAACAAAATCATTTTTTGAAAATTAAATGTGTAGGTACCCAATCCGCACTGGGCAAGTGTGGTGGACTATGCCTAATCCCTCGTCTGAGGAGACCTGAGCCCAACAGTGGGCAGTAATGGATTGAGACAGGTACATACATACAGTTTGAAAGTCAAGACCAAACAAAAATAATACCACTAGTTCTAGTCCTGAGAAGAACCGGCGCAAGAAACTCAGAGGGCATGTCTTTTTTTTAATAATTGGGCTATTCTTTTAAATGTTGAAAAAAATTGTTAATTTGCTGTGTTGTGTAAATAAATGTATTGACAAATTAAATGTATCGTAATTATTTGTAATACAATAGGTAAGGAACACACTCGTATCGATAACCGAAAAGACGGATTTTTCATTTGGTGGTGTTAAATATTGCCGTTTTACGTTCCTGTATATCCGCATATATTTGATCAAAGACGAATCCTATTAAAAGAGAAAATTACAAGTTATCCTCGGGAAATACGTTTTTGGGGTAAAATATACTTTTTAGGGGAAGTTCGGCTGTATGGTCCTGTTCCCGTTGCACATGGCGTTCGAAAATAAAAACTTTTAATTCGTAATGAGCTTTCGAAAGCTTTCTTTTTGTTTTTGTTATAGCTGATTATGGAATTATAATTGAGTTTGTTTTTTATTATTTGACGAAGTAATACGTTGGTTAGGGTGATTTTGCATCGTCTTATAAAAGTTTGTATGAGATAAAATTCAAAGCTTCTGCTACCTAACAAAAAAGAATCATCGTAATCGGTTGGGGGCGGCGCGACGGGAAAGAGTGCCGATGGCGTAATGCGTCGCGTCGTCCCTCATAACCCCGTGCTGGGTTCTGGCCTCAGCCGGGGTTCGGACGCTAAGTGTGAGCGGTTGGAGGTTTTAGTGCGGCTCAACTCCCACATACCCCGGGGATCCGGTGATTTCCTCCAGCTAAAAAAAAATAGTAATGCAAAAACGCACGGCAAATCGTGAATACTCATTTTTAACGATATATCCAAAAGTACTTGTTCGATTTTAAATGGGGATAACGGCATTACCTTTCACCTGACACCAGAATCATTGAAATCGGTCCACCCAAACTGAAGTTATAAAGTAAAAAATAAAAACAGACTTATTGAGTACCTACTTCTTTTTGGAACTCGGTCAAAAAGAAAGCGCTCAGTTGATAGCACTATAGTTTCTTGGTAGCCTCACCAACTATATCTAGCTATCCGATATTTAAATGCACTATCTAGACTGTGGAAAGCACAATAGAGGATCGCGTGTAGATCGCGACGCTATCTCGCCATCTACATCTATTACAGGGCCCCGCCTTCCGTCCGAACCGTACAGCTCACTCCACAGCTAATATATTTAATGTTATCTGTATAACTAATAGAAACGACTAGTGGTTATTGTGTGTTAGATGACTTACGTCTGCTTCACAGGGTTTAAAGAGAAAAATTTGATTATTTGCGATGTCAAAACCAATCCTATAAAATTATCAATGTTTCTCGATATAATCATAATATACACTTAAACGTTCCTCTTGAATCACTATCTATTAAAAATCGTATAAAAATCCATTGTGTTGTTTTAAGGATTTCAGCATACATAGGAGTTATGGGTAATGGCCCTTCACCCTGGCATTGCAGAGATTCATGACCAATGATAACCGCTTACCATGGATTGAGCCGTGAGTATGTTTAGATAAACGACAAGACAAATTATTTACAAAAAAAATGTAAGTTGCTAAGAGACTAAGAGCAAATTCGTAGTATTTACCATAGTCTGTGGCGAAAGCTCTGTATAACTCCATTCCTATCGACTACCCCTTCGATTATCATAGACTACAAAGATCACCAAGGACCCTTTTAGCACAAATTTCAAATTAACACTTCGCCACTAGTAGTAATACTACTGACTTATTCAGCCCATTACAAAACCGCAGAGCACTACCCACCAACTTGATTACACCCAGTTGTAATTTGTAAGCAACTCCTTAGCTCTTAGAAGCATTGAGATTAATCTGCATATCTCAAAATTTAGGTTACGTTCCATAGTCTTTGATACCTAGGTTATTAATAGATATATTACGGAGATAATCTAGAAACTTCGACCGTTAGAGTAGGTAATATTGAAATTAATTTAGTTGTTACTAGTGACAAAGGAAGGGTTCAGACAACGTATGCGATGTGCTAGCTTTCCGTGTGGGAAGTCGCGAGTTCAAATCGGTTAACTTGTAGGACTAAATCTTAATTTGTATAAAAGTATTTACCTATGTGTAATTTTACAATACCACTTTAATAACGATGAAAGAACACATTATGACATCTACATCTTGGAAGGAAATTAAAGATCGTTCGAAGATTTATGAAGTCCCAAAACTTATTAGTTCATATTCTGATCCACGTTACAATTAGGATTTTTTAAGCGACAAGTTAGTTTTTATATTAAAAAGAAACATCCGAATCAATAACCTTTTATTGGAAGTCAGTCAACAAATAGCAAGAAAACAATAAACACATCATAAATCTTGAAAATCCACCAAACAATATCAGCGCCAAATTCAGTACAGTCCATTTGCATCATTATCGGTCACATCGGCAGGGTCCCGCAATCTCAAGAGGACCGTTTAGGTCGGAGTTAGCATTCGTATGGGGGCCTCTTGTCGCCAAATCCGTGTACAAACGAGTAGTCGATACGATACAAGATAGTGCAAGTTCAGAATCTGACCGTGTGTTAGCGCAGATGCGCACATTGACAATATGTCTAATGTAGATCTTTTAATACAATTGTCGGTGATCGATACTTTATGCGAGTTTGTGTTTTTTTTTGTTTTTTTTATTTGCCATGTAGGCAGACGAGCCAACGGCCCACCTGATAGTAAGTGGTTACCGTCGTTCATGAACCTTTGCAATGTCAGAGGACACTGAGGGGTCGCTACCTACGACCTAACTTTAAGGACCCTCCTCAAGCCTCGTTTGAAGAAGGACAAGTCATAGCGCTCAGGGAATACCGAGGAGGGGAGTTCATTCCATAGCCGCGCATGTGTGTAAGTTGAACCGCATTAAAATTTTCTATCACTCACACTTGAACCGCATTTCATGACAATCTAGAATATCTACAGGGGATCCCTCATCTAAAGCCACATTTCATGCACGCAAATAACAAACTGGTGGGTCAACTGCCAAATGATGTTTCACATAGTTTCAATGCCGGCCAATGCATACAATACCCCCGTTTACATGTTGGTCGGCCGTCACTATGAGTTGGACGTTGGTGAGTCAATATGGAAACATGTTAACAAACATTAATATCTAATTAAATGTCAAAGAGTATTTACCACCAGTTCCAAGCTTGACCCGAGAAGAACTGACGAGACAAAATCAGCAGAAATGTCCTTTTTCCTTTCGTTTTTATAAATGGTGGATTGTTGATGGCAGTAATTTGATTGAATTGTCATATTATGTATAGTGTAATATATTGTCAATATTATTGCCTGCGTGCGGTTACCCTAAGGATGACGTTCCCCGCCCTATATGCAAAACCAACAATATTCAATTGGTGTGAAATCTTTCTGCGGGTTAAGTGTATTCGACGATTTGCTGGTTACGACCGAACGTAAAGAGAAACTTGCTTTTTTGTATATTTGTTCCGATTCTGCTTTTATTTTTGGTAAAATCTGTATCGATTGTGCGAAAAGGGTTTGATTTCATCGAAAGACTTGTATAAGGGAATATAAATTACTTAGTTATTTGTATATCGTTTTTCGTTAATTTTCTCGGAACCATAAAGTTAGCTAGCAAGTTTATATACTCCAAACAGTTGAACCAATGTAAATACATATAGTTTATTCAGTTCCTACAAGGAATCATTATCACTGTAAATGTAGCCAATGTCTCCGACAATTTACTAAACTTTTGAAGCGTACACTTACTAGTTTCATATTACCTATTTAAGCCGCAAAATATTTTTATACACTTTGATGAAATGAATCCCTACTTCGTATGAAACTATAATCGCCACGTTGTACCTGGATTCGAGATTTATTTGTCATACAGTTGCAGTCGTCTCGAAACTAATGCTATCATCTGGAGTCCTCACGAGGCCAAGTACGTCAATTTAATAGAAAAAATTCAAAATAAATTTACGCGATTTTTATATTTTAAGGAGTACGGCGTTTATCCCTACTACCCATGAATGTATCCAGGACTGTTCGTATTGGGCATGGTTGGTTACGATCGACTGTCAGTGAGGAGAGATCTATATTTGGTCACATATGTATGGAGAGTTCTACGTGGTATGGTGCACCATCCTGAGGTACTATCAGCTTTACGGCTGCAGGCGCCAGATGGATGTGTGGTAACTCGACGTCGCCCCACGTTGTTCAAGGAACCACATGCAAGGACAAATCTTTTAAGGTTTGCCCCCCTGTCGAGAGCTATACAAATCCTTAATATTATAGCAAATGACATTGACATTTTTAATGGTGGCCTGTCGAAGTTCACAGAAGCTGCTCAAAAAATTTTAGAGAACACTTTTAGTTTATAGCGTAGGTACTCGTACTAATGGAATTATTATTTATTAAAATTTCTTTTGAAGTATTATTTTTGTTCTGATTTTTATTATTTTAATGTATTAAAAATAGGTGAATGTATTATTTTAATTGAATTATGATCTTTTATTTTATTGTTGACATTTTGAATTTATATTTAGTAGGTATTAATTTGTTTTTATTAGTAGTTATTAAAAAGTTTTTTAGAATTAATTTTAGTGTAATTAAATTGAAATGTATACATATAGCGTCGTATTGGTTGTTACTGTTAAGGCGTTATAAAAGTTTGTAATAAATAAATATAGGTAGACGCACCAACGAGCGATGTGATCGTAAGTGGTTATCGTCGCTCTTGGAGCAGGGCAGCTACCTGTACCTGTACATGTACCAACCCATTACTGCCCACTGTTGGGCTCAGGTCTCCTTAGAAGAGGGAGGGCAGCTACCACCTTTTAAAAATTCTCTTCAAACGAAGAGAGGGAAACACCAAGAGAGGGTTCATTCCACAGCCAATGTTGGTGCGCGACAAAAACGTTCCTTCAACGAACCATAGATGGCATCGGTTCCATATAATATGTCTGAATTGTGGATGGATGATGTTCACGAGAAATAATTAGTAGAAAGTTCAATAATTTAGATTTTTACGTATACAATCAACTACTTTACACCGTCCATCATTATACAGGGTGGATCTGTGACTTTGGACAATCTGACGTGGGGTGAATGACTTGTCGAAATACAACTTAACACCATTTTTATTTTTTTGAATCGGATAAACTTTTTTTTCTGACATTGTATGGAAAACGTACGACTACCTATACTTCCATACTATGATGAAAAAAAATTCCTAAAATAAAAGTGGTTCTAAGTTTATCTCAACACCCCACGTCAGATTGTCCAAAGTTACAGATCCACCCTGTATACCAGTTTTAATCTTTCACACTTGTCGCACTATCTTCAATCGTATAAGCTACACAAGATGCATTTTGCCCACATGTGGCATAATGAGTGGTAACGAACAGTATTGTGGTCGGTTTCCGCCCCAAACTGATTTCCGGTGCTCGCCTGCGTTTGTCATGGTAAGGACAGGTGACAAAATCATGTGTCAAAATATTTGTGTACCTCAGAAATGGTCGATTTGTGTTAAAATCAGTGTACATTTAACATACATAATACTATCTTCTATCTACATTTAAGTATTTTCAAATACTGAAATGTTTTCTAGCTTTACTCTTCTTTTATTTAAAAATAATTATCTCCATTTGAACTTTATTGTTTACTATAGGTATTCTTACAAATTAAATTCATCAAAAACCTTAAATCTACTCTGTTCTTTTGGGTACTAAAAAAAAAAAAAAAAACTTGAGAGGTGTCAAGGGACACCCGGATGGAATGAAGTTTTAAAAGATTTTGATCACAGGGCCATCTAGCGATAATAATCATCTAAAACAAAAAAAGTGTCGTGACAACTTTTCGTAAGATTTTTTTCCGTCTAGCCCCTTTCACAACGCCCGATAAGGAACTTCGTTCCAAAAAAAATACAGCCATCTTAAAAACCGGCTTTTGAGAAGTCAGTCAAAAATAAGCAGTCTTATTTTAAGTTTAAATAAAAAAAATATTTATTTTACTTTCATAATTATTTTTTATAAAACCTGTATTAAAACTTAATAACGAAATAACTCATCATTACACAAACTAAATCATCACAAATCCAACTTTAAAGTAATATTTCAATTGAATTAAATCGTACAACTTTACAAATTGTAGACACGCGAACGAATCGCGTGCGAATCGCTAATAAGTCGCGGGCGTGTCGCGCGATGATCGCTCCACAATCGCCAGAGATCTACAACCAGCTGTTATTAGTGTGGGTTTGATTCCGACTCCAGATTTTATCGGAGATCAGGTGTTGAGTGTTACGGCTATCTTTTAAAGAGTTTCTAGGGGAAAACAAGCTTTATGTTAGTCTTAAATGGATTGGATAACTTAAAAGGCAGCAGAACAATGTAAAATTTTCTATGTTGTTACAAGACTAGATACTGAAGGTAGATTTCAGAGCAATCAAATTTATCTAACCTCTTTTTCATTCGCTTTTGAATAAGTAGGAATTACCACTGGAACTCAAATTCACACCACACTCACTGTATGGACTAGACTCTTTGGATATGAACTTCAAATAAAACTTCTAGTGCATAGTAAACGAGCCAATTTATAATTAAAGTAGGTCTCCTGAAGCAGACCGTGGATAACTGCGGTTTCAATTACAAGCAATGAATCTACCTACGGCACAGCGTATGGTGTGATGGTAAAAGGGACATGGAGGAATCATCCTGAAGAAACCTATTGTTCTTCTCCTAGCTCTAGCAACAATATTATGCCTTATCTCTTTCAATACTTTTAGGAGAATCAATTTCTTTAAACACTCGCGGTTATCTACATCACTTATACTATTACTAAACGGGTTCTTACCACAATTATTTTTAATTGAGAGGTCCCGATATTTCAGCACTGTGGAATCCAGTGTTAGACGAAAATAAAACTAAAAAATCTAGTTTTGAGACGGCAGCCGATACTGTCAGTGTAGAATGTCGAAATGTGAGTTGGAGTTCCAGTGGTACCGGCAAACGAACGAGAAAGAGGGTAGACAGATTGTCTGCTCTTAAATGACCTACCCGCAGTTCTTCAGTCTTCCCGTGATCATGGCGCTTGAAACAGTGCTGAAATATCGGGACCTTTAAATTAAAAATAATCGTGGTAAGAACCCGTTTAGTAATAGTGTGTTTTAGGAGAATGTAAGAAAACTTTATGTCATGTTTAAATTAATGAATGTAGCTGTTTAAATGAATAGAAGCTGATCTTATCAATGGACGAAGTGTTGAGTTCAGGCACTCTTCAAGTTTAGTGAAACAACTCCAAAGTTCGTGAAATGTTTACGATTGATGAAAAGATAACGTTATAATGAATTGTGTGAGGCTGTCACTAGATGTTTAAAGTTTTAAATATTTTTGGTACACTTTTTAAATGGATTTTTTAAACAGACACAGTCAAAAAATATACCTATAGAGAGGAGTCAAGAGCACTAAACTAAAAAATTGTATTAATTGCCCGCAAATTCGACGAAATAAATATCATCTCAAACAAGAAATATCAAATTGGATTCTGTGAAAAAGTAATAGTATAAGACGCGACAACCCCACATTAAATATTTTCACTAATTCTTAAATTGGAACATATGATTTAGATTCAGTGTTGCCTGACATTGCAGATGACGGTTACCACATAAGACGAGCTACGTGATTATAAAATCACTTAGCTCGTCTGCCTACATGGCAATGAAAAAATAGCATCAATTATAGTACACAGGTAGGACTTTTTAAACGTTCCTACCAGGGGACTCGAAATAAATAGTAAAGAAACACAACTTAAACAAGGTACAATTGCCGGGTGTACCAAGAATTTTCTTTTGAATCCATCAATCCAGTTGTGTTTCTTTTCAAAAATAACGGAATATTTCCCATTCATCATTATTTGCAATACTTTTTTTTTTATTGCAAGATAGATAAACGAGTCTACGGCCCACCTGATGGTAAGCAATCACCGTCGCTCATGATCTGCAATGCCAGAGCAGTTAGGGGACGTTATCTACCGCCTACCCATACAGGACTATTCTTAAGCCTCGTTTAAAGAGGGACATAGCGCTCCGGGAACACCGCGGATGGGAGTCCATTCCAAATCGGAATAGTACTTAAATACCTATCTGTTGTATTCTATCCATCCTCACATTTCGAAACCGGCCAAAGATCAAACCAAGACATTGATTTTTTCAAAAAGAATATCCCAAACTCAGTTCAATGTCTGTCAATTTCCTTTACATGGAAATACTAACATTGAGTATGACACCAAATAAAAAGAAATAGAATTTCTTTGTTCAGTAAAATGTAAGGTCTAAGAAATTAGGACAACCGTCATTTTTATTTGTCAGCCTTTTGTGTAGATGACGATGTAAATTGGCCGTATTTGACGCACTTTGTATTTTGTAATGGAGTTCATAAGAATTTCTCGGAATCATTTTCGCTTGGATTCTTTCTTAAAGAATTACATTTTTATGTTCTTTTAAAACGAACAAGCACTCATTGTTTCAGGTGCTGGGTAATTTTGCAGCGTAATTTCGTCTGCGTCACAAAGGTGTTTAAATGATTTTTGCGATGTAGACGTTCTTGTCTATGAATCAAATCAAATCAAAAAACATTTATTCTGTGCACACAAAAAAAAAAACCCATAACTATTAAAAACTTAAACTAAAACAAAAGTGCCCAGAAATGGTTTCCGGCTCAGCAATGCCATAGTAGTCTAAAATGACGGCACTGCGATGCTGTTCTTCCGCCGGCACCAGACGTACACGCTGGTACTGTGCTAACCAGCGCACATATTAAATATTATTATATACTTATTACTTATACAAAATAAAAAATTAATAAAGATAAAACACTTAAATGATTCTTCGAAGTTCTTTTTTGAAAATTATTAATATTTTTCTATTATATGATGCATCGTTGGATTTTAGTCCCTACAAACTCCTTTTTTTCATATAACTTTTCGATGAATTCTATCCACTACCCAGCACTGTAACATTTTTTTTAAAATCAGACCATCACTTTCTGAGATTAGCCAGCTCAAATAAACTCTTCAGCTTTTACTTATTAGTATAGTTTTACGATACTTAAACCCCCCCCCCCCATCCCCCATTAACAAAAACAAGATCTTATTACAATAATATCTCAATAAAGCTAAATTTAAATTACCAAAACCAGTTTATAACAAAAGTCCACTTTTCACCCCTTCATAACCCCACCTGCAGTTTTCATATCCAGACCCACAAACCCGGCAGATTTAGGATTGAAGTCGTTTATTCCGTTGCACCGACGAAATGAGTTTTCTATGTTAATGAGAATTGTAGTGAACCTGTTAAAATGTACTGAATATACTCTGTTATTAAAGTTCTGAGCTAAGCCTGTGATGTATGGTTAGATTTTAAGGTATATTGATGATTATTAATGTTAATAGTCGTGGTGGCCGAGTGGTCGAAGCGCGTTCTTCCGTACGGGAGGTCGCGGATTCAAATCCGGCCGGCTTGTACCTCTAAATCTAAATGTGAAAAAGATTTATGTGCAATTTTTCACAACACCACTGGTTGAAAACGGTGAAGGAAAACATCGTGAGGAAACCTGCATGTCGGAAAAGGGTTCTAAAAAATCCTTTGAAGATATGTGAAGTCCTCAATCCGCACTGGGCAAGCGTGGTGGACTATGCCTAATCCCCCTTCTGAGGAGACCCGAGCCCAACAGTGGGCAGTAATGAGTTGGTACAGATACAGACAGAATGTTAAGATTTGTGTGCAATTTATTTTATGCTACACAGGGTAAAAATATAAACATAGTCCATTTTGAAGGAGGATAAGCTCTCGATACTAACATTGAATTAAAATAGGTACTTAGATCCGCAAAATTAATTTTCAAACAAAATACACAGTACAAAAAATTAGAATAACAGTTGTCCCTGCACTAGGCAGTAGGCAGCAGGCAGTTATTGTAGGCAATGATAAGTGAAATTAAAAATGAATTATGGTTCACTTATAATTTCCAATAATAGCAAATAAAACAACAATATGAATCAAATTAATACGAGACAACATGAACATCGGTATTCCCTGAGCGCTATGACTTGTCCTTCTTCAAACGAGGCTTGAGGAGGGTCCTTAAAGTTAGGTCGTAGGTAGCGACCCCTCAGTGTCCCCTGACATTGCAGAGGTTCATGAGCGACGGTAACCACTTACGATCAGGTGGCCCGTTCGCTCGTCTGCCTACATGGCAATAAAAAAAATTGTAACCTTTAGCGAATTATCAGAATCAACAATAAATAATTTTCATTTCAACTTTTAATATCCCTTAGAAAGTAGTTCAATCCTAAGATTACCTCTTATATTACATCTTTATAATATTAGTAACAGATTAAACAAAAATCTCCCTTTCAATGAATATAACATATATGCTCCTCTTATCATTCCCCTTGGAACAAACCAAGATGCTAAAACAGCTGAAGTCTCATTCAGTTTGGTTTCGTCGACGAGACGCGACAAAACCAATTCCTGGAAACGAACCTCTTTAATACAACCCCACGTAATAACTGGTTTTCACTACAAGGAAACCTGTTTAGTACAGAAAACATGAAGAAGTAAAGTTTTATTCAAGCTTGTTAAATAGATTATTGCCAAATTCTAACCTTGTCAGTGGAAAGATCAGTATTGGAGAGAATATGAGAACTTTATCTTCTTGTTTTTTTCCTAGAGTTAAACTAGAGTTTTTTTTTTTTTTTTTAATTTTAGTTTTACCTTATACACCTAGTCGAATAAGCTATATTATAATATTGTGTCCCTCATTTGTGTGTCGATTAAAGCTTTCTTTCTTTTTCTTATCTGCACTGTGATTAGGGAGTCCTCAAGAGTAGACAGTAGGTAGCGACTACTCCGAGGGGCAACGCGAGAACATTGCACAGTTCAATGAGAGCCAGTATCCACTCACGATCGGGTGGCCCATTGACTCGTCTGCCTACATAGTTATAGAAAGGAAAAAAGAGTATCGTGGCAGTATTTGTTTTTAGTTTTCTCACATGTATGTCCAGGAATTTCTTTACAAAAATTATCTTCATAGTTTTAAACCAGTGAGGCTGTGACTCCTCAAATATAACATTTTGAAATGCTGAACAATGAGAGTACTAAAAAAGTTTCTGTTCAGAACTAAAACTTAAATAAAAAACTTGAGAGGTGTCATGGGACACCCTAATAGACCGAAGTTCCTTTCGTTTAAAAGATATCTTATATTTTTTTCCTAATGTAACGCGCGACAAGGAGCGTGGTTAAAAAGATTTTGATCACAGCGCCATCTAGCGATAATCATATAAAACAAAGATAAGGAACGTGTCTTAAAAGATTTTGATCACATCGCCATCTAGCGATAATCATCTAAAACAAAAAAGTGTCGTGACAACTTTTCGTGACAATTTTTTAGCCCCCCTTCACAACTCGCGATAAGGAACTTCGTTCCAATATATGTGTGAAAACCTGTTCCTGCTTAAAGTTTAAAAATTAAAATTTCTAAATCTCACTGTAATCTGCTGGTGGATTTCTTCTATAAATAATTAACTTCTGTATAGTATTATTCTGTGATCCAAATGTACAAACATTGCATTGTGCAGAATAAGCCAGCAAGTGCCAGATAAACGGTCCAGAATTCTGCAACGAAAGGAATGTTGATACTACCATTGTGGTTATTTTCACCTACCATTTACGATTTAATTGAAATACATAGTTTTGTGGTGTTTTACTGCAAATTGGCTAAGTTTTAAGGACTTTATATTATGTGAAGAGGTGTTTGGAATAGTTTCAAATTGGATTTGAGGTCATTAAAAATAGCATGATTAGGAATTATGTAAAATACAGTCGGCGTCGAGGTGGAGTTCATCCTTACTGTATGGAACCACCGCGGTCATCCACGGTCCGTTTCAGGAACACTTTTTTGCCACGCACCATCCGGCTATGGAGTCAGCTCCCCTCTTCGGTATTCCCAGAGCGCACTTGTCCTTCTTGAAACGAGGCTTGAGGACGGTCCTTACAGTTAGGTCGTAGGTAGCGACCCCTCAATGTCCCCTGACATTGCAGAGGATCATGAGCGACGGTAACCACTTACGATGGTGGCCCGTTGGCTCGTCTGCCTACATGGCAATAAAAAAAAAAAAAAAAAAAACGTACCTACAATAGGGCTATGATATCATCATCATCATCAGCCTATAGACGTTTACTGTTGAACATAAGCGTCCCCTAAATTTCGTCACAACGACCGGTCCAACGCTATCCGCATCTAGTGACCTTCCACAATCCTGACCAGGTCGTCGATCCATCTTCTGGAAAGTCTGCTAACGCTGCGCCTACTGGTTCGTGGCCGCCACTCCTGAACTTTTCATTCGCATTCGGAAATGTCTCTAAACGAAGTTTAATAAAAGTAAAAATGCAGAGGCACATCAGCGACGGTAACCACTTACGATCACGTGGTGCATTAGCTCGTAACATCTACTGAAATACAGCAATCTCTGAAGAAATAGAACCTGATTTTAATGATAAATTCGTGTTCGTCTAAGCCCAGTGGTCGTATATTCCAGCGACTCCATTATATCCGGCGTGACATAAACATATAATATTCATGTGTAAAATGTATTTTCCTTGCTGTCTTCGTTTAAAGTGGCATTTTCTGTATGATTTGAGTATTAAGAACGGTTAAATGTGTTCTTTACATAATAATATACACTGTAATAATTATTCTCACAAAAGGCAGAAAAAGAAAAAAAGGCAGAAAAAGAAAAACTGCTAAAGTATTTGGACCTGGCCCACAAGGTGACCGACATGTGGCGTATTGAATCGACCATCATTGTTCCGGTCGTTGTATCTGTGCACGGTCTAATAGCGAAAAGCTTCGACCGTCATCTAGAGAAGCTTTCGCTCCCCGGCTGGGTGAAGGGCCTGATTCAGAAGGCGGTCGTTCTTGACACGGCACGTATTGTGAAGAGGTTCCTCTCTCTTGAGCCCTGACCACTGATGGGTCGTAGATCCCGTAGATACTGGAGTGGCCCTCTGTGTTTTATATTATTATTTTTTTTATTGTTTTTTTTAAATATAATGTAAAAAATGAGCAAATAAATGAATATGAATTCTCACAAAAAATGTATCATCAACGGCTATGTGACGGTAAAGTAAGTCGTAGTGCGTAACGTATCGCGCCGCCTCGTGTAACTCCATGATGGGTTGATGTTTTCAAACGCGGTAGGTTTTAGTGTGGTTCGACTCCCACGTTCCATCCAGGGGGGAACGCAATTTCTTTAAAAAAAAAAATAACATAAGTTTTACTAAAACCTTCCCCTATTCAAACTAGGTCTAGATTTAGTGCATTCAATTATATCCACTTAGATAACTAGTTTCACCAATTAAATATAAAACTATATAAAATGATATCTATTTTAAAAAGCAGAAAAAAGTGATAAAATTAATATTTCAGTCTAAAATGCAATTAAGAATATTTCAATATTTGTACAGTTGGTAAAATTCTTGTTCGAATAATAAGGTTATATTTCACTCAGAGTACTTAAAATAACATAGACAATTACTATTTTTATGAAAACTCATGTTTAAAACTTATATGGCATTGAGGGGCCGTTATCATGATGTATTTACAGGACTTCAAACATAAAATTTACAATACAATATATTTTTTTTACTAAAATATATTTTTTGGAAACTTGCATAATAATCGGCTTACCAATGTTATAATTATAGCGAAATGAAATTATCATAGAAAATGGCGTAATTTATTTCGTTAACATACACCAAATAACTACAGGGTGCGCCAGAGAAACTTATTTATTTGAAAGGACAATAAAAGAAAAGTACTTCAGTTATTGTTTTAATTTTTTTTATTTTAGAATACAATATACCAATTTTTTTTATGCAGTCTTAAAAATGACATCGGATAAATGGCGACCCCCATTGCGCATACACTGATGAAAACAATTTTTGAAATTCGTATCCACTCTTCACCCAACTCACCACGCGGGAATTTTTTTCATATAAGTAAGTTTCTCTGGCGCACCCTGTATTACAATTAAGTAGCGAAGGTACATAATAGTAAGACTTTACTACACCAGATTTTAAGTTTTGATTCGTACTTAGTTTGCAAATTTTATAATAATATGTATTTTTGTTTTATTTTCTATAATGAACTTGTTTTTCAGAAATACTCAGTAGTAATACAAACTGTACTTTTGTTAGTACCGAAACGAAATCAAAACCAAAATATTACTGTAGTACTACACAGAAAGCATCGGTGTACAATTTTTGACTTAAACTTTGACTTAGACGTGCTCAACGGTTTAGATTTCAACGGTTAGATTTAAATTTTATATAGTATATTGTATTCTGTATGTTGAGCCCTTTCATTTGATACCCATATTGATGGGATTGATAAAACCTATGTTCTAGTAGAGATAACACATTTATAAATCAAACTAGATGACCCACGCAACTTCATCTGCGTCACAGAGGGATACAACATAGCCTATATATAGCCTTCCTCGATAAATGGACTTTTCAACAGTGAAAGAATTTTTCAAATCGGACCAGTAGTTCCTGAGATTAGCGCGATCAAACAAACAAACAAACTCTGCTGTTTTATAGTATTATTAGTATAGATTACCCTTGAAACCTTTATATCAGAATCATCAAGTTAAGCATTTACTTCTGTTCATAAATTATTTTGTGTAAAAGGCAGGTTTATATTTAGAGTCGTGTTTCCCTGGAATCGTCTGCTTTAATTTAGTCATCCTGTCCCAGAATCCAGTCTGGCATACACTTTATTATTACTTGTTGGCTAATGAAAACAGCTTTGAGTCGCCATTGCTGGGTACTGGGTAGGGTGTGACAGCATGGATATTGCAAAAGGTTCGGATTTTAAAAATATTTTTGGGTATTTTTCGAATATAATTTGTTTCTCTATAGTTTACAATAAAGTGTGGGATTGGACTATGGCCAAAGGGAGATCTCCGATCGTGCGAGGTGGTGTATGCCCAGTCAGGCCGAAGCCCACTGTAGTAGATTTCAGATGTCGTATATATGCGCCGAACGTTGCAAAAGTCAATATCGCGATTTAGGATTGGTCGCCACAAAAATATTAATAAAAATTGTGAAATGATATTTTAATGATTTGTTTTCATTGAAAAAGTTAAGTGTATTATTGTTTTTATTAAAGAGGTGTAAATTTACGTTTCTAATTTCCCTTAAGATATCACTTACACTATTACTAAACGGGTTCTTGCCACGATTATTTTTAATTGAGCGGTCCCGATATTTCAGCACTGTTTCAAGCGCCATCATCACGGGAAGACTGAGGAACTGCGGGTAGGTCATTTAAGAGCAGATCAATCTGTCTACCCTCTTTCTCGTTCATTTGCCGGTACACTGGAACTCGAACTCATATTTCGACAGACTACACTAACAGTATCGGCTGCCGTCTCAAAACTAGATTTTTTGGCTTTATTTTCGTCTAACACTGGATTCCACATACATAATAGTTTGAAGCCGTCACCCCGATTAAAAGTGATGTAGATAACCGCGACTGTTTAAAGAAATTCCCTTAAGATATGTTTTTCTGTTGTTATTTTACACTTGTTACCGCATTATTTTTGAAGTCAAACCAATTTACATTATTATTTCAAGTAGATTATGTCTCCTTGAATAAGTTCTGTAAATAAATAATCGTATAGTTGACGCATTTTAAAAATAGCTGAAGCCTTTAGAACTCTTAAATGATTTTGTTTGATTAATATATTTTTTATTCCACTCAGGCAGACGAGCCTACGGCCAAACCGACCGTAAGCGGTTACCGTCGCTCATGAACCTATGTATTGCCAGAAGATACTGCGCGGCCGCTACCTATGACGTACCCTTAAGGACTCTCTTCAAGCCTCGTTTGAAGAAGGACAAGTCATAGCACTCGGGAATAATAGATTGATTCAACAATTTTTGTGATAATTTTGTAGTAATTTTGTTCTTGACACGGCACGTATTGTGAGGAGGTTCCTCTCTCTTGAGCCCTGACCACTGATGGCTTGGGTCGTAGACTTCGCCTGCAGTGGCCCTCTGTTTTTTAAATTTTATTTTCTTGTAAATGTTTTTTTTTAAATATAATGTAAAAAATAAGCTAATAAACATATACATCGAATTTGTAATAATGTGGAATACAAAAACTCCATCATATTGTATCAAATAATTGTATTCCTTACTTCCGAACCTTCTGCACAATATTATTTTTGTACAAAAGTAACAATGAAGGTATTTCGTATTATTTATATACTCGCCACTAATTAACGCTGCAGCAACTGAGAAAGTAAAACCAAATAATTGAAGAAACAGCACTCATTTCCTTTATCTTACTTTTAATGAGAAATACAAGAAACTAGGAAAATATCGGTTTTCAGAACATCTTAGAGATTGTAAGCATTCTGAAGTTGACTGTAGATATATTTTTTCGTCTTAACTTTAGTTATTGTGAACCGATTTACTTAATTCTTTATTGGAAGTATTAAACTTATGGAGGTATGCAATAAATGTATTTTTTAAGGACAAGTTTTCACGATTTGTTCCGTTTTTTGGGTGAACCGATTTTGGTGCTTACTTTCTGATAGAAAGCAAGCAGACTCATTCAACATAATCTCGTATAAAATTTACAAAATGACTTGAGTCTGACTTGAATGAAATGAAAATCGGTCGTTTTCATTTTTTTCATAAAAATATTATATTATTTTTTTTATTGCTTGATAGATAAACGAGCGTACGGCCCACTTGATGGTAAGCGGTCACCGTCGCTCATGAACCTCTGCAATCCCAGGGCAATGAGGGGCTGTTATCTATCGCATACCGATACAGACACTTTTCTTTATATTGTTGTATTACTTCTATGTATAAGTTCTTTTTTTTAAGAACAAAATGTACTTACCTACTTGTGTTTGCGTATTATTTTAATTTGCTGAACCGACAATCCATAACAGGTAGGTACATGGGGAACACATTGTGTCCAATCAACTAAGTAACACTACAGCATCCGATAACCAATAGGTACCTACTCTAAGTACACAGAACTTTGTAAGACGAAGCCCAATTACTAGAACTTGCTATCTAAGTGGGTAAAGGCTAGAGCAACGCGCATATTAAGACGGGTCGCAACGCAACATAAATCGTCTGGATCCGTCTTTTACATTTTACAAGAACCGTCGCACAAAAAGAACAAAAACAGTTGCGACAGGGTTCGTTGCGGCTCGACTCGCCCTCTCGTTTGATGAAAATTATTATTGAAATCATGAGTTGAAATACATTAAATATCATACTTGTACTAATTAAAAGTTTTTCTATTCCTAGATGGGTGTGAGTCTATTTTCCTCTTAATAGTAGATAAGTAATTAGCATGGTAGTTTTTTTTATTAATCATAAAAAGGTAGGTATATTAATATCGGTAAAATACTTGAGAAAAGAAACCGAAATATTTCGAAGTTCCAAATTTCAATACTGAATACGACTTACAGTACTAAAAAATATTTTGCAACCTAACATAAACACACATACATACATTTACATAAAATAACACATGATAATTTCCACAAAAACATACTTCACTATTATTATCATTATAAATAAAAAACTTGAGAGATGTCATGGGACACCCGAATAGAACGAAGTTCCTTTGGATTAAAAGATATCTTTTATTTTTTTTTCCTAACGTAACGCGCGACAAGGAACGTGTTTTAAAAGATTTTGGTCACCGCGCCATCTAGCGATAATCATCTAAAACAAAAATAACGAACGTGTTTTAAAAGATTTTGATCACAGCACCACCTAACGATAATCATCTAAAACAAAAAAGTGTCGTGACAACTTTTCGTAATATTTTTTTCCGTCCAGCCCCCTTTCACAACGCGCGATAAGGAACTTCGTTCCAAAAAACAATCAACAATAATTCAACCATCACAAACAAATGACAAACGACGTTGCATTCCCCCCTTTCTTAGCAATTAAAGTTACGCGAGGGGGACCCACAAACTTGCCCGGAGTCGAGTTGGGCCAAACTTGCCCGCTTTATCCGGCCGGGCCAACTATCCTATCGGCTCTCACAAAAGCGCCAGTAATTTGTTTAACAAAAGTCTGCCTTAGATTTACGACTTGGAGCTTAAATAAGTAAGTTGTGACTGTGTCGTTCAAAAATAATAGTTGGTGTGACGTGGGGTGTGCGTCATGGATTTTTTTTATATGATTTTGTTGTTTTGTGGAGAGTTCTTTAATACTTGGCTGTTTGGAAGTAAAAGTTTTAGATTATTTATATTAGAATATCTGTATTCATTTATTTTCATGAATTTTTTACATTATATTTTTAAACAAACATTTCCAAAAAAAATAAATTTAAAAATACAATATAAAAAACAGAGGGCCACTGCAGGTGGAGTCTACGACCCAAGCCATCAGTGGTCAGGGCTCAAAAGAGAGGAACCTCCTCACAATACGCGCCGTGTCAAGAACGACCGCCTTCTGAATCAGGCCCTTTACCCAGCCGGGGAGCGAAAGCTTCTCTAGATGTTGGTCGAAGCTTTTCGCTATTAGACCGTGCACAGATACAACGATCGGAACAATGATGGTCGATTCAACACGCCACATGTCGGTCACCTCGTGGGCCAAGTCCAAATATTTCAGCTGTTTTTCTTTTTCTGCCTTCACAAGGTTCTCGTCATGTGGAATGGTGACATCGATCAGCACTGCCCGATGCGCATCCCGATCTATTATCACTATGTCAGGCTTATTGGCAACAATAGTCCTGTCAGTGATAACAGATCGGTCCCAGTAGAGCGTTACATGGCCATTATCGAGCACTGGCTGAGGCTGATACTGGTAATAAGGTACAGCGGCTTCAACAAGGTCGTATTTCAGAGCAAGTTGCTGGTGGATAATCTTAGCTACCTGGTTGTGCCTGTGCAAGTACTCGCCGTTAGCAAGACGAGAACAACCGGAAACGATATGTCTAATAGACTCTCCCGGACGGTGACATGCCCGACAAATGTCGACCGTCCCATCCTTTAGAATATACTTCCGGTAGTTGTTCGTCATGATAACTTCGTCCATAATTGCAAAGATAAACCCTTCAGTCTCTCCGAAGAGATTGCTGTATCGTAGCCAGGATACGGAGGCTGACTTATCTACATCGGGACCTGTAAGGGCCCGGTAGAACCGGCCGTGTAGTTCCTTGAATTATTAGAATTATTATTATATTAGAAAAGATTATGAAATAAAAGACACTTTTACTAAGAAATGAAATGAAATACTTTATTTTCAACATTGATGACGTACTCATTCTTGTTGACGTCAAAAGTTTCAAACTACCACCAGTTCGGACACAAAAAATAATAATTATAGCCACCGTCCTGAGAAGAACTGGCAAGAAACTCAGCGGGCATGTCTTTTTTTTTGTATAATGAGCATTTTTTTTTAAATATTTGTACAGTATTACACAAATTTACATTAAATATACAAAAAAAACAATTACGATAATGAAATGACCTTGGCTATGACGTGAGGTTCTCGTCATACGACTTACACAACTTTTTTGTGCGCTTAACTAATTATAGAATTGCAGTACGTCATGTAACGTCTTCAAATTACGTCACATGCTAGGGTCACAGCCCCCGAACAGACCCATACGCCGCAGATGCCATTTTATATTTTATATAGAAGCACTTCTTCGTCCACCTTCATTGCGTCCACAAATATCATTGTAATTAATTCTAACTTTCATTAAATCATCTTAAATACAGTTCATTGTAATGATTTATAACATCGTATTAGCTGTAATCTATTCTAATATTTTAAAACTGCAGAGTTTGTTTGTTTGTTTGAAAGCGCTAATCTCAGGAACTACTGGTCCGATTTGAAATATTCTTGCACTGTTGGAAAGTCCATTTATCGGAGAAGGCTATGTTGTGTCCCTGTGACCCAGACGAAGTTGCGCGGGTCATCTAGTGCTTGATAAAGACTTAGTAATAGAAAAAAGACAGCAAGTCTCATGACGCAGCTGTATCGTCATTTACAATTACGAGTCATGTTTTTGCAATTAGTCTTTGCATCAAACAAAGCAATTGAATCTTTGAGTAACTAATAAAAAAATATCAAATAGAAAGCAATTATTATTTGTTCAGCAAAACTAATAAACTTAGTTAGTTTATTGGCATTAACTGTTACTACAACTTGTTTGTTGAACTGAACTTTTCAATAATATTATGATTCAAATCTTAAAATACAAATAAAAAGGCTCACGAATTGAAAACTTCTCTTTGACTTTTAGATTTATTAAAGAACTCTAAATTTATCTTTCGAAAACAATCTGACTATTTTATTTACAAATCAATCTGCTAACTTTACAATTTACCAATTTAAGTTTGTAGAAACGATACTTTTATCTTTATATTAATAACTAGTGAACCTGCACAACTTTGCCACAAATTAAATGAAATATTTATTTAACTAAATTTAGGACATTAAATATTAAGCAGTGACCCCTTTTTTTTTTTTGCCTGAGGAAATCACCGGGGTATGTGGGAGTTGAACCGCGCTGAAACCTCCAACCGCTCATACTCAGCGTCCGAACCCCGGCTGAGGCCAGAACCCAGCACGGGGTTATGAGGGACGACGCGACGCGTTTCGCCAGCGGCACTCTTTCCCGTCGCGCCGCCCCCAAGCAGTGACCCCTGCACTAGGACAAGCCTGTGTCGCAGGAGGTCTGTGTTAACAAATAATTCTCTTAACCAACATATTGTGTCACCAAACATCAAAACAAATTGCCAAAAGTAGCCAATTGCCAAATAAACGAATACTTTACCAGTTTTAACCGAAATTAAATTTTAAACAACTATACAGGGTGGATCTGTAACTTTGGACCATCTGACGTAGGGTTAATGACCTGTCGAAATACAACTTAGTACCATTTTTATTTTTTGGATCGGTTAAACTTTTTTTTCTGACATTGTATGGAAAACGTACAACTATCGTTGCGGACGTTCATACTATTATTTTTATCCAATTCCTAAAATAAAAGTTGTTCTTGCAAACTACACTTACAAATAACGTAATGTCCTATTAGTAAAATTTTTATAAAAATCGATTCAGTAGATCCAAAGAGTATGTAAAACGATACAAACATTACCTCTTTCCAATATCTATATAGATCGATTTATTTCTTAATTTATTTGATAATTCAATTACTAGTAAGATCACGAAACACAACCTCTTTATGTCAATTCTAATGTGACATTTCCTTACTACAAACTTCTCGAAAAATTTCCACGCTTTCAACGCTATTAATACATCAACTCTACTCGAGAAAACGAAATAGTTCCGGAACTAAAATTGAACAGGCACACTATTCTTACCTCCCACTTCAACTGCACATAAATTCCCTGGAAATATCACCGGAATCCGTCCATATACATGTCATTTTCTAATGCAGTTTGCTCTTCGGAATTTTCCTGTCATATTTCCAGGAAAATTTTCTCGTCCTAAAAATAAGAATCGTGTTCGCCTGGATTAGACGGCGCAAATAGTTTCGATCAGAACTCGAGAGTAACAGGAACACCGAGGTTTTCCTTTTTCATTAGTTTTCATTAAAATATGGTCTACGTGAGTTGGGCCGGAGTTGGGTGTTATATTTGGGGGATGAATTGGAATACTATTTTAATCCTAATGATGATTGTAATCATCATCATAGGGCCATAGGCGTCTACTGCTAAATATATATATGGCCTCTTCAAACCTCTGAAATGAAATGAAATGAAATACTTTATTTTCAACATTGATGACGTACTCATTCTTGTTGACGTCAAAATTTAAAAGCTACCACCAGTTCGGACACAAAAAATAATAATTGTAGCCACCGTCCTGAGAAGAACTGGCAAGAAACTCAGGGGGCATGTCTTTTTTGTAATATGCGCATTTTTTTTTTTTAAGTATTTTAACAGTATTATACAATTTTAGCTTAAATATACAAAAAAAAATCGATTATGATAATGAAATGACCTTGGCGAGCAACTCATTCCCACTTTGTGCAATCGTCCAAGTAATCATTGACCTTATAGTAGTAGGCTTTCTTGCACAGACGTTCTTTAATAGTTTTCTTAAACCTATGTATAGGTGGGTTTTGAACATCTTGTGGGATTTTGTTGTACAAGCATACAGACAAACACCTGAAGGAATTTCTTATTTCTTATCTCCACAGTGAGAGGTCCTGCGCCGTTTGAATCTAGTTTCTTCTCACGGACTCTTTCATTCGTATTGATCTTAACCATAGTGATAAGCCGTTTTTTTCGTTTTCACTAAACTAAAATAACACAATAATAATTAACTTAAAAAGACAAAAATTTAAAAAATCCCTACTGGGTTTAGGCTTCTTCTAAATGACTAAATCAGCCCAATATATCCCACCGTTAGATTCAACTACAGTAAAAGTGAGGTTAGGTAATTCACATAGCAGGAACTACTCTTTAATTCTTCAGCAAAATATGCTAGTTTCGTCACGACTTTGCCGTTGAACTAATTTTTTCCCCGGCCCTGACCCCTCCCCAACTTCCTAAATACGTCCCTGTCCCCGAAGCAATGCACCGCTTTGCATATTTCTAGCACACCTTGTTTGCTTCGAACCTGCCGCGGATCGAACTGATTGCGACCCGAGCAGCGATCCCGAAATAACCACTGCTCCATTCTATAGCAAGATTGTATTGTACGGTTTAATCTTAGTTTTAGAATATTAAATATGGTTCTAGATTAAATATTACAAAAAAGACATGCCCGCTGAGTTTCTTGACAGTTCTTCTGAGGACGGTGGCTAAAATTGCTTTTTTGTCTGAACTGGCGGTAGCTTTTAACTTTTGGACATCAACAAAAATGAGCATATCATCAATGTTGAAAATAAAGTATTTCATTTCATTATGTTTTTGGATATTTTTATTTCTAGAGATTCACGACTTTGTTCATACATTTACAATCAGAGTGTCAAAATGGCACTAAATTCTTCCAAAATCAAAAAGGAGTAGTATTTTAATTTAGCAATGTTTTTGAATATTCGCAACATCTAATTCTATATATATATTCGCATATTCGAATTCATTCGCATATTAGAAATTAAGTTGTAAATTGTTATTGAAAGATTGTTTAATATGTCATACTGTTGATGATCCTAAAATAAATAAATAAATAAAAGGATGTTTATTTATTTACGTACAAACCATTTCTTTGTAAAAGTAAAAATAATATTTTTATGACAAAAATGAAAACGACCGACTTCAATTTTTCTCAAGCATAGCACAAAAACTACCAGTCAGATCTTTATTCAATTTATATGAAATAATGCTCAAAATGTCTGTTTTCTAACAAAAATACAATTATCGAAATCGGTTCGTATAAAAAAGAAATACGCGAAAAAACGTATAGCAAATTGTGAAATGTTGTCCGTTAAAAATACACATTTTTAAACACAGATTCTAAAGTACTTGTTTCACCTTTCATCTGACACCAGAATCATTCAAATCGATCCAACCAAAGTAAAGTTCTCCATAAAAAAACAACAAACGAATGGAATACCTCCTCCTTTTTGGAAATCGGGCACCAATAAATAAATACAACTTATAACCAACAACATATATCAAAAACAGAGCCGTTTCTCAAACAAATCCGCATGAAACTTACAAAGCTTTCCTACTATCCATTAGCTTTCAAGTTCGATCCTAGCAGCGGTTTGAAACGTTAATATTTTAACAGACATACACATCAAACACAGATAATCCCAATGATTTTAATGTATTTCGTCTGTCCCGTTTGATGGCTAAAACTGTTGACCTTTTACTTAAATAAAAAGTTTTTTTGGCGCGAATTTAAATGTAGTGGTTTTTTTCGTAAGTTTAATCTGTGGTTCATGGATTAATATACTACCAAGGTTATTTTTTGAGTAAATTACATTTCGACTCGTGGTGGGGTAGTGGTCGAAGCGCTTCCTTCCGAACGGGAGGTCGCGGGTTCAAATCCGGCCGGCTTGTACCTCTAAATCTAAATGTGAAAAAGATTTATGTGCAATTTTTCACAACACCACTGGCTAAAAACGGTGAAGGAAAACATCGTGAGGAAACCTGCATGTCCGAAAAGGGTTCTAAAAATCCTTTGAAGATATGTGAAGTCCCCAATCCGCACTGGGCAAGCGTGGCGGACTATGCCTAATTCCTTTTCTGAGGAGACCTGAGCCCAATAGTGGGCAGTAAAGGGGTCGTACAGATAATGGGTTGGTACAGACATTTCGACTTCTCCGACAACTGTGTATGTGGCAGCCGAACTATACTATTATTTCGCTTACAATTAGCATGCAAACGGCTGAGCACAGAACCCAGCAAGGAGCTATCCGAAGCACGATGCATTACGCAATGTATCTTTACCGTCGATTTAGAAAAATTCTGCAGGGGGTGCTTCAAAATTCCACTGAATATTAGATTTAAAGTATCTAATCATTCCACAACAGTAAAGAAAGAAAGAAAGAAAAAACATTTATTCAACACGCACATAGAGAACATTCATATTATTATAACATTTAACAGTAGGTATAATGCCTATTTAAACACGGACAAAAAAGTTAAAAAACAAAATAACACCGAACAAGATAGAGGCTTGTCCTCAGTGGCTTGCGAATAGGTTTCAGCTCAGCAAAAGCTTATGGTCTCAAAGAAGACCAAAAGCACTGATTTTCAGCTGAAACCTAAAAATGTAATGGTGTAAACACATAATTTTTAAAACACGGTCGTTCAAATAGCCCTATACTTATTTGAAAACAAAGTTACTTAATTATACACATTTTCTAGGGATAACTAAGTGCCCGCGTAGGCAGACACTCTAAATTTGTATTTTTAACTTGGAATTTCCAATTAGCGATTTCTAAACGGGAGAAATCTCAGTAATATTATTTAGCGGAGAATGCCGGGAAAGTCTACAATAGCTTTTTAATATATTTTTTACCTAAAGGGAACAAAGGTAGACTCGAGCCTGTAGGCAATTTTATTAACAAAAACCTTTGTATCGTCATAAAGTAGTAATTTGTATTTTCTTACGTTTTTTACTAAAGAGAGTTAATAGAAGATTGTGTGATTGTTTTGTTAGTAAAATATGTTTTTTTTTTACTTTTACATAATTATTAAAAAACTTGAGAGGTGTCATGGGACACCCGAATAGAACGAAGTTCCTTTCGATTAAAAGATATCTTATTTTTTTTCCTAACGTAACGCGCGATAAGGAACGTGTTTTAAAAGATTTTGATCACAGCGCCATCTACCGATAATCATCTAAATTAAAAAAAGTGTCGTGACAACTTTTCGTAAGATTTTTTTCCGTCTAGGCCCCTTGCGATAACGCGCGATAAGGAACTTCGTTCCAATAAAAACTATATAACTATGACTAAAGAAATAAATATATTATTCAGCCATTTTTTTATTTCATGACAGATAAACAAACTAATGGCCTACCTGATGGTAAGTGGTCATGAGCATTGCGGAGCCGATAACAGCTACAAAACTTTTCTTGAACATTTCCAAGAGAACTCTAGATCGTAAGTAGCCCCTTGCAGTGTCTCCTAACATTGCACAAGTCTATAACCGATAATGACGACTTATAATCAAATGCGTCGAAGTGGCAATGGGCAGGACACATTGTGCGCAGAACGGATAGCCGATGGGGCCGAAAAGTTCTGGAGTGGCGACCACGGTCTACGAACCGGCAGGTGCAGCGTAGGCAGACCGACAAAATAGACAGACGCGCAGAACCGGTCGTTGTCGCGAGGTTTGGGGAGGCCTATTTCCATTGATGATGATGATGATCAAATGCCCCGTCTGCTTGACTGCCAATGTTATGTTTTTTTTTAGTTGGCGGAAATCACTGGATCCTCGCCCGCCCCGCATGTACGGATCCCCGCCCCGTATGTGGGAGTTGAACCGCACTAAAACCTCCAACCGCTCACACTCAGCGTCCGAACCCCGGCTGAGGCCAGAACCCAGCACGGGGTTTATGAGGGACGGCGCGACGCGTTACGCCCGAGGCACTCTTTCCCGTCGCGCCGCCCCCTCCGGACGCCGAACCGGCAGCCGCCGGCGATACGGCCACTGGCTCTCTCTGTCGGCGGGCTCTCCGAAGCCCGCCAAGATGGGACCGCGTGTCACCTTCCCACGGAATACCCCGCTGGGTCAGAACCAGCGTGGGTCGGGGAGCGCGGTCTACCATCCCCCGGTTGCTCTAACGCTAAGGGCGTGCTGAGCGAAACACGGCACCTTCTTGGGTCCCCGCTCGCACTCGCATGCGTTGAGGACCCGAAACTCTTAAGGGGCCAGAGTCCGGGCGAGATTCCGGCTCCGGTTCTGACCCCTTGCTCGACGGCGGCGTCAGGCGATCGCTGGGCGGAGGGAGGAATAAATTCTCTCCCTCGTCCACGACGCCGCCTACTTTTGCGAGATGGTGGACTCGCAGAAGTCGAGCATCGCCTTCCAGGACTCGTCGCTCTCGAGCATCGACGCCGCGACGCCCGGGAGCGACAAGTCCGGTCCTATTTGTTGGACCAGGACACACCGCTGCTGCTCCCATGCGGGGCAAAGCGCGAGCGTGTGCTCTGGTGTGTCCCGGTCACATCGCGTACAGTGATGGCACCTCGTCGTCGGCTCTGCCTGTATCAGGTGCAGATACCTTCCGAAGCACCCGTGCCCGGTCAGCATCTGCACCATCCAGAAGGTGAGGCGTCCACGTTTGCCACGACCCACCCAATCCTTGAGGACGGGGCGGATCGCCTCGACGGTCCGCAGACCCCAATTGGGGTTAGCGAGTCGCCGTTCCCACGACTCCATTACGGACCGCCGAGATTGGACCTTCCGGTCCCGGACCGCTTCCGGCAGGGAACGCACCACGCCCCGGGCGCGAAGGTCGCATCGCCAACGATAATCGTCAGCGAGCGCCTCCGCCTCTAACTCCCAGGGCGGCGTCCCCGCCAGCACGCACGCCGCCTCAAACGCGAAGGTGCGGTACCCGCGGATGACCCTGATGGCTACGATGCGCTGTGGCCGACGCAGGCACCGGGCAACAGTTGCCCGAGTGCGAGGCTCGGCCCAAACGGGCGCACCGTACAGGGCCATCGAGCGCACTACCCCCGCGTAGAGGCGGCGCACGGCGTGGCTGGGTCCCCCGATGTACGGAAGCAGCCGACTGAGATGGCCGGCCGTCCTCACAAGACGGGGAACCAGTGCCTCGAAATGGGTCCGGAAGGTCCAACGGCTGCCAATGTTATAAAGAAAAATAGAAATTTTACCAAACGTTTTATACACATTTCACAATTTACCTAACAATATAATTTGTAATAAACTCGACCGGTCCTCGAAGCACGTTCCTTAGGGAGGAAATGTCTTAATTTTTGTCAAAAAGGGAATTAAACTTTTTTGTGTCAAAACGGAAAATAAATTTACATAAAATTAAAAGTAAGAAAACCGTCCATTAGTCAGGCGCCAATATTTTATTGTTAATTCTAACGAGCCACCCCCACCCCTCGGGGATGAATCTGTTGAGTGAAATTAAAAAAGTTTCGGTCAGAATTCAGGGGAGGCGCATCTTTTGTGATGTCCAGTTCAACCGCAGTTTTTCATTTCAACTAATTTAATATATTTTAAAAAATGTAGATAACATACTAACTGACCAGAGAACTTCGTCTGCGTTACAGAGATGGGAATAAATAACGTCCTATTTGGTATTGAAGCCGAATTTACGAGACGTTGTACTGTAACAACCCATTACTACCCACTGCTGAGCTTAGGTCTCCTCAGAAGAGGGTTGTGCAAAACAAAAAAAAAAGAATTCAAGAATGACTAACTCACATTTAACTTCAATCTCTTACTCTCTTATAGGTTTAGTTATCAAAACTCCAATTAGTCGTGGTAGCCGAGTGGTTGTAGCGCTTGCTTTCCATACGAGAGGTCGCGGGTTCAAAACCGGCCGGCTTGTACCTTATGTGAAATTTATGTGATATATGTGAAATTTGATAATGTGTATAAGATTTATGTGAAATTTTTCACAACACCACTGGCTAAAAACGGTGAAGGAAAAATCGTGAGGAAACCTGCATATCGGAAAAGGGTTCTAAAAATCCTTTGAAGATATGTGAAGTCCCCAATCCGCACTGGGCAAGCGTGGTGGACTATGTCTAACCCCTCTTCGGAGGAGACCTGGGCCCAACAGTGGGCAGTAATGGGTTGTTACAGTACAGTACCAAAACTCATGTCTTAATACCTATTCACAATTAGGTACTAAATCTAAAAATTCCACCTGAAACTTCTGACCATTCTTTTATTTATCTTAACCGACTCAGAGAATGGAATAATATTAGTTTCTTTAAACACTCGCGGTTATCTACATCACTTACATTATTAAAAATAATCGTGGTAAGAGCCCGTTTAGTAATCATGTAAGTAATATTAGTTTCCTTTCCAAAAGTGCTGTTATTTGCTTATTACTTCTTCATGTCAAGATATTCGTTATCTTTGTTTGTAGTATTTATATTATCGCACATACAGATCTAAAGGTCAACACAAATAACTTTTCGGAAAGCGCTAAAACGGAAATTACTGTTTCCCTATACATTGTAGAAGAGTTTAGATTAGCTTCGAGTATCAGAGATAGTTTTAAATCTATTTAGTTTTTAAACACGTTTCCGGCTTGGGAATACGATAGTGTATTTAACTCGATATGGTTGTTTGCCTTAAGATCTAGATGTGACAATTTATCATCGATACAAAATTGCAATTTCCGTGAAATCATTTAATAATGTATGTAACTGGGACAGACCCTCATCGGAGACGGATTCCACCACAATTATGTCAATACTTTCGGAATGAATGCCCCGATATCGTTGCCCCTCCCCTTCACCCCCGGAGAACATCTCAATAATTTCCCTTAGGTACGTATTGGAAAAATTGACTTATGAAATTGTTACACGACGGAGGAATTTTAACAATTCATCATTCCACATTCAGGGTGCGGGTCGCTTTTTGTTCAACTTTTTAGGGTTCCGTAGTTTTTTTAGTGTTTGTGATATTATAATTATTTGGCCATGTACAAAGATTACCAGATAACCGTTGGTCGAAAATAATTACTAATTGGCACCCAATCTACAAGAGAAGGAGAAGAGGTAGACCATATAAGAGATGGAGAGACGAACTTGCAAATGTAGCAGGTACGTTATGGTCAAGGCTGGCGAAAGACAGAACTACCTGGAATAATTTGGAGGAGGCTTTCACCGCACAAGGCGGCCCTTATAGTTAGATGTTTAGTTTAGTATTAAGTGAAAAAAAATGTTTTCTAAATAGATATATATATTTTTTTAAGTGTTTGCTAGACTGTAAGGGAAAATAAAGCTTTTTATTCATTTATTATTTATAATTATTTGAATGCTTAATTTAGTTTATTTGTCTAGTCTCGTATCGACTGCTTAATTCTAAAACCTAGTATAAGTTAATAAATTTCTCTTTAAGTGAATGATGTATATTTTATTATTTTGAGAAATAGGTACAGATTCTTTAAATCGAGATTGTTAAGGTGGATAAGTTGAAGTTGTTTGAATTGGTGTTGGTGATGGTATATGGTATGTATTATATTCGGAGTGTACCGGCTGATATTTCTTGAAAACAGGTTTTGTTTTACTAAAGTGAAAATAACTTCATATTCTATGACCAAAAACGATAACTAGTCTCAATAATTTGATTTTGGTTGCATAATAACTGGCCCGAAATCAGAAACGTATTAGTTTTTTTTGGGTAAAGTAGGATTGGTCATGAAACAGATAACATAAAAAATCTTGAGAGGTGTCAAGGGACACCCGGATGGAACGACGTTCCTTTCGATTAATTAGTGAGGAAATTGTAATTATTTTTTTAAGTTATAATAATTAGTTAGTTTTGATCACAGCGATATCTAGCATTAATCATATAAAACAAAATAAGGAATTGTTTTATAAGATTTTAATCACAGCGCCATCTAGCATTAATCATCTAAAACAAAAAAAAGTGTCGTGACAACTTTTTCATAAGAATTTCCGTCTAGCCCCCTTTCGATAACGCGCGATAAGGAACTTCGTTCCAATAAACTTTGCTATCAATATAGAAATACATAATTTCATATTTTAATCACCACAAAATCACGGTATATAATACGGAACCAAACGCTATAATTATTGTTCACTCTTGATATATTTAATATTTCGTATTTTCGTAACTGGTTTACGTCTAAATGTAAGTGCTTGTTCTTTCAGACTCACTAATGATTTAGTATTTCTTTTTGTTACATTCAGGATATTTGTTTTGGGCCTAGATTTTATGTTTATCGAATTGATGTATCGTTTTCTCGAGAGTTATTCGAGAATTTTGTTTTTGCTTTGTTTTAGATCAAATAAATTTGACGTTGCGTTTATATTTCCTTGAATATCTTTGTAGGTGAACTTTATTTTTGAATTTAAGTGATTATACTTAAATTGTAGTCACGTGGAAACTTCTTAAAATGTAATTAGAAGAACACATGCTGAAAATGAGGTACCTATATGAATGCGGTTTTTATTTTTAAAATTAGATAGATAGCTACTTAATAATTTTTCTTAACTTGCTCTTTTCCTAATACATTCTGATAAATTCTTAAATTAATTAAATTATAAGGGGTGGGCCATATAAAGTTTGCATTTTCCAAAAGTTCGACTTTCATGTTGGCTGTGTGGCATGTTGCGTCATCCTGTTGAAACCAAATATCGTCAATGTCATACTCTTCAACTTTTTGTAACAAAAATTCGTTGAGCATGGCACGGTAACGCTCGCTATTGACCGTAACGGCGGCTCCTTGCTCATTTTCGAATGATGCCGCCGAATCAAAACCCACACCAAACGGTCATAATTTTAACACTAGGAACAAACACAAGCTTGCGTTGCCAGCATCTAGATTACATAAAATAAGTAATTATTTCCAGGGTTTGTCTGTAAAGCTTTATAACAAAATCCCAGTGGCCATTCAAACATTGCCTACAAATAGGTTTAAGAGAGTTATCAAAGAACGGCTATGCAGTAAAGCATATTATAAACTTAATGATTATATAAATGACTGCACAAAATGAGAATGAGGCGCTCGTCCCGGGCCATTTCAATTGATACATTTGTTAAAAACAAAAATATTGTAAAAAATATTTAAAAAAAAAAAGAATAAAAAAAAAACAATACAGGGTGATTTGTTAGAGAGGGTACATATTGCAGGAGGGTGATGAGTACTCTGTTCTAATACGGAATATTACAAAAAATAGGTAAAATTACAAAATATTTTTTTTTTTTTTTAAATCTAAATTCGACAAAACTACCTCAAACATAAACAATTTCGGCTTAACGAATATTGACTAATGACCTCTAGTGATCTCGCGCACCCCACAACTCCGCCACACCCATCAGCTGTCGAAATACCATCATTTTGCAAGAATTTTAGATATTTTTAAGTTGCGATTACTAAGGCATTAAGCCATATTCTTTGGCAATAATATTTTTACTGGTCGTATATAACCATCATCTACCATGACCTTCAATATGTACCCTCACTAGGAAATCACCCTGTATATTTAAATTAAAAAAAGACATGCCCGCTGAGTTTCTTGCGCCGGTTCTTCTCAGGACGGAGGCGTAATTTTAGCGAACTGGTGGTAGAACTTTTGATTTTATTTTTGACTATCAAAATGTATGTGTGTCCACATCTACTTTGAAAATAAATGATTTGACTTTGTAACTCTTTGTGGGTGCATTGGCTTCTCAATGGTGACGTGTGGATTTTCCGACCCCCAGATGCTACAATTTTGTTTATTGACATAGCCTCCGAGGTGAAAATGGGCTTCCTCTGAAAAGACGATTTTTCGGTAAAAATGCTCATCTTCGGCCAAACAATCTTCTGCCCATTGGGCGAACCGAAAACGTCCCATTTCGTAAATGTCAAACCTTTAACTAAGTTATGAACACAAATTGAATGACATTTGAGCTGTCAATCTCTAAATAAACAGTAGTTCATAATGTAAAAGTTAGATTGGCCCACACATATGTTATCCACATTTTTTAAAATATATTAAATTAGTTGAAATGAAAAACTGCGGTTGGCCTGTATCCTTAGGTAGGCATTTTGGCAAAGGCGTTAAAAGCCATAAAGTAAACTATTCAATGAAATACACATATTTATTGAAAAATATACACATTTTTATTTTACCTAAATTACATACTATAATATAATAACGTAGTGCAGTTTGCTACTATAAAACATTATATTTAACAAGCAGAAAATCTCAGAGACTCAAGAACGCAAGTGAAGCGACCGGTAGGTGCGTTTATTGCATTTTAGAGTACATCCCTCGCTACGATAGTGATGTGCTTCAGCTGTTATTAAATGCGGATATTTAAAACTTTTTACCAACTTAATAGACAAACGATTCTGGAGCCCTGTCAATGATGAATTATGGTATCTAAATGATTATGAATTTTCTACTTTTAGAAAATGAGCCGGCATTTGTTCGTTTCGTTCGTTTTTACTGTATAGGTGTTATAGTTTTTTTTTTTTTTTAGTTGGTGGTAATCATGATTATGTGGGAGTTGTTTAAAACCTCCAACCGCTCACACTCAGCGTCCGAACCCCGGCTGAGGCCAGAACCCAGCACGGGGTTATGAGGGACGGCGCGACGCGTTACGCCCAAGACACTCTTTCCCGTCACGCCGCCCCTACTGTCTATAGTAAAACTATTAGAAGCAGTGTTTTTATTCACACTGCTTCTAATAGTTTAGGTACTCCATTGCTTGATAATAAAAAGTGGTACTTGTTTTGTTGCTTTACAGACAGACTTAGAAGCCATGTGGTGATACATCTGATACTATTTCAGTATCCTGATGCTAAACTTATCTAAAAATTTGCCAACTAATAGTAGAACATGTAGAAAAACATACAGATGAGTTGTACTCTTTATTGGAATTCGACCACAAAGACCTAAAAATGCGTTAAATGCTATGATGATGTCCTTAAAGTTAGATCATAGGTTTGCGGCCCTTCAGTATTTTAGAGCGACAGTATTCCACACCAATAAAAAGAAAATTTTCGTAGAAATTTTTAATCGTATAAAAATACCCAAACTGTGTCCCATCACTAAAAAGTGAAGCATCGCGGAAACTCTTTCGGAATAGTTCCGTCAGGTCCTACACATGACCGCTTGAGGACTTGAAAAACTTGACGGAAAGACTTCTGGCCATCTCGTACTTACTAACAAGATGATGCTCAACAGAAGACTTGTTTCGTACAAATTGCGCTTGACTCTTAGGCACTTTTCATAAAATACAAAGTCGTTGTACGAGTAAATGTATTCAAGCTGCTGCCTGCGTGAACCCTATACAGGGTGGATATGTTACTTTGGACAATCTGACGTGGGGTGATTGACCTGTCGAAATACAACTTAGCACCATTTTTATTTTTTGGATCGGTTAAACTTTTTTTTCTGACTATCGTCGTGGTCGTCGATACTATGACGAAATTTCTTTTTTATCCAATTCCTTTAATTAAAGTGGTTCTAAGTTTTATTTCAACAGATTATTCACCCCACGTCAGATTATCCAAAGTTACAGATCCACCCTGCATAGCAACTAAGATTATACCTTTTCCCTGGTAATTATTTGTTTTTTTCTCGAAATCACACTGTACTTAAACGAATATTTCAAAAAAGAATTGGCCAAATCGGTCCAGGCGTTGTTGGACTTTGTACATTTTACTAGCTGACCTATGCAACTTCTCCTGCGCCAGAAAGGAAAGCAGTTATTGTATAAATTTTCAAGTTATTTTACTATACGTTGGGTTGGGGGCGGCGCGACGCGAAAGAGTGCAGATGGCGTAACGCGTCGTGTCGTCCCTCATAACCCCGTGCTGGGTTCTGGCCTCAGCCGGGGTTAGGACGCTGAGTGTGAGCGGTTGGAGGTTCTAGTGCGGCTCAACTACCACATAAACCGCCCGCGGGGCGGGCGGGGATCCGGTCATTTCTTCCAACTGAAAAAAAAAAGAAAAAAAAAAATCCTTTGGTTACATTATGGACCCCTAACTTTTTAGAAAGTAAGTATATTTAAATAAATAATATAGTCTTTTTCGACAAATGGACTATACAACAGTGAAATATTTCTTTAAAGATTAATTGTTAAAGATGTATCAGTTGTTTGTAAAATTCTATCAATAATCTAATTTGTATTTGTTTGTATTTGTAAATGCGACGAATGAGTCCTGAAATTAGCGCGTTGAAACAAAAAAAAATCTGCTTTACATAACATGTATAGATTACTTCTGTATCGAACAATTATTCTGTGGCTACCTAACAAGATGGTACTCAAAAGTGGAAAAATAAATACTTGAATAGTTTGGAAGAAAATATAATTTTGACTGAAGGCAGTTGCCATTTTATTTAGATAGTTCTTCTCTGTTCATTTAATTAATTGAAAGTTTTAATTATAATTAACTTCCAAGTTAACAAAGTTGAAGTAAAGTTGTACAAAAATATTTCATACATTTTATACTGACTCTATGACAAAATAAAATAAAGCGTATTAGCGTAATATTTTATTCAACAATCATGATATAGTATAAGAGACTCATTAGTTAAATAAAAAATTAAAATTAATTTTCGTGTCTCGTAGGCAGACAAGCTGATCAAAACCATACACATTATGCTAGACAAACAACCAATCAATAAGCAGATTTCACCTTTTTTTTCAGACATTACATTTAACCGATGTGTGACAAACTATACACAAAGAATCCCTTTGAATTTCCATCATCATCACCATCATCAGCCGGTAGATGATGATCCTGCAATCCAGTGACTTCCCACGGCCATGACCAGGTCATTGGTCCAATATCCCTACTTCCCTAATGTTATAAATACGAAAGTAATTCTGTCTGTCTGTTACGCTTTCCCGCTTAAACCTCTCAACCGATTTTGTAGAAATTTGGCACAGACAATCTTTAGACCTTGAAAGAACATATTCTACCTTTTATAAAAAGTGACACAGACGAAGTATAAAATAATCCATAGAACAATTAATTAGCATTATCATTTGTTACTGAATTCTTAATAAGTTAAAGATAAAACGCGTTCAGTGTTGGTGTGGGTGGCGAAGGCTCGCGATATAAATTGCAGTTTCCGAACTAGCGCCTGTAATGTGCTATCTTGTTTTAAATAAAACATCGCTGGCGCAAAACAGAAGCTTATACTTAGAGTTTTAAGAATTATTATCATCAGCCCGTGGACGTTCACTGCTGGACATAGCCACAACTGGTCCTGCGCTGTTTGAATTCTTTTCAAATTATTATTCGTCATTCGATAATGTAACACTGCAGATTAAATTATTATTCAAACCCTTTTTTCAAATTTGCGTTTGGTTTTCAATATGCAGTTCAATGAGTTGGGAGATCTTCGAAAACTTCAAGATCCTCTCGATCCTCTCAAGAGGCCGACTCTTTTGCTGGCTTAACCGTAGAAACGATTATTGATTGGTCAATGATGGTGTACTATAGGCGCCTACGAGACCTACAAGATTATTATGTCAGAACCCGACTTTTCACAACAACAAGGGAAATAATAGAAAATAATATCAAAGTGTCACTAACCAACTTGGGGCCACTAAGCCAGTGCTATTAGTAAATCATATTACACAGCCTTTTTTTAAATAACCATTATAAGTAAAGCCTTTAATTTCAGAAATCAAAGCACCTAATTAAACAAATGAGTAAAAAGTAAAAAATACATAAAAAGGTAATAAGTTTATATCTTAGACCCCATTGAAAGTATCCCGTGTCCGTTTCTAGTTGTAGAAAAATTAAAATTGTACCGGAAACTCACGAGAATTATTTCGTTGCGCCACACGGTGTTGCCAGCAAAAAAATATTTTACAACATGTGTTGCCAGGAACGTACTTTTTAACTTTTCATATCTCATTACTATGTTTTGATTAATTTTCTTTGAAAAGTCGCTTTTAATTACTTTTTAAATTTGTGCTAGACTAATTAGCAATTGGAGCCTCGCTCTTGATTATTTATTTATAAGATCTCGTAGAGTAACGTAAGTAGGTTTATCATAACGACTAGTAAAAGGAAAGACGGTGAGAACTTCCCTTGACAAGGATGGACTATGTCGTCACTGTATTCTCCACGTAATACCCTACTTTGCTGCTAAGTTTATTATCCATTCCTAACACTCTCTCATATTATCATAATCATAATAATATTATAAAGGCGAAAGTTTGTATGTATGGATGTATGAATGTATGGATGTATGTTTGTTCCTCTTTCACGTAAAAACTACTGAATGGATTTGGATGAAACTTTACCACAATATAGCTTATACATCAGAATAACACATAGGCTACAATTTTTGAACCCCTTTGTAACGCAGACGAAGTTGCGCGGGTCACCTAGTATTAATATAAAGCTAATTGGAGTTATCATTTTTTTAATACACAAAAAACCTAATCAAGCTGACATAACTTACCACCTCACGTAACCTGGCTGCTGAGTAGCGGGGCTAAACGGACCCCTAGATATTTTAAATGTTTGATTTTTTTTTCATAACATTTATTGAGGCAACTTTCAATTTCTAGACGATGTAGTTAATTTTAGTAAGAACGCGAACTTGACCGAACCAAGACATACTATTTTTATCCCATAAACTTGAAATACGAGATCTTCCTGAAACCTACAAACTTACAGACCACACTTCAACGGCCCGTCCTAAGAATATTCATGTAACAAGTTAGCACGTCACAATCCGAGCTTTAAGCGTATAATAATTATACAGAAATAAAACTACGTTCTAAGCAAGTCATTTCAAAGAAGTGGTAGTGTGTCTTATATAAAAGAAAACGACTTCCATTTTGAGAATAGGACAAAAACTATCAGTCTGATCTTTCTCAATTTTATACGAGACTAGATGACCCTCGCAACTTCGTCTGCGTTACAAAGGGGTTCAAAAATTGTAACCTATGTGTTATTCTGATGTATAAGCTATATTGTGGTAAAGTTTCATTCAAATCCATTCAGTAATTTTTACATGAAAGAGTAACAAACATCCATACATCCATACTTACAAACTTTCGCCTTTATAATATATATTACATAGTGTGTAAAGTGTTTTCTTTCTAACAATAAAAAATCATCGAAATCGGTTTCAGATAAGAATAAAGTATATACGGAATTACGCACATCAAAAAGTGAAATCTTGTCAATTAAAAAGTACTGCTTCAAGAGTACTTGTGAATTTAAAAAGATTCAGGACTCCACGACAACCTTCCATTTGGATCCAGAATCCTCCGAATCAGAGACCCTCGATAAAAAAGTCAGATCTATTGACTCTAATGTCAAAAGTGTGGTACATAAGCTTTACTTCTGCATAACAAATACTTCTGTGCTTTAAGCTTCATATCGCTTTTTCTCGTGAAACTTTCGCAGCGCGATGAATATGTAATAGTGTTTTTGCGTCTCCAACTTATGTCTTATAAGATTTCTGATGTTTTTTGTCTGACTTCAAAAAGATATCTGAGTTTGTTCGGGTTTTCGTGAGTGAATTTAATCATTAATTTTAATTTGACAAATGACATGGGTATATCATAATGCTCGATTTATAGTCATATTATAGTTACCAGGTATAACGAATTTTAGAATATTATGAAAATTAAATTAACTTCATCTGTATCTGTACCTGTACCAACCCATTACTGCCCACTGGTGGGCTCAGGTCTCCTCAAGAGAGGGATTAGGCATAGTCCACCACGCTTGCCTAGTGCGGATTGGGGACATATCTTCAAAGGATTTTTAGAACCCTTTTCCGATATGCAGGTTTCCTCACGATGTTTCCCTTCACCGATTATAGCCAGTGGTGTTGTGAAAAATTGCACATAAATCTGTTTCACATTTAGATTTAGAGGTACAAGCCGGCCGGATTTGAATCCGCGACCTACCGTACGGAAGAAAGCGCTTCGACCACTCGGCCACCACGACTTTATAACTTCATAACTAATTTATATTTAATAATATTGATAGGTTACTTATATTCGTAGTCACTTATTGTTTTTGTCACCCTATTTTTTATGTAAAATGTTCTTTCCTACTAACGACCTGGATCATTTAGTATTTTTCAAATCTCTCTACCTCATTTTTATAAACGTAAATAATTGCCAATCTCCAATTATTAAAATAAATTGAAGAAGTCACTCGTAAACACGACTCATCAATAGACCCGAACAAAAAAAAATAACATTCGTAATGGACAATGAAACCTTTCCATCGTAATGACATTCCAACTGGAGGATTCCCCTTTATTAACAATACAGCCTTAACAATACCACCGACAGTTCTATTATGAGCTTTATTATCTAAAGCATAAGGTCGTTGAAGGGTGGAAGGTTGTATTGTAAAAGAAAATCAATCGCCTCGAAACGAACGTTTTTTAATGAAATAGACCAATGGATCCCAAAATCGGCCATTAACTCTAACGAGTAAGACGTTTCTTCATATTTCTTTTGTCTCCAGTTTTAATTTCTTTCGTGCAATTAATTTTATCTGCGGGTTTTTATTGGCGTTTCTTTTATCGTAATTACTGGAGATGGTTGTTCGCTAATGATGTTAATTTGGTAACTGGTTTTTTTTTAGAAAAATTTGGCTCAAACTATTAACTTGTTTACGATCAGGTTCAGTGGCTCGTGGGTACATAAAAAAATATAATTACAAAATTTTATTGCTCGATTTTAAATCCGCCTAAAATATAGACCACATAACAATGTAGCTCATTAATAGGGGTATAATTTTTATTCAGACACTCGCGGTTTTCTATAATTCTTTCATGCATTTTCGACGGGTTCTTACCACGATATTTAATTAATTGCGTTGTCTCGATATTTCAACGTTGTTGCAAACGTCATGATCAGAAGACTGGATACTGCGGGTCGATTTACGAGCAAACAAATCTGTCTACCCTCTTTCTCGTTCGCTTTTTGGTAGTTCCACTGGAACTCATAATCATATTATTTAATTTGGTTCATTAATTTCAGAGCCTTTACAAGTAAATTAATTCTTTACAACGTTAGTACAGTTACTGATAAATACAATAGGAGAGTTGTTTTTCAAAGGAGGTTCAAAAGCTGTCTCTTAATCGCTAATGAGAAACTAGCTCAGTAAAAATAAAATCAATAGATACTCCATAGGTACACACCTACTTACTTTTCGACTTGGAATTATGTTCATAAGTATTAATGGTTTAGAAATTTAGTTGGATGTCATATTTCTTACTGCTTCTGATGTTATTCGTTACCCAAGGCAAGTTATCTTTCCCTCGGATTCCTGTGCTTCACTGCTCAGAGTCAATACGATGGTCGCCGCTGTGGACACTGGCTACACAGGAGTAACAGTGGTGGGAGTGAGAAGTGGGAAACATACCATAATCAATTTTAATAAGTTAAAGTTAACTAAATGCGATATATTTATTCGATATACTCTCCCCATAACTAGTATTTGCATCGAAAAAATGATGCAATTTATAAAAGCATGTCAATTTGTAATACTATAAGTCAAATGTACATCAATTCTGCACAACTTTGCTAATGTACACATGCATGCAACTGCCTTTAGGTCAATAATGAAGTTAGTAATTAAGTAATGGATGTTTAACTTGTCGCATCTTCCCTACCATTAGTGCTCCATCAAATACTAGACGAAGTTTCAGTTTGAAGTTTCAGGTTTTGATAGAACTGTCTGAGTAATGACATTTAACGTAATTATGGTCAACATGGTAGGAAGGTGTGATTGCAAAATCGATAAACATAACGCATTTTTTTTAATGAAAACTTTTTACGAACAATTTTTTAAGATCCTGGATATCATGTAGCAGTAGAGTGCTAGCTAATACAAATAAAACGAGCCCAAACACGACGGGTCTATCTTATTTATATAATTCCTATGATTACCTTCCAAAACCATATTATTGCGTTGTCACGCGACAAAATGTCAGCTCGATCTGAAAATGGAATGTTGTACATCCAGTGTAAGTTAATATAAAGCTTGTAAAAATAATGAAGCAGTAGTAATTCTACAAGGTTCATAACCGACGATAGCTCTGTCTGTTTTTGAAAGCGTTAATAACTACGATAAAACAAAGTAAGGTGCAAGATGCACTAAAATTTTTCTTAAAATCCCACATCCTGCCACAGTTAATAAATGCAGCAGTAAGTAAACGCGATCAGGTACCATCGATAAATTCCATAGATTAAAAATAGAATGGCGCGAGAAGCGTGACGCGCGATATAGCGCCAACACTAGCGCAGCTGGTTGCCTAGATACTGCTAGGGTTGACACACGCAACAAATATTTATTTTTATTGGCTTATCTTTTTTTAAAAAACATTCCTTTTTCTCTTCTGACATTAAAATAATAAATAAAATAAAACTCATAATCGCCCGGTGCTTCGACGTTCAGCAAAATGTACCCTATTTTAAATCTATAGTGAGTCATTACTTTCTTACTTTATAAACGAGTTCTTACCAGGTGTGGTGTTTTGTTTAGTTTGAGTTCCAGTTGTACTGCGAACGAGAAAGAGGGTCAAAAGATCAAAATGTTTTCTCCTAAATTTACCTACAGTATCGACTATTCTCGAGATCATGACGTTTGCAACAACGTTGAAATAATAGGCCACTCAATTAATTAAATATCGTGGTAAGAACTAGTTTATAATGCATGAAGATGATGTAGAAAACCGCGAGTGTACGAATAAGTTTATAGTGAGTCAACCCTATTACCTCGGAGCATATTAAGCCACAGACACTCGTTGCAGTGCTCCCTCGTTGACTATCGACACTTCGAGAATGTACCATTTCTACAATTTACTGCAACACTTCACTTGCAATACTGTCATTCTAATGTACTATGTATTTTTGCAGATTTTCACTGCATTGAATATGTTGTCACATTTCTGTTTAGTGTTGTTTGGTTCTATAATATTTGTTGTGTTTGGTATAATAATAATAGAACCGATTCCTTCTGCAATTAATAAAATACCAACTTTACCAAGAATAATATTTTTACTACAAAAATGAAAACGACCGACTCCCAATCATTGTCAAAATCGGTTCAGATAGAAAAGAAATACACGCAAAAATGCACAGCAAATCGTGAAAACCGTCCTGATAAAAATAAATTTTTAAACACAGATGCAAAAATGCTTGTTCGATCTTTAAAAAAATAGGAACCCATGACGACCATCACCTTTTATTGAACACTGGAATCATTCAAATCGGTCCACCAAAGGATCGGTCCACAGAAAAACACAACGAATTGTTGTTGCCAACATTGACTCACCAATGGTTTGGCCCAACATTGGCGTAACTACGTCATTAATATGCGTCTACGGGAGACAGACCAAACTACAAGACACCCTTCCACTATGAGGAAGATGATAAATGGACCCCGACTCTTATTGGACAGAGTTAATGACAGCTCGTTGTGTTATTGTCAAGATATATCAGCATCTTAGCATTATATTTATAGATGTTTGTGGATTACAAAATGCAGTTCCGTAGAAAGCGTTGGAAAAGAGTGTCTCTTAAAAATTGAGCGAAAAATACATTGAAAAATATATAAAAGAACATTTAGATAATTCTAAAACTAAACAGAAACTTTTTGGCTACGACAGCTAGTCGAGAAGAATCTAAGTTAATTTTCATCTATCAAAATCAACAGCTCACAAACACTGCTGGACATAAACCTCCTCCAATATCGCCACAAATACTTATGCACCTTCCGAAATCATCATCAAATCAGCGCCATTTTGTTTGTCAAATTTAGCTTGCAAGATTCCATCCGAACTTTCATAGTTACTTTTTTTTGTTTTTTTTACTTCCCTTGGTGACGTCACTGCCAGTTGAGGCTGAAAACCAGCGCTCGGTGTTAGTTGTAGTTAAACTTCATTTAACACCTAGCATTTACCTGAGTCTCGACTGGTTTGTGGTGGAAACATTTAATTTTTTATTTTTTACACGTGTTCAATTACTTTGTATTGTAATTTGTATGTCTATGTCCGTGTAAGTCAATATGAAGCTTGTAAAAAAGCATCATTCCCCTTGCGCCATCCGAACAATACCTAATACCCATACAATTAAGTAACAATCTCAACACACAAAGATAGCAAGTTTCGTGGAAAATGAAGGAAGTTAAAATAATTCGTATAATTTGTTCGCGAGTAGGTACCGTTATCCTGGCTGTTTGGCTGGCATTGTTTAATCTTAGACTCGGAGACGCGGATACGACTCGGCAGAGGAACGGCTTAATTATTTTATGGCCTATTAGAAACTGGGGTGAGGATTGGCGTATAGTTGTAGCTGGGATATGCTAAGAGACGAAATTTAACAGCTATAAAATCAGGTAAATTAGGAATCAGAATTAGACCTTCTTCAGACGAGACTTAAAGATTCTTAATATTAGGTCGTAGGTAGTAACTTGTTAGTGTCCTCTGCAAAGAGGTCCATGAATGATGGTAACGACTTACGATTACGTTAACTGGTCTACCTACAGGTCAGCCTACATGGAAATTAAAAAAAAAAGATCGATCGATGATCTAAGTCACTAGGTGCAAATACCCCTAGGGCAGTCGTTTTGACAAGGTTTGTGGAGACCCATGCCAGTAGTAGAAATCTACAGACTATTGCCATATATATGCGCATCGAAGACAGGATATTGAAATACTTTTCATTTGCAGATTTCCTGCTTTTTTTTTCAAATGTTTTTGGGTGTACAAGCCGGCCAATTTGAAACGCGACACTTGCTTGCTTCAACTACTTGGCCATCACGAATTCTAAGAACTCTGGTTGGCTCATACACGTACCTTTTCACAATAAAAAAACATCTCCACAAACAGCATATCTCACACTATCCTCAATCCCAACGCCCTAAGTCGTGGTTGTAATTCGTAATGACGATAATCCAGCGATTCGTAGAGCGTCGCGCAATCGCAGCGTTATCGCAGCGTTTCAGACGCAGCCACCTCAGACTGCTTGATGAATCATTGCGCTGACGGATCAAGAACCGCTGACCTCAAATATAAATGTATTAGCTTTTTGTATATTTACGTTAATTTTGAGCTGAATGTTTAGTTTCTAAAATGTGTAAAATTTTTGGTGTATTTATTTGTAAAAAGTAGGTAGGTTGTATTTTTTCATTCAAAGTCTATAGGTACTTTCTCGAAATTAATGCTAGTAAAGTTTGTTAGTTAAATTGTTTCTTCATCTTACTTTATATTTGTTTATTATCTAAATATTAGTATTATACATTGATTTAAATTACGATAATCAAAAATTCAATTATTTTGATCTCACTCGTAAATGTTGCTTTAAAAAAATAATGTGCCCAAAAAAGACAATATATTACATCACTTCATAACGCAAAAAACATATTAAGGCGATTTTCACACTGCGTACGCCGTACGCTTCTAGTGCGTAGTAAAATATGTCAAATATGTATGGAAATCTGTCAAATTCTTCGAAAAATACGCTGAAGTGCACACACTGCCGGCGTAGGCGACATAACGTGGCCTCAGTGCTTGTTTGGCCAATCTGCACTCGAGCAAATTTTACAGGAGACAGCAAACAAGCACGGAATTTTTGTTAAGTGCCGTGTTGAGAAAAAAACTGAAATGAGATTTTTATTGTTTTAGAATTGAATATTTTAAAAGAATATTTTACCAGTCGGATGGAAATTTTATTCTTTATAATACTGCCTTAAAAAGTCATTTTCGTAAAATATGTCAGATTGGCCAAACAACGACTGAGGCGACGATAAGGCAAATTTCTGCCCTACGACGCGTAGCGCGTACCAGTGTGCCAGACGCCTAAGTTAGTAAAACAATAAAATATAGATGTCTGAATACCCTATTCTCCGTAAGCCGCTTAAATAATTTAGATAAAAATCATTCTCTAGCTTAATATAAAATAGACTTTATTTTACCTCGATATTTAGATCCCGAAGGACAAACAGACAAAATTGAGCCAACTTGTTTATATAAATACCCGACGACCTTTCCCTAAAACCAACTTAAAATAACCTAAATCTTTTTGTTTCATTACATGGAACTAAAACATACTGGATACAACTGAGTGGAGCCATCAAAAGTGACTCGTGAGTAAGATAGACTAATATTAAAATTTCTTTAAACACTCGCGGTTATCTACATCACTTACACAATTACTAAACGGGTTCTTACCACTATTTTTATTAAATGAGCTATCCCGATATTTCAATCTGGGTTTGAAACGCCAATCGATACTGTCAGTGTGGTGTGTCGAGATTTGAGTTCTAGTTCAATTAGTACCGGCAAACGAACGAGAAAGAGGGTAGACAGATTTCTCTGCTCTTAAATAACCTGCCCGCAGTATTCGGGGGTGGCGCGACGGGAAAGAGTGCCGTAGCGCGTAACGCGTCGCGCCGTCCCTCATAACCCTGTGATGGGTTCTAGCCTCAGCCGGGGTTCGGACGCTGAGTATGAACGGTTGGAAGTTTTAGTGGGGTTCAACTCCCTCTCCCACTCCCACGTTCTTTTTCGGACACATATTGCTAATTGATTAACTTTGAAAATATACGTTTTCATAAAAGGTTTTAGTCTTGCTAGTAAATTTTCATTTCAATTTTTTTTGTTATGACGTCTGGCGTGCCTTAGGTTAAGTTCTATTTTGTTAATTTTCCGGTCTCCCGCGACACAGGTGTTTCCTAGTGCGGGGACCAATGTTTAACTCTATGGCTTAATATTTTTATAACAATAAATTTTCATTTCACATACCCAGTCCGGTGATTTACTCCAACTAAAAAAAAAAAAAAACTCGCAGTATTCAGTCTTCCCGTGATCATGGCGCTTGCAACAGTGCTGAAATTGCGGGACCGCTCATTTAATAAACAAAAAATCGTGGTAAGAACCCGTTTAGTAATAGTGTAACTAATATTAAAACCTGAAAAAATTGTTTGAAAGCGTTCATCTCAGAAATGGATAGTCTATTTGAAAAAATATTTCAGTGATTATTGAGTTACTAAATTACTTCAGTTTCACATAATATTTAATAATACTAAACACACTTTAATTAATATAAAGGTTGTCAAATATCTCCCTTCCGCCTTTTTGTCTTTTGAATTACGCTCGCTACAGAGCTCGTATCTGGCAATACTATACATAATTTGAAAGGTCTTGACATAACCTACAAAACGACGCTATGCATGATTAGTTTGGATATTGCGTTCAACAGTTATAGGCGTGTAAACATGGAGTTCACTAACGTCGAAATTCGCGCTATTTTAAAGTTTTCCTTCATTAAAGGCAAATCCGCTAGAGAAACGTAATAAATGTTAAGGTCTATGAGCGATGTCCAACTATAAAACCAACCATCAATAAAAACACAAGTTGTTGTTTCCAGTTGTTCTAGTTACATGTTTCATTATTAATTCACTATCGATACGAAGTGACTAGTTCTTTAAATAATATATTATCTATAATGGACCCCTCATTTTAGGCTATTAACATGTTTTACCAGTCGATTAGGTCACTTTCAAAGTGTTGAGGGGAAAATGACGAATATATTATGAAGAAAGATTTTTCTTTTATTTTAGTGAAGTTTACTATTTTTTTTAAATTATTGATTTAGTATACTTTACGCACAATGGAAAGTACAATGGCGGACTTAATGCCTAAGGCATTCTCTTACAGTCAACCAAAGGTGGTGCAGAAATAAGTAAAGCAGAAGGTAGGTGCACCTCCACAGGTGGCGGGGGCTGCGAGAGAGAGGCTATACGCCGCTCTCAACTTGCCAACCCGCCGCCGTCGAGCAGGGGGCCGGAACCGGGATCTCGCCCGGATTCTGGCCCCCTAAGAGTTTCGGGTCCCCAACGCATGTGAGTGCGAGCGGGGACCCAAGAAGGTGCCGTGTCTCGCTCAGCACGCCCTTAACGTAAGAGCATCCGGGGGATAGTAGACCGCGCTCCCCGACCCACGCTGGTTCTGACCCAGCGGGGTATTCCGCGGGAGGGTGACACGCGGTCCCATCTTGGCGGGCTTCGGAAAGCCCGCCGACCGAGAGAGCCGGTGGCCGTATTCGCCGGCGGCTACCGGTTCGGCGTCCGGGGACGGAGCGACGGGAAAGAATGCCGATGGCGTAACGCGTCGCGCCGTCCCTCCAAACCCCGTGCTGGGTCCTGGCCTCAGCCGGGGTTCGGACGCTGAGTGTGAGCGGTTGGAGGTTTTAGTGCGGTTCAACTCCCACATACCCCGCCTGCGGGGCGGGTTTCCTACAACTGAAAAAAAAAAAATAAAAAAAAAAAATATATACCCAAAATACAATCAAAAATTTTATAGTCAAATATAGATATAATATATTAAGAATATTTACCATTATATAAATATGGATATAATCACATTATACCTTTGAGATGTACTTTGATATATTTTAGTGATTGGTCGAAAGTTTTGGTTTCGTTTTCGGCTTTAATTTCCTTTTTTGTTAACCGAATCTCGAGTTTTCGTAAATTGTTCTGACCTAATCATTTGTCTATTAAAAACTGGGGATAGTATTATTACATTATGTGATACCCTTTTTATTGTATAGCAAAAATACTATGTTTGTATGTAGTAATCTGTAGCTGTACCGACCTACCAGAAATAATGGGGATGGATTCGATCATCGTAAAGGCTCTGAAAAATTACCAGAAAAGGAAAAACCGGGAACAAAAACACCAAAGAAATTAACGCATTCGAAATTAGAAAGACACACATCAAAAAAAGTTCAAGGAACATCACCTACGCATACCAAAAATGTCATAAAAACTATGCTCTACTACTATAGGGTGGGCAATCTAACGTTTGCATTTTGAACTACTGTTTATTTAAAGAATGACAGCTCAAATGTCATTCAATTTGTGTTCATAATTTAGTTAAAGGTTTGACATTTACGAAATGGGACGTTTTCGGTTGAAAAGTATGACATGGACGACATTTGGTTTCAACAGGATGGCGCAACATGCCACACAGCCAACATGACAGTCGAACTTTTGGAAAATGCAAACTTTATATGGCCCACCCCTATATGAGTAACTATATGAGTTCCAAAACGACGTTTGAGTTAATTTAAAAAAAAAAACATTTTAACTGTTCCTAACCATCATTCTCCTACAATCCTACAAATGTTTCATCAGGCTATCGCAAGCTAAAACTAGGCTATTTTCACTGTTATGTCGAGATAGCCTCTTAATATGTGTAACGGATAGTTGCAAACTTATAACAATTACGAAGAGGGGGCGACGCTGTTTTAAATCCATTAGTGAAAGTGAAATATCGGCGCTTATTGCTCGGGCCTAGGAGACAGGGCTGTATTTGGGTAAGAAATTATTAATAAAATGCCCCCCATATTCTTGATTTTTACGGTTTCCCGTCTATTAGCTCTTAATGTCATTTTAAATTATAGTATGAAACTACTAGACAAATCATTAAATCTAGAGTTTAACTACCTTGATGAACTCCCAAAATTATACTGCAATAATGAAATTCAGACAACTATGCAACTTAAACTAGCATTGAAGAAACTAAAATTATTTAAAAGTGCCTTTTCATATTTGTCAAATATTGTTAAAATGAGACACGACATATGACTTTTCAATACCCCAGATACAACTATCACTCATTCATTTACTTTAATTCTTTTTAGTCTCAAATAAGCTTTTAGAGTTTTATTTAAATAAGTACTGTTTAAAAGAAACAGTAGAATACTCAATACCCTTTATTTAAATATCACACATTCTGTTTTACCTTAATTACTTTTAGTTTTAAAAAAACTTGAGAGGTGTCAAAGGACTCACGGATGGAACGAAGTTCCTTTCGATTAGTTAGTGAGGGAATTGTAATAAAATTTTATTCTTTCTATAAGAGAGAGAGAGAGAGACAGACGTTTTAAACTAACTAATTATTGTAACTTAAATAAAATATTTTGATCACAGCGCCATCTAGCATTAATCATATAAAACAAAATAAGGAATTGTTTTAAAAAATTTAATCACAGCGCCATCTAGCGATAATCATCTAAAACAAAAAAGTGTTGTGACAACTTTTTCATAAGAATTTCCGTCTAGCCCTCTTTCGATGACGCGCGATAAGGAACTTCGTTCCAATAAACTTCTAGAGTTTAGAAATGATAAACCCTAATTTCTAAAATTAGTTTAGAGCCCTTTCACCCCCCCCCCCCCCGTTTCCCCAGAGTCCGTCCCCGTCGGTCCTTCAGCCTAATCCCCCCTTGCGCTGCGATTAACGTTTTACTCGTGACGCTCGTAAACTTTACTATACAGATAAGGATTACTATTATACGCCGGATGAATTACAAAGTACCCTCGGCTCGTAGGAGACATTGATTTCTTTGAGTTTCATCTTGCTAGGCTGTTATTAAATTTGGTCGAGATTGACATTTCATTTTGGTTGGATTATTTTTAGGTAGCTAAATAGTGTAGTATTGTGCTGAGAAAATTATAGCTGATCGATTGTAAAATATGGACATTGGACAGTTTTTTTTTTTTAATTTATTGAACACATCTTTTCAGATAATTTACATATAACAAAGATAAAGTAAAGTATAAAATAATAACAAGATCACATCTCTCCATTTTTTGAAACTGTCACAAAATGTAATTTACGTAATCAGGAAGGAGTTTTCAGTTATTTTTTATTTATAATTATTAGTGGTTATATAGTTTGAGAAGTAACGGAAAATTATGTATTATTGAATTAATTAAATTAATTTAATTTTAGTGTAAATATATTTTTTTAGTATACGACGACCCACTCGTGGTAACTCAATACCGTCGATCATAAACCCCTGAACTCATGTATGGACACCACGATACTACCTACCATACACATACCTCTTTAAAGTCTTTTCACCTCATTTTCAGTTTATAAAGAACAGATTATTTCAACTACTCTTAAGCTTAATTATTTTCCGATCGATAGCGACTTAAAATTCTGTTCACATAAAAATTTGATGGAGTCAAAAGAACATTATCTTGGACTGTCGATAAAACGGCGCTTGCAAGATTGACTTCCACCGTGGGGTGCATTTTAATGAACTGAAAAAAATTATAAAAGGGAATTTTCTTTTTAAAATTTGATCCGTCTCCTTTGACAAAAGGAAATTAGGGCATCGATCGAGATGAAATGAATTGAAATGTTGTTGTAATTTTAAGCGGTTCTTTGACGTTTAGATAATGTGGGGTTAAATTTAAGGTGTTTTTGTGGTTTTACGAAGAGTATTTAATTACTTTTTTTTGTTTTTAAAAGTACTGTGAAGTTTATATTGTACATAGTACGGGCTGGATCTCTTCCGACGTTAGTCTCATACAGATTGGCGTCTTCACATTTCCTCAAAAGTTTCTAAGTTTTACTTAAACCATTACCCGAAACAGACAGACAGCAAATATACAAAAATGTCATCAAAAATGGCATCGGCTACTTTTGGCACGCGAGAACGTATGACATGAGACACGTATGTAATGCATCTAAGTGAGCACTTGCTTAATCATTTAAAGTCCGTTTATTTCTACAAAATATGTATAAAATAAAAATCTTTACTCCATTTTAAAATTCTTTTACAGCTAAATTAAAGTTGAAAGCTAAACAAGCGAGCGTTGAGTACTAAATCACAGTCCAAACAAATTAACGTCTTGAAGAGTATCGTTAAATTCCCGGAGCTCAACCGAGAGAAACCCAAAAAGGGCGTGTACTGCTCATTATTGAGACAAATCACCGCGCGCCTCGATTTTAACTGAACCACGTTTTAGATTTAAGTTTGAGAAATTGTTTAGCGTTCAGAGATTGTCTGCATTTTGAGTCGAGACGAGCTAACGGGACACCTGATTATAAGCGGTGTGTATTTCTTTCTTATATGATTTCGATGATTCTTTTTTGGTTAGAAAGCAAACACTTTGGGACATAATCTAATATATATTATAAAGGCGAAAGTTTGTAAGTATGGATGTATGTTACTCTTTCACGTAAAAACTACTGAATGGATTTGAATGAAACTTTACCACAATATAACTTATACATCAGAATAACACATAGGCTATACGACTAGACTAGACGGGACGAACCTGAAGTCCACGCGAACGAAGTCGCGGGCAAAAGCTAGTGTTATATATTACATCATATACACACATATATTTGTGGTTATAGGAACTCTTGTGTTAAACAAGATATACTCGTGGTGTTTGTGCTCGTTTTACTTGTTTTAGCTAGCACTGTACTGCTACATGATATCCAGGATCTTTTTCCTTAAAGATCAAACGAATATTTCACTCCAGGATATCATCGTGACATTTGTTATACAGAAAATTTTCTCAGAAATCATTTAAATGTCACAAAATATGTTTCTCATTAAACGATTTCGCGAAATTAAATATACCAACTGTCATAAAGAAAAATGTAATTAAACATCGACTTTTAATTACTTTTAATAATTACATACAATAGTACTTTTATATTATGTAATTACGTACCGAATACGAGAAGAGAACAGTCTTCAAGACAAATATTTGAGATGCAAACAATCATTATTAAAATTATTGATGTGGTATAAAATTCAAAGTGGTGATTTAAAAGAATATTTAAAAATAAATATTTAAGAATATTGGCGTTTTATGGCTAACTAATGATTGTAATGCTCATAATTTCTTTATTGAATGAAGTAACTCCTCTTACTAAACTCATTGTTTGGAAGTATGCGACTTTTTAAAAAGCGTCAATTTCTGCTCATTTTTATTTAATGCTCAACGCTCATGATATAATGAATCCATATACAAATGTAAATACACCAAACTCAAGCAACATAATAAATTGATTTCGACCTTTCACTTCATGGCGTGTAAGCTGTATGATGCTAACAATTATATTATTTAGATTATCTTCGCAGAGCAGTCGTGGCCGAGCGGTTAAGGCGTCTGACTAGAAATCAGATTCCCTCTGGGAGCGTAGGTTCGAATCCTACCGACTGCGATACTTTTTTGTACATTTTTTAGGATATATTACGTTTAACATCTCGATAACGAAGGTATAACAAAATGTAATGCTAACTTATTTTGTACTTACCTGTTTTAATTATGTTTTTAATATTTTTTTCAAGTTTTCTACGCGTATAATATTAATATATAATTTGTTTGTATTTAAAAAATCTGTATTAATTTTATTGTAACTTTATGATTTTATGATTTTTATTGTTTTAAAAATTGGTTATAGAAGTTTTCCTCCTTCCATTTATTAAATTCCATCCATTATATAGATATTATAAAATTATATTTATTTTATTATTCTAAATACCACATCCAAAATTTCCATAATCGTCGTCAACTAAGTACGTTCCCCAAGTTGTGCGTCGCTCCACGCGACAGATTACTCAAATGAATTCTATGAAGAGTGATTAATGTCTCGTAAAATATTGACTTACGAATTTTAATTAGCCACGATAAATAAAGTACGAGAAATTTCGAAACATAATTAATAAGAAATTAATTGTTAATTGGCATTTGCACTTAAGGACAGGAAACCTGTTTATTCTTTAAACGAAGTTTGGGAACAGTACTATACAATTGTAGGTAACAGTTTCAAAATATCACCTGACGTTTTTCCTATTGCTTATGCAAATTTATCATCAGATGGGTCATAAGCTCGTCTACCTATGTAGTACTAAAAATCAAAAATTTTGGAAAATGGAGCGCTAATAGATGTAATTAGTCCACCAACACTAAAGTTATACAAGTACAAACAAAAAAAAAAAAAAACTTGAGAGGTGCCATGGGACACCCGAATAGAACGAAGTTCCTTTCGATTAAAAGATATCTTATATTTTTTTTGCTAACGTAACGCGCGATAAGGAACGTGTTTTAAAAGATTTTGATCACAGCACCATCTAGCGATAATCATCTAAAACAAAAAAAGTGTCGTGACAACTTTTCGTAAGAATTTTTTTCGTCTACCCCCCTTACACAACGCGCGATAAGGAACTTCGTTCCAAAACTGCTTTAAAGTCTTGATTAACAGCTTTTGACAAATCGATCTAAAACATTCCAAAAGCATTCATTTTTTTTTTCTAATTCTTAACACTCGTCAACACTCGTACCAAATCTCGTCCCTTGCATCAGCTCACAAAAGTCTAATTTTACAGCAAAAATAAAATCTTTATCCGTGGATTAGGCCAGCATCGTGCGACTGAAGCCCAGCCTGCCCATAATTTATCCCACTAATGGCTTTAAGACCGACGTCTGCCCTTTTAGGAAAACCCGTGCTTTGCCCAATAAAAAATCATTTTCGGTCTCCTTATTTTTTGTTTATTAGATAAAGTGTTGTTTAAAAAATAATTTAAAGTGGATTTTTTTTTTAATATATGGTTACGTAAAAAGTATGAGTTCTTACTACATATATGGAAGCATCATGGTCATTCTAAGAAGTAGTTTTTTGACACGTTTACTATAGTTTAATAGCGGGGCATTTGTTTTGGGGAGGCCTACGTCCAACCATAGACTACGAACTGATGGTGATGATATCTTTTATCTATACTAATATTATAAGCTGAAGAGTTTGTTTGTTTGTTTGAACGCGCTAATCTCCGGAACTACTGGTCCGATTACAAAAATGCTTTTACTGTTGGAAAGTCCATTTATCGAGGAAGGTTATAAGATTACTAGCTGCCCGGCGCAACTTCGTCTGCGTCAAAAAAAAAGAAATCCCGGGTATGAATCTAAACCATTCTCGAATCTCCACGAACACACACAAAAAATTTCATCAAAATCGGTCCAGTCGTTTAGGAGGAGTTCAGTCACATACACACGTACACAAGAAATATATACAGGGTGTTGTTGCCCGGTGAAACAATACTTTAAGGGCTTAATCTATATCACATTTCAAATCATATACACATACTTTTGAAACGGAGATAATGACTTTATTTTCCCAAACAAAGTTGAAAAATTATTATTTTGTATTACTTTTGACAACCCTACCCTGACCTACATGTAGCGTGCTATATCTATATGCCATTTTCAAGCACACAGGCGCATCCGATCGCAATTTTAGAGTTCCGTACTATAATAAACTCCTACTAATAGAAAATTAACACGTAGTTTTGATTAGTTATAACTTATGATATATTATGCCTAGAAAACCCAGACTTGGTGGATGGCTTCTACATCAAGTATACTATTTGCTGTGAAAGTATTGTTTCATCGGATTTTAACACCCTGTATATTAAGATATAGTTACAGAGTCCACCCTGTATAGAGCTTAGTAAACAAAAATAACGAACATAAAAGTGCACACTTAAGCTCGAACGGTGTTATAATCCGGCTAATGAACGATAACAAGGAGCCTCATTAGTGGGTAACGTGCTAATTGCGCAATTAGGTCATACCTTCATAACGCTGGTCTGGCACTAAGCTATCTTTACTATTTGGTCGGTTATTGTTATTTTTAGGACCTTATTTTGCAGATTTTGTTACCTATAAAAGACAAGTGTAATTTCGTTTGGGTCATAGATGACGAAATAATTGAATTCGATACAATATTGAATCTCTTGCTGATCTATTTCTTAAATAATATACCACAATTTAAAGCTGCAGAGTTTGAACGCGCTAATCTCAAGAACCGTCGCGTTGGTCCGATTTAAAAATCTTTCAGTTTTGGATAATCAATTTATCGAAGAAGGTTATATTACTATTATAATTTCTAGAAAATTAAAGAGTCAGAAGGTGTAATAGAATGCCTCAAAAGAATTTCCTCCCTAGTTTTTCTTACATGCAAGGTTAGCTAGTTTATATTTTACTAGATGACCCGCGCAACTTCGTCTGCGTTACAAAGGGGTTCAAAAATTGTAGCCTATATAGGCACGCGCCGCCCGGCGCAAACAACTATGACCCTGCATTTTAAATTTGTAATATCTTCGGTAATATTCACTTAAATTACATGCTGTAAAAAGCATATTGATCTATAATAAATGCACAATTTATTATTTTTACAATTTATACTTAATTGGATAAGGATTAATGCTGTATTGTTTAAAATCACTTCGTAAATAACCATTTTTAGTAAAGAATAAAAATGGTTATGCTGGGTTATCCCTTAGAGATAGACATATACCATCGCGGACTTTTTTGTTGGACTTTTTAAGGTGAACAATACTGTAGTACATTATTTTGGTCTATCTCGTAGGGTTCAGCCAGCGTTTGCAATATAAGCGCAAAAACCGTGCTTATTTACGACATCACATTAGAAACCTTTAAATTTATCAGTGTTTCTCTACTATATTATGCATTTATTATACATACAAACCTTCCTTAAGAATCACTCTATCTATTAAAAAAAACCGCATCAAAATCCGTTGCGTAGTTTTAAAGATCTAAGCATACATACAGACATACAGCGAAAGCGACTTTGTTTTATACTATGTATTGATAATACTTTTTCGTTAAAACATTGTATTTAAGTATGTAAATAAGTAGTGCATTCAGTAAACGTGCTGCTAGTATGTTGTCTATAATTCGTTGTTGTTCGGATTATTTTGGTGTGGCCATAAAAAATGTGTGTTGTAAAAATAATATGTATTTTACATGGTACAAGGGCTGGGCACATATGTCGAAGAACTGATGCCCGATGGAGTAGACGAGTTCTGGAGTGGAGACCGCGATGTGGTAAACGTAGTGTTTGGCGCCCCCTGCTAGATGGAACGATGACCTAAGAAAGGTGGCCGGTAACAACTGGATGAGACGAGCAGAAGATCGAGCTCAGTAGCGTATTTTGGGAGAGGCCTATGTCCAGCAGTGGACGAGTGTGGGCTGATGATGATGATGGTGCTTTTAACTCTTTAAATTAACCCTCTTCGATGTTTCCCGAACGCAATGACTGATGCTCACCACGTCCTTTCTATATGTTCCGTTTTTTGTACATTTTGTATAAGAATAAAATAGAATAGTCTGACCTTCTTCTTGAACATCATAAGCGGCTTTTAAGAACTAGACATTTGGACTCGCTTCTTTTTCAATACCTTTTATCATCGTCTTCCTTTTATCTTTTATCAAAGAGTGCCGAGTGCGTAACGCGTCGCGCTGTCTCTCATAACCCCGTGCTGTGCGGTTGGAGGTGGAAATTCGGCGATTTCCTCCAACTCAAAAAGAATAGGTCATCTATAAGACAAAAAAAAACTTGAGAAGTGTCATGGGACACCCAAATAGAACGAAGTTCCTTTCAATTAAAAGATATCTTATAATTTTTTTCCTAACGTAACGTGCGATAAGGAACGTGTTTTTAAAGATTTTGATCACAGCGCCATCTCGCGATAATCATCTAAAACAAAAAAGTGTCGTGACAACTTTTCGTAAGATTTTTTTCCGTCTAGCCCCCTTTCACAACGCGCGATAAGGAACTTCGTTCCAAAACTTCGTACCAAAAATTACAATAGATTAAGATTAAATTAAATTTAAAAATTATAATCGCTGTTTCAAAAGACACACGTCGGCACCAAGGCACCTGTATTGTTAAATCCACATTTGTGCGGCGTTGCACTACGACTTCGTTATTTGGAGTACCACCAACTAAACATACATGTACAATACACTACGTACGTAGGTAAGTACTGGCTATAGAAATGTTCTAGCAGATTTTATTTGAGTTTCAGTGTTGGTATTGGAATATTGGCTTTTGGAAAACTTGTGAATGAGGATTTGGTTATTTTAACACGGTCAAGGAGTAATCTAATTTTTTTTTTATTTCTTTTATTGTCATGTAGGCAGACGAACCAACGGCCCACCTGATAGTAAGTGGTTACCGTCACTCATGAACCTCTGCAATGTCAGGGGACACTGAGGGGTCGCTACCTACGACCTAACTTTAAGGACCCTCCTCAAGCCTCGTTTGAAGAAGGACAAGTCATAGGGCTCAGGGAATACCAAGGACGGGAGCTCATATATAGCTAGGATCAATAATTTATCCTGCAGAACTATCATATTTCACCAACATGCGACAGTTTTAAGATAAGAGTAACAATGAAACTTTGAAGTGATATTTTAAGCAAATATAGTTGCATGTATGTTTTCCTGTATTTTTGTAATCACTTGTACTGTTCTTTCCCAAATAAATGAACATTAAATAGAATAAAAAAATGTAATAAACCTTGTACTAGTAACACGCATATCATTATAACAAATTCATATCTACAAAATTATAAACCGTTGATTTTTTCATAGACTCAGTGTATTCCATGTACGATCTAAGTATTTAATTACAAAACTATACCTAAAAACAAGTATTATAAACAAAACTAAGTAAAACAAGCCTTCAGACCCACAAAAGAACAAACACCGTAAAATTAAAAATTAGTTTTCACCTTTTAACAAAATCTAACATTTAACGTGAGAGTTTTTCCTTTGGAACGCGGAGTAAGATGAAAAAAATATAAAAATTGTCGGCCATTCCCAGGGCGTTATAAATGGCTTGTAATTAGGGCACACACTCGCAGATATAGGGATGGGACACAATGAGGGAAAAGGTCAAAAAAGAAAAAAAATGTGGTCAAAAAAAATGATCAATTACAAGTTTTTCATTGATGATTCAATGATGATTGACGATTTAAAAAAAATAGTCCTATTAAAAATAGCCGAAAAAGAAGATTCTTTTTTGTATGTCTATCAATAAAATAATATACATATAAATAAATACAAATATGAAAAATAATAAATCCAAAAAATGTTTTATCGCAGTCGGTAGGATTCGAACCTACGCTCCCAGAGGGAATCTGATTTCTAGTCAGACGCCTTAACCGCTCGGCCACGACTGCTATGATATAACTGTTGAACAAACACATGTATTATTATAAGAACCAAAAATCTATTTCACAGTTACCTACTATAATTAAAATAGATTACTTTCAATGTAACTAAAATGTGATGAATTCAGAAAAATTCTTAAGAACTCAGTTCGCTTTCAGTTACTTTTCCTTCTGCTAATTCCTTCTTTAATTTTATTCTTTCCTTAATTTCCTTTTTTAATTTTATTTAAATTCCCTACATACCAAATATTACACTTATTGAAACATTTTTAAGAATCAAAGTCACGTTTTTAGCTAAATATATTATGTAAAACCTACGTGGTGTAGGTTTTCATCATAACACCTTAGGACTAAACAATGTGCTACTGATAATAAATATATTATCTTTATTTTTCTCACCACAATGGCTTAAGAAGATCTTACATACAAATTATTATAACATACATATTGCGGGTGCCTAAACTAGGCGGGGAGCCTGTATTTCTGGACACCAGGATCACCACCCAAATTACAAAAAACAATATTGAGTAGTATGACATGAAATAGTACCAGTGTAAATATAGTAAAGCAACGACATTAATTAAAGTAACAACCAGCAACACAACGATATACTATTAAACATAGTACTCAGAATAAAATGGAATTAAATAAAATTACAAAAATAAACATATAAAATAAACGTCAAAATAGGAATAAACGTAGTAATAGTCATATTACTCATACCTAATAACAAATCTATTTAATCACACAAGGTTTCAGGAGATTCCATTTCTAGTGGTGAGCGACGCTGTCCGGTTTAGTAAACCAAGCGTGAAGAGTGCTTCTCTCAATCGCAAAATAACTATATTTTAAAACACAATTTACCCACTTTAAAAATATGGTCTACTCTCATTGTGCCCCCGATTTCACTAACCACTTTTTCCTAGGCTCTGCTATAACGGGGACCGGCGCCTTTTTGCGAGTATTATCCTTTTACCAACGCGTATTACAAACGTGCAAAAACCAACGCTGGAGCACCTCTTTAAATTATCATAATTCTTTACTACAACAAAAACTAGCCGAAATAAACACTGAGCGATGGGTTCTCTTTACCTTATAATGTTGGTTAATGTAATGTTTTGTTTTATTACGATTTAAAGTTATGAGTGTAGTTTTCATGTTGAAACTTCTGTTTTGATGTATGTGGATTTGTTTCGTGATAGGTATTAAAGCACATGATATTTTTTTTTTATTGCAAGGTAGAGAAACGAGCCTACGGCCCACCTGATGGTAAGCGGTCACCGTTGCTCATGAACCTCTGCAATGCCAGGGCAAAGAGGGGCCGTTATCTATCGCCTACCCATACAAGACTTTTCTACTAATTTATTTATTTATTTATTCTTCTAGTACAAAAAAATAAGTACAATGGCGGACTTAATGCCTGAGGCATTTTCTACCAGTCAACTAATTCAAGACTAATTGATAGTCATATAGGTACAGCGACAAATAATATAGAAACAATCATTGAAGGATAATGTATAAAATTCTTATAAAATTACTGTAACTCGACTGAGTGCCGGCGGAGGTGTGGGTGTTCAAGCGAGGTTAAAATCAGATTTTTTGTATGCTAAGATATTTTTCCATGATAATTACGTAGGTACAAATGAAATAGATCATTATATGCTATTTCACCATTATAAATCTTTCACCTTCTCATATATTTATTTCATGATAATAATTATAAAAAAAATCAAAATGGATGTGTTTAAACTCTCTCTAGATTCACTTACATATAATACAAAAAAGACATGCCCGCTGAGTTTCTTGCCAGTTCTTCTCAGGACGTGGCTATAATTATTTTTTTGTGTCAGAACTGGTGGTAGCTTTTAACTTATGACGTCAACAAGAATGAGCACGTCATCAATGTTGAAAATAAAGTATTTCATTTCACTTACTTTTCAATTTAATAGTTAACTAAATTACTTATAAACACTAGGTACAAAAAAGTTAACTCTCATGAACCCTTGTACTTCGTCTTCCAGTGTGTGGTTGTCGGATCCAAAACTTTGGAATTGAGGCTCGGAGGTCACCCCCGGAGGAGCTTGTGGTGATTTTGAACTTTGGAGGTCTTAGGGAGGGAATTTGCTAGAAGACTTAAAGATAAAACAGTTATAGCTAGTAGATAATAATGGAACGATATTTCCAGAAAATATTAGAGAAGTTTTTGTAAATAATAAATTTAACAGCTATATAGTTAACAGGCAGACGTTGTCACGACATCTACTGGGTCGTTTCCGCAACTTCGAATTTACATATTGGTCGGTCGACATCGTCATTTGTTTTATACGTGTGTTAGACGTTGGCAAGCCGTTTAAGAAAAAAAACTAACTCGAAATTATGGTCCCGATAAAACGTGTGGTAACCCTACACAAAGTCTAGATGAAAACAAAATCCGGCGTGATCACACCAAAGCGAGTTGCATTGCAAACGAAATGTATTCATACGAGTGCCGCCCGCCTGGTAATAAGTAAAAACCAACAAAGAACCAGTAGAAATATGAGTAGAGTGTGCAGTTAAAACAATAAATGTCCCAGGAACAAAAACTGGACGCCACGGTACGCCGACCACGAATCCTATGTAGGGGTGTGCCCAAATAGTTTTTTAATAATTTTGGTCAAAGCCTTAACTTCTCTGAAAATAGAGTGATTACGTAGCAAGACCCGCAGGAAGCTTCTGGTTTAGTTGAAGACGTAACTTCCAGTCGACACTGAAAGCAAATGTTTGATCTGTTTTTTTTACAATTCTTCGGATAGGTAAGTTTACTAACGGCCATAATAATGACAAGGTTTATTATCGCTGATGAACTTCTTAAGCTGAATTTGACGAGGTTTCGCCACTGCTATGAAAACTTTAAACTTTTAACCATCTTCTCCATTTTCCTATCTAACTTAGGTAGCTTACTTTCTATCATTTTTATTCTTCATTCGTGTAAACCGAATCTCTAATTTATCGTGTCTTTAAATCTCACGTGACATCAGCAGCATTTTCAAAGCTAGTTCAAACACGAAGTCTAGACAATACGACTGCAGAATCATACGATATCTCATTACGTAGTAACGTGACTAAACTGTACAAGTATGACGTTAATGTAACGTACTTTACCGATAATTTCATATACGTGATCTGTTTTGATGATTTTCACCGACTTGTTAAAAAGAGAGGGTGAAAAAAAAATTTTTTTTTTCATATAGGCTGACGACTCAGTAGGCTACCTGACCTCTGTAATGTCAGGGATGGGATGTTCGATTGGCCGAAAAGTTCTGGAGTGGCTGCCTTGAACGTGGTCAAGATCGCGGGAGGTCACTGGATGCAGATAGCGCAGGACCGGCCGTTGTGGCGAAGTTTGGGGGAGGTCTATGTCTAGCAGTGGACGTCTATAGGCTGATGATGATGATGATGAATAAATTTCTTTAAACACTCGCGGTTATCTACATCACTTACACTATTACTAAACGGGTTCTTACCACGATTATTTTTAATTGAGAGGTCCCGATATTTCAGCACTATTACAAGCGCCATGATCACGGGAAGACTGAAGAACTGCGGGTAGGTCATTTATGAGCAGACAAATCTGTCTACCCTCTTTCTCGTTCATTTGCCGGTACCACTAGAACTCGAACTCACATTTAGAAGTGGTAAGAACCCGTTTAGTAATAGTGTAAGTGATGATGATGAATGTCAAGGAACACTGAAGGGTTACCTAAGACCTACCCATGAAGAGGGGAGGGGACCGACTTCCCAAGAGAAGAGGTTATCAAGTATATAATATATTTTTAATGTTGCTCCTGGCGTTACTTTAATTTGATTAAATTTGGATGATTATTTTTCCTTATGAAAGATAATGTTCGTGGTGTGGTCTCATTTGATTTTTTCTAAGATCCCGAAGTTTAGGAGCGATTCTTAAAACATGGAGTTTTTTTGTGAATTGTAGCTATTCTTGTATAATGGTCATTAAAACAAGTCTCAGTTTTCTTTCATTAAGAATTATATTAAACAAGTGACAACCCTACGGCCACGCTGCTGACTTTTCGCGTCAATACAAACGCGATACCGTCCCTAGACTGCACGAAATGCACACAATCCCTTCATTTTTGCAGTTGCGTTGTCGAGGGACTCTTTATATTCCTAACATTCATTGTACCACGTCTACTGTAATGATATGTATGTGTATTTTTCAATATTTAGAATTTTTAATGTTCCATAAGTGTGGTAAACAGTATTGCTAAAGAAGTCGAAGGAAAGCTTTATCATAAAAGTATTTTTCTTTACACAATATTGTCCCATCTTTATCAAATTTATGTGAGGTTACGTTCAAAGTGTGTGATTTCTAAAAATAGGAATTATCGGAATCGGTTCATTAAAAAAACAGATATGCACAAGCTTTTACGTCTCTCTCAGAACAATTGAAACATACAAACTCATATATTTTCATGTCGGTTGAATTATAATTGTGACCATATTACGACGTTCCCAGCCGGCGTCTAAGTTATTACGGAATTTATCGCTCATCACTCATATAAAATTTACATATATTTTAATTACCATACAGATTGCGTTGGAATAAATCTTTATTATGTTGGAAAATTAATACGAGAAAAGCTATCTTAAGACGGTCATGAACATCGTGATCATTTTGAGAACCTATCCTACACTATATGTTAAGTTTTTTTTTTTTAGTTGAAGGAAATCACCGGATCACCCGCGGGGCGGGCGGGGTATGTGGGAGTTGAACCGCACTAAAACCTCCAACCGCTCACACTCAGCGTCCGAACCCCGACTGAGGCCAGCACGGGTTTATGAGGGACGACGCTACGCGTTACGCCCACGGCACTCTTTCCCGTCGCGCCGCCCCCTATATGTTAAGTAGTACTTAGGTTTTGTAAAGTAACTAGCTGAAATCAATACCGCAATTTTTCTCCCTCACACAGCTGTTTGCTCTATGGACTAAAAAACTTATTTAAAGTAATAGAAGATTTTGGTGGTATTTCACTTTTATATTAACACGTTCACAACGAAACAATTTTTTGCATACTGGCCGCTAGCTGCTACCTTGATACCAATGATAAGAAGAAGCACCCATGTAGGTATATGAATACAACATTGATGTTAAAATCCTCGAAGATTTTAAAATCTAATAAATCATAAGATTTGTTACATTCGCCCTAAATCACGTCGAAAATCATTCGATACCCCAAAAACACATATAAAAAGCCCTAAAACAGGGAACAATAATCAGAGCTGGGGCCATCAATGGGCAGAGGGCACATTTTTGTCAGCTCAGCGCCCGCGCCCGGCCAAATGTACCGGAAAGATAAAAGCTACGGCACACAGCCGGAACACACTATGTTATTACCGGCTGTGACGTATGCCGCCATAGATTATAGCTTCCTTCTGGGTAAGGCTAGTTTACTCTGATATTTTAGAAAAAAAATGGTGAAACTTTTGTAACAAATTTCTTTAAATACTCGCGGTTATCTCGCGGGACACGATCGAGAAAGATTGTTGACAGATTTGTCTGCTCGTAAGTAGTACCCGTAGTACTCAGTCTGCCCGTGATCATGGCGCTTGCAAGTGTTGAAATATCGAGATCACTCATTTAATAAAATCGTGAAAAGAATTCATTTAGTAATTGTGTAATTGTTGTAGCATTAAAAGTCAAAATTGTATTTTGAGATGATAACTGAAGCAGATATTGTCGTGTTTGATGTTAGTGATTGCTCCTTCAGCATTTTGTAATATTGTCAATACTTCTGACAAAAATACTGTCTTTAATAGGCATAGGGACTAACCAGGTGGTTACCACTTCTCATGGACCTCTACAATCGCAGAACTTATAAAATCTATAGGACCATCTGATAGTAATTAGTCACCGTCAAAGACTAGGTACTCCTCAATTCATCGCAACAGGTTTAGTCCATTACCCTGGCCTTACAAGTTGAGAACTTTACATATCTTTAAAGGATTTTCAAACCTATTATGCAGGTTTACTCACGAGGTTTTCCTTCGTCATTTTATTGCCGTAATAAAGCGCAAATTTATTTTCTACAAACTAAGATTAAAACACAGAAACTGAACTATGTCTATGTCTATAATCGCACTTAACATAAAAACAAAATCCACACGTTACGCGACGTCAGAAAATTTTAACACGAACAATAGATGATCAGAGTACAATCAAGAAAGGTATATAACGCCGCCGGCCCAGAGAAACATTACAATCAAAAGCGGAACAATTCGTTAATTAATTCTGAATCAACGTAACGTGTTGGTTTAGGTGTGAGCTAACAGAACGTATGAAGACCCTTGCTGTCGTGTGAAGAACTAGCTGGTCGCGCAACTTTGTCTACGTGACAGTTCTTGGATGTTGCGAAAAAGTATCTTCTCTTAAACTGGGTTTTTCTGACCCAGTCGGGTATTCCACGCGACTCTTCTCTTTGGGCTATGTGTGCTGAGTCCTGTCTTCAGCCTGGGTTCGAACTTAGTGCGAGCGATTGGTTTTAGTGTGGTTTGGTAACCACATATCCCACAAGCTAGGCAAATGGAAGTTCGGTCGTTTCCTCTTGTCTAAATAAAGGCTACTGCTTTACAGCTATCTGCTAGTAAATTTGTGGAACCGTTTCAGACATTACTTAAAACTAATGTACATACAAAAAACATAGTAATCATATGCATTTAATAAAAAAGTATTATTAGTATTACAAACATATACCCTATAATTTATATGTATAGATATAGAAAACAGGGGTTGGTCGAGCGGAAAATTAAGTGAGGTGTCCCGTTTTAGGGTAATGTAGGACCCTATCTGTCGCTAGAATGTTCAATATTAAGGAGACTAAAAATACGAAGGCGAAGATATATACGTGATATACAGGGTGAATATATCAACTTTATCTTTAAGGTTAAATCCGAAGCTATTATATCGAATAATAAGTGACGATTTTGATGAAAACTAAATCTACATCTTATAGTCAAGAATCGGTTCTTGTCACCAATAAATCACCCTGTATATTATTGCACCATTCGTTTGTGTTGTTGATAAGGATTATAATCGAATGATTATATCAGATAGGCCGTTTTGCAAAGAAAATAGACATAGACATTGTTTATTTGTGACGAAAACAAAAAAATACACAAAAAAAAAAAAACAGCAGAGATAAGTTTTCGTCACAAACCAGTCGAAACTCAGCTTAATGTTAGATATCACTCCCAACCGACATAATATTACGCTGGTTTTCAGTTTGAACTGGCAGTGACGTTACAAATGCTAGGTAAAAAAATAAAATGTAAAAAATTTAACTATACAAAAACAAATACAGAAAAAAGTCGTCTCATCTGTCTACATGACAATAAAAAAAAAGATGAAAATATTATAATTAGCAAACCCTACATCTATGTATATACTATATACCGAATTCTTGATTTTGCACGAAATCTTGATGCGTCTTTTGTTTTATGCCCTCACCTTGTAGGTGTTTGTTAAATTATCGAAAAAATACAAATCGATTTTGCTGTTTAATTTTTAGGTGTTCTACTTAATATGTAGGAATTCAGAATTTTTAGTGACAACGCTATTTAAGTACTAGTAATGCTAATAATTAAATAGTACTGAAAATACAACTCAAATTACATCAAAATAGTGCTCAAAATTAAATTCGTCGCTAAACCGTAAAAGCGATTTCAAATTCCCTGAAACCAAAAGAAAAACGAAACTTAACGTTGAAAAAACTAAACCTTCAAAGGAAACTAGACCTTACCTCGCATCTTTAAAGTTTAAACTTGCATGTATTTAACAGGTGTACCTTGGAGCGGTTCTCGGAGTATTAATTAATGTAACGGGCGCAAAGTTACGGGTACAATACGTCTAAATTAAATATGTCCCTGGAAGTTCGATAATCTGCGGCACGTGCAGGCCTTCCGTATTTAGACGGGTTACACACTCGCTTTTTGCTCTAATATGTAAATTATTGCGCTTAAGAACTCTTCTTTAATTGGGGTATTGACATTTAAGAATGCTAAGTTCCTGGGCTTCACTGCTCAGAGTCATTACAGTGGTCGCCGTTGTTGATCCTGGTTACACAGAAGTTACAGTGGTGGGAGTGAAAGGTGGGTAAATATGCTACGATATATACTCCTATTCTTGGTGGTATCTTGTCTATCTTTAAACGACTCCTTGAAGAAAGTTCTTAAGTCCTAACGTCCCACAGTGTAAAGATTCATGAGCAAGAGCAACTACATACAATTAGGTGGTTCGAAATACGAAATTACTGTACTTCAAATAGTTTAATAATATACATAAAATACAAAAAAACTTACTGTGCTGGTGAGAGAGATGTTAAGATTGAATCACAAAATAACAAAAAAAATTAAACCGTTTAAAATTTTTGTAGCAATGTTGCTATTTAATTTCAACAATGTTCTTAATTCAAAAAGAGCGCGAAAACATTTTCTACATTAAATTTAAAAAAGTATTTAACCAAAGAGGACCACAACAAAGAGGTGAAACTATAAATACATGACTTTTTCATCGCTTGCACCGTTTTAAATGTAATACAAAACAATATTAATTCTGTTACCTACAATACATTCGGATAAAGTAATAAATATGTAAAGTTTAGAAACATTTCTAGATAAATCTGTAGGGTATAAAGGATGGGATGCTCGCAAATTCCGTGAGCAGGTGCGTTAGAGTCGAATTTTAGGCTAAATATATTAGATATTGATTTAACGTCAACAATTCCGTTTAGAAGTGTACTGTTATTTCAAAGCTAGTTCATTGGGGTCCTTCTTTCTCAGGGTCTAAAGATTGTATGTGCCAAATTTCATCAAGATCGATTGAGAGGTATAAGCGGGAAAGCGTGACAGACAGACAGACAGAGTTACTTTCGCATTTATAATAATAGTAGGGATTATTTATGGTGTAGTTTTTTTTGCTCGTTGGTAATTTAAATATGCTCAAACTTTTAATATAAAAAAAAAAAAAAAAAATAAAGAATTAATGAAAAATCATAACGTGGTTGAACGGAAGAGCATTTTTGGTAACATTTATTTAAGGAATTAGATAAGGGAAAGGAAAGGTGAATTTGTTAAAAAAAACTTTCTAATAAGAGCTCTAAGATATATATATCTAAGATATATGTATTACTAAACGCATAGAATATATATATATCCATTTAAGTGGTAAAAAAACTTTTCTCGTTGAACACATTTTTTTTTTAATGCAAGATAGATAAACGAGCTTACGGCTTACTTACTTTCACATTTACAATATAAAATCCCAGATAATAGCTAACAGCCATCTATAAAGACCAATAGCATAAAGTACTTAAGTCAGAAAACCTCAATAAAGTTAGTATAAGTACTCGTAGCGTATTCGGAAAGTCTCGCCGAAGCCGGAAGTGATTATCTACCGGAAGTGAGTCGAAATGAAACGGGACAGACACAGCCTTTGATGGCACACGTTAGTGCATTGGTTTATTATTCAAATGCTTTTCGATATCTTCGGCTAGATAGATTGAAAGAGCATGGGGAATGAATAGATGTGTGGCTATTTTAACGGACAAGGTTTACGCCAAGTATAATTGGTTTGGAATTATGGATGAAAGACAAATGATGATAAATCATATAAAAGACGTTATTTAATACGAAATGGGAGATAACTAAATATCCTGGTAACCGTCCCTCGTGGACCTTTCCGAAGTCAAGAGACACTGAAGGGCCGCTCCCTACAACCTAACTTTAAAGACATTCCTTACTACCTGTGAGGAAATCATAAACAATAATAACAAAAATTTTGCATGGAAACCAGCTTGAATACCACAAGTTTTGTGCCTTACCAACCCATTAAATCTAACAGATATTTTCAAAAACAAACCAGCATCCTCCAAAAAAGATTTCCCGCCATAATACATTTAGAACGAGACAGAAAACGAACACAAGAAACCAGTTTGCGGGAACACCTTTTCTCTTCAAATATATCCGAGAAACAGAGGGAAACAGCGGCGTGTGTAAAATTAAAGAATTTACGTCGACGTTGCACGGTATACTCGCCCGTACACAAGTACAAACGTCTTCGGAAAGACAATCCAATTTCGTTGGCCCGGAGACGGCCATTTGCAGGGACGGAGTGAGCACTGAGCTTGCTTATATAGAATTACCCACACACCACAAATAACTTCAGAAGTTAATTGACAATAGGCTCATTAATAGACATATAAGTTCAACAGACCTTAAAGCCTGAAGCTGTAGAAGCAGACCAAGACTAACACGAAGGTATTTAAATGAGACTGAGACGCAGAAAGTATCTGCGGAAACTGTAGAACACCTAATGATGTCTATGTCCAGCAGTGCTAAAATGCGGGCTGATAATAATGACCCACAAGTTATTCTAACTTTCTACACAGAAATAACAGAGACTAGTTGTTTGTTTTTGTATCGCACACTTTCAATGTATCAGAATACTTTAAATCTAAAGGGCTTTGGCTTGCCTGCGTGACAATACAAAAATGGGTTCATCTACTTATCATTTTTGAAGACCGGTAGGTTAAGTAGATATGTTAAGCCTCATAGATCATCAAATATTACAAATTACAGTGACAGTACTGGACATTTCTACTACTTGCACAAAAACGAATAAAACGATATTCCTTCTCCATTTTTTTCGTCCAAATCCGGCCCTATTGTACCGAAATACCCACCTATTTTAAGACGGATTCAAAAGACTCGCCCGACGGAAACGGCAAAGGGTCATATAATTAAATAGTTGCTGTTATTTGAAAACGCAAGATGTAAATCACTAGGAACTTTGGAACTTATAAATGCTTTTCAGCACATTGTTAGGGGTAATTTTAGTTCAAGTTTTAAACACTTTAAATGTTAAGAATTTGTTGAAAATTCGTCTGGATCACAAAGTGAAGAATACGATTTTGTGATGTAAATGCAGAAAAACTACTCAAGTCAGCCAAGACGCACACAATTGATGATTTAAATAATTTCTTCTAATAATGTTTTAACTGTAGTTTTTTTGTGCCCTGAATAATTGTTGCATGTTTCCATAGATCACATACAACATTTAAAAAAAAATATTGAACTTACTTTTCTTAAGTTATCATACTTAATATTTTCTTAAAACTATAACATAATTCTAAAATTCAACTATAATAAGTTTCTAGGTATCTTTCAAAGTAATGCCTAAACTCAATTTAGTACAATATATAATATTTTATAATCACAAAGAATCTAACCTAAAATAACTTTAAGACGAAGTTATGCAGAAAAGAACCATGCCAAAAATATAAATTAAGTTTTCGTACCTAATGTTTTACTGGTGCCAGAAATAATTCTAATGCTAAATATGTGTTTCTCAGTTTAGTAATAAAATTATATGAAACAACGAATTTATGTTTACTTCAACTTAAAATTTTAAAATGAAAGAAAAATAAATTAAAATTTTCAATTTATATTTCTAATATCAGTTAAAACTAACATTTTAACGCTACAAGTACAATTAAAAAAGATTCGGTATTCCCAGAGCGCTATGACTTGTCCTTCTTCAAACGAGGCTTGAGGAGGGTCCTTAAAGTTAGGTCGTATGTAGCGACCCCTCAGTGTCTCCTGACATTGCAGAGGCTTATGAGCGACGGTAACCACTTACGAACGGGTGGCCCGTTGGCTCGTCTGCCTACATGGCAATAAAAAAAAAAGAGAGTGCACGTAACCACATTAAGTAAGCATGGTAGACTATGCCTAATCGCTCTTCCGAGGAGACCTGAGCCCAGCAGTGGGCAGTGTGTTGTTACAGTACAGTTCACCTAACTAACCTAAGAACCTAACCGCACCAAAACCTCCCGCCGCTCGCGCTCGACATCCGATCTGGTAGGGGTAACCTAACCTAAGAACCTAACCTAAACCTACCTATCAAGTACCTATGTATAAAAATCAAATACACACACTTGTTCAGTAAAACTGTAACCAAGACACTTATCTAAAAAATATACTTTTTTAACAATATGGTTCCATACTGTAACACCACTCACATTTATTAAATTCTCGAGTTTCTCTTTACACACAACACATTACAAGGTAATTACTGTAATATTCGAGAACATTATTCTAATAAAGATAAAAATAATATCGAATCAAAGAGCTCTCAATAAAAAGTACTAACAAGTATCTTTTGAATCTGAAGTCTACGCTTTTAAAGATAGAAAAAATATTGTTGTGTGGGAGAAAGAGTGTATTAAAACCTGTTCCCGAACAACCAATTATTGTGAAATAAATGAACTGAAAATCAATTATTGTGAAATAAATGACTATCGCCGCTTTATTAAATATACGTTCCTATGAAAATCCAAATTCGTAACATATAATGTGCACCTGGATCGGGCGGTGGTTCGGACGCTGAGTGTGAGTGGTTAGAGGTTTTAATGAGGTTCAACTCCTACATACGGATCATACAGATGGGGACGGCGATTTTCTCCAACTAATAAAAAAAAAAGGTGATAGATAACGGCACATATACAGGACATTTCTTAAACCACGTTTAAAGAGGGACATGTCATAGCGCTCCGGGAACACCGTGGACAGGAGTACCTACGCTGGTACTGTTAGCCGTCGAGCGAAACTCATTTTGCCGGAATTTTGGATACTTTTAAGTGGCGCTAAGGCATTGTATCATATTGTTACTGCATGATCATCAATATCAATCAGCCTTCAATAAAAAAAACTCATTCTGTTTAATGAAATAATATTATAAAAGTTTATGCATTCTTCTTACATAGCAAAATTCTTTAACTGTATTAAAAAAAAGGCATTAAATTCCGCATAGGAAAACATATTTAATCAATAATCGGAAACATAATACCATCCCTAAAGTAATTTCTCGGACACTAGCAACCCTAAGCCTCAGACGCTCAGAGAAATAATTAAAATCTCGGCAAAGCCTAGCTTACCATAATTCAGTTAATTCCCTACCATATTTACATATCGCCAGAGCGTTATGGATAACTTATAAAGCTCTTCTACTTCCATTTTATGAAGTCCGTCTTTATCCAGCGCAGATGATAAATATTAAAGTTTTACTGCAGACGTTCACAGAATAATTATACAGAAAAAATTTTTTTAGTAATTCATACTTCTATTTCTTACATTATATTTATATTATTTTCGTTTCAAGAGTGAGTCAAAAACGTAAGAAACCTGAAACAAAAGTTGATTTAAAATGAAATAAAATTTATTTCAAAGTAGATGTGGACAAAAAAATGTTGAAAGCCAAAACAAAACACTGCTGTAAGTTTCGAAAAAATAGCATTCATCCTGAGAAGAACTGAAGAAAAAACTCTGTGCCACCTAGCAAGTATGTCTTTTATCATCATTTTTGAAATTAAAATTATTTAAAAACTAAATTAACATTTTTTATGTAATAGCTGGCATTGTCATGGGCGGAGCTAAAGAACATGGCTCAACACAGTTTAAAATGGAGAAGCACTGTGGAAGCCCTCTGACCTACCTTGGGGACATAGGAAAATGAAGAGATGAAGAAGAAGCTGGCACGCTCAACTTTGTTTGCGCCACAAAAGTATTTTTTCTTACCTATATGATATAAACTTCCTCGAACATTTCAAGACTAAAATTAGCCAAATCTGTTCAGCCGTTCTCGAGTTTTAACGAGTCTAACGAACAGCAATTCATTTTTCAATAAGAGATTATGAAATAAAAGTTCAGTTCATGGACCCTGGTAAAAAAATTCCAATATCTGTCAAGAAGAAGTAAGACTGATCATCTTTACTTCTGTTCAATACATTATTCTGTGGTTTCATGATGAGATGCATTAAAGAACTCGAATATTGCGAGAACTGCTTACATTATTTATTTCATAGTTGCTCAGATATGTCGCTTATAAAATGTTGCAGATCACAGATGTAAAATATACGTACTTCATATCCATGCACAAATGTAACTTTATCAAGTTTAGATTCTTCTCATCAATTTTTTTTTTCTTTTTTATTTAAATGTAGAACCTTATACCAACGGGTCCTGTATTATATCAAAAGCCAAAGCAGTTGTAAAAAATAATACTAAATAAGTTTAAATTAGATCAATATTGTCAAAATATATCATCATCGTAAGACAATAGACGTCCCCGGATGGACATAGACCTTTCCCAAATCTCGCCACAACGACCGGTCCTGCGCTGTCTGCATCCAGTGACTTCTCGTAGTGAGTACACCGTTCTGGGTTTTCCATTTCAGAATCTTTCGGCTCCATCGGCCACCCATTCTGCAGACATTTGACAAATTTTCACTTTTTCACAATCATAGTTGGTCTTGTTCCAAAGTGAATCAAAAACCCTTCTTTCAGACCTTCTTACCTTAGTAGGTACCTACCTACTGTTTGTGAGGTGTGTATAGGTGGTCTCGGAAATGCGATGATCTTGGTCAATTTTTCAATTGGCTTCCTTTAGATTTAGATGTCCTTTTACCATCACACCACACGCCGCATGGGTAAAATTCACCACCTTTACTTGAAACCGCTGCCCTCTTCCACGGTCCGGTTCAAAAGATCATTTTTGCCCCGGTTTGGTATGGACTCCCGCCCGCGGTGTTCCCGGAGCGTTAGGATATATCCCTCTTATAAGAGGTTTAAGAAAATTCCTGTATGGGTAGGTGACTGATAACGGTCCCTCATTTCCCTGGCATTGCAGAGGTTCATGAGCAACGGTGACCGCTTACCATCAGGTGGACCGTAAGCTCGTTTATCTATTTTGATATAAAAAATGTGCGGTACAAATACAAGCTTTAACAATAATTAAATTAGTCTTTAAAACACTACACGTAAATAGTAACGTCTGGCGTAGGTGTAATACTGTAAGATAGGCGAGCTATGCTGACACCGCCGCTGTTTGTACTCAACATTAATAATGTCGTGGACTGGTAACACGCGAATGTACGGAACCCGAGGTATTTCCGTGCAACTTCGTCTGCGTCACATTAGATGAAATAAAATTGCTTTCTCGTGTTTGATTCGCACCATTGTGCTTTGACGCAATCGTATATTATTTATTATGCATGTTATGCAATGTTAAATTGAGATTTACTGTATTGATTGCTTTGGTTATTGAAATGAAATTAATTTTATATTTAGAACTGTAAATTAGTAAGTTAGTACCTAAAGAGTTTACGTGCTTGATGTGGTCCTCTGTAATTGAAGGTGCGCAGGTATCTAATATGTAATGCATTTTTAATTTGTTCTGTGTTATGTGTTACCTTTGTTAAGGATCCAAATAAAATAAATAAATTATCTCACGCTCTATCCGTTTTGCCATATCAAAGTCTATTACGCAGTTTTAAAGATACACACACAAAATACAGCCTGAAATGTCTTTGATTTATACTATAAACCTAATATTTGAAAAGTATACCTACTTACAAAATAACAGAACGTTTCAAAGTAGCGTGCAAAAATAACACTGAACGCATCTTGAAGGCGCTACTTTACGACAAGATTTGAAAAGTTTTAGTGCACTTATTTTCATTGTTACTACATTCTCTTTTTATTGAGATTTCAATGTAACAAAGTGGCTTTAAGTAGAACATTGAAATGTAGACAAAATTCTTAAGTACACACTGACCTGTGCAAAATATTGGTTCTGGTGAAAAAGTAGCCTATGCTACTCCTCATTATACAGGGTGGATCTGTAACTTTGGACAATCTGACGTGGGGTGAATGACCTGTTGAAATAAAACTTAGAACCACTTTTATTTTAGGAATTGGATAAGAAAAATCATCATACTATGGAAGTCCGCAACGATAGTCGTACGTTTTCCATACAATGACAGAAAATAAAGTTTAACCGATCCAAAAAATAAAAATGATGCTAAGTTGTATTTCGACAGGTCATTCACCCCACGTCAGATTGTCCAAAGTTACAGATCCACTCTGTATATGTACATAGAGACCCACAAAAATCTAAATCAAAAATAAGCCGCCAATTTATAATGAGGTTGCATTTAGGGGAACTTAAGTCTTTCCCGAGCACTATGACATGTCCTTCTTTAAACTAGTTTTAAAAAACCCCCGCCTTACGTAAGGTTTTTTTTTCATTCCGGTTTCATGCACACCGACATCCACTTTCCATTAGGTGCGCCGTTTACTTATCAATGTAATAAAAAACTGGATCGATTTTAACTAAACGTAATCTGTCAACGAATCAAAATCATCCACTACAGACAAACACACACACGTCATACTTACCCCTCCCATTTTGTGTTAGTGTATAACAAGGTACCTATAGCACCGTTTTCATACCCAAAATCTCATAGCTTAAACTCGGCTTAGTAAGTAATTCAGACGTCTACAACCACTAAACTAATCTAGGCTGATTACGATAATATTCAAAGAGTATAAAAGACTACATAGAAGTGCCATTAAAATTAATCTGTAGTGTCTACAACTTCTTAAAGCCTCCAACGGTTCCAACTTTGTAACAGCCATCAAATATCGCAGAAGGCTCATTGTAATCGAGATACGACGCCGGCGGCGATACCGGCAACGGAAAGGGCTGTTCAATAAAATTTATCCCGAATTTTATTAGTCCATAACTGGGTTTAACGGTGAGAGCTGTATCGTCTAATGAGAGATAAGAGGGAATCTGTGGCGATTATAAAGGTGTGTAGAGGTGGCATGTTGTTTGGGATGTTTAAATTAAGTTGTCTCTGAGAGACAGTGTTTGTTTGTCTGTTTTACATTTGTTGGGTTAGTTTTGGAGCCTATTTTTTTTAAATCGAATCTGTCAATCTATTATACTGGAAATCATAAAGTCAAATAATTTCAAATTAAAATGCTAGCAATATCTGTTCTATTTTGAAACAAAACCTACACCGTTCCTAGTATGGGTAATATTATATTTGCGTTGTATTTTTTGTATTATTTATCTCTAATTACTGAATGGTAATTTTCTAGTTCACAGTTAATAAGTCATAGGCACAATAATACCTGTATTTACCTATATTTATCTGTCGTTTAGAAACGAAATTTTACAAATTGATTACCCTTATTAATTGGGACTACATCTCAATGGTGGCGTGACAATAATCCCATTCGATTCGACCTTCAATACAAACAAAACATGATAAAAAATTTACCCCATCTATTATTTTAATATTCTACGCCATCAACTGAATACCAAAGGAGATAACGGGTCGGTACGGGAACACTTAGGCGCAGCATCCGTATCTAGACAAACGATCGATACTCGATTCTCATGCAAACATTAATTAGTATTTGAGCTCTCGTACATCAATAGCACTGCTAATTGGTACGCACGCATTGCCTTCTACAGATATATGAGATCTTTGACCTGTTTTGTGAATCATGGCTAATTTGTTTAGTAACTTTTATTTAAAACTGAGACGGACTAAGAAAGATTGTGTCCAATGTGATCAAAATTGGAGAACTTCCTGGACTCCCACGAATATTTCAAGACTAAAATTTGCCAAATCGGTTCAGCCATTCTCGAGTTATAGCGAAACAAACGAACGCCAATTCATTTTTATAAGAAGTTTAGCTGGATTGTGCAACTTGATCTATGTCACATAAGAGTAAATAAATAAGATAGTTTCCACTTTCCGTGAATACATTACAAACGAACGGCAACTATTTTTAGATGGGGTCGGCACAATATGTCCCCATCTAAAGATACTCAATTCTCATGCAAACATTAATTAGTATTTGAGCTCTCGTACATCAATAGCACTGCTAATTGGTACGCACGCATTGCCTTCTACAGATATATGAGATCTTTGACCTGTTTTGAACCCAGACATAGACAAGGTTTATTTATTTGAGAAGAAAACAGCACTGCAAGAAATACATAATAATATTGTTTGACGCATATTACATTGAATACTTTCCACCGCTTACCAGTCGAGGCTAAGTTAAATGCTATGCTACTTCTACAAATAATTCAAAACTAAAATCAGTCAAATCGGTTCAGGCATTTCAAAACTAAAATTAGTCACATCGAGTTTTAGCAGTGTTGCGCTACGCTAGAATTTTATTTAAAAAATGCATCTGCAATGCTGGCTTATTCTCTAAAGAAATGACATATTCCCTTTAACAAGGATTATTTTAAATTCTCGTTCATATAATCCAACCTTTTGATGTTAAATTTATAGTTGGTCACACCTGGAATACTATTCAAGTAGAATTCAATTTAATATTAAACTTGAATAGAAAATGTCGCAATTACACTTGGAATTTCAATAGTTTTAGTTCAATAGGATATAGTGAACAATGGTTTTGTAATTGTTAGATATAACAATGAACCCTAAGTTATTACTCTAGTAACAATATATGGAACTGTAATTTTTGTTATTTAAAATCTTCAACTTGAAATATCCTAGAAATATTTCAAAAAATATAAACTTAATATCACTGAAACTGAAAAAAAGATTATATTTTGCCCTGAAATCCTTTTCGATTGCCCATAATGAAAGTTACTAAAAATAATGACATTCGCCATTTTGTCATGGCCGCCATCTTGAATTTCAACATTACATACGAAGTATTTTAATTCTTAGTATCTTTCATGCTAAAGATAAAGACATAAAAAAATCTTGAAATGATAGCCATGTTACAAACAATGTTAAAAATAACCGCTTATAGCTCCTTATCTGATAACTACCTTTTATAGTGAGTGTGGTGTGTCGTGATGTGAGTTCGAGTTCCAGTGGTACTACCAAAAAGCGATCGAGAAAGAGGGTAGACAGATTTGTTTGCTCTTAAATCGACCGGCAGTATCCAGTCTTCTCGTGATCATGACGTTTGCAACAACGTTGAAATATCGAGACAACTCAGTTAATTAAATGAAAGTATTATAGAAAACCGCCAGTATCTGAATAAGTTTATAATATTTCTTTCGCATATTTAGATACAGTTTTCTCACTTAAAGTGTGCTTAAACAAAAAAAGATAAACAAGACTAAGTACCATTTTTTCTGGCAATTAACTGCACTGAACCGGTTCAGTCGTTTTATTTTACCCAGTTTTAGTCTAACGACGCTAGGAATACATTATGGCCGAAGTAATTTGGTTCTTTTAAAAGAAGAGTTGTGGCAGTCATTATGTTTCTTGCTTTAAAAACTTCTGCGGCTAATAATTCTGGATTAGGGCAAAAAAAAAATTAATGCATCTCATTATTTTAATTAACGAATACGGGGGCGGCGCGACGGGAAAGAGTGCCGTGGGCGTAACGCGTCGCGCCGTCCCTCATAACCCCGTGCTGGGTTCTGGCCTCAGCCGGGGTTTGGACGCTGAGTGTGAGCGTTTGGAGGTTTTAGTGCGATTCAACTCCCACAGATCCGGTGATTTCCGCCAACTAAAAAAAAAATACCGGCTGGTCTAGCCCACAACTAGGTATACGTCTTCTTGTTAAAGTAAAAGCTAAACAAAAACTAGGTCGTAGGTCTCGATTCCAAATAACCTCCCAGACATGCTACTTTATTATCTTTCCGCTACATTTGGTAGCTCCTAAGTTATAGTCCTGTCTGGAATTACGTTTATTTTTAGATGAACCAGCCTATTTACAGGTAGGAAAAATTGTATTTTTACTGTCATAAATGCTTGTCCTTACATTAAGATACTTTAGTCATTACATTTTGTCTCAGACGTAAGTGAAAAAGCTGAAATATTAAAAAAAAAAGAGATTATCATCCATATTCATTTATTTGCTAATTTTTTACATTATATCTTTAAAAAAACAATCGCAAGAAAATAAATTAAAAAATACAATATAAAAAAAGCAGAGGGCCACTGGAGATGGGGTCTACGACCCAAGCCATCAATGGTCAGGGCTCAAGAGAGAGGAACCTCCTCACAATACGTGCCGTGTCAAGAACGACCGCCTTCTGAATCAGGCCCTTTACCCAGCCGGAGAGCGAAAGCTTCTCTAGATGACGGTCGAAGCTTTTCGCTATTAGACCGTGCACAGATACAACGATCGGAACAATGATGGTCGATTCAACACGCCACATGTCGGTCACCTCGTGGGCCAGGTCCAAATATTTTATAGATTATCATTATTATTACCTTAAGGCAGCAAACACAGACAAGTATTTAAATGAAAATATTAGAATAGTATTATCGTCTGCCTACATGGCAATAAAAAAAAATAAAAAAATTCTAAAAGAATTGTTTTTTCGAGAATCGAACTCGATACTTATATATAGAGTGTCCCAGAACTATGCGACATGAACAGAAACCACTTTAACTATTGGAGATACTATAAACGTTGGAAACCCAATAATTTACGAAAAATCTTTGAATGCAGTATTCATCTACAGGTTACATCATCCCAAAAAACTTTAAAAAGTATAACCGCACACCTGACATTAAATCTCTTAACATAAATTAATTAAATCTCTATTAATTTTAATCAAGTAACTTCATTAGAAATTAAAAAACTTATCGCGTATTATAAGTTTTTAATGATATTAAATTGTTATAATTGAATAGTTGAGAGCAAAGACATTTAACTGGGACCTCTGAATATTGCATTAAATCTAAGCTGAACGTAGCAAGTGCATCTTGAGACTTGGAAATGTTGGACAGGCGAAGGTTCACTTAGACACAGCATTGTTAGTGATCAGTATGACGTGTTACATGTCATAATTTCGATGGTTTTTATTATAAGTGAAAAATTAAGTTAGAAGTGATGGGCGTGTGAAAAGTTACTTTGATTTAATGAAAGTATACATGACGGGGTGATAACAAGAGAAACCAACCTATTCACCGTGTGGGTAGTTGGAAGTGGAGGCTTGCTATAAATACAGGCGTTGGCCGCTGTTATTACTCATTCGTGTTTGAATTGTCGAGGCGAACGGACCTCTTGATGTAAAAGTAATAAACTGTTAAAACTCGTTATTTTGAAGTTTTTATTCAAAAGTGTTGATCATCAAGTGTTCAAGTGGACATTGTGACATCATTCCTGACAAAGCAAAACGAAGATCGACTTTACAACGTCATTACACCTCAACACACTATTTACGCCGTCGTACAGTTATTACGTATTAATTGTTTTAAATAATAAATCAATGATCGGGTTGTCTAACATAATTAGAGTGTGATGTTCAATTATTGTATAGCTTTATTTTGTGGCATTGTATATTGTAGTAGGAAGGCACAATAGTTTTTGCCTATTTTTGAACTGAGGTAATAATCACACGGTCTGATTTGCACGCGACACAGGTTTGAGTAGTTAGCAGTTGATTATGATCTGACATTGCAGAGGTCCACGAGTGAGGGTAACCACTTACGATCAGGTGGCCTGATGGCTCGTTTGCCGACAAAAACTTGGTTTAACATTCCGTTAGAGTGTCTTTTATGTTGAAAACATTACTTATAAACAAAAATATCAACTATACAAAGTCATATTAAGAATTTTGATGATAACAGTACCATAGCACTGGTTCACAATGAAAATTGAACCTCTGACGTTCGAAAAAATGAACTTTAAATTTTAATTTGAAAAAACGAGACTTGCCTCACTGTATCTCCCTACGTCGTGTCAAAAGTCGGTACAATGAGCCAAATGGGAGTCGAAGAAAAAAAAACTGAATAAAATATACGAGAAGAATTAAAGCGCTCGTAATTTGATTCGACAGAGAATGGTTACCAGACAGTAATGGCTTCTAGTAAATTAATTGTTATTTTAACTGACTGCACTATGTTTTGTTATTACGACTTGAACGCTATGACTTGCATTTCTTCATATTAGTCTTGGAGATAATTCTTAAAGGTAGATAGGGAGCAGTGTCCCTAAATATTACAAAAGTTCATGAGCGATGGTAACCACATACCATTAGGTGGTCAAATCTGAACATTTGTGACGTCACTGCCAGCTGATACTATAATCTATGTAAATATTCAGCAATACGCAAATTTTCGGCTGGTTTGTGGTATAAATGTAATATAGAGAGTAAGTAATTGTTTTTAATTTTTTTTTCTGTAGTACCTACCATTTTTGCCACAAATAAAGTATGTCTGTATCAAACCAAAAAGAGGAAATCAGAAACAAATAGCCTATAGAATATATGTAGGCGCGTATGAAAAATGACATTGACAGGAGTGACAGTTGTTATGGTCACTCTAGCGGAGCGTCGAGTCTGAGGTAGCTGGGCGGCCATTTAAAACAAACTCACTTATTTGAGAGCGGTCGCCAACGCACCACTCTGTCGACGAATCGCTATCTGTCGCCTCAATCTTTAATTATTTTAAACTGATTAACGTTAATTAGAATATTGTTTGTAAAATATTATTCAACTGTAAAGTTATTTCGAAGAAGTAATTGGTTTAAGTTTTGAAGACCATCCGTTTCATTCAAATCATCTTTACTGGACTACCCACGCCATAAGCATGGATTTAGATAAAAGCGATCGTGCGCTTTTATATATTTAGGATATTTTGCAACTCATAAAAATGTATTTAAATCAACTTACGTTAAAAATACTGTTACCTCACTCTAAGTGTACGAGAAAACAAACCACCAATCGCTATTTCAAATTTAAAATCCTTTTTCAAATAATTTCAGGAAAATAGTTTTGTAGAAAACTCCACATATCATGCAGCTTGAAAAGTGTAAATACCATGTTAAGCTTATAGCATTACCGTATAAACCAATGTTGTAGAATTTATGGCAAATATCCGCGAGACGAATAGAAATCAAATAGAGGAAGACATTGAGTTCCCGAGGGGATTGGTCAACGAATATCATGCTTTAGTATGCAGTTGATGTCAGCTGTTGTTATTACAGTGTGTAAAATATGTGGATAAACCAAGTAGGTGATTGTAGTTCAAAACTTTAAGCTTTTACAAGCTTTATATTCACTTGCACTGGATGTAACTATGTAAGTTCGAGTGGAATCTTGCAAGCTAAATTTGACAAACTTCCCGGTTTCTGATTGAGGTGACATTTAGCACGCAGATGAATATCGCTTGACAATGCAATAGTATGACAAAATGGCGGTGATCTGATGATGGATTTGGAAGGTCATAGGAACTCTTGTGCTAAGCAGGATAGACTCGTGTTTGGGCTCGTTTTATTTGTTTTAGCTAGCACTTTACTGCTACATAATATGCAGGATCTTAAAAGCTTGTATTTAAAAAGTTTTCTGTAATAAACATGAATTGACATTTTAAAATAAAACGTGGTTTCTTCCTTATTGTAGTACCTACGTATAAATAAATGTTCGCACGTTTCTTTAACAATCTTCCTGACAGAATAAGAATCAGTGCTTGCATCACATGTAATGTGTCCAATAAAGCTGATGTCTCATACATATTTATTGTACATTTACACACGAGCTAGGGATGAGGGTTCGTTTTTACGATAATCGATACGGTACAAAATCGAATTCTGACTTTTAAATCGATTGCAGGAGATGATATTGATTTTCGTTTATACTTGTGTTGTATATTGTGTTTTTTATTAACGAAAACACCTTTTTCCAGAGATCGAGAAAAATTGATTGCTTTGCAACGTGTTTGCTTAGAAATTATGATTTAGTATAAAGTATCATATTTTAAGCTTACCTTTGGTGTTAAACCCTTAAATTACTGTTTATTTTTCTAGTGTAGCTTCAATAAAATATTACATGAATCTTAAATTATATTTTAAGCAATTGCAGACAATCTAATAAATAAGTAACATCGTACCTATTTATTTAACGGTGAAGGTTCTAAAATTCCTTCGAAGATAAGACGTGAAGTCCCCAAACCGCATTAAGCAAGCGTAGTGGACTATGCCTAATACCTCTTCCGAGGAGAGTTACAGTATTTTTTTAACTTTTCTTTATATTGTCGTTGATTGATTTAATTATTTTGTTTGATTACATTCGTTAAGGAATATCGAGTCGATACGATGTCTAAATGAAAACAGCTTTTTTGCCGATGTCTAATATATAACATGCCTAAAAGGTAACACGCATAGTCGATACATATGTATTTTCCTTTTAGCCAGTATTAACGATGAAAGACATTGTTGTTTAATACAATGAAATGCTTATATTGATTTGTTGCTTGATTAAATGTATGTGAAGGTTTTAATGATTCATTAATCTAAAGCAGTAAAGACACAGGCCACCTTCAAATTCAGCCATGACGATCTGTATTGTAGGTACTTTTCTGTAATCATTACTGACTTACTGCTGTCTGCTGGGCTCAGGTCTCGTAGATCAGCTCTGCGTTTTTTGGATACAGTGACTTCCTGCGACCAGGCCATCGGTTCATCTTGTTAGGTTTTAGTATAAAGTTTGTAAGGTTGACCCACCTGATCGTAAGCGGTTACTGTCGCTCATGGACCTCTGCATTGCCAGAAGACATTGCGGGGCCGGTACCTACGGCCTACCCTTAAGGACCCTCTTCAAGCCTCATTTGAAGAAGGACAAGTCATAGCGCTCGGGAAACACCGAAGAGGTGAGCTCATTTCATAGCCGGATGGTGCGTGGCAAAAAGTATTCTTTAAACGGACCGTGGATGACCGCGGTGGTTCCAAATAATAGGGACGAACTCCACCTCGACGACGGGTGGTGCAATGATAGAAGGGAGATGTTGGTTGGAAGGGAGGTAAGCTAAAGAACTTAATTTTTCTAGCTCTACTGTGCCTAGACATTGTAAAAGTCCATAAAAAATGTATTTATTTTGAACATAATAAAGTAATCATTACTCTTTTCACCCAACCATCTACTATTTAAGGGGCAGCACGACGGGAAAGAGCGTAGTGCGTAACGCGTCGCACCGACCCGCATAACCCCGTGCTGAGTTCTGACCTCAGCTAGCGGTGCTACATATCCAGCGGGAATCAGAAGATTTCCTTAAAAAAAAAACTCACTATAACCTCAGCAAAACACTAGTACACCCAAAACACAACAACTATTTCCACTTCGCACTCAAGATAGGAACCCCAATAAAAATTCAAATTCATTCCCTCCAACTAAACTAAGTTCGACAGTTTACGGAACCAGCTTTCCAAACTTCGGACCGTTTTACGTATTAATAAAACAAATTAATAATATCTTCGGCTTGTTTGTTGGGCTAGCCGACCTCACACAAGTTCACACAACAGGGAACACAAACATTGTACATCGAAGGATTTAGACCGAATCTCTGCACGGAATTAGATTTGAATTGTCGATTGATTTGTGTTCAATGGATTTATGTAATAGAAGTATCTCGTTGCGAGTTTTACGTGTATTTTCTTGATTATTTTTCTTTGTTTTTAGGAATAGTGTTTTAATTTAAAAACTGATGGAGTGAGGTTCTGGTATCTTAATATTTTCAGTAATATCAATCAGTCAAAACTGAACTATTTCATTAGAAGTTTAGTTTTTCTACATTAATTATTTGAACTTAGAATGAAATCAGTTTATTTGTATGAACTCCCATCCTAGGTGCTCTTAGAGCGGGGTCATGTCCATCTTTAAACGATTAAAAAAAATCCTGTATAATGTGAAATGCCCTGGCATAACAGAGGCTCATGACCAACCGTAACCACTAACCGTAAGCTCGTATCGGACAATCTACTTTCAAAAAAACTTTACAAAGGTCAGGGTGTTGAAATTTTAAGGAACAATTGACGTGAGAGGCGTAAGAAAGGTAAAGGAGTGCAGACCAAGAACGTAACCGAGATTAAGGCATGCATAGTTAAAGGGTTAACTCGGGAGATGGCGCGATGCTGACTTGGCTGATGCAAGTGTAGGGTTCTGAAGTGCAGGAGATTCAGCAGGGAAAGTTTCTATGTTCGATATACAGGGTGTTTTTTTAGAGAGGGTACATATTGCAGGAGGGTAATGAGTACTCTGTTCTAATACGGAATATTACAAAAAATAGGTAAAATTACAAAATATTTTTTTTTTATCTAAATTCGACAAAACTACCTCAAACATAAACAATTTCGGCTTAAAGAGTGTTGACTAATGAACTCTAGTGATCTCGCGCAACCCAAACCTCCGCCACACCCATCAGCTGTCGAAAAACCATCATTTTGCAAGAATTTGAGATATTTTTAAGTGGCGATTACTAAGGCATTAAGCCATATTCTTTGGTAATAATATTTTTACTGGCCGTATATAACCATCAGCTACCATGACCTCATGATGTACATCAATATGTGAATACTAGTGAGGGTACATCAGTATGTACCCTCACTAGGAAATCACCCTGTAGTGTTCCGATATTCGCAGACGAGCCAACAAGTTCTAATAGCAACTTCTGATAAAATTCATTTTCCAAAACAAGTTTTCCCTAGGGTTCCTGTGCTTCACTGCTCAGTCATTACGATGGTAGCCGCTGTGGATCCCGGCTACATAGGAGTAACAGCGGTGGGAGTGAGAGGTTGGCAAATACCCATTGGGTATTCAAAGTGTTAATTTAAAAAAAAGTAATTTGCAATTCATGATGACGAGTCTCAAAATAAATTCCTTAGTAATATTATAAATATGGGAAAGTAACTCTGTCTGTCTGTTACGCTTTCCCGCTTAAACCTCTAAACCGATTTTGATGAAATTTGGCACAGACTATCTTTATACCCTAAGAAAGAACATATCTTTTTATTGAAATAGACGTACCTAGAAGGAGTTGCGTCCGCTAGTATCTGCACATTGGAAAAAGATTCCAAAATCCTTCGAGAAAAAAAAGGCCCCTATCCTTTTTAAGCAAGATGAACTATACCTGATCCCTCTACTGAAGAAACCTGAGCTCAGCTGGGTTGTTACAGTACAGTACCAAAATCTAGATACAATACTGATATAATCTCAACTGTGTTTCACATGAATTATTCAGATGCACGGAACTTGACCTGACGCTCCTGACAATTCGATCGTCGCTGACTTTCATTTCAATTCACACTCTGAGCTGAAACGCCATAACACGTGCTCCACTTTGAGATGCTGGACATATCTCTCTGAAATATGGAGATAGCAGTCATCGACGTATACCTTACCACAGACGGAGGCGGTTTTTTAATTATTAATTATTATAATTGTTTTTTTTACATATATCTAATACAGCCTATCCCATCTTCCTTCATAAATAACGATGAAATATATTTTTGAATCTAAAAACTGTAGTATCTAATTAATGAATTTTATGAAATTTTCAATTATGAAACTAACCTAGTTGATAAATTGGAAGCATCCGTTGATTTATCATTGCAGCCGAACCTGGGCTTGCACATAATTAATTTATACACACACACATCACTTAAGGTTTCTTTGAACAGTCCTACTTTGCGCATGGCTCAACAATTCAATGATTTGGACAATAATGTTAACATTTTTAGCTCCAGTTTTTGTTCTTTTAAATATACTATATTACAAACATTTAATGAGACTACGAAATTCATATAATTTAGTCACAGTATATATAGTTAAGTTTTAGATTTAGTATAAAATTATGTACTTCTGGTAAATGCTGTGCATACCTTTAATTGATTTATATACACATCATAGATTTAACTTAAATGTATTTTACTCTAATAGGATTAAGTGTATGTAAATTGTTGGTGTGACTTACAAAAATAAAAAAAAATAAAAATATACTCTGCATCTTTGTAGAAATAATTGTACTTAAAAATAATGTTCAACTGCAGCTATCTCATCTCATGTACACGTGCCTACACAAAATGGGTACCTACTTCCAAATTAGATTTTTAATCAAGCTTTAAACTAATTTGAAATGCACAACGCCGCGCAAAATTGTGAATATTTTAAGCGATTCCTTTCACCTCCAGAATCCGCGTCGGATCGGATTGAGCTATTTCGCTCCAGAGCTCGCGTCCTAAATAAGCAGAGGTCCATAAAAGCAACATGGCGTCGCTCCACGAATGATAAAGAAACAATCTCCGATGTTTGCTCGGCCTGGATTTTATGGAAATCAGTTATTGAACGCTACAAGAAAACATGTTTGAAGACGCGCACGACCGGAGTTTCAAAATAATTTGATGAGATTTTTAAGTCGTATTTTCTGTGAAGTCTATTTTTGAATTAGAATGCGTTTTTTCAGAACAGTATTATTCTTCTTTTACTGTCCAAATTAAAAAGTTTTAAGGAACAATATGATCTGGAGGTTAGCCTAACCATCGATGAATCTAATGTTATCTAGAAGCAATTCGAAAAGGACCGAACTAACATTTAAATGATTGCCATTCTAGAAACCTTCTGTAACCATAGGAAAAGGAGTCATAACTAGTCTGTAGTTTAAAAGTCCTATAATTTTTTCCTAGTAGATTTTTATTCTTGCTCTTATGGAGGTGTGTACTTTTGAATAATATACCATTAAAATACGGTGAAAAACATGTCAAACTACGTCTAGACTCAGTAAAACCTTCGCCTGTAAATGCCCTAGAATATGTACCAAATTTAGAGTTAAAAACCCTGAATTAGTAGCGTTACTAAGAGAGTTTATGCTACTATAAATTACTACTTGATCATAAACATATTTTACTGTCCTGAAATTTAGTGAGAAAAAAGACACAAAAATTACCTTTAATAATTTGCTTCCCTTTAAAGACAAGACATAGACCAGAAAATACGTAAAAAAAACTTGAGAGGTGTCAAGGGACACACGGATGGAACGAAGTTCCTTTTGATTAATTAATGAGGGAATTGTAATAAAATTGTATTTTTTTAAGTTATAATAATTAGTTAGTTTAAAACGTCTGTCTCTCTCTCTCTCTTATATTACTCATATAAAACAAAATAAGGAATTGTTTTAAAAGATTTTAATCACAGCGCCATCTAGCGATAATCATCTAAAACAAAACAAGTGTCGTGACAACTTTTACATAAGAATTTCCGCCCCCTTTCTAGCCCCCTTTCAATAACGCGCGATAAGGAACTTCGTTCCAAAAACACACATATACAAATGTCTCACAAGACACCATACACTTGGAGCGCAAAAAAAATATCGTCGTCGGATAACTGAATGATTCGAGAGTGTGTAATCGTAAAATCGATCCTAAGACACCAGTCGAGCTGATCGTAAACCAGTTTACGATGTAGGAGTTACTTCGGGTTATAATATATTAGAATTTAGAAAGAGCATCTTTATTGGCGATGAGATGACATTTAAATAATGATTAAGGATGTAGATGTTCCGAAAAGAATGAATATTTCTGGACTATCAGTGGAGCGATTAACGGCTAAACATAAAATAGATTCATTCGTTTTTGTAAAACGTAAATACTCGTAAAACTTTTTAAAATAATTGTTCTTTATCTTACATACATTTCCGTATGCTGAAGCTGAAGATAAAAAGATCACTAAAATAAAACAATTGTCAAAAAAATAAACTTTATTATAAAGTCCACAAAAGTTCCTGTATGTAGATAGCTATAAATTTAACTCTATAAGTTTCCTTGTCACGCAGTGTACGAGGTCTAAAACTATTGCTTTATCCTATCTCTGTTTGGTTAGGTCGCTCTGATAGCTTCTTATACAGTACAGTACTTGTACGGGACAAACAATTGACAATCGACTGACTTGCTTTCGTATAATGAGAGATGTTCGAAGTCGGCTTGTACCTAAAATGATAGTTTTTTATAATATTAACCTATAAGAAATTTATGGTGGACCCAGAAATGGGCAGAAAACTTTCTACAGTTCATAAAAATATGTTTAATAGCTAGTTCAAAGTAGCAGGCGTTAGGTAAGAGGAGGATAACTATCAGACGGGCTGAAAACTCGCTTAAAATTTAGTAAAACATCAATCTTTTTCATCCTGTACCTGTACCTGTACCAACCCATTACTGCCCAATGTTGGGCTCAGGTCTCCTCAGAAGAGGGATTAGGCATAGTCAACCACGCTTGCCTAGTGCGGATTGGGGACTTCACATATCTTCAAAGGATTTTTAGAACCCTTTTCCGATATGCAGGTTTCCTCACGATGTTTTCCTTCACCGTTTTTAGCCAGTGGTGTTGTGAAAAATTGCACATAAATCTGTTCACATTTAGATTTAGAGGTACAAGCCGGCCGGATTTGAACCCGTGACCTCCCGTTCGGAAGCACGCGCTTCGACCACTCGGCCACCACGATTTTTTTTTTCATTTTTCATCCAAAAAAACCTAAAAATATTCTTAATCTTGCCTTGAGGTATCTAATGATTACAATCTTATTTATGAAACGCAAAAAGTAAGAAAAAAACTCTGTGAAATACATAACTTTATTTCAGTTCCGCCTCATCAAACTATTGATACGGATAAAACAATTGTCCTCATACACTTTAAACGGTTTAAACCATTAGAAACCAACCCTCCAATTACCAATTAAAGCCAAAACTCCACAAGAACTCTGTGAAAGTATAATTTGCCATTAATTAACGATCCCATAAACTTTCCCTTTTATTCTAAGTTTGAATTTTAAAGGGATCTGAGCCCTTAGAAGTCATTGAGAGTGTGTACTTTGACAAAACAATGAATCTAAGGGATCAATGATTCGAGAAAGTTCTTAGGATGGAAATTGAAAATACTTTAAGGTCGATTACCTGAATGTTCTAAATAGTCGTGGTGGGGTAGTGGTCGAAGCGCGTCCTTCCGAACGGGAGGTCGCGGGTTCAAATCGGATAAAGATTTATGTGCAATTTTTCACAACACCACTGGCTAAGAACGGTGAAGGAAAACATCGTGAGGAAACCTGCATGTCGGAAAAGGGTTCTAAAAATCTTTTGAAGTCCCCAATCCGCACTGGGCAGGCGTGGTGGACTATGCCTAATCCCTCTTCTGAGGAGACCTGAGCCCAACAGTGGGCAGTAATGGGTTGGTACAGGTACCTAAATGTTCTATATCGGATATAAAACTACTCTTAAGTACATATGTTTTTTTTAAATCTTAGATGCAATTTTTTGTGACTTAAGTTCTGTACTTAACATTTAAGATGATTGAGCCGAATTAGTCACAATTTTTTTGAGATATTTCAAGATCAAAGGAATCTCCTACTAAATGAAGCGCATTATGAAATTTTTTTCTTTGACCTTATTTATTTTGATAAAATATAGTCGTATTATCATCAACAGTAGATAGTTTCAATAATCGTGTTTTCTTTCTGTTTCCATAGTAAGCTCAGTAAAAGCCTTCTCCAAAATTTATTATTACCATTTACGTACCAAAACACGTGGAGCCCAATCTCGGCGGTCCGTAATGGAGTCATGGGAGCGACGTATCGCTAACCCCACTTGGGGTCTGCGGACCGTCGAGGCGATCCGCCCCGTCCTAAAGGATTGGGTGGGTCGTGGCGAAGGACGCCTCACCTTTTGGGCGGTGCAGATGCTGACCGGGCACGGATGCTTCGGGCGGTATCTGCACCGCATTCAGGTGGAGCCGACGACGAGGTGCCATCACTGTGTAGGATGTGACCAGGACACACCGGAGCATCGTGTCTCGCTCAGCACGCCCTTGCGTCAGAGCATCCGGAGGATGGCGGACCGCGCTCCCCGACCCACGCTGGTTCTGACCCAGCGGGGTATTCCGTGGGAGGGTGACACGCGGTCCAGCCATCTTGGCGGGCTTCGGATAGCCCGCCGACCGAGAGAGCCGGTGGCCGTATCGCCGGCGGCTGCCGGTTCGGCGTCCGGGGGCGGCGTGACGGAAAAGTGTGCCGAGAGCGTTACGCGTCGCGCCGTCCCACAAAACCCCGTGCTGGGTTCTGGCCTCAGCCGGGGTTCGGACGCTGAGTGTGAGCGGTTGGAGGTTTTAGTGAGGTTCAACTCCCACATATCCGGTGATTTCCTCCAACTGAAAAAAAAAAAAAAAAAAAACCAAAACACGTGGAAAGGAATGATCTACTCCAGTATATTTAATCAATTAAATTTAGGACTGAACTGGTACAATCGAAGCTAATTACGATGATAATTAAACAAATGAAGCAAACTGTAAAATTAGATTTGTCAATTCAGCGAAAAATTTTGTTAATATTCCGAAAATTTTGAATCTTCTCAATCGTAAAGTTAATAAGCAATTAAAGTTATTCTTCGAGATAACTTCGGAATAAATTAGCTTTTTTAATTAGTCAGTTAATATCGGGATCTTTTGTGGTTAATGAATCGTCTTGTTGTAGAAAATTTAAATATGGTTTACCAATGGAACGTTTTTGTAGTAAAGAGTTTTAATAGAGGGATCAAGTATTCACCATGCTTGTCCTATGCAAGTTGGAGACATAACGCAATATCTTCGACCGGCTTTTATTTCTTTCGGCAATATGCAGTTTTCTTCGCTGCTTTTTAATAGAGCTATACCGAACTTCCATGCATTATCAACGGGTTCTTACCACCTTCGACCATGACGTTTGCACGACGTTGAAACATCGAGACCATTCAATTAATGAAATATCGTTGTAAGAACCCGTTGATAATGTATGAAAGTAATGTAGAAAACCGCGAGTGTTTGAATAAATTTACAAAAATACCTTTATTAATATTTTTCAAACTATAATTTACATTAAAACGCTTCAACTACTACTACACTTATTTATTTATATCATAATAATATTATAAAGGAAAGTTTGTAAGTATGGATGTATGGATGTTTGTTACTCTTTCACGTAAAAACTACTGAATGGATTTGAATGAAACTTTACCACAATATAGCTTATACATCAGAATAACACATAGGCTATACGACTAGACTAGACGGGACGAACCTGAAGTCCACGCAAACGAAGTCGCGGGAAAAAGCTAGTTTGTAAATAAAATATCGACGTTACAAACAAAACTACACGAAAACCACATTGAACTTCCAAAAACTTATAAGGTAAACATAAAAAATAGAATCCACTTATCTATAGACAATACATTGGACAAAAAATCCAACTTTTGTTAGATAAACAAGTTTTCCTTCCGCATTATTTATTAAATAGAGAACATCGTACTGAGTATGTGTTATGCTGTAATATTGCAGGGGTGCTCTCTCCTAGATTGGGAATATAATAAATATTTTATATAACTTTTATAGTTTTGTATAGCACCGCAACATGGATGTATCTTGTTTATTTTGTTTAAATTCAATGTTGCTTTTCGTTTAGCGATTTGATGATTTCAAACTTATTTTTCACGAGTGTTAGAACTGTAATTTGATTTAGTTATTAGTGTCCGATAGAGCTGAAAATATGCAAAAAAACATGTTTAATATGATCCTAATGTTTTCACATTTACTGTGGATGTAGGTAATGGGAACCTGATGATGTCAAAATCTTTTAAATGAGTCCATACTCGACATTTCATTCTCAAGTTAATTTGCGGGGGAGATCTTCCAGATTCCAATAATAAGCTCCCAACAGACAGTGAAATCTATAATATAAAAATGAATCGCAAAATGTGTTGGTAAGCGCATAACTCAACAACGCCTGGACCAATTTGGCCAAATCTTTTTTTAAAATGTTCGTTGAAGTTCAAGGATGGTTTTTACGGCGATAAAAAAACGAATAGTTGCCGGGAAAAATGAAAAAAACGGGTCATAGGGTTCACGCAGACGACGTCGTGGGCAGCAGCTAGTATAACAATAAAATTGCATGTGCTCGGTAGTCTTACAATTATTTTTCTTTCACATTCTTTAACATCCTAATCGTAAGTAGTAACCGTCGCTTATGGACCTCTGGAATGTTCGGAGACATTGCGAGGCCATCACCTACGGCTTTCAAGGACATTCTTTAAGTCTTGTTTAAAGCTGGACCAATAATAGCTTATTTCAAAACCTACAACCCATTACTGTCCACAGCTCTCCAGGCACAGGTCTCCTCAGAAGAGGGATATTTGAAAACAAATCTAATTTATTTTTAACAACATTTATATGCTATCAACCCTAGTTGAGTTGAGTATTATTTAGTGTAGTAGTTTGGTCGTAATGGGCCCAATAACGAGTCTTGGACACGGGGAACCGTCTCAGAAACTGGAGCTCCATTACTTCAGATACCGCCCGAACTTGTAAAAAGTAGTGTATTATATTTTAAAAGTCGAATGTAATTCTCAAATATGTATCAGAACATTAAGAGCAAGCAAAGAATATTATTTATCTTACTTTGTGCGTAATAATCATTAATTACTATATCTTTAAACTTGTGTTTTTGGAACGAAGTTCCTTATCGCGCGTTGTGCTAGAAACGGGGCTAGACGGAAAAAAATCTTACGAAAAGTTGTCACGACACTTTCATTATTTTGTTTTAGATGATTATCGCTAGATGGCGCTGTGATAAAAATCTTTTAAAACACGTTCCTTATCGTGCGTTACGAAAGGAAACATTTTTTATAAGATATCTTTTAATCGAAAGGAACTTCGTTCTATTCGGGTGTCCCATGACACCTCTCAAGTTTTTTGTTAGTTACCTAAGAGTTGTTTTTGTTTTTTTGAAGAATGATCTATAATTACTAATTTTAAGTAATTTTTATATTTATACCAATAATTTCTGTTTTTCGTACACAGGCTAAGGAGAGCTATTTCAACTTTCCTAGCACTTAGGTATACCAATTTAGTAGTTTCTACCTATTTCTGAAACTAATTATAATTTTTAAAAAATCATGATATTATTTCAGGATTTGGCAATTGAAAGTAATTTCATGATTGTCCCAATATACGTCGGACTCGTGGATTTTCTTGGTTTGGTTTTTTTATCTTTACATTTACTTGTAGGTAGGTAGGTAGGTTCGAAGTCAAAACTCGACATATCGATGTTCTCAACTTCAATCTACATCCCTAATTAGTATAAAACCTTCATTAAGTTGAAAAACGTTCGCTTCATTATCATCGTGGGCGCTTAATTGAAAATTTGGGTTAATTGAAATAATAAGAATTGAAACCGCAACATAAAGTTCCACAGTTCATAATGTACAGAGCAATTCAGCTTCACTCGTTTTAAGAAACACGATAGCAATATATTACTGACGCAGTCTCTTTCCTTCATCACACAGTGTAGACAACTTTGAGAAGGTAAATTATAAATTTTATAAATATTACTACATACGAGTGTTTCTCTGCGTGATCAAATCAGAAATGAGGAGATCCGCAGAAGGACTATAGTAACCGACATAGCCCAAAGAATGGCATCTTTGAATGGGCAGGACATATTGTGCGAAGAACGGATGCCCGATGGGGTCGAAAAGTTCTGGAGTGGCGGCCACGAACCAGTAAGCATAATGTTGGTAGACTCCCCACAAGATGGACCGACGATCTGGTCAAGATCGCGGAAGGTCACTGGGTGCAGATGGCGCAGGACCGGTCGATGAGGTTTAAGAAAAGTCTTGTATGGGTAGGCGATAGATAACGGCCCCTCTTTGCCCTGGCATTGCAGAGGTTTATGAGCGACGGTGACCGCTTACCATTGCAATTAAAAAAAAAATGTGGCGAGATTTGGGGGAGGCCTATGTCTAGCAGTGGACGTCTATAGGCTGATGATGATGATGATGATGACTGCATACGAGTATTCGGGCATACGAGGTCATCAGATGATGTCTATGACGTCCCTCTTCTTCTTTAGCTCAACCTTATCCCATTCGTGTTCAGCGCAATTTGTTTTACCTCTCCATTCATACCTAATCTGGCATAAATCCTCTGTTTATTAATTGAGTTTTCAGTTTGATTCTGTACTCGATATTTTCCGGTTCCGTATGTCTTATGGTAGAAGCACAGTATAACAATTTTAGAATGGCTACGGTTATACATTTCTATCAATGCATAGCTGCCACTATTGATGCTGCTGTAGCTTGTTAATAGACCGTATCCACTTAACATCATGTAGGCCATCTGCTTGTCTACCAAAAAAGTAAAACTTGAGAGGTGTCAAGAGACACCCGGATGGAACGAAGTTCCTTTCGATTAATTAGTGAGGAAATTGTCATAAAAATTTATTAAATAAAATATTTTGATCACAGCGCCATCTAGAATTAATCATATAAAACAAAATAAGGAATTGTTTTATAAAATATTTTAATCACAGCGCCATCTAGCGATAATCATCTAAAACAAAAAAAAGTGTCGTGACAACTTTTTCATAAGAATTTCCGTCTAGCCCCCTTTCGATAACGCGCGATAAGGAACTTCGTTTCAAAAACTAATATACGGACTTACGAACCACAACATATATGACCATTTTTCATATTTGTGGCGCCGTAACCTGTCAGGCAGTTTTTGGTCGATATTACAATTTTTTTTAAGGTAGCTCGTACAGTTCTGAGCGTGATTGTATTTAAAGAGACTTTTCTAAGGGAGGCCTGGTAATAACAAGAAGTTTAAAGTGATAGGTTTTGTACAAAACAACATTGTAAGGTCGTTTTCTCAGTAACTTGTCGTGTCCGAACGCTATGTGTCTGACTTTGAACTGAAATAAAAAATTCAATACTTCCAATAGGCAGTTAAAAAAATTAAATTCAACTCTTGATAACATGATAGTTTAGACTGTTTAGAGTACGACTTGTAAGTTTAAATAGTTTTGGAGCTATTCATGATCAAATTTTGTCCGGGGACTTTTTCTCCATTTTCTGTTCTCGCAAACTAATGAATTTTATAATAAAACTATTATGTTTATGATATCCCGTTCCAGTGCAAAATATAGTTACAGTATCTAGTTAAACGTTTGTTAAGAAAGAAGTGCTATAATCCTGACCGTTTTCCTACCATATACATCCAGACATCAAAATCGGATTTTGTAACCGGTATGTTATCTATGTCCTGGCGCATTTTTTTTAGTTTGTGTATGAAAATATTTAACAATTCATACGTACAAATGTGACATTTAGTATCTATTTATGATCCCTTAAGTAGTTTATTAAACAACCGACCCATTTAAATGTTATTCAATATTTTCCCACGTTTTCTCATTAACCTGTCTCTCTTTCTCCTGTTAAAATGCACAGGTTAAAGAGATCTTTGCTAGGTTAAAGTTATTTTCCCCTTAATTATAGAAAAAAAACATTGTTACTAAGGGAATAAAGATATAATTAGGCTCAATATCTAGAACAGATACTAAAATTTGCATTAATAATACTAAAAAGATAGCCAAAGCTATGGACTAATCATACCCACTTAAACTTTTAAGGTAATGTTTGACCTACTTCTGCTTTAACTTCTAAGAAGAAATGTAGAAAAACAATAAATTTATAATATTTATAAGAGAACTAGAAGGAGAATTAACAAAATCCAGTTATCTAAATGAAGAGTACTCTGTTGCTAGAGCTTGATATTTTGAGTTACTTTAGTCCTGATGTCCTGATCAATAGTTTTCTTGTTCTTTATTATATACTTATTGTTATCAAAGATTATAGTAGTACCCAAATGAATTTGTATGTATTCCTCATACATTGTGTACAAAATTAGCCCTGTCTGAAATGGACTACCTCTGAAACTCCAGTGTTAGTATAATGCTGAAAGCAAAGCAGGAAAAGAATTTCAGTCGTATTATGTCTGAAATAGGGTGATAATATCCTTCTGAACACTGACGTACACCCATTAGGCTTCTGAGCCATGTCTTGAAGCTATGTTTTCTAGCGTCCTAAGAATCGTCTCACATTCACGGTTGACGATATCTAGTTCTATCAAGCTGGTTTCTAAAAAGACTATAATATCGTAGATAAAACTCATACGCTGCAATATATGATATATACAATAGATCGAGGACTTGCCACTTTGTTTAGTTTTGAAAACTACGAAAAGGTCTTGATTAGGTCAAAGGTTGAGCTGTATTGCAGTACCTTCAACAGTGCTAAGCTAATAAGGCAAAGTGTCTGTACGAAAAAGCCACCATGTCAGTCTAATTTCAGAGTTAAGCCCAAAACCAATTCGCATAAAGCGTGAGATAAGGTAATGTTACATCAAAATAAACAACGAGTTTAAATCTCAATAATGATTTGCAGATTTTGTTGTCATTTTAGTGAACTTGTGCTTTAAGTTGTCTACCATGGCCAGGCATAATCTCTCTCTCTCTCAGTACTCAATGATATCAACAAAATTTATTTGGAAGTGGGCTTTAAAATAACGAGGAAAAGAAGAAACTCATTTGAAATGTTTATGTCGCCTTTTTGTTTCCTTCTTATCTGTTCTCACTCGATTGGGATTTTTTAAAATTCAATACCGCAATTCAAGACTAGTGTGTGTTCACATCTAACCGAGTGACTTAGAGTCTCTGTTAAAGCAATGGAATGGGTTAAGCTTCTAGTTTAACTGCGAGATCGCATCAGAAATTAAAAGATCTGCTGAAGAACCAAAATAATTGATATAATATGAAGAAAACCGCAAGTATTTGAATAAGTTTATAACATTAAGATCCTGACTCTGAAGTGGTAGTGTGGCAGCTGATGCTGAATGGAGCCGGAAAAACTTGGAGTTGGTTGGTTGGGCACAAAATGGGGCAAGATCAGTCGTTATGGTGAAATTTGAGGGAAGCATATGTCCAACAGAGGACGGCTGTAAAATAATAATGATGATAATAATATAATATAAAGGTATTCAGGAGTGCTACAAAAAGTAATTGTAATTATTATTTTTTCTTTCTTTAAACTTCTCAATTTGAAGAAATTGCAGGTAAATAGCGAGAAACGTCCCGAAATTCCATTGTTAACACAACAACCTGTATACTCAGCGATAACTTCTACGATTACATTGCTTATTCTTTCAGAAAATAGTTTGTTTCTATGTATTCTAATAAGGTTTTCTCATTTACCTGCATACTTTCACTTTAACCTGTGAGACCATTTTTTTGAAACGCTGTATTTCATTCAATTTTGTCTAAATCTCGTTCCCTTCCATAAATTCCTTATAATTATGATAATGTCAATAGAATTACATCAAAAAAAGTCCGAAAATAAAACTTTTTTAAAAAAGTGCAAAATAAATCAATCGGCGCCACAAATTTGAAAAGAACCCATATTGAATGTGTGCTGTCATGTTCTTTTGTCGGTGGAAACTATCAAGAATCACAACATTGAACCCTCTCCTAAGGTACCTATTACCTCACATCCACTTATTGCGAAGCCACTACCAGTTGAAGCTATTGACTAGCGCTCGGTGTTGGCTGTATTAATCTCAAAATAAAGCAACTTTTCGCTCAATATGTTCATCTTACTGACTGTTTCTCACTACACTATGCTTGAAGAGTTGTGCAGGCTTCATTGTGTTGTAATCTAATTTATTTCCATGAATAGAGGGAGCCCTTTAAGTAATGCGCTCATTACCATCCCAGCTACTACATTATAGAGACCGCTAACAATGGAATTCTATGTACATCTGCATCTATATACCGACGGGTTGTACTCTGATGTTTTTGAATGAGTTCCACTGAAAACCCTTTACGATTCCAGCTTAGTATTAAATTAGAATCGTTTTGTTAAGTTTAATGAAAGATTTTCGAATTTGGATTGTAATTTTGTGTTGATGTTGAATTAATTAATTAGATTTATGATTATTGTGGGTTTCTTTCTTACGACCATTTTTATCATAAGTGGTTACCCTCGGCATTGTCAGGAGGCACTGTGAAACCGCTAACTATGAACTACCTTTCTTCAACCCTCGTTTGAAAAAGGACATTATTATTAAACTAAGTCTTAGAAGGAGAAGCGGATCTCAATAGTTTCCTGCTTTAGCCAATTAAATATTTTTTTTAAGAAAAACTTTAAATACAAGCTTAAGATCCTGGATGTCATGTAACAGTAAAGTGCTAACTAAGATTAAATGAACAAACAAGACGGTTCTATCTTGTTTAGTACAGGAGTTCTTATGACTATATTGCGACTCCATCATCAGATCAACTCCATTGTATAATATTATTGCATTGTCACGCGATATACATCTGCGTGCAAAATGTCCGCTCAATCCGGGAAGTTTATCAAATTCAACTCGCAAGATTCCACCCGAACTTACATAGTTACAATAATGTAAGTTAATATAGAGCTTGTTAAAAGAAAACTACTGAACTATAGCTAGAGTTTTAAATATAATAACTACTTGTTAGCCCAAACAATAACCATTAAGTACTTTGGAAGCAATTTTCAAACCATAAATATTGTACCATCACGGCTTTTAACTGGTGATAAAGCGAAAAACTTTACGACTATCAAATTATCACCTCGACCGTGGACTTTATTTCACACTAAATGTACGTTTGTAAATAATAAATGGGATGGGACAGGGCATAATAGCGTATTACCCCCATTACCACCCTAATGGGGTCCCATAGCCTCCCTAATGGGGTCCCATAGCCACGTGAAGGGGGCAGAAAAGACCCCCTATTGTGTTGTAATGGGGATATTAGTTATGACGGTGTGCAGGTATTATTGATGGTTTTTATATTGCTTCCTTGATATGTGATGGAAATAATAATTTGGATTTGTAACTTTTAAAATGAGGTATTTAGTTTTATGCTTACTTTTTTCTTGGAAATTTTGATGATTTTGATTACTTTGGTTATTAGTGAGTACTACCAGATTTTTTTGTATCGGTCATAAATCCTTGGGTAATTTTGTAAGATCTATAAAGGATGGTAACCACTAACCATCAAAACATTATGAATCCTAAAATATATATAGCTATGAAAATATAATAGATTCCTTTACTGTCATAAAACTTAACGACTAGAAGCAGTTCGTCTGCGTTACGAAGGCTAAGAAAATTCATCTCACAGATGGGATCTCTGACTATCGCTCTTCCAAATTTATGACCATCTAAACTAATTGAGTAGTTTAGCAGTGACACAAGGAGATACTAACTAGAGAAGAGACTAACATTTCAGAAAAACCCTTAGCTAGTGGTAATCAAAAACCAACTTTCGCATTTACAACATTAAGTCTAATTTAATCTACATTACACTTAAACCGTATCTATTCGCTCTCGATACCAGGCCTTCCATTACGTGTTTCATTAATAACTGTGGTATGTAATTACAGGTCTGTAACTAGGAACACGGCTGAGAATGTTAGGTACACTTCAGGACTATTGATTCCGAATACCTGGCAACACAAGTAAGACACTACAGAAGCCACATGTTATGTCACGTCCAACACACGTATAAAACAAATGACGGTGAATATGAAAGTTGGAAGTTGGCGAGCCAATGAAAATGTGTCATTATGTTTGATGCCTGTGTTAAAGGGTTTTCTGTTGTTCGTAAGTTTTTTATATCCTCAATTTATTGGTTAGTTTTCATATATATATCGCGTGACAATGCAATAATATGGTACAATGGAGCTGATCTGATGTAGTCGAAACCCATAGGAACTATTGTACTCTACAAGATAGACACATCATGTTTGGGCTCGTTTTAATTGTTTTGTTTAGCACTCTACTTCTTCATGATATCCAGGATCTTAACAGCTTAGTTATATCCGACATTTTTTTAGATATGTATCCCCTTAAATTAGTCTCTATTTTCAGTAAATAACAGAACAAAATCGATCTTACAATAGCAATAGTAGGCAATAGCGACCTCTACAAATAATATATATGTCATACTAGGTATACGGTGATAGTTAGTACCTACCATCCTTCAATTTAGATCATTATTGAATTCAATCCTTCTGTAAATGATGTGCTGTTCGTGATATCTCGAAACCTCGATATATTCAGAGACGTCGTGTAAAACAATGGATAGTTACGGCTTTACCTGCGCCACTGATGGAGAGGATATGTGGATGTAACATATAACACACACGTTGTTGTTTCACTAACACTATGTTAGATTGAGTTTATACGATAATAATATTGATGATAGCTTTAATCGAATATCGAATCTTTCTCGTGTGATATTAAATACCTATAGGTATAATTGATGTACTTTCATTCAAATATTGAACAGGTAATCTTTCTGGCCTGACCTTTTTGAATGGTTGGTTTACAGTGTTTGTGGAATAATCAAGATACGAATGTGCGAAAATGTGAGAAACCCAGGACTTATTATTGACAGAAATGTCGACTTTGAACTCAAGACTTTGCAGAATGTTTTAGATTAAAAAGCAGATACTTTGGACGATAGTCGATAAACCGTTAGACACTGAGAAATACTACTTTTTAATTGAAAGTGACACAGGCGAAGTTGCGCGAGCCCGCTAGTTTATTATATTTTAGCTACTAAACTTTACAGGAAACAAATTAATATTATAAAGACAAGATCAAAAAATTTGCATACCAAGATGGCGCTATAATCCGATCAAAATATGGAATATTAATCAACGGGAGAACATGATTAATACATCGTTTTGTTTACATTAGTATATTGAACGATAATCCGTTCGATGAGTGACGGATTAAAACAATTAATCGTATTAATTAATTAAATCTACACACACGGTGTGTTGGTACAGCAATGAATTAATGAAATTATTGTAAACAATTGTTAACTAGATTATATTGCGATGTTTGATTTGTATATTGTTTTTGATCATTTCGTTGTTGGTATATGTAAATATAGTTAATTTATGAGCTAATAATATAATAAATGGCATGCCCACTGAGTTTGTTTTGCTAGTTCTTTTTTTATTCGTAATATACAAGATTCAGGCCGTTTGGCAAAATTTTTGGAACAGATAGTAACGATCTTTTAAATAAAATTGCGTCTTACTAGTTGAGTTTGTCTGAGCTAAAAAGAAGGGAATTTTACCTACTTTCATTTTAGAATTATATAATGACACTCATAAATCTTTTATGCTTATTAACAGGTTCTTACTACGGTTTCTAATTAATTGAGTTGTTTCAATATTTCTCAAACGCAAACAATATTCAATGTTGCAAACGTAATGATTACGAGAAGACTGGATACTGTATTAAAGTACTATGCCTGAAAGTTACGTCGAAAAAAAAAAAACTTGAGAGGTGTTATGGGACACCCGAACAGAACGAAGTTCCTTTCGATTAAAAGATATCTTATTTTTTTTTCCTTAAGTAACGCACGATAAGGAACGTGTTTTAAAAGATTTTGATCACAACGCCATCTAGCGATAATCATCTAAAACAAAAAAGTGTCGTGACAACTTTTCGTAAGATTTTTTTCCTTTTAGCCCCCTTTCGATAACGCGCGATAAGGAACTTCGTTCATAACATAACATAAATACAGATTATTCATAGAACAATATATATAACATAAATAACAATAGCGTCCTTTTCTGGCACACTCGCATCCGCAAGAACTCGCAAGTGATATAAATCTACACACATGTAAATTATTACATTGTTCTCCACACACTCAGTAGTGTTGCAGTTATACCACAATGACCGTATAGGAACCACGCATCGACGCTCTGCCTTGCAACTCGTAAACCATGGATTATTTATGATAGTTTACGAAATAGTCAAACTTGGGGAAGATAGTTTTAGATGATTTCAAAAAAAATGAATTCGATCGGTGCTTTTTATGTTGTTTGTGACACGTCGTTTATGAACCGATTTTGATTTTTTTTTTGTTGAGGACTGATGAGGAAATCAGGGTTTGGTGATGGCAGACCGGAGAAAACGGAGGAACTTTTTTGTTTTTGTTCAATCGTCAACACCGGTGGTTCCACATCACAATCAACTCAGTTGCTGCTTAAAAAAATAGAGAGAAGGAACTCATTTTACTTCAATAACTTTTAAACAACAAAAAATTCAATTTCATTCTATCAATCTTACTTCTCAATATACAGTAAAGATTAAATCCAAAAGGTTAACATAACCAAACCAAAAGATCCATCCAAATCTGAAAGCAATCCAAACACATCAGTATAAAGGTCTATCTTTACATCCAAAGATCCCAAGACGTCGAGATCCAAAAGCGATGACCCAAGAAATTATTGAATCATAAAACAGGTCCGTTTGGCTGTGGCGCGGAACACTGCGCACAAATTCAATTGTGACGTGGATTAACGAAGTTGAACTGATATGGTGTCGTTTTTAGCTGGTTTATTAGCAGAAGGGATATTTTGAAGGATAGACAGATTTGTCTGCTCTTAAATGACCTACCCGCAGTTCTTCAGTCTTCCCGTGATCATGGCGCTTGAAACAGTGCTGAAATATCGGGACCTCTCAAATAAAAATAATGGTGTTAAGAACCCGTTTAGTAATAGTGTAAGGGATATTTTGATAGGCTTTCGAAAGTATCGAGTTGATTGTTTCTTGCTTTATAACTGTACTTAGATTGAATCGGATGATTCTTATAACAGACTAGTCGACCTGCGCAGTTTCGTCTGCGTCACAATAGAACAAATAAAATTATTATGACGTACGTAAGTAAACTCACTCACTGAAATGTTACTTTTGTAAAAAAATCGGACAAATTTCTACCCTTTAAATAATGTTATAGTGTTTTAAAAAATATCAAGTGTATTGAATTTTTTTTCCTTAAGAACTTGCTCCTAATCACAACAAATAAAATGAAAAAATAATTATGCAAATCGGTCCAGCCGTTCACGAGTGATGACCAAGTGAAACAAGGATCCATTTTATATAGAGCTAGAGTTCTGGCATTTACAACTACAGCTTTATTTAAAAGCGCTGCAAAACATCTCAACATCGTCTACTCTAATGTATTAACATTTGTATAAAAATAATATAAATATGAGCAGAGAATATTTCTACGATCCGGCACAGTTATAACCATTGAGTTTCGTGTCGACACATACCAGTTTATTGGCTCGTAAAAATGATCTCTCACCGTCCTGAGTGTCCATGCCGATACCCTCTCGGAAACTTATATTAATTTCCACTTATGCTCGTTCGACTTAGTGCGTTTGGGTAAATTAGAATTGGATTCTACGCTCAATATAGATCTTATGTTGTTTTGATGATCCCGACGAATGGAATTCTGTCCTCGGTGTTGTCAGAGCGTTGTGTTATATCCCTCTACGATGTTTAAAACAAGATCGTTTATTAAGTGATGAACAGACCAATGCCCTTGTATTGCTGAGCCTCATGAGCAACGGTAATCATTTACCATCCACCACTAATAATATTCAGGTTGTAGGCTCGTTCATTGCAATTCCCATATTATTATAGTAATTGATAGATGACGACTAATGGCTGTCTAATTCCCTGGTATTGCTGAAGCTTATGAGCGACGTTTACCATCATTTAAATGATCATTAATAATCTAACTGTAAGTTCCTTTATCTGTCTTGCAATGCTAGGACATTCCTGTCCTGTACCAATCCATTACTGCCCACTGTTGGGCTCAGGTCTCATCAGAAGAGGAATTAGGCATAGTCCACCACGCTTGCCCAGTGCGGATTGGGGATTTCACATATCTTCTAAGGATTTTCAGAACCCTTTTCCGACATGCAGGTTTCCTCACGACGTTTTCCTTCACCGTTTTTAGCCAGTGGTGTTGTGAAAAATTGCACATAAATCTTTTTCACATTTTTAGATTTAGAGGTACAAGCCGGCCGGATTTGAACCCGCGACCTCCCGTTCGGACGGACGCGCTTCGACCACTCGGCCACCACAACCATTTGAAATCCATTATCTTACCTACTACACTAATTTCTGTGAGAAACTGTGCTCCGTAAAACAGTATCAAAACTTCTCGAACATTCTCAAAGTATAAAGGAAATCGTTTTAGAACGATCTGTCTGCAATGAGTCGAAACAAGTTGTCTGACGATTGAGGGATCTTCTCGCGTTTGCGGACGTGACGAGAATGATAAACCCGGGAAGGGACGGCTTCCTGCGCGATAAGACTCGAGAAATAATAACCGAGCGATATCTACGGAATATCCTGCAAAATATTTGGCAAATTATTGAGGGAAAAACAAGGAGTTGGGTGTTATTAAACTTATCTTTGGGAGACTGTATCATCTTCTGTAGGTAAAGTCCAAAAGTGTAGGAAACACTACAGTGATTGCTGGATGGTTCTGAGGAGCAGTAGAACTACTCTATCACCATGATTACTAGCTTGTAGGCATTCTCTGCTGGACATAGACCGCTTCCAAACCGCATACTTCCTATAATGCTTAAAGTCAAGCCTAAGAGTAACTACAGACTCTCATAAATAACATAACATTTCTCATACTCTTTAGTATACAAAAGTTAAATACATAAAATCTCAAATTTCGAAGATACCACACGATTTTAATTTGGCGAATTCAACAACGAAATTCAATAACCAGACCTGAAAACTTTCATCAGACCGTAAACAAATTCGAGACAATTCGCCAGAGGAATTTGAACTTTCATACAACGTGATAAAGACGAAACATGGTTAGGGGAATTTCAGTAAAATTTCATGTTAAGAAATGTGAAACAAGAGTTAACAAAGAACGTCGGAGCCGCAAGTTAAATTAAAATAGTTTAGAGAACTCCAACAAACCCTTCAGATGACACTCAAATGTACTTAAGTATTGTGCGCTATTGTGTTCTATTGTCATTTTAGCTACATTATGTGTCAAAAAGATATAGACTACAGGCCCATGAAGAAAAATTATGGGTCATTTGAACCACCAGGTGACGTATCTAAAACGAAATTCTAGCATAAAATAATAAGATTCAGTACTATGCCGTTCATCAGGGGGTTGCAACCATCGTTTTTTCCCCTTGTCTTATGATTTTTGTACGGCGTTGAGGAATAATGGATTAGAAGCAGTATTTAAATAGTATGATACAGATGCCGTACAAAATCAAATGACTAAATATACCCCGGTAATTGTCGGAAAATTAATATAATTAATTTTGGTGGTTCAAATGACCCATAATTTTTCTTCATGGGCCTGTAGTCTAATATACCTAAGGCTAAGTTAGGCAGTATGATTATTTTAGCCTCATTAAACTACCGCTAACGTGTATCAAAATGAGCATTATTCAGTTAATCTTTCTTTATTATTGAATAATATGTTGATATACAAAGACTAATATTATATTCCGAAAAAAACCGTGTAACAATCAATATTAACAGCTAAAATGTGATTTCAAATATATTTTGAGAAAAACTAGTATTAGATAAGAAATTTTAAAAATCCTTCAAGGCGGGGGCCATGTTCGCACGACAACCGCGTCATAACGTTTAATTTCAAAATACTGAACTGCGCCATCTCCCCGGGGCCTCCGTGCCCTGAATATTGACATGCAAATAAACAACGCCACTCACAAACGAGACGCTTCGACAATTCGATCATATCGTACGGAAAAAGGTAATTTTACACGTTTATTTATACATAGACGTGTTTAGAATTACATTCGGGGACGCTGTTATGGCACAATTTAAATTTTGAATAAGAAATTGTTTTAAGAATAGATGAGACATCGGTAAAGTTAAGGACTAGGTATCTAGTCAGATCTGAATATTTATTACGATCGTAAATTTCTAGAATGATGAGATGTCTGCCCGCGTCTCTTTTTTAGCACGATATTACTTCCGCAAAATGATCTAACTTTTTCTTCTTATTACCCTTAAAGTAAGATTTAAACAAAGATAATATATCTCGTTTTCCTATTTTTCCATAGATTCTATAACCACGGTCATTATTTGTATGCCACCACACTACAGTTGAAATGAAAAACAAAGATAATAAATCTCGTTTTCCTATTTTTCCATAGATTCTATAACCACGGTCATTATTTGTATGCCACCACACTACAGTTGAAATGAAATGAAAATTTATTGTACTGAAAATTCTGAAGTTAAAAAATTTAATTTTGGTCCCCGCACTAGGAAACACCTGTTTAAGTTATAGAGGGGGTCCGGTTTTTGTGTATCAATACTACCTACCTACCTACCGTCATCCAGTGGCGAAAGCTCTATACAACTCCATTCCTAGCGACATCGAAGAGATATTCACAGATTAAGAAGAGCTTCAGAGACCAGCAAGGCTATGATTGAATGAAAACTAAATATACCTTTTTTCTTCCTTGTCTTTTTTTTTCAGTAGGAGGAAATCACCATATGTGGGAATTCAACCGCACTAAAACGTCCAACCGCTCACACTCAGCGTCCGAACCCCGGCTGAGGCCAGAACCCAGCACGGGGTTTGGAGGGACGGCGCGACGCGTTACGCGCTCGGCACTCTTTCCCGTCGCTCCGTCCCTCTTTCTTCCTAGTCTAGTGAATTGTCACCTTATCTAAAAAGTAAATATTTTATATCTTCTGCATCAAAATTGCATCGTCATAATTGACAAGATCGACCTATCATCGTTAATTTTCGAGATGCTTATTAAGCATCCTGTATTTTCTATTACAGCCATTTATTAACGAAATTCGATTACCGAATTCAAAGTCTAATTTAATACAACACCTGAGAATCTCACTATTACCAAACTTGTAATGATATAAGCTCAACTTTGCCGCTTCGTAGCTTAAGATACGACTTACGTGCTTACTTAGTACAATAGCTTTGAAAGTGGGTTGTTACGTCGTATTCAGATTTTTAGAGCTTTTCTTTTAATTTTTTGGCTACGTATTTGTAAGCCTTGTGATTGTTATATTAGTTAGAATTCTAGTCAATTGCTACTTGAAACTAAATTGAGATAAGAGAGAGCTTTTCGATAGAAACCCTTCGAAGTTTGGGACTAAAATCTGACTTTCGCCCGGCTACACAAGCCTTAAGCCTATTTAATGGTAAGTGGTTACCGTCGCTCATGAGTTTATACAAGGCCTTTTCTCACACAATAAAAATAAATATAAAAAATGCACCCTCTCTTAATAGCTTCCAATTTTTGATCATCAAAACATCTATAACCGCACGTAATACCGATTTCAAGCATGGCGACGTAAGAAAACAAACGACAATTAATTTGTATTATTTTACCATGATTTATTTCGACAAGTCTTAAATCCTTGTATTCTCTTGTATTCTCATCATGTTAATGTGCCGGTTATCTCTCAGATCTCCGATACAGCCTCCATTGAACAGCATCCTCGCTTCCCGGCTGAAGATAACGGCGCGTACTCTCTTTACATTTGCATATCTTAATGCGTTTTTTTTTCTAAAATATAAGACGCTGACGGTATTAGTTTTGTGTTTATTTATTTAGGGATTGATATAGGGATAGACTGCAGGTAATTGGATGATTCTTACATAAGTTAAAGTCTGTGTAAAATTGATAGACATGATGCTAATGATAATCTCGAAATTCGATATAAATCTTTTTTTTCTTTTTTATATGTTAAATATAAGAATGAATTGCTGTTCGTTAGTCTCGCTTAAACTAGAGAATGACAGAACCGATTTGGCTAATTTTAGTTATAAGTTAAATATTCGCAGAAAGTCCAGGAGGGTTTAAATACGAGAAAAAATTGTAATTGTATTATCTACTTAATTTCTAAACCATCGAAATGTCTAAAAGCCTGTACTCTGCCTATTCACTAGATCTTCGCCAGCCTTCAGTTTCAAATTAGAAAAAAAAAACAAATTCAAAATATCTATTGTAACATCTTCAAACTAGTTCATCCTATAATAACAAAACCATTGTCATTTTCAGGCAGGAGTCTGAAAAGGCCATTCAGGTTGTACACAATAGAGCTCCATGTGAATGGTACTCTTGTGGGTTCCATGCTTAAATATAAAGAAAAAAAATGTACATGTAGGCTTCAGTTTTAGTAGATGATTTAAATTTTCACTTCAAATAAAAATATTTAAGTTAATTGTGAGTGATGGTTTAGCTTTGTTAATTACGTAGGAGACTATGAGCGACGATAACCACGTAACATCAGATGAGTCGTATGCCGGCTAAATAAAAAAATAACGCACACGTAAAATAATATTCTATTTTTTTTACAAAATCGGTTATAACAATCATAGATTTCAAACTAATAGCAATACTACTTACTTTCATGCCAACGAATCCAAAATCAATCTGTACAATCCGTATTTGTGTAAATGTAATTCTGACAAGAAACATCGAAATATTTAATACCTTGCACCGCAACCGCAAATATATAATACCTTGTTTTTTACTTTAACCGCCATATGGTTGTCTGGAAGAAATCGCTATCAGCGATAAGACCGCCGATTGTACCATTCTAAAATGTTACATCTTTATGTTGTTGTTGATTGGTGTACAATAAAGAATATTCTATCTATCTATCTATTTGCAAAAATATTGCGCACTAAGATTTAAGATACCCCCGTGTTTTATGTTCATTCAAAGAACAAAAATGCCTAAAATAGGTTTGTTCCACCAATTCTTTTTTCTAAAGATGAAAGACCTAGTGTCCTTTAAATAATAAAACAGTTCAGTTTTACTACTTTATTAATGTAGAACTAAATTGCTACTCAGCGTATCAAAAAAAATATTTCATATCTTATGTTAGAACTATCGAAAAATAATTTAAGGAAAAGAACAACAACAAAAGCAGTAAACAACCTTTATGACGAAACGCAATTGTGAACCAAAACTTCTACTTATTTTAAAATGCGCCATCTGTTGCCTAACTCAGGAACTACAACAAACAATGTTTTGTATCAGTCGGATTCTGTTTTGAAGAACTTTGATTTATCCACGTTAGATGGCGGTAAATGAAAAATATTTTTTGAAGTTTTTTGAGAATCTTTATTATAGTACTAATCTATAACAGTGGACCTTAAAATAATTCTATGCCTTAAAGAGACTGGAAATTTTACATTAAAAACATCATATTTTTGATCATTCAGAGAGCTCAATAAAAACAGTTATTTAAACTTTAATATCTGAAATCACAGTTAATAAATCATCTTAATAATATTATAGCTACATTTTCATTTCAGAAATCTAAAGAAAAAAAACACATTATTTTTCCATTTGTTCGTATAACGTTCATACAGTTTTAGTTTAAAGTATCAATTTATATTTCTACAAGCTGTTCCGCGCAACTTTTGCCTGCGTACAGAGGATCATTTTTTATAACACTTTGGTTTATATTGTTGAAATTTTAGTACCTATTTTTATACCTAAACTAGCTGACCCACACAACTTCGTCTGCGTCACATAAGGAAATTTTCTCACCGTTTAAACCTTCTCTGGACTTCTACGAATATTTTAAGATTAAAATAAGCCAAATCGGTTCAGTCGTTCTCGAGTTTTAGCGAGACTAACGAACAGCAAATCATTTTTATATATAAGAAGATTTAAAAATATATTTTTTTATAAATTAACAATATTTTTTAATAAATTAACTATCCAAAACTGAACGAATTTTTCAAATCGGACATGCAGCTCTTGAGATTAGCGCGTTCAAACTAACATACTCTTCAGCTTTATTTATCAGAATAGATTTAAGGGTAAAAATTACGCGCTCCCCGACCCACGCTGGTTCTGACCTAGCGGGGTATTCCGCGGGAGGGTGACACGCGGTCCCATCTTGGCGGGCTTCGGAAAGCCCGACGACCAAGAGAGCCGGTGGCCGTATTCGCCGGCGGCTACCGGTTCGGCGTCCGGGGACGGAGTGACGGGAAGGAGTGCCGAGCGCGTAACGCGTCGCGCCGTCCCTTCAAACCCCGTGCTGGATTCTGGCCTCAGCGGGGGTTAAGACGTTGAGTGTGAGCGGTTGGAGGTTTTAGTGCGGTTCAACTCCCACATACCGGGATCCGGCGATTTCCTACAACTGAAAAAAAAAAACAGTAGAAATTAACTTTAAAATAAAACAACACAAATCTTTGGAATGGTTTATTTAGAGATCCCATTGTGATACAATATAAATAATATCTTAAAACTACATCTAAATTATAATATTGATATTGGAAAATAAAAGATCAAAATATTATTTTCATTTCATTTTAAATTTATAAAGAATAGTATTTAACTAATTAAAAACAAATGCACAATAACTTATTATTCTAGTATATTTTAAATTAAAACATTCCTATAATAAACATAGGTATCAAAATCTTTAGTTAAAAAATAAAACTAAATTAAAAATTGATAATAACTTGCATTAAATAATTGAATAGAAATACTGACAAAAATATTACTAATTTCAAGTTTACTAACAAGAAAGTAAAGTCTAATTCATTTTACCCAAATATTTTTACAATTATGATATTGGCCTTTTTGGTCAGCCCTAATAGGTGATCATTATAACAATTAAATTCATTAAGCATAATTCAGGTTACACCGTATCAAGACCGGGCCAGAGCCGTAATTTATTAAGTCAACTGGGACTCGTGCATCGAGTGATTTAAACTCACATCTATAACACAGTGTAACGTGAATCACATTTAATAATTTAATAGTAATTCTAGAAACCTACCAAAACATCTACTCATAGGAATATCAACGAAATTAAACGACTACGGTCTAATACAGACTCATTACAAACCAGCACCAACTTTTCCCATCACTATTTTTGGGTAAATTAGGCGCCCAACCACTGACCTCTATTAAAGATCTCAAAATAAGACAACTTCATAGTTGCCATTTTGACGCTGTTAGCAGAATGAGTGTCCTTGGAACTAATTTAGGGATGAGAAAGATTCGATAAAAGATGTTAATTACGTGCACCTTTAATTACACATAACACGATGTTATTGAGAGTCCTCATAATGTAAAGTTACTTAATAAATTATTCTTATTTGTTACAAATATAAATTGCAACTTTTGCTATCCGATGGCAGTATGCAAATCTTTGTGGCATTTTGTGCGTTAATTGATTAGAAAATATCGACATGTTTTAATGAAAATTACTCACAAACCTAATTTAAGTCACAAAGACGACGCCTATTTGCGTTTGAATAAAATTAGCTCCAAAAACACTGAAAGTGACGCTTCAAGTTGTTATTTGAATGAAATGTATTTTATGAGAATATTCAATCCAAAATTTAATAATAGAGGTCAATGCGTCCAATTTTTTGGTGTTACTTTTCAGAACATCCCAACATAAAATAAATTAACTTTGTTTAAATGCTGACAGAATAGTATATTTCGTTTAAGCGTTTCTTGTGAAAACTTCTTATTTTGTATTATTATAGTATGCTTGACATTGATTTAATTACAATTAAATTATAGGTGCCACAATTACCACCTGGGTTGCTCACCCTATACATCGCTTAAGTTTTTTTTTCTGTTTCTATATTTCCTGCCAGCATTAAACACAGACTACAACAATATTTTTTGAGATAAATCTTAAATCTAAAACATTATGCCCTAAAAGGTTCCAAATAGGTATAATAAAGTAATTTGCTTGAAACGACATGTTTAAGCTTTTATTTTAGCGTTCTGCTCTTGTTCAAGCAGTTCCGCCATGTTGGAAATTTCAATTTCCTGAACGTGATGCCCAGAGAAGTGGATGTAATCGTGGGGTAACTCGTCCAATGCGCGTTTGCGGACTGAAAAATAAATAATGTTATGGTGAATAGAAAATAAGCTTTTGTAAAGAAAGTTGAAGAATGGCGGTAAAAAACATTAATTAGCTCCAGCTTTAGGCAGCGTAGAAACCTTAAAGACACAAATTGATAAAAGTAGGTATTTTAAAACTGAAAAATAATATGAAAAATGAACAATATTCTCAAATCAGGAGATCATATCATACGGAAACAACATATAAAAAAATTATAAGTCCTACTCAGTATTTTAACAAATTAAAAGCTCAATTACTAAATAAAAGCCTGCAAAATCTAGTTATCTGACCGCTGTGCCATTTAGGTCAACTTTAGACCAGGTGACCTACAAACCTAGTGACACGATAACTGCACTGCGTAAATCAACGATCGCTCCAAACTACGAGTGATGCAGTTTTAGAATCACCACGATCTTTTCCCGTAGGCACATTAATAATCAAATAGTCATAGAATCGATACAAAGATTTTGGGTAGCTAAATTAATAATGTTAGAATTTTTTATTATCATTAAAGTGTTCAAATATTTTTATTAAAAATCGATTTGATTTATTTAAAAGTTTTTGAAGCTTCTACGATTTCCATCATTTTTCAGACTAATATTTAAGCTCAAATATTTTCCTCATAATTTATAACGTAGCTGGAAACACCTGAAAAATATTTATCAAAAAGATACGTACTCAAAGGCTGTTCGTCCTTCTCCAAGCGGTACACAGGCTTGTCAACACACTCGTTGAAGAGTTCCCCACGGATCAGTCCAGTCATCATCGGCAGCAGAGCCCTCAGGGTGGAGTGGACCCGGGTCACGTCGAACATGTCACCGCGCTGCAGACCTGATGCCAGGGCGCCTGGTAGGAGCACCAAGTCAGACTGCAGCTCCATGGTGAAGCAACGGTCGGAGTCGATGATGCCTGATGATGATGAACAAGCGTAATGATTTTAGGGTAACACATCATGTAAACCTCGGGAAATATAATTTCGATGGAAAACGATATTTGTTGTAATTCTATAAGTTCATAGAAACAAAATTAAATCTTCTGCTTATATTTTTGATAGACATCCCAGTGAATGAACAAAGATAATGTCAATGGCAATAAACATTCATTTTTATCCTTTTTTACATTCAATTAAATAAATAAGAATAATCCGTCTGAAAAGCCAATGCTTTACAGACAACAATAAAATAAAGTAAACACGAATACACTTCGATTAACATTTTAGAACTCTAATATCTATTAAAGTCTACAACGTATTCTCAGTAACCACCTGACCTAGAGGAAAGCCAACAATAACATCCCCCAGGGTCAGCCGGCAGATCGTTATAAATCTAGACTAAACGCTCTGCTAGTGTACCTATTGACGTAGTTAAACACTACTTGTGAAATGTCGATGTAGTATTGAAACTATATAACACTGTTGTAGGGGCATTGTAATATTCACTGTTATTGAACGACGATAGCCACTTACCACCAGGTGTGCTGTACGCCGTCTACTTGCGAGTTTTACTTTAGACCAAGAAGGCTCAAGTACAACTTTTGTTTTATAAATATAATTTTATACATAAATATACAGGGTGATTTTTTAGAGAGGGTACATATTGCAGGAGGCTGATGAGTACTCTATTCTAATACGGAATATTACAAAAAATAGGTAAAATTATAGCATATTTTTTTTTTTTAGTCTAAAATCGACAAATCTACTTCAAACATAAACAATTTTGGCTTAAAGAGTGTTGTCTAGTGATCTCGCGCACCCCACACCTCCGCCACACCCATCAGCTGTCGAAAAACCATCACCATCTGTTTGCAAGAATTTTAGGTATTTTTAAGTTGCGATTACTAAGACATTAAGCCATATTTTTGGTAATAATATTTTTACTGGTTGTATGTAACCATCAGCTACCATGACCTTCAATATGTACCCTCACTAGGAAATCACCCTGTATATACATAATAGCTACGATAAAAATATAGGTTTGTTTAAAAGATATAATTAACTTTCAAGAAAGTCATAGTCAATACTTCAAAATTCGTAACCGTTAGAAACTCATGTTTTCTCTTTTGTAACAAGTAATAGAGCCAGACAGACAAGATTAAGTTTCAGACACTCGGTGTGCATATCAAAATTATAAATAACTTAGGCAATCAATAGCACGGCTGTTCGTATCACGCATGCCTGGTAAATCTATAACAGGACCAAAATATTGATCCAAATACTACGAAGTTTCTGCAACAAGGTATTTTAAAAGAATCTAAATCGATACTGCACTGCTGCCGTGATAAGATTAATGACGTTAAATATAATATGTACGCATGTATGTATGTATGTTTTGATTATAATATGTGATAGCTATAACTAATTCAATTCCTTTTGGTGAAGAAATAAATAAATAAACAAATAACAAAACATATTTTTATAATAATTATAAATTGTATAAAACTGCTGCATAACTTTGACACGATACCACTTATCAACAATATCAAGAATATTAATAACATATCTCAGTAAATAAATATATCAATAATACATCCCTATTGATTTACAGAACGATTTATTTAAAATTCATTCCTTAAAATGAGACATTGGAGATGAGAGCACAGCAATGTCGATAGACGGTATCTCAGTTACATCACGGCAAATTGTGCTTCTTTGCGTCATAAGTATAGTACTTACTCCCAACTTTCTTTCTGACAGACTTTTCAGCCTAGATTATAAAGACTTTCTCTACTTTATATTCTCTAGTTTACGGTCTCAACACGTCATGTACAAATTATCTTTATTGCTCTACGTAACGTAAGATATCAAGTTATTTCAATCAATAGCTACCCTCCACGTCACCTCTAGACCCCTCATCAGACGCCAGACAGGTAATTGTCGGCGCCCACAAGTAATAGGGGACCTTTCAACTCCAATAAATTAATTATTTTTAATGGAGAATAAGATGGCAATGTCCTATCTTCTAAAAATAACTTTGTTCAAATATCTCCATAATTTCCTTGTGTAAATGAAAATAAAAAGCTTAAAGCTTTAGTTTTAAAAGTAAATGATTGTGATTTCAAAGAACGAATTTCACACGGTTGTAATATGCAACACTGCAATAATGTTACATACTTCAAATCATCAAAAGGGCAACATCGTTGTTCTTTTCTCACAATTTTTTTGATATTTTTTATTATGGCCCCAGTCACGCTTGGATCTGCCAACTGATGTCAATGTGTAATGTCAACGAGACACGTTATAGTTTGAAGGCAATAATTGATCGGCTGAATCAAATGTGAGATGGATAACATTTTTAAGATTTCAGAGTCTACTCCCTTGAGCGACAGTAACGACTCACCGACATCATCATCACCAGCCCGTAGATGTCCACTGATGAACCGACCAATCCTGTTTTGTCTGTATCCAGTGACTCCCAATCAGATGACCTGTAAACACTACAATAAACTTACCAGTAGTATTAGTTTCGAAGTCATGAATGAAGTGGATGCGACGTCCGTTATCAAGGACAGAGATCTTCTCGACCGTGTCTCCGATATCCAACTCCTCGCGTAGGGCCGAGATCAGCTGGTCATTGGTGGAGTCGTCCAGGGTGCTCACTACCTGCACGTCAGGCTCGTTGGTCCAGCGGAGGGCAATGGTACGGTACTCGGGCTCAGGGACCGATTCTTGGCGAAAGGGTTCGCGGTCGAATACCTGCGGTGAAGGTATTTTGAGAAATGCTGAAGTATAGACCAAAAACAATTTATTGTGTTTAAAGATGTTTTGTTGTATGCGGGGTAAACAAGCCTGCCGTTCACTAGATATAAGTGATTAGTGTCGCTCATGAGTTTCTACCATGCCAGGGCATTAGGGGGCCCTTACCATCACCTCTTAACAAGTATAATAATCTCTTCGACTTTACCATAACAACTGTTACTGTTGAGCACATATCACTTTAAAAGAAGGGCCAGGGTTAGAACACCATTTTTCTAGTATACAATTACACTCAGGAAAAAAATATATAAACAAAAAAAAGTAATTTTGAATTACATTGAAATTCTATCGTCACCTAAATTTCCAGCCAGTAACTGGCATAGCCGTTAACGTAGATATTTCATTCGTTTGCGATTTGATTGACCCAATTCGCCGTCGACCTCCGACGAGACCCCTCTGTAATTGTATCAAACAAGTTGACGACTTCCCGCGACTGTCTACGAATATATTGAGGGTCATCTTTACATTCAAATCATCTCATACAGCGTCAAGCTAATAATAAAATTATAACGTATTGAGTGAGAGTTGGAAATTCTTCAATATTTAGATTTTTTTTGCATCGTACCTAATAGGTATCTTACGGCTCACCTGTTAGTTTTTTTTTAATATATGATATTTACCTTCTAACTAAAACACAGGGTACATTTTGTAACTAATGATGTAGATCTTTTATTAAATCTATCCCAAATAAAGTGCTCTGTCCCTCACACTAGGAAAACCTGTATAGTGAGGTTACAGTTAAATAGTCACCGTCGCTTTTGGGCCACTACAATGTTTGAAGCATCGATAGCCTTGAGATATTATTTTGAAGAATACAAATAAAAGGTCCGAAAACATAAGTACTTTTCAATTATTTATTATTTCATCGTACGGAGACGAACTCATGGACCTGTGCGTTTGTTTTGTAAATAAACTTGATCCATGTGTTATTATTTGCGTCGGAAAAAGCGTTCACTGCTGAATAATATCTAAGCTTATACTATCAAAATTGTGTACAACCTTGTACGATAATAATGGACACTAAGTATTTGTGTATTTTATTTATAGTAAAAGTTGCCAAATTATTTTGTTTTATTTAAAAAATAATGTAATATGAATATAAAGATTCGGTTCTGGGTCCAAAATCAGGATGTCGCTCAGAGCGTTTGAATTAAAGGAAAGAAAATTGCGAGTTACATATCTTGACAATCTATTCTCTTTGTAAGTCTTGGCTTTGCGGGTGTACAGGGGCCTTACAAATAACAGGAAATATCTGAAAATGAATAAAATTCTGAGGACACTCGACTTTCAGTAGTAGTTTGTACTAGTGCTATTGGTCTATACTAAGAATACTGAATTCTAAAGCATTCTCGATTTTAAAATAACCGCTACTTTACTAATTTGTGTAGTGGAGCTATGGCTATGCGCACATTAAAATCGAGTGGATCATGATCGGCATTGATCCGCCTCAAATTTGTATGAGTTGATGCAAGTTTTAATGATTTCGATATATTTGTTGCGACTGTATGTGCCTCGGCCCGGCTCCGTCTAAATATATATGCACCTTATCCACTCAACAGGGAAATAACCAAAATTGGCATTTAAATATTACCTACATTGAAATCTATGGTGTTGAAGAACATTTGACAGCTGATGATCATGATCACTTACCCTAGTAGAGATGGGCACAGAACAGAAATACCGTACGGTGCCGATTCGCACGTATTGCCGATACAAGAGTACTCCGCCTGCGATACTTGTCATGGCCACCAGTGAAGCCATCATGAACATGCATGCCAGGATCAATGCAGAACGCTTCCTGATGATGTACGGGCCCTCGATGTCGATCAGATCCTGTTGACACTAGTAAATTAAAATATGTAAATAACAAAATCGACCCTTATCTTACATTTTCTTTATAGACCCTTTGAACTGTTAGAAATTATATTTATAGCGTTAAACATTTTCCTTTCTATGAGTTTCGTCCACGTTTAGTGTCTTTATGCCTTCTAATGGGCCTAATGGCTCACTGAGAGTGACTACTTGTAACATAATACACACTCTTTAAAGACTTTTGATTGTGATCCTTAAAAGTATGTTGCCTTTTGCGTTTTAGTTGGTTAATTAATATTTTGGGTGATCTACATATTAATAATATAAAAATAATCATCTGTTGCAAAATTATATTTCAATTTTTTCCAAAGAGTTTTTCAAGTCTTTATTGTACCTATGATTTTCATTTCAAATCACCTAAATAATCATATAAATTTAATTGTCTTAATAATTTTACAAATATGAAAATCAATAATTCCATATTCATATTTCATATACATTTTAAATTACAAAGTTCCATACGCACATCTTCACAGAGTTGATCGGCTACAATTTGTGGCTTCTGAACATTCAGACTTGGTTTGGTGAAAACAGTCATATTGAAATTATTGTTTGAAAACCCTAATATGAATTTTATTTAGAATTTTAGACAAATCTTTATGCGCAACACAAACGCTGCACTTAAAACGAAACGACTGAGAAAATTCATCAATAACTTTACTTTGGGTTGCTAGTAGTAAAAGCTGCAGCTCAATTGGATGCGATAGCAACATTTTCAATTCATTTTAGTCGATTTAATTCTCCTTATTCGACTATAATGTTCTTATGAAGAGTTGTAAACATCACTAGTAAGCTAGTACATCACTAACGTCTCTGCTACTGTCAAATTTTTTACAACGGGTAGTGCTGGGAAACGCCTAATGACATCGCACAATACTAGATAGGTATTCCGTTCTAATAAAAAATGTGAGTACAAAGAACTCAAGTCAGAAATATGACAATTTATAACGTAGCCAACATATATTTAATAATATCAGTATATTTACCATTATAAATCTTGACTTACTTGTAATATTATTAAATACATTTTTATTAGCTACTAATTATATTTACAAAATCTCTTAAATTTTGCATTATTGTGGTTTGGTTTGCTATCAACAAAAAGTGCTTTAGTTTCAATTTCTCTAGTATATTTTATAACAGATTTTACTAAGCTCTTGTTTTATTAAATGATCAAAATTTTAATTTTAAAATTTTAATGATTAAAATTTAAACTTGGTTGTTTTTAAAATTATTCTAGTGAGTAAAAATTAATAAATTTATCCTATTCATAATTTCAAATGATATATTCCACAACACGTATCAACAAAGATAACCAAATACTATGTTCGTGATGTATCGATACTCGTACAAGTACACATCCAAGTTCATGTAACCCGCTGACCGACGTCAAAATTTCGTCACAAAAAAAAGATTCCCGAAAGAAACGGACGGTCGTTAAAGAGTTGCAGAATATTCCGTGAAAATCGAGGTTAAACAATCAACGCTTGCATAGTGGCGATAAAACATGTACGATTAGTCTACCCCGTGTAATTTTATGTTAATTCTTTGTTTCTTTGTGTAATTACCACGTACTGTGTCAGACAGCAAGCACAAATAAAATGGCGACTGATCAAGCGAAAAACCGCATGCTTGTGTTCAAGAATGCAGGCAAAGATGTCGATGTAAGTACACAAATCCTTCCTCGGAACCACCGAGTCAAATAATATACCACACACGCATTGAATCTTGCGCTGACCTCCATATTTAACTTTTCAGGAAATGCGCAGGCGAAGAAACGAAGTCACAGTCGAATTAAGAAAAAATAAAAGAGAGGAAACATTACAAAAGCGTCGTAATGTTCCGATCAGTTACTCGACGGACGAGGAGGAGATCGACAAGAACCTGACGACGACCGACCTCGGGGAGCTGGTTATGAACGCAGCGAACGAGAATAACCCCCAACTACAGCTGGCCGCCGTTCAACAGTGCAGGAAGCTGCTCTCGTGCGACAAGAACCCGCCCATCGACGAGCTCATAGCCGCCGGAATACTCCCCATCCTCGTGCAGTGCCTCTCGCGGGCCGACAACCCCGCGCTACAGTTCGAAACCGCCTGGGCCTTAACTAACATAGCTTCCGGAACCTCCGCACAGACGAACAAAGTAGTCCACGCCGGTGCTGTGCCAGTATTCCTGCAGCTGTTGATGTCTCCTCACGAAAACGTTTGTGATCAAGCAGTGTGGGCTCTCGGTAACATTATTGGGGACGGTCCAGTTCTCCGAGACTATGTGATTGAGCTAGGAGTTGTGGAGCCGTTGTTAAGGTTAATCAAGTCAGATATACCGATCCCGTTCCTCAGGAATGTAACGTGGGTGATTGTGAACCTGTGCAGGAGTAAAGATCCTCCGCCTCCTCTGAAGACCATTCAGGAAATACTGCCAGCTCTTAATGTCCTCATCCTACACAATGACAGCAGTGTGAGTACTTATTTACTAATACAACATTTATCAAAGAGATTTAGAACATAAATCATCAGATTATTTGTGTGAATCAACAAATGTTGTGATGAGTCATTTGCCTACATAACCTTAGAAGCTACCAAATTAAGGTCAATACAAAGAATTTTAAAGTGAAATTTGTTAACAATAAAATAATAATGTTTCCATGTGGCTTTTGTGTGGTATTTTATAAATAACACTTAAATACTTGTCTACAAAATCTTAATCTAAGAATTTAATCCATCTATTCTTAAAACCACTTATCAAAGAATCTGAGGCATATTTATTTTACTAAACATTATTTTTATAAACAAAGAGTCCTACTTACCTAATCACTGATAAAGTTACAATGACCCTACATTTTCAGGTTCTTGTAGACACAGTATGGGCCATCAGCTATCTAACAGATGGAGGGAATGATCAGATACAAATGGTAATAGAATCGGGTATTGTCACAACACTGATTCCGTTACTGTCACATAAGGAAGTTAAGGTTCAGACGGCCGCTTTAAGAGCGGTCGGTAACATTGTGACGGGGACCGATGAACAAACCCAGGTTGTATTGAACTGCGACGCGCTCTCACACTTCCCTGCCTTATTGTCACATCCGGTAAGTACATAGATTTAACTAATAAAAATAACGCAAATTTATTATTGATAGAAAACAAGATCAACTGTAGATAATTTTAATATGATTCCAAACTTGTATTTCTAGAATTTTTTAATAATTTAAATTGTAAATTAACAGATTCATATAGATCAAAATTATAATTTTATTAACTCAAAGCTTTTACAAAGGATAAAATTTATTTATTTAAGTAAATAGTTTGAAAATTCGAGAGTTTAGAGTTTTTTTGTTAATCTAATTGCATTGGTGTAATTTCAAAATAAACAAGTAAAATTTTTCAAGTAGTAACAAATATTTGAATTATTATGTAACACTTTCCAACTACCACTTCTAACAAATACCCCACAAAATCTGCAGAAAGAAAAAATATGCAAAGAAGCAGTCTGGTTCTTATCGAACATCACAGCGGGTAACAAACAGCAAGTCCAAGCCGTGATCGACGCAGGCCTCCTCCCCATGATCGTGGCCAACCTCAGCAAGGGAGAGTTCCAGACGCAGAAGGAGGCCGCGTGGGCCGTATCCAACCTCAGCATCAGCGGCACTCCCGAGCAGGTCGCGGCCCTCATCAACTGTGGAGTCATCCCGCCCTTCTGTAACCTGCTCAGCTGCAAGGACACGCAAGTTATCAATGTGAGTACTACTGTAATATTAACAGTTTCTTTTTCACACAATTTTTAAAAGGAGATTACATAATATTTTTATTACAAAAATGAAAACGACCTACTTCTATTTCTCAAGCATAGCACAAAAACTACCAGTCAGATCTTTATCAAATTTTTACGATATAATGCTCAAAATGTCTGCTTTCTAACAAATAAAATCATCGAAATCGGTTCATATAAAAAAGAACGCAAATCGTGAAAATTTGTCTGTTAAAAATACTCATTTTTAAACAAAGATCCCAAAGTACTTGTTCGATCTTTAAAAACAATGGGACCTAAGTTCAGCCATCACCTTTCATCTGACACCAGAATCATTCAAATCGGTCCTCCCAAACTAAAGTTACCAAGAAACAAACAAAAAAAAAATACAGACGAATTGAATACCTCCTCCTTTTTGGAGGTCGTCGTACATTTATTCACAAAATTAAACATGCAAAATTTCATCTAAAAAATAAAAAACTGAATAATTAGAGCATAACACGTAAAGGTCAACAAACTAATAATCTAAAAACAGTAAATTTGATATACATTACGTTATTGGAAACTTGACAAAAATGCACACTAGTTTTTGGCAGCAAACTCCGCTGAAAACATTCATAACGTGGATAAAAAGAATTGATTTCGTTTTCAAAGATTTTTAGTCTCATTTCAACTGTAATCAGTACTAGTAATCAAAATAAAAATAAGTGTTGATAAATAATATTATCATGATTTCAATACAAAAACAATTGTGATTACAATTTTGCTGGATTGTTATTGTCCAATGAATTCAAACATCCATATTAATATTATAAAGCTGAAGAGTTTGTTTGTTTTAACACGCTAATCTCAGGAACTACTGGTCCGATTTCAAAAATTCTTTCACTGTTAGAAAGTTCATTAAACGAGGAAGGCTATAGGCTATGTTGTAACCCTCTGTGGTGCAGACAAAGTTGCGCGGGTGACCTAGTACTATGTAAGACGGATTTTTATAATATTTCACTTTTATTTAATTTAAATTGATTGCTGTCTGTAATAAACTTTGGAGACTTTGCAAGGAAATAGATTAAGTCTTAGCATTAGTGTACCTTCTTGATTCTGTTGAATACTGATATTTTTCAATGAATGATAATTGAAGAAAGTCATGGTGATTTACCATTCACATAAAAGGAGTTTGTTTGTTTGTTTACTTGTCTAAAAAATATAAATCTTTCCCTGGTCAAACTGATTTTGAAGATTATTTTTTTAATTTAATCTAGATCTAAAACTAGTTATTCATGACTTTTAGTAAGATGAAATCTGTTGTGGATGATTTTTATTTATTACTTTTTGAATAAATTTAATGACTAGAGCTTGAAATTTGTTATGAAAAATGAATTACATTTAACTGATCATGTATTTAGAAACATGATCGGAGATGAGAGATTTGATCCTTATAAGTCTTGATGCAATATAAGCACAGAGATTGCTTGTTTTGAATTGTAGCAGGCTCAATTCCAGGATGTATCATGAAAATTTAAAAACATAAAAAAAATCTGAATGTAGTTGTTTTTTTTTTTTCAATAAAGAAATGTTTCTGTTCAGCTAAATTTACTAACTTCATTATCAAGTCCTTTCACTAGTGGGGAGCTTTTCCTAATTCTTGTTTAGCCTTCCTAGATATATTATCCGACACTGAAAGAATTTTTCAAATTGACCAACTAATTCCTGAGATTAGCATATTCAAAGAAACAGACTCAGTCTTATTTATTTTAACAATAACTTCAAATCGATTATGATTTATTTTCAGGTTGTACTAGACGGTCTCAGCAATATGTTGAAGATGGCCGGAGAGAATGTGGACCAGGTGGCCGCCATGATCGAGGAGTGCGGAGGCATCGACAAGATTGAAGAGCTGCAGACGCACGAGAAGATGGAGATATATAAGATGGCCTATGATATCATTGAACAGTACTTCGCTGGAGATGTGAGTTTTCAAATTTGACTTTTTACACTTTGTGTTTTAATCATTACTGAGCCCAGATCTCCTCAGCAGAGAGACCAGGCTGCCTAATGCGCATCAATGGTGAATTCACATATCTTCAATTTCCTGATCAACACAACCGTATATTTTACAATATTTTTATTGTTTAAGAATACAAAAGTGAATAAGAAAACCTAATTATAATCTAGTATTAGGTAAAGTGAAATATGAATATTGTGCGACTTTTGATCAGGTTTCGGAGTAGTTTATCGTTAAGGCCTCCTGCTCAATTAGGCAGAGTCGGGATTTAGTATGATTTGACGAACATTTAGGCGGACTAAGTTTGTGGTATTTCACAAAATTTGCCACAGTGATTGGCAGCTATGTGCGCAAAATTGAGTGTCAAAGTAAAATTTATGAAATTACGGCACTAGTCGCTCGTTCATAGGAATAAAAAGTTTGCTTCATATATCGTTATTTGTGTCTGTCGTTTACCGATTAGATTTAATTCGCGGCTGCTAATGTAAGACACCAGTGACGGTGCTCAATTCTGCCATTGTGACTTAACTAGTTTTGACTCTATATTTGTTTGTGTTCAGGAGGAGGACGCGACGCTCGCGCCGGCGGCCGGCGACGCCGCCTTCCAGTTCGAACCCAACGCAGCTCCCGACAAGGACGCCTTCCGCTTCTAGGCACCCGCGCGCGCACACGCACACACGAGGGGCGGCTATTCGATGAAATGAGTATAGTGATATTCGTCAGTGGCGTGCAAACATACAAACAAACAACTGCATACTATATGAAATTTTATTGAAAAATAATTATATAATGCGGTTTATTTTGTTGTACATTTCACTTGTCAAACAAAAATTTGTAAATTATTAACGTCGATAAATTATCATTGTCCGCTGTCCGCCGTCCGCGAGGCGCCGCAGTGGCGAGTCAGCGAGTCAGCGCGCCGAGCCGACGGATCCGTTCATCGTTTTAAACTCGTATTGTTTCTGTAACGTTTGTTTACAAGTTTATTATGTGCCTGTTGGTAAACAGTATTTTTATTGGCTTTCTTGTTGTAAATGATAAAATGACTATAAAACGATGCTGTGACTAACCTATGACTAAACGCATGTTTCAGTCATCATTTTTATGCTATTAAGTAGTAATAAGAATTTTTCAATAAAGTGATTCTATTTAATTGGTTTTGTTTCATTTTACTGTCAAAATTTAACCCCTTTCCCTTTTTTCGTAAAACTGTTGTAGAAAGATAAAAAAACAAACATGAAATAGGTTTTGTTTGTTGTTGTAAGGAACAACTTTTATATGTTAACATGTTTCAAGGAAGCTATCTCCATGATACAATCAATTCTTACCTTTTTATAATCACAAGCGTAACATTTGACGTTGCTGTAGAGATCCTCAGTGGACTCCGACATGGAGCGCGCCGACAGTCTACTGTTTAGAGACCCGGCGTCGTAATACAAACCCACCTTGTGCTGGAAACTATTCAATTAATCATTAAATGAGGTCTAAGAAAAACTCCATATATTAGAAGTAGGGGTGTGCGAATATCGTTCGAATCGAATATTAAAATTCGATTCGAAATTCGAATAATTTAATATTCGAAAAATTTCGGATAATTCGAAAAGTTTCGAATATTCGTTGAATTTCGAATAGTATCGAATTTGACTACGGCGATGCATCGGAAATAGTACAAGAATTTGTATTTAGTAGATAATATCTTTAATGGGCTAGATGTCTACAAAATAGTCATAGTCATCGTAGTCGAATTCGATACTATTCGAAATTCGACGAATATTCGAAACTTTTCTAATTATTCGAAATTTTTCGAATATTCGGCGAGTTTCTAATAATTCGTGAGTTCGAATTATTCGCACACCCCTAATTAGAAGTAATGATTCTTCTTAGCCCTGGCATTGTATTGCAAAGGTTCGTGTACGGCAGTAACCACTACGTATATCGTTTGCTTGTTCTTTTCATTACTATTTTTTTCTGACACAACGAAGGTACTTTAATTAAAACTCGAGTACCTATATGAAGTTTGCATGGAAAAATCTTAACTACTGACCCAATTTTGAAAATCATTTTACCAAGTCATCTAGTTAAGATGTAGCGGGAGAATCCTAAAATTTTTCCGGAAAGAGTCTAATTGTAGATAATATTGCAACATACTTTGGTAAAGGCTTGTTCCAATGATTGTCAAGTCTGTTGACCCTCATGATGGCGCTAAGTCGTTGCAACAAACTGAAGTTATCGCTCTGGATCTTAGCTTTCCTGTCGAGTTCTCGTTGACATTTCTTGAGCTTCATTGCGACGTGGGGGCGCGGAGGCGGCGGGCGGTCGTCGATAGCTGGTAGAGCTAGCTTTACCTAATAACAAGATAATGCTGTACCTAGCGTTTTTGCAGGATTCAACAGTTTGGATGTAGCAAAGGATCATGACGATTCACCATGGGTAGAAATAAAGTGTGAGTGGTGGGTATGTAGATAGACGAGCTAACTGGCCACCTGATCGTAGGTGATTACGTCACTCATGGATTTGAATGTCAGGGGACACTATGGGGCTGCTACCAAAAACCTAATTATCGAGTCAATTATTATTAGGGTATACCGCCTGTCTACTATCTGGGTATGTATTGATAGCTTCACATTTTTTCAAAATACCTACCTATTATTTTTTTTGTAACCATACCCATTACGTATCACTAACAACTTGACTAGATTGAATCTTAAAGCCCTTGATCGTCGTTTTAACCAGACTCTTCGACTATTACAGAAATAGGAACCCTTAAGAATAGGAACCGTGTTACTTACTTTCTGTCTATGATCCTTGAATCTCCTGTCCTCCCACGGCTGAACTAGTAATTTATCACGTCTCGATAACATTTCTCTCGGGACTTCTATACTAGTGGCTTGCAGTTCAATGATTAATCAATATTATTTGTAAAGCTGCCTGGCAACAGCGACTGTTGTAAGTAAAAGTAGAGATATAGGTAGAATAGCCGTGAAACTTTATTTAATTGATTAAGAACGCGTCGCCTCAGTGCTTGTTTGGCCAATCTGCACTCGAGAAAATTTTACAGGAGACAGCAAACAAGCACGGAATTTTCGTTAAGTGCCGTGTTGAGAAAAAAATTGAAATGAGATTTTTATTGTTTTAGAATTGAATATTTAAAAAAAATATTATACCAGTCGGATGTAAATTTAATTCTTTATAATACTGCATTAAAAACTAATTTTCGTAAAAAACGTCAGATTGGCCAAACAAGCACTGGCCACGAACGGTTTTAAAAGACGGAAAGTATGAGTTTTTCATTTTCTACTTTTACTAGCAGTTCACGTAATTAGTATTATCCAAAATCTTCTGATTCCGAACACCGAACATAGTAAATAATTGTAATGTCTAGGAAGCTCATCGACACCACTAACGCAAGGTGATATATTTTAGGTCCAGTTTGATTTTATTTCAGAATACCACTATTACATCTGTAGGAAATCAAAGGCTGCCAGTGCATTGAAGAACATAAAAACAATCATTTAATGAAAATAAAACTTAAGAAGAAAAGTATGACGCAATCACAACTAATTTTAAACACAATTCGATATTTGAAAAAGCGCTCCAACATTCCTTAACTTTAAAAATAGTATGATAACAAAGAGGTTTTAATAAAAAATATTAAAACTATTTACAGAGGGCGCCATCGTCGTCTGTTCTTTAAATTTTAAAAATATAAAATAAATAAAACCGATTCAGTCGCCTACAACATCATTCAATTCTCTCTCCTTCAGTCAACAAAAAAAGGGGTAAAATAATAAAACACATTTAGCAAATTAATAAATAAATTATAATGTTAAATATAATACACTGCACTTACGATATCATAACATGCGCATTACACCATACAATATACATCAAACTTCAAACGCTAAAATAAAAATCAATATAAAATCATATACCTTTGAGCAATATAAAAAAAAAATAAACTCAATCACTCTATAAGTCTAAATACTACGATAATTATATTAATAAAAGATCGATCGTTACAAACTGGTATGTTTTGTGGTACTTTGGTACCCGCAGCGACGCTCGGATTATGAATCTGATTTACATACAAATAGTTTCCAAACGTATCAAACAGTTCCATTATGAAGACATTCAATAAAACCAGTAGACCGAACATTTATATGTACCACATCCAATTCAAATTTTCCAAGTAACTTTAACCATAGATTAAAGTAAAATTTTACATTACTTTTTATATCTCTACAAAAAGCAATCTGTTCAATTTATCATCCTCAAACTCAATTGTTCGTATTACTTCGTATATCAATTTAGTACCGTTGTCAATGGAAACATATTTCAATAAATACATCAACGGGCTACATTTCGTTTCATCAGCTTATATTGATCGTGACTAGTTTATTTATTAACTTAAACTTATCTTTATAAATGTGAAATATTAACCCTCAAATGCGAACTCGATTTATTATAATCATCTAATCATCGTATCAAGAGTAACCCACAGAATATTTCCTATACAAAAAATAATGTGTTTATAGTCAAAACAAATCTGAATTTCAATTTATTTCTTCCAATCACGACGTTTCTGAAACGTTTCACTTGAAAATTCTTGTCGCTGAGGTGATTAGGTGTGAATTCTTTAGAGCGGTTAGTACGAAGCGTTCGTCCTGTATAAAATATTCTGGGACAAGACGATTTTTTTTCTTTTTTTTTACGGTACGCATCAAAGGGTTAAAGTAAATCAGACTCATCCATCGACGTATTATACCGATACGAGAAAGCCTAAGGAATGTAACTCCAATTGCGTTAATTCATTTTGGCATAGTTATACAAGTAAAGCTTCATTTGATTAGTGCATTAATATCATTAATTATTTTATATCGTGTACAAAATGCTACAAACGACATCAGTTTATAATTTATACTACATTTGTGTGATTACATTATTACGAATAACTATCGATTCAATCCTAGTTCTTCATTTGATGAGTTAATTGACAAAAAAATACTGGCCAAATCAGCTAGTTAAAAAAAGACATTAAAGTTGGTTCACACAGAAAAATGGTATAATTACAATTTTATGGACTTTTTTTTGTTTCAAAAATCAACTGAAGAACTAGAACAGCATAACACAATATCAATCAAAAAATTGTGTTTCATCACGAGACGCTCAAAACTGCTGGTACTTTCAAAATTCCCAACAGTTTACAAACTCGTTAAATATTCCCTATAAAATGTCCACCTCGTTTCCCACGGGAAGACAACTATTTCGGATAATTATCGAATTCGAATAACTTCGAAAACGTTACGAATCCTTCCCTTAACAGACCGAACTAACGCACACACACACATCCCTCTCACACACGTCTTACATTAACGAGTACAAAACGTATCAAATACATTCAAAATCTTAACAGCTGTTCGTATCTTGTGACTTTGTTCAAACATTCAGTATTATAGTGGCACAACACAAAATTCTTGAAATGTGTTTTTTGGAACGAAGTTCCTTATCGCGCGTTATCGAAAGGGGGGCTAGACGGAAAAATTCATACGAAAAGTTGTCACGACACTTTTTTGTTTTAGATGATTATCGCTAGATGGCGCTGTGATCAAAATCTTTTAAAACGTTCCTTATCGCGCGTTACGTTAGAAAAAAAAAAGATATCTTTCAATCAAAAGGAACTTCGCTCTATTCGGGTGTCCCATAACACCTCTCAAGTTTTTTTTTCTATATCTTGGAAGAAAGTAATAAGTAATTATGCGGATCATTGTTATTTTAAAGCGGATGTTTCAAAGCTGATATTCGTCAAACTATATTGTTCTGTACTATTTTACTACCATATAAAATGAACGGGTTCTTACCACGATTTTTAATTGAATGAGCTGTCTCGATATTAGATTAAAAATCATTGTAAGGACCTCTTATATGTATATGTTTGAAAGTGATGTAAATAACCGCGGATGCTTCAATAAGTCTGCACTTCATTATTATGCTGTTTTAACAGAAAATCATGTTCTAATTTTTTTATAAAGGACTGTTGTTTTATCAACAGTATACTTAATGTTATACACTCGACCATCATTTACTATCTTAAAATGAAACTCTAAAATGTAATGATACATTGTCATTAAAAAAAAATAATTAATTTGATACAAAAAAAAATGCAATACTTCTGTGGAGTGCCTGACGAAATGCTCAAGAAATGTAAAAGTTGATTTAAGTAGTAATTTATTATAAGCCTACCTACATCTTTTTTGAAAATGCATACAAATTTCTCGTTCATATATAACCTTGTACTCAGGAACAAATCCAATTTTTCTAAATATTTTTACATGAAATCAGTCATTGCTCAGAGGTATTCATTTGAGGAAGTTATTACAAAAGACTTATAACAAAAATAAAATAGTATGTGATACATTTTATCATGTGCAACAAAAAAAAAGTTCCAAAATATAAAACTGAATAATTTCTTACTAAAAATATAAATAATAACAACAAAACCAGCTGCCGAAGTTATTATTCACAACTTTTGCTTATTTATAGTTCATTTGAGACATTTTCTAGAATATAAAGTATTTACTTACATCAAACATTCAATAAAAACCATAGAATTATTACATCTGGAATCAACATCATGAATAACAGAATGAAGCCAATTGAAAGTACACCGATCGCGCGTAACAACTCGGCTATCTGGCGTTAGAGTGTGCCGATAGCACTCAATTTGTTTAGCACACTAATAAAATATTACACAGACATAAGTTTTTTAAAATTTCACTCTGTTATTCAAAATGTATTGTAGTTACATACGATCGGCGTACTTTCAATTGACTTCATTGTGTTGTTCATGATGTTGATTCCAGATGTAATAATTCTATGATAAAAACTTAAATGTGAAACATTTTAATGTAATAGTGAACTAAGTAAAACAAAGCATTCAAAAATTCCTGTCGTTTCAAAATAGGTCTTTATGTATGAAAAAGTAGTAAAAATTTTACAAAAGCTACTGTTTTTTAATCCTGTAAAACTATTAGTTTACTTTGTTCTATTTTATGCTAGTTTTATCAGTACATTGAAAGCGGCAATGACAAATAAGTCCATAGAAATATCCATTAAAAAATCTAGAAACATTAAGCCTATTTGACCTATAATATTATAATTGTAAAGTACAAATCTCGTATCCTTTGTTTGTGTTATTTAAAGTTAAACCGTCACATCGCAAAATGGAATAATTAGACCGAAAAGATAACTTAAAACGTACATTTCTGCTAATCATTGACTAGGAATTGTCAGTGGAGTTATGGATAACGAACCAACCACCTCAAATTTCTTTTTTTTTGAAAATGAAATGTGTTTGTAATTAGAGGCGATTTGTAAGTTCCCCGTTGTCGATGCAATCACTATAATACAATTCGTTGTCAAGAATGTAATATAAAAGCTAGTGTAACTAATATCACTGTGGATCAGACTTTGTGTCACGATTTGTGAAATTATTTTTCATAATTTGCATTTTTAAACAGTGTCATATCTCAAAAAAGGGCTGTTTTCAGAAACTGTTTTAATTTAAAGTATTTTAATGAGTGAATAATTCTTTAATTGGAGGGGAATTAAGACATCAAACATCAGTGTCTTCTGGCAATGCAGAGGTCTATGAGCGACGGTAACCGCTTACGATCAGGTGGGCCGTTAACTCGTCTGCTTGCGTGGCAATAAAAAAAAATAAAAAAAAAAAGTAAACGTTCAACAATTTAGTTTTTGATTTGTGACACTATTGTAGCAAAACTGCGATATCTTCCAAAAAATATACTAAACCAATAGCTGTATTAGCAAAAAAATAATTTAGAAGATCCGTCGTAAATCATTGTTCTTTCGTTATTTTTTTTAAATTGCCTTTCATCATTGTGCTTCATCCTTACTGTTTCGTCCATTCCTTTACAATTTATTAATCCTAATCATTTGTTAGGATTTTTACTGCAAAAGTACTTAACTTTTACTTTTCGTCAATTTATTTTATATTTTATCATTAATTTTAACTAAAAAAACACTAGGTATAATATGATTTGTTCGTCTATATTAATAAGACATTTTCTAGGTCTAGTTCTAGAAATTTCTAATTAGACTTTTCTTCATTATGTCTTCAGAATGCATCAGGTTGGTTAAATTGACATATTTTAAGTTTTAGGCAGCTTCTTATTCTGATAAAAAGGCATTCTAACATAATGTCACTATAAAAGTTTAGAAATTAATGTAAATTAGTACCATTGTCTACATTTTCTACTGAAATGATTGATTTTAATTATGTAGGTTTTGTTTTTATAAATCACAATGATCATCATTTGTTTTTTTAGTTTGTAAGGTCGATTTTTTTGTATAAGAAGCGAAGTTACACGAATTTTAACAATTAAAACTATTACACTAATATTGTAAATGGTGAACTGTGTTATCAATTTATTAGGTCTGGTAACATTATGAACTTCATAATGAAGAAAAATTTTCTTTTTTTCAAGTTTTCTGTAATTTTTTGACGTGACAACGTCTTATAAAATGGTTTGGGGGGTGACACTTCACTTCACTGCGTTACGCTCCGCTCACGTTATGCGCTCACAATGAGAGCGAGTGAGAGGCACGCTTGTTATGTCTGTCTCTCTCGCTCTTAGGCGGGCTAACCATGCCCGAGTCGTTGTCACGTAAAACTTTCGCCCGTATACCGACTTTACAGGCAACCAATTTTTTTAAATCAAAAATGTATTTTTATAATTTATTTTTACTAAAACATAATCTTGGCATGACTTGATATGAGAATAAATTAATAACACAGAGCACTATAAAAAGGCATTTTACTTATGTTTACCTACGCTACTTACTGACTCGCGATTACTTCAATATGATATAGAAAACGTACTAATATTAGATGACGCAGGTGAGAAGCCAATATTTGGTTTGTTATTGTTAATTATTTATATTATACGATTAACATTATGCGCGTTGCATCAACGCACTACTAACTATATCAGTTATCAAAAAGTGTTGTTGCACAGCTTGGTAATATGCAAACTGTCGGCATGTACGTATGTTTGTATGAGATTAGGGGGGAGGGGGGAGGGGGGAGGGGGGAGGGGGATCAGCAGAGCGCGGGGCGAGGCAGCGGCCGCACGAGGTAGAGCTTCTCGCCGTGCTTGTTGGTGTAGATGGGCGCGCGCTGGTAGTGCGCCACCAGCAGCTCCAGCGACGGGAACTTGCGCTGTCCGATGCAGTAGGCGCCGCCCTCCACGTGCACGCGGAAGTGCTTGTTGCGCGCCGGAGCCTTCAGCGACACCGAGTAGTCGCCCGCGTTGGTCTCCGAGTCGCGGATGAGGAAGTCGCCGTCGTGGCCGTGCTGGTTGAGCAGCGCGTCGCAGTGCGTGCGCGTGATGGCGCCGTAGTACCACGCGCGCTCCGACGGGCGCTCGGCCGGCCGCTCGGCGGGGCGCTCCGCGGGACGCTCGGCGTAGGGCACGGCCAGGTACTCGCCCAGCTCCTGCAGGTAGTTGCGCGGCACGAGCCCGAGGCGGCCGCGGTGGTCGCGCGCGCGGTACCACTCGGGGTCGGAGGGGGGCCGCTCGATGATCTCCAGCCGGTCGCCCTTCTCGAACGACAGCTCCTGCTCGTTGTTCGACGTGAACGAGTACAGCGCCACCTGCCGCACACACACACCACTCTTGCATTACACACCTTACAGAATAAACCACCGCACTCATTCTACTAAATAATATCAACTCACCACAATGTCCAACACGTTTTCCGCCATCGCATACGTGTGCACCGAATCTTCATTGTCCCCTTCTTCGCTCGTGTAATTCGACGGGAACCTGCAGTCACACACCGCACGTTAACAACAGAACTAATCCCATCCACAATCAATCATCACACAGTATACTGACCACCCAGTGTGCGACTGGTACTGTCCCCGCCACCAGCCGTCGTTGCTCTTCTCCAGTATGAGTATGCGCGTCCCCTTGGTGAGTGAGAGCTCGTCGGGTTGCTGCGCCTGGTAGTTGTACTTGACGAGCGCGGCCCCCAGCGCGTCCCCGGGCTCGGCTCGACGCGCGGTGCCGGGGGACTCCGCGCCGCGGACAGGGGAGCTGTTCGATGGGAGGGTTTTGGAGCCCGATCCCTTTTTCACTTTCTTCTTGATGCTGGAATGGTAAGAATAGGCTAGAAATTGTTGTCGATCAGAATGATCACCTCATGAATAACAGAATGAAACCAATTTCTAAATGTAATTTAATAATAACAAAATTATCATTTCTTATTCTATGACACTTTTATTTTGACGACGTTTAGGTAAAAATCACTTGAATCAATCCTCTCATTTTACAGTGGCTTTAGTAACAAAAAAAATAGGCACAAAAACTGAGCTTAACAAATGTAACTTGAAGGAAAACTTATATCTAGTTATAGTGCTTACACTTACATCGAAACCCTTCTACAAAACAGTACACATATTATTATTGAAAACCAACCTATCAAATAACGATGGTTTCTCTTTCTTGACATAATTACTGGGAACATAACCGGACTGGCTGCGAGCGTTCTGCACGCGCCACCAGTGCTTAGAGTCATCAAGCAGGAGGTACCTCTCGTTTTTACGGAGGTCCAGCTCTTGAGCCCCTTGGGCTGCATAGTCGTACTTCGCTACAACGTAGCACACGTCATCCTGAAATTTAAAACAATAGATTATAAATTGGAGTTGGTATTGTTTGCTCTTGTGGTGACTCATAGAATTTATCTATTTACTAGCTTTTGCCCGCGACTTCGTTCGCGTGGACTTCAGGTTCGTCCCGTCTAGCCCGTCTAGTTCGCGACGTGTATAATATAGTACTATTATACCGCAAAAAATGTGTTTTTTACGACCTCACATTAGAAACCTCAAAAATTGTAGCCTATGTGTTATTCTGATGTATAAGCTATATTGTGTTAAAGTTTTATTCAAATCCATTCAGTAGTTTTTACGTGAAAGAGTAACAAACATCCATACATACAAACTTTCGCCTTTATAATATATATTAGATAGATTGTGAGAATGTTAAGGCTAAAAATATTACAATCTTTTCTTTACAATACATTACAATCACAAAAAAAAAATTACATACCCTCCCAAATTAAAACAGTAAAATCAAGGCATTTATTCTTAGTGAACTAGAGAGGAAAATCTCTCTTACAGATTTTGATTAACCATAAATGTTTTATATGTCTAGAGAATTGTTTTTACATTTTTTGTCAACTTGCTTTTTTTTTTTTTCAGTTGGATGAAATCACCGGATCCGGGTATGTGGGAGTTGAACCGCACTAAAACCTCCAACCGCTCACACTCAGCGTCCGAACCCCGGCTGAGGCCAGAACCCAGCACGGGGTTATGTTCGCAATTATTCTAGTAAAATATTCCAATAAGAGTAACTTGTCAATCCAATACTAAATAGTGGAACTGCACAATAGAGCTTCAGACAGGAAGATGTGTATTAGTGATGTTAATTAACACTTTCATTTACAAAACTAGCACAGTAGTAATTATTCAGAAGTTAAACTATTTTTTGTAGCACCTCTTTGTTTGTGCATTAAATTATGATAAATTTTTGCATACTTTATTAATATTATAAAGAAACACTTTGATTGAATATGCTAATCTAAATTATAACAGATCTTATTTGAAAAATTCGTTCAGTGTTTGGTTAGTTCATTTATTGTAGCAACAGCAGCAACGGTAACCATTTACGATCAGGTGGCCCATTGGTTTGTCTGCCTACAATACAAATCAATGGAAAAAAAAAGAAGACCAGTCTTATTATTGAAAACAATGTATTAGTGCTCTTTGTGATGCAAACAAAATCATACTGAATAGTTTTTTTTCCACAAAGTTTAATTAGTAGTCCTAGTTTTCATAAAATATTAAATTTAGTTTCTAAATATGAAGACTATAAGAAAATTTAAGAAATATAATTTTTCCTTTTAGTGTCATTTTTGTAGTAATTTCTTGAAATGTCACTTTTCCATTAAAATATGTTTCAATATTATAAAGGGTCACTATGTACTTCTAATATAGTATTAAAATAATAAAAGTTAAATTTAAATATGGGGTTAAAGGCAGTTTAAAGTTTTGAGTATACTGATTTAGATTGACATAAACCATTTTTTTTTAAATAAATTTTTTCATGTGTGATATGTTATATCTATGTTAAATGCTCTGTAGAATTAATTACAATCAGAGTACATATAATGTTACAAATACTCTGGTTTATAATTTGAATCATAAAGTGAGTCAGTATGTTTATGTATGTATGTATTATGTGTATGTATTATTATTGATGATGGAAATTATGTTATTATTTATTAATTATTACTCAATTATTAGTGATCCTATTGAGGATTTTTTTTACATTGAACGTGTTAGTGCTGCATGTAGAAATAACTTACAACATTTTTTTTTTACAATCTCATGAGTAATACTTAACTTTATTCTCAAATCCAGACAAATGTTAAGCTTTTTTGAAATGCTACAAATAAAAATGTGATATCATAAAACTTAAACCTACAAATCATAGCTCTGCTCTGCTATCTGCTCTTCGGAGGAGATCTGAGCCCAACAGTGGGCAGTAATGGGTTGGTACAGTGATGTTCCGGATATCCGTATCCGTATCCGTATTCGCGGATATCCGAGGTAAAAAAGAAATCCGTATCCGTATCTGTGTCCGTTACTTTTCGAGCGGATATTTTACGGATCTTTTCAGGTGATTAGGTAGAATTAAAAAACTAATAAATTCCATTCAGACTATTTTTATTTAATTAAATCGAATATTTGGCACCTTTATATTGCTAGCATTGAGATAGATAGATCTTTATAATGAGAGAGCAAGTTAACATCACTTTTATGATAATGAAATGACTAAAATATAAGTAATTTTTTTTTATATAATTTTAATGAGATCAATATTATATCAAGCTTTAACGTCATTTTATGATAATGAAAAAACTGAAATTGAAATCTACTTTTTCATACAATTACGGGAATATTATAGCAAGCTATATATAACATCATGGTCACTTTTATGTCAATGAAAAAAGAAACTAAAACGTAAACCTCTTTTTTTATAATTATGAATCAATACAGTAGAAAGCTATAAAATCACTTTGAGATAATGAGGAAACCGAAAATATATTCTAATTAAATGATAATTCTAAATGAATACTGCACCTCACATTCAATTTAAATATTAGTTTACACGAGTAATGACAAAATGTTTGGCAAAATTAGAAGAGCTCCAAAAAATAATTAATCATAATTGAAATTAAGCAATGGTAAATTGTATTTCAAAAAAAGCAACTTCGCAGCTTTGTCCCCCAAAAGTCTGTTACGATGAGGATCATAAACAATTCCTGCTGCACTAAAAAATTGTTCACTTGGAACGCTTGTTGCAGGTGATGATAAATATACACTAATATATACACTAATCGAATAAGAAAATAAAGATCCGTATCCGTATCCGCGGATCTTGACACTAAATATCCGTGTTCAGATCCGTATCCGCGGATATACATTTTTAGAGATCCGGCACATCACTAATTACTATATGTTCTTTTGGCCTCATTAAACTTAGAAACCATTTAAATTTGTATTAAATTTGCAAATTTGCATCAATGATCTCATATGTTTTGTTTTTTTTGTCTTGTCATATAGTTAGATACAATATACACACGAAACAACAGGCCATTGTGAGTGGTTACCGTTGTCCATCAACCTACGCAATATCATGATTTTTTTCTTATAAGAACATTAAAGATTTTTAAACATCCAATTGGTTTCAAACTGGTCTTTTAACAATATTAATTAGTTAAAGTATTGAATGTGTATAACTTGGCCAAATTATAGTACTTGTATTATGGTGATTTGCAAAGGAATTTGATAACATCTAATATTACATCACTATCTAATCACTATCTTTGCTTGTTTATATGAAGTAAACAGAATACTATTTATTACTAATAGGACAAACAGGGATTCTTCAGAACACTAGTTGTGATGAGAGTTAGGATCTCCATGTCTTCAAGAATTTATCCTGTTGTATTTAGGTTTGCCAATACATTGCCATTGTACATAAGTCTCAGAACTTAGGTGTCATGGAATCTATGGATTTGATAGGTTCCATGCTGGCAAATGTCAGACAACCATGGCAATGTTAATCACTGTCATGATGATGGTAGTCTGATAAGTCTGAGAACATGATTCTCATGAACTCTTGTGTCCTAAGTACTGACCTGAGCGTTCTTCCCGTGGCGTGTGTTGGCCATGGCGTTGGGTGCCGGCAGCGGCTTGCTGGCCCACACCGAGTCTGCGGCGCGCACCGACCGCGTCTCCAGCATGACACCCTCGGCGGGTCGCCTTCAGCCACAGGCCTTTCACTGATACATCGCGACGCCCACAACACACTGCGCTAACTCGCACTAACACAAGGCTCTTGGTGAAACGAGGCACTGGCACTGGACCTCTAGATCTCTTTGATAAGTTAACACTTGGAAATCGCGGATCGAAAGTGAAATAGCTGCAATGGAACACTACCGCAGCACCCGAATATTGAACCGCGAGCACTTACGATTTGATGTGTTGGATGTGGGGTCTATCGAAATTTTATATTATAAATCGTAATAATACTATTTTATTTTACAGGAACTACTACTAAACTAGCAAATTTACTTAAATTTATAAAATGATTTCACTTCTCGGTGGGGCAAAACGACGGATCAATAGACAACTATATCTTTTTTTATACTTTTTTCAGTTTTTTCTTTTTCTGTAGATTTTGACTACCATAGAGTACATTGTGCAATGTATTTTATTTCAATATTTAAAAGCCGTTTTCTCTTTTTACAATAGCTTTTGAAAGTATTTTATACAGTTGATATAATTTAAAGTATGACATTTTTTTATATACTTTAAATACAAATTTAAAAATGAAAGTTAATTAATGTCCTACTAAAATTTTTAGTCGATTAATTACATTTTTAAAAATAGTAACGCAACGTATGAAGCAACAGTGGTAGAAATTGTTAATGTTTTTGACAGCTTTCTGAATGTCAAAAGTCAAATTAAAAAAGTATTAATCTGTGTTTTGTTGCGTGTTCGCATTTTCATCATTTTTTCAATTGTTTCTTTAAATATTTCTTCAATGCGTCGCGTAAATTGACTTCCAACCAACAATGTCCGATTCGGAAGGCAGTAACTTTTCGGGGAGTGGTTCTGAGGCTGGCAGTGTAGCATCAAACAGGTCACGACGGAGTCGCGCGTCGAATCGTTCGGTTAGATCGCGTTCTGTGTCTCGTTCGAGGTCCAGGTCTAGGTCTGGAAGCCGCAGCCCCTCCAGGTCACCTTCCCGATCACGATCTAGATCACGCTCAAGGTAAATGTCGCAATTTGAACACATCATACGTTGCTCTAGTACGCGTGTCTTAACTGTATTGTATTGTTAAACAGAAGTCGGTCAGTAGCGTCTGATGCCAGCAAAAACAGAGACGATGAAGCGAAGGAAGCCTCAGGTGATGAGGAAGTTGAGGTAAAAGATTTACTTGCATCAATATTTTATAAATATTTAGATTTTCGTAAACTTTAATTGTTTTGAACTTAATTCGCACAGGATGAACAAGAACCAGAAGGAGAGGATCTGGTGGACTCTGAGGAGTATGAAGAGGATGAGGAGGAGGAGACCCTGAGAAAGAAACGCAAGAAAGACAGCCGCTATGGTGGATTCATTATTGACGAAGCTGAGGTAACCTATAAACACTTATCTTCTTGACATCTTACTATTTAACCTAGTATCAGTATTCCTAAATGTTCTTGAATAGCAGTTAATTTAAGAAAGAGCTAATTTAAATCAGTATGTGTAAATAAATCATTTAAAGACTATTTTTAAAACTACTTTTGATATTATGCAGCATTAATAATATATTTCATAAGTATAAGTAATAGAGGAAGTTACATTCAATCATAGCCACATGACCTAGTATGTCAGTGCATACTGAAAAAAAAAGAAAGGAAAAGGTCTAAAGTTGACTATCAGGGTTGATTTTTTTTAGTTGTAACATTTTTCGTAAATTTTTTGAAAAAAGAATTTGAGTTATGCTTGACAAAACAGTACTTTTTATGTGCCATAACCATTAAACTACTATAAACTATGATTATATCCGACATGGTATGAACTTAAAGTTATTAAACTACTTAAACAAATAACTATTGAGAGAGAGACATAGAAAATATGCCTGTTTTTATGACTTCAAAATGATAGTTTGTTAGAGAAACTTTGTTTTTTTGATTTAAAAACTGTAAATTCTTGTAGCCAAACTATCAATCTATAAATATGTATATTATTTTATGAACATTAACTTCTAGCGGTATCTTTAATATGCAAAAACCTTTTAAGATACACTAAAAATGGTAACAACGAAAAAAAAATTGACCCATTAATTAATTCTAATCTTAAATTGCATTGAACAATCCATATTCTGCCTGTCCTTTAGGTGGACGATGAAGTTGATGAAGAAGATGAATGGGAAGAGGGTGCTCAAGAAATGGGTATTGTCGGAAATGAGGTGGATGAAATCGGACCTACGGCTCGGGAAATAGAAGGGCGCAGGAGAGGCACCAACCTCTGGGACTCACAGAAAGAAGAGGAGATCGAGGAGTATCTCCGGAATAAATATGCTGAGGAATCTGCAGCACTCCGACACTTTGGTGAAGGCGGGGAGGAGATGTCCGATGAAATCACACAACAAACTCTACTTCCTGGCATTAAGGATCCTAATCTATGGATGGTTAAGTGTAGAATAGGAGAGGAAAAAGCCACAGTTTTACTATTGATGCGGAAATTTATAGCCTTCCAGTTCTCTGAAGAACCCTTTTTGATAAAGTCGGTTGTAGCACCTGAAGGAGTAAAAGGTTATGTTTATATCGAAGCTTACAAACAAACTCACGTCAAAAATATAATAGATAAAGTAGGTACACTCAAGATGGGTATATGGAAGCAAGACATGGTGCCTATCAAGGAAATGACTGATGTCCTCCGTGTAGTGAAGAAACAATCTGGTCTCAAACCTAAACAATGGGTGCGATTGAAGAGAGGTTTATACAAAGATGATATTGCTCAAGTTGACTATGTAGACTTGGCTCAAAACCAAGTCCACTTGAAACTACTTCCTAGAATAGACTATACAAGACTGAGAGGTGCTCTGCGGACACAGCAGAGTGATAGTGAAGCTGCCAAACGTAAGAAGAAGAGGAGACCACCCGCCAAACCCTTCGACCCTGAAGCCATCAGAGCTATCGGCGGAGAAGTCACCTCCGATGGTGACTTCCTCATCTTTGAAGGCAACAGATACTCAAGAAAAGGGTTCCTGTACAAAAACTTCACAATGTCCGCAATATTATCAGAAGGAGTGAAACCATCGCTAACAGAGTTGGAGAGGTTCGAGGAGCAGCCTGAAGGCATCGATATTGAGTTGGCCGCGCCCGCCAAGGACGACCCCGCCGGACTACACTCCTTCTCAATGGGAGACAACGTAGAGGTGTGCACCGGTGACCTGGCCAATCTGCAGGCTCGTATTACAGCCATTGACGGCTCTATGATCACTGTCATGCCTAAACACGATGGACTCAAGGATCCCATTGTGTTCCACCCTTCAGAGTTACGCAAGTACTTCAAAATGGGCGACCACGTGAAGGTGGTGGCCGGCCGATACGAAGGAGACACCGGCCTCATCGTGCGCGTGGAGCCGCACCGCGTGGTGCTGGTGTCCGACCTCACCATGCACGAACTGGAGGTGCTGCCCCGCGACCTGCAGCTCTGCTCCGACATGGCCACCGGTGTCGACTCGCTCGGACAGTTCCAGTGGGGCGACATGGTGCAGCTCGACCCGCAGACCGTCGGAGTCATCGTTAGACTTGAGAAGGAAAACTTCCATGTGCTCGGCATGCAGGGTAAAGTTATCGAGTGCAAACCTCAGGCGCTACAGAAACGACGCGAGAACCGGTTCACGGCCGCACTCGACTCCGAAGAGAACACGATACAAAAACGTGACATCGTGAAAGTAATAGACGGACCTCACGCCGGCCGTGACGGCGAGATCAAACACTTCTACCGAAACTTTGCTTTCCTGCAATCTCATATGTATCTTGACAACGGCGGCATCTTTGTGTGCAAGACGCGACATCTGCAGCTGGCGGGCGGCGCCAGGGGGAACAACGCGGCCGCCGCCGGACTCACGCTCGGGTTCATGTCACCGCGCATCGCCTCTCCCGCGCACCCCGGTCGGGGCGGGGCCTCGCCGCGCGCCAGGGGAGGCCGGGGTGGCGGGGGGCGCGGCGGCGTCACCAGGGACCGCGACCTCATCGGACAGACCATCAAGATCACGGGCGGACCCTACAAGGGCAACGTGGGCATCGTCAAGGACGCCACCAGCAGCACGGCGCGCGTGGAGCTGCACTCGTCGTGCCAGACCATCTCCGTGGACCGCGGGCACATCGCGGGCGCGGCCGGCGGCGCGGCGGCGGGCGGCGCGTCCTCGTACTCGCGCACGCCGTCCCGCACGCCGGGCGCGGGGGCCGCCACGCCCACGTACCGCGACACCGGCATCAAGACGCCCATGCACGGCGCCGCCACGCCGGTGTACGAGGTGGGGTCGCGCACGCCTCACTACGGCTCGTCCACGCCGGCGCACGAGGGCTCGCGCACGCCGGCGCACGGCGCGTGGGACCCGAGCGGCGCGGCGACGCCGGCGCGGGTGGACTTCGACTACGAGCCGGACGCGTACGGCGGCGGGTTCACGCCGGGCACGCCGGGCGCCATGTACGGCTCGGACCACACGTACAGCCCGTACAGCGAGCGCGCGGAGGGCTGGGCGGCGCCGGAGCTGGCGGTGCGGGTGCGCGCGGGGGAGGGCGCGGGGGCGGGGCCGGGCGTGGTGCGGGCGGCGGGGGGCGGGGTGTGCGCGGTGTACCTGCCGGCGGAGGAGCGCGTGGTGTCGGTGTCGCCGGACGCGCTGGAGCCGGTGCTGCCGGCGGCGGGGGAGCGCGTGAAGGTGATCGCGGGGGAGGACCGGGACGCGGTGGGACAGCTCATCTCCATCGAGAACCAGGAGGGCGTCGTCAAGTTCGGCACCGACGACATCAAGATCATGCAGCTCCGACATCTCTGCAAGATGGTCTCATAGACGGACTCGAGCTCTTCCTCATTGTGAACGCCTCTGTGACCGCGGACTTCGAATCATCTCATTTCGAATCGAAATTCAACTGTGTTAGTTTGAACAGACTTGAGATTGTTTAATTTATGCGGAATAAATATTCCTTATTAATAACTGTGGTACAACTATTGCCTTCTCATAGATATTTTACACTTCCAAAAGATTGAAAACTGATTAATTATAGTTTAATATAATATCTCAAATCCTTACCACATGTATATTCTATACTAGATAATATATATCGTATTTATCGAACGATGCTATAAGGATTATATTGTTTTACACATCAGAATTAAAACTACTAAAATTGTAATGCAGGAGTACAGGATTGAAATAAACTTATCAAAATATTGAAATATTATCGCAGTTATGTAGTGCTAAGCAACATTATTTACAAAAAATAAATGACTTTAAAAATGAAATTGTATTTTATTTTATTATCGGAGTTCGGACGCTGAGTGAGCGGTTGGAGGTTATAGTGCGCTTCAACTATAACATACCCACCCGCCCCGCGGTTCCGGTGATTTCCTCCAACTGAAAAAAAAAAGTGATCAACCATTGTTTTTATGTCCTCACACCTGCTCTTTCCGGGACATTGCAAGACCACCACCTATTCACAATACCCAACTAACCCATAATAACCATACTCTATTCGACTAATATTCAGAGCTTTTATAGACTTCATTCGTAGAGGACCATGTAATCGATAATGGAGACAGGATACTCTATCCTATCTAACAGACTACTAAGAAAAGAACTACACTATAACTCCAATTTTTTTTTCCGAGGTTCTTTTCTAACATAGTGTCAATCTAATATCTATTATAAAGGCGAAAGTTTGTATGTATGGATGTTTGTTACTCTTTCACGTAAAAACTACTGAATGGATTTGAATGAAACTTTACCAGAATATAGCTTATACAGTAGGACCCCGATTATCCGGACCTCAGTTATCCGGATTCGCGATTATCCGGACTGCCAATCGCGACGAGTTTATTCTAACATTAACATGTCAAAACTTGCATAACGCCGCGCCACTCGTGCCGTCCGCGCCCGTCGCCCCACCCGCACCTCCCGCAGGGTGCGGGCGGCGGGACGGCCTAGCCGCTACACGCGTTTCTTATTGTTTTAGTTAGACGGCAATTGTTACTTCGTTTTAACGTGCGTGTCACGTCAACAAATTTTAAAATGTCAAAGCGTAAAAGAGTGGTGTTATCACTTAAAGATAAAATAAATATTATTGATTCATTAAAAAAAGGAGAAACCGGTCGTAAGTTAGCTGATAAGTATGGTGTGGGTACATCCACGATTAGTGATATCAAGAAAAATACTGATTCAATTTTGTCGTACACCTGCAAATTGGATTGTGATGACGGGAGTAAACATCGGAAAATGATGAAGAAACCGAAACATGAACTTTTAGAAGACGCTTAAAAACGACAATTACCAAATATTTTAAACCAAATTAAACTAATTATTTTATTTCATGATTACCTAATGCAAATTACCAAATACATACATAATTATTGTAAGCAAATTATACGTACATTATGTACAATTTCTTAATAAACGTTGATTTTCGCTCATATGTATTTGTTGTTTTAAATAAACACTTAACATTACATATGTATGATACAGACTCTACATATGTACATATGCAAAAAGTCCGTTTTTCTTCATATCTTGGATTATCCGGACTTTCAATTATCCGGATGCCTACTGACAACAATTAGTCCGGATAATCGAGGTCCTACTGTACATGAGAATAACACAGGCTACAATTTTTGAGGTTTATAAGGTCATAAAAAAAAAATGCGGTATAATAGTACTATATTATAGACGTCACGAATTTTTACGACCTCACATTAGAAACCTCAAAAATTGTAGCCTGTGTGTTATTCTGATATTGTAGACGTCGCGAACTAGACGGGACGAACCTGAAGTCCACGCGAACGAAGTCGCGGGCAAAAGCTAGTTTTAAATAAAAACAAACTAAAATGATTTTATTAACATTTATTGAATAAATAATACAAAATGGTTTTCAGTTGCATTATTCTAAATTCTAGAACAACGAAAAAAAGACAGTCATTTAAAATGAGCAAAAAACTCCTACAAGTTTTAAATCTAATCTCAAATTTACACATCGAAAAATATTACATTATTATTTACTAATAAAATACAAGGATTAAATACAACAGTGGAATTTTGAAAAGCAATCGATTCACAAAAAAATCTATAATAAAAATTTACAAATAAATAAGTTATTTTCTAGACTTGAAAACTCGATAACTTCAGAATTTAGTTTAAGGAAAAGTTTTTTTATGAATCGATTAAGACCTAAATGCCTTGAAAATGCGGCAAAATCAAAATGCTTCATATTAAATAATAATTGTTATAAATACGATATATATTTCGAAGTAACACTGACTAGCCTCTAGTTACAGATGTTATTCGCTACAATAATAAAACTAATTAACAATTTATTTTGTTATTATGTTGACCGCTCAAAGGGAGACTTAAGTATTTAATGTTTTCAACATCAATACACTGGAGAAAGTAATCTGAATCAACTATAAGTAGAAGATGAAGGAAACAGTCAACATAAATTAAGACCAAATCAAAAACAATAATTCGATTAAAATCTAAACAATTATGCAACAAGTTGGTGATCACTGACATCAATGTAAACACTAAACTATATTAAACATTATTGCATATTATTGATAGTACTAAAAATATTTGTTGGCAAAACTATCCCCATCCCCTAAGTACTAACTTTATAACGTACAAACAGACGTGCTTTGAAAAATAAATATCAAGATAATTAAATGACCTATTTAAGATAGTTAAACGACCTACCCGCAGTTCCTCAGTCTTCCCGTGATCATGGCGCTTGCAACAGTGCTGAAATATCGGGACCGCTCAGTAATAGTGTAAGTGATGTTGATAACCGCGAGTGTTTAAACAAATTTAAATCAAGATAATATTCCAAATAATCAATATTAGTACTTTTACTAACATTATTTTTCCTTAACTTAAAATCTACATTGTTTTATATTTGGTCGACAATTATTTGTATTATGATTCAAAGCACGTGCCGATTTTTTTTACATAATATCTAGGCCATAATTATTAACACAGGCAACAGGTAAACTATATTGAATAAAGTCACAAAATAGGTACTATCAGAAATGATTCATGACCATGTCTACCACATTTAGACAATTTTAGTACAATAATAACACCAATTTCCGCTGTTTTGAAGTGTTTTTCGATAGAATACAGGGTGTCCCATGACTATGCGACACTAATGGGTAATACTTTAAATATCGAAAGTAAGATGTTTTGCTGTTTTTTATCACTTTGTAGCTGTAAGTTAACCGACCATTTGTAACGTCACTGTCAGCTGAGACTGAAAACCAGCGCTGGATGTTGGCATTGATTTTATTATCTATGTCAATATTCAGCAATACGCTGAGTCTTGGATGGTTTGTGGTGAAAATGTAATAATATGTTATTGTTTGATGTTTTATTTCTTTTTATTGTTTTGTACCATTTTTGCTACAAATAAAGGATGTCTATGTCTAAAATTTGTGATTTTTGAAAAAATCTATAATAATATCCCATTCGGAAAAATATTCTGGGGCACCCTGTATATTTTGTGACAGCACTTTTAAATATGTGTGACATGTAATAATAGACAATCTTTTCCGTTCTTCGCTTCGAGATTTTGATTAAATGAGATCGATAGAAATAGTTTCAATAGAGTAATCATATTTTTGAGGAACAAGAAAGTCATTTTTATTACTAACAGCAGATTTGAAGGTTATAATTATAGTTTACCTGCAAATTTAATAGTGACACCTTTTCAGTTATTTTATAGAAAAATAATGGAACTAAAATTAGAAACTGAAGTTTTTTAAAGTAAAATTTGTGTGTTTATTGAATATTAAATCTATAGTGTCACTATTAAATATTCTGTGAATGAAAATAGAAGAAACCCGTCGAATTACCGACGCCTCGAGTCAGATCTGAACATCTAAATATATAAAAAATACTTTTTCCACAGAAAAAGTTGTAATATACATACAATATGTACTAAAAACAATATAAACATGCAATTAATATTTACATGACTTAATCTAACTATTATTATGACTATTAAAAATTGTTTTTATAACTTGACTGTATAAGATAGCTACGATATAGTAAGAATAATTATTAAATTTCATTTTCCCAAACGTTCTCTAGAGCCAGCTCGATTACATTCCTAAATTTCACATAATTTACATAATAGTACTCAATATACAAATGTTTTTGTTCGATTTAAAATCATTCCACGTTGAATTCATTTTTACACCATTCCGATGGTAGACCACAGAGTATATATCTCATTCAATATCCATGCCGATCAACAATCATACTATTCTGTCATCATACAAACACCATTACTTAGAAAGAGGAATATGTGTACGTTTTTGAGTCTCATTAGACATATGAGCGAGTTTAAATGAAATATTGATTTGAGTATAATTTATATTTAGAGTGCGGGGACAATGTCTAAGTTTGAGGATCAGTGTTCGGTCAGGAGGCGTACATGCGTTTGATGTCGTCCTTGTATCGCTCCTGGATGTCCTTCCGCTTGATCTTGAAGGCGGCCGTGACGAGCCCCATGTCGGGGGACCACACCTCGGTGCACAGTTTGACAGCCGCTGGAACTTCGAACTTTTCGAGACCGCCTGTAATAGAATATCTTACTTAGAAATGTTTATCTTTTTGTGTAATTTATGGTAACAAAGGAGAAACATTTTAAACAAAAAAACGACTTTCTTGCTTTATATTGTACTAGCTAACCCGCGTAACTTCGTCTGTGTCACAAAGGAAAACAATATATATAACAATATATAATGTCTTCCTCGATAATTGAACTTTCTAACACTGAAAGAATTTTTGAAATCGAACTAGTAGTTTCGGAGCCTACTCGAGACAAACAAACCTATTCTTTTTGTAATTGTAAAAAACCTAATGCTGCCAGCGAGAGAGAAGTTTAGAAGGAATCATAAAATAAAACTAAGAAAATAAAAGTTGTGAAAAAATGTACAAAAACGTCTGTGTTCGGCAATGGAATGTTCGAAATTCAAATAAGCGCGCCAACATCTATTCTCTATTACAATTCAAAAAGTATTTACACAAAAGAGGTTTAAATAATAAATATTTAAACTATTTATAAATGGCGCTATCGTTGATTCTGTCGCCTACAATAATATTAGTATAGATTTAAAAAAGATAATATTATTATGTTTATTTATGGATGAAGGCTGTACAAGTTCTTTCATATTTTTGCCGACTATGATATTGTAAAAATCCTAACAAAGTTCTAACATTCAATAGCTCTCCTGTAATATTACGTTTTATTACTTATATGGAAACGCAATAGGCTATTTCACCCCATTTTTTTTCTATTTTAATTTAATCATAAAAACCTATAAAAAAAACTAGATTTTTTTTTTAGCCAAGTTAGGCTAAAATTTGCCATTTAAAATTTCAATTTCAAATTTGGCGTAAAAACGTCGCGAAATGCACCGCCATCTTCTAACGTCACTTTTGCGTCACTCACAGAGTAAACAGCGGTGTAGACACTACAATTTGCTGAGGGGTTTACTGTAGAGGTGACGTCATATTACTAGCCATCATGGCGGATAGCGTTTTTGACATTCGAAGCACATATAAAAAAACACGAATTTTAAAATTGGAATATAAAATATATTTTGCGTTTTATGAGTAGAAATCAACATTACTCACTTAGTTTTTCGTAAATCTATCAAAGTATGATAATCTTATAGTTTTATTAGCTCGGTGCGTAATAGCCTATTACAGTTGTGTGTACGTACATTTCCTAGCATGATCAGCCAGCTCGGCCACCACGGCCCTCTCCAGCGCGGGCTCGGCGTACAGCGCGGTGAGGTCGGTGAGGTCGGTGAGGTCGGCGGCGGGCAGGGCGAGGCGCTCGGCCAGCGCGGCGAGGCGGGCGGCGTGCGGCACCACGAGCGCCACGGTGTACGTCTTGCTGCTGTCGCCGTACACGCAGATGTTCTCGACTATAGGACAGGTCTTCAATTCTGCTTCGACCTTGCCCAGTGAAACGTATTCGCCTGCTTGGAGCTTGACTAGGTCCTTTTTGCGGTCTGGAATTAAATTTAGTGTTGGTGAAACGGATTCGGGATTGTATTAGAGAAAGTGTTAAACTAAATTATTATCCACCCTGTATATTTGATACTCTTCTTATTCTAAAATAATAAATTCCTATTCTGCTATTGTAAAACTCTTTCTGATAAAGAATAACATTTTTAAATTCCTAAATATGTAACATAGCATTAAGTCTAAACTATCAGAAATAGAGGGACAATAAAAAACTTGAGAGGTGTCAAGGGACACCCAGATGGAACGAAGTTCCTTTCGATTAATTAGTGAGACTGACTTCATTTTGTAATAAAATTTTATTATTAGTTAGTTTAAAACGTCTGTCTCTCTTCCTAAGACAAAATAAGAAATTGTTTTATAAACTATTTTGGTCACAACGCCATCTAGCAATAATCATCTAAAACAGAAAAGTGTCGTGACAACTTTTTCATAAGAATTTCCGTCTTTCGATAACGCGCGACAAGGAACTTCGTTCCAACAACCCCGCATAATTCCGTTCTAATGTCTATTCTCAGCCGGGAAAAGGACACTAAGTGTGAGCGGCAAAAGATTTAAGTGCAGTTCGATTCCCACATACCTATCTACGGTTTTGGTCTACCTATATGGGAGTTGAACCGCACTAAAATCTCCAACCACTCACACTCAGTGTATGAATCCCGACTGAGGCCAAAACTCAGCACGGAGTTATGCGAAACCTTATCTAGCTGGAAATTCGACAATTTCATCGGACTATCAAAAAGTTATCGGGGTGCAACCATCGTACTCAACTCACCAATAATCTTAATACATCCATCATCATGCAGCTCTCCTATATCCCCCGACTTGAACCAGCGCCGGCCCTCGGCGTCCACGAACTCCTCCTTGGTCTTGACGGGGTTCTTGTAGTAGCCCTCCGCTACACAGTCGCCGCCTATTATTATTTCACCCTGGAAGTAAATACAGTGTTAAAATCACTTGCACTATTATTAAACAGGTTCTTACAAACTTATGGGTTCTTAAAAATCTAGTTTTGAGGCGGTAGCCGATACTGTTAGTGTGGTGTGTCGAAATGTGAGTTCGAGTTCCAGTGGTACCGGCAGACGAACGAGAAAGAGGGTAGACAGATTTGTCTGCTCTTAAATGACCTACCCGCAGTTCCTCAGTCTTCCCGTGATCATGGCGCTTGCAACAGCTGAAATATCGGGACCGCTCAATTCAAAATAATCGTGGTAAGAACCCGTTTAGTAATAGTGTAAGTGATGTAGATAACCGCGAGTGTTTAAAGAAATTTACTGTGTTAAAATATTGAGTATGTGAGTAGTGAATGTTTCGTATAACTCTACTCCCACCGGCTTTCCGTTCTAAGTCTATCGGCAAAAAAATCTTATCTACAATATTTAAGTTATTTCCTGTATATAAAGTAAAGTTCTGGTACACCCTGCATTTTACTAATGCTGTGATAATGACTTCAAGAAGATGCAGTTGATTCCTAATCTTTATAATTTAATCGCGAATAGTCGTAAATATCTTAAAATTAAAGGTCGTAGACCTATCGAATTTCGGCTCATACTAAAAGGGCAAACAGAGGCCTATTTTAGGCCATCAGGTTTCTATAAGCACGCAACATTCACGCAACTTTTGTCAAAACGTTTGCACGATTTTTGCGAATAAGAATATGCAAAAACATGGTCGTATTCATCGTATCTGTAGTATGTATGTGTGCGTACCTGCGGGTAAGGTTTGTTGGAGACGCGGTAGTTCCCCTCGTCCCAGTCGGTGAGCGTGAGATGCGAGCCGGCGGCGGGCGCGCCGACCCTCCCGGTGGAGCGGTCGTGCGAGTCCATGACGGTGCCGCACGACGTGGTCTCCGTGAGCCCGTAGCCCGCCACCACCGAGCAGCACAGGCAGATCTTCACCTGGAACGAGGAATGTCTCATTAAAACAATTAACTATTGTTTTACAGCTCAAATAAATACAAACAAAATTAGCGTTTTAAACGTGTTCAACATACGCGTGAAATTGTGTCACTGTGCGATGGTCAAAAAACAAGAAAGTACTACATATGATCAGTTAATAATACAGCAATAATAAACCGATATTTTTAAAAGAATATGTTATTTTAGTTTTCAAAATTCATTCGATTATTTTTACTATAGACAAACGAGCTGGCGGGACCACTCGATCTTAAACGAAAAGACTATAGTTCTTCTGATTAGAAACTATTTTTTGATGTTATAATAAAACTGGTTAATAGAGACAGATCGCAGTATATGTAATACCTGTAGATGTGTGTCGGGTGAGAGCGGCGCGCCGCCGGAGATCATGAGTCGCACTCGACCGCCCAGTAGAGCTCCCACTTTACGGAATATCTATAACAACACATATTCAATAACTATCGGTTTTATAACACATACTTAAACATCAGTTAAACACTATACAAATGTAAAATAAACCAGACGTTTCTTATTCGCTGTCAAAGATTAATACGACTTTATGTGACGAGTATGCAACCACGAGTATGTATGTAAACTGACTTCATTTTCTAGTAAATCAAAATTATTTTCTTTCACTTTCATGTTTTATTAAAGAAATATAGTAAAAATGATCACTTCATATTAGAGCTAATAATTAAGTAATTAACCTAAAGAGCATAAAAGAACATAAACATACATTATAAAAAAGTTGTATGTACACAAAAGTATCAAGTACGTACCAAGTATAAAAACATACTAGGTATTGCACTAAGTATGTACGTACTACTACGTACTACTACGTACCAAGTAGTCGAGTACGGGCGTGTCGTACCCGCGCTTCATCCAGGTCTGCTTGTAGCAGTAGGCCCACTTGAACAGAGCCGACGCGAACTCACCGCTGCGACTCACTTTGTCCGTTATTCCCTTGCTGATGCGGTCCATTATTAACTGAAAAAGATATTGTTACATATAACAAAAATAATCATTAGAAGTTAGTCCAAGACACAAGAGACTCACAGGTTAGTTTTAAAAGAGACAGAGAATGCTGTGTGTTTACGTGCTGCACCAAAAACTTTTCACCAATTTGTTTATTGTCCAGACGATTTTAATAATTAGTCAACAATCTGTTTTAAAAACTACTCGCAAAAAACCTAGCATTTACATTTTATAATTTAAGTTTACAAATTACAAGTTGACTCAGACAATTCATCTAAAACGTCTGTCATCTCTTGTACTATATTACATATATTGTAGGTTGGGTGTTACATTTAATTAATTTTGATTTAATAATTTAATTCCATAAGTTAATTTAGTTTAATTTATGAATTCTAAATTTAATTGAGTATTGTTATTGTATTGTTTCTTTCTTATTTCTTTTTGTATTCTGTTCAAGTATGGTTATTGTTCTATTTTGCTAACCTTGTAATTGTTTGTTGTGCACTATCTCCAATTTGTGTGTTAATTAACGGTGGAAACGTTTGTAGTCAATGTGTAAGTTATGTAATCATGTCCTTATAAGTTTTAAAGTGTACTGTTGTTTCCTTTAATAAAAAAAACTTGAGAGGTGTCAAGAGACACCCGGATGGAACGAAGCTCCTTTCGATTAATTAGTGAGGGAATTATATTAAAATTTTATTTTTTTATGTTATAATAATTAGTTAGTTTAAAACGTCAAATAAAATATTTTAATCACAGCGACATCTAGCGATAATCATCTAAAACAAAAAAGTGTCATGACAATTTTTTCATAAGAATTTCCGTCTAGCCCCCTTTCGATAACGCGCGATCAATAGCAGTAACATTATTTACCGGTACAGTGGTGATGCAGGTTGGTCGGAGTATGGTGGCGTCTCCCTTGGTTCCTTTCATTATTTTACTTGACGAGTCCAACATTGTGAGGGGAGTTGAATAGCCGATTGGTACACCTGGAAATAATAATACAAATGTTTTATTAAATGAGACATGAGGCGCAATGTTGGTAGACTCCCCACAAGATGGACCGACGATCTGGTCAAGATCGCGGGAGGTCACTGGATGCAGATATGTATGACTTATAAGGAATTTCAAATAAAGATTCTAAATTATAATTAACTAGCTGATTCTGGGAACTTTGTCTGCATCAAAAAGGAGTTTAAGCAGAACAATTATTATTTTACTTTTAACTTATTATTTTAATTAAAAAATTGTATTGTAACTTAACCTACAAAAACTCAAAATGAATTTATACAATAGAGTTTTTGTATTGAATAGAATGTGTTATAATGTGTACCTCCGATGATACACAGGTTCTCTGCGAGCAGCTCGAACACGTGCGCGAGCGGCAGGAAGCCCATGAGCAGGTCGTGGCGGCGGATGGGGATGGCGTCGGCGAAGGCCTTGAGCGTGGCCAGCATGTTGCGGTGCGACAACACCACGCCCTTGGGGACGCCCGTGGAGCCCGACGTGTACATGATGATGGCCGTGTCCGATGCTGTGGGGGGCACCGGCTCTGAGGATAGTGAACACGTATATTAGACGATGTCACAGCTGTGGCATGATGAAAGATTTAAAAATCGTCTCCTACCTTCATTTCGGTAACGATGAATTAAATGAAAATTAAAACTACGTTTCAAGCCATTTTTCGAATTTCGTTTCAGTGCGCGAAAACAGCCCATAATGTCATGGCGTCTTGTTAGACGTCACGCTTAGGTAAACAAACGCAAATGTCATGGCGCAATCAAAAAAGAACGCCAATTATATGTTACCTAATAGTGACGTCATCCGATATTGTTGACGTTTCGGGCAAAAAGGCCGATTGTAATAAATTAATGTTTATTAAAAATCTTATTAATCTAAATTTAAAAAAAAAAAACCAATTCATTGTTTTGAATTCTTTTAATACCTATTTAGTTTCCTGCATATCATTAATTCCAATATTTAATACTGTCGTCATGTCCAACCCCTACAGTATAATATGTAATCTATTACACTCCATGACATTTCCAAAAAGTAGTGTGGCGGCTACCAAACTCCGCCTCTTTTGGTTTTCTTTTCATCAAATAAAAAGTTCTTGATAATGACAGACATGAACTGTCAATTGTAAATTTTACTCATCATTGTATAGAGCTCTTTTATTGTTTTCTTTTATTTGTAAATAAATCTATAAACCCACGCAATATTTCTTTCTTCGGGACGATTTCAATTGATACATTTGTTAAAAACAAAAATATTGTAAAACAATGTTAAAAAAAAAAACAATATATTTAAATTAAAAAAAAGACATGCCCACTGAGTTTCTTGCGCCGGTTCTTCTCAGGACGGAGGCGTAATTTTAGCGAACTGGTGGTAGAACTTTTGATTTTATTTTTGACTTTCAAAATGTATGTGTGTCCACATCTACTTTGAAAATAAATGATTTGACTTTGACTTTGATCACTTCGACATTTTCATCGTCCCGGAAGTAGCTTTAAATCTAAAATATTTTTTAAATCTGTTTAGCGAAACCAAAAATACCTACAAACGAGAGTAAGAAGACTATCGGCTATTCCTTGATGTAATAAAACAACAAAGTCAAATTTTACACGTAGCCCAACCCACCACAACACAAAACCCAATTTTGGTAGCATCTCAACTCACCAATCTTAGACTCCTTGCCCATCTTCACCACGTTCCTGTAGCCCACGATCTTGATGCCCTCCTTGAACCCTTGCGTGTCCGTCTCCTTGAGCTGGTCCTCCATGAAGACAATGGTCTCGACCCGCGGAGTCTTGGCGAGGATCTTCTTGAACTTGGGCAGGAGGTCGTGTGTCGTGATGACGGTGGATACTTCTGTCTCGTTGATGCCGTGAGCGATGGCATCGTCGCCGAGAGTGGCGTAGATTGTTACCACTGTTGGCGAGGGGATGAATGAGTAATGGTGGTGGCGAGTGTATGGTTCAAGTCGATTCGTATCGGGTTCCTTTGGGATTTGTTTGTAATAGATATTTTAATTATTGGGTAAAACTTTGTTAAATATTTTATTTAATCGACTGTTACAACATATTGTATCTAAAGACAAGCTTTATATAAAATTTTATAGACATGGTACTGAATATTGAAGTACCTAAAGTTGTCCATAATCTAACAAGATTTATTCACTATGTGTTTACGTTCATATTATTCAGTATTATTGTCTCTGTGTGTGTGTGAGTATGTGTGAGATGCGTGTGTGTGTGTGTGTGTGTAACATACCCGGTATACTCTGCTTGAAGCACCCATGCGCTGCGATCATCCACTCGGCGCGCGTCTCGGCGAACATGACGATGTTCTCTCGCGGCCGACAGCCGAGCGCGCGCAGTCCGGCGCCGAAGTCGCGAGCCTCGGACTCGACGTCGGTGTACGAACGCCAAATGTACTCGCCCATTTTGAACTGAATACAACAGACTTTTATAAACATCGGAATGTCCAAATAGCCTTCGCAACATTCCTAGTAAAGCATGGAATGTGGAAGGAAGATTTTACGCGTCGAATGATTCGATAGATCGCATATTACGATGCCTAAAAACTTTGAAAAGAGGATATACTTTAGCACTTTCGTAACCTATGATAACAAGTATGAAATATCTTTTAAAATCCATAGCAATACTCCCCCCACCTTATTAGGGGGGTATTGGAATCGAATATCTTTTTAACTTTCACTCTGATATATAATAATAAGTAACAGTAGGTATTACGCAATACAAAAAATTTAATGGACATCTGCGTCCTCATGATCACGACAGTAAAGTAGAAATTGACTTCTATACCCCTATAAATCTAGTCAATTCTTCCCCATTTCCTATCTTTCCCGCAGTCAGACGAATTTACAGATCATAAATGTTTACCGTCACTCGTGGACCTCTGTTTCTGTGAAACCACCACAATCTATCTTAAAGAACTTCCCGTCGTTCACTAACCTTTTTAAAGACCCGTCCATTCGGCTGCGGCTCGTCCTCCTCGCTGAGCACGGCTCTGGTCCCGAGGCAGGGCTTCTGTCCCCAGCGCTCGGTGGCGGCGCGCAGCATGCCCTCCATGCTGGTGACTCCATCGCGGACGAGACGCAGGTGCAGGTCGCAGGGCGGGGTGAGGGGACTGACCGTTATGCTGTTGTCGGTCCTTCTTATTATACGAGCCTAGAAAGTCGAGTTATAAATAAGTATGTGATGAGCAAAACATTTCACCTGTCGCCTATAGATATGTGGGATGTTTTCTCAAAATTGTATTTTTACGTGGGGTTGTCATTTTCGATGTTAACGAAAGAAAATTAACCCAAAATATTATTGCATAAGGATATTACTTCCTACATTTGTTGCTTATTGCCACCTAGACAGTCGACTTTACGATACAACTGATGGTAAGTGGTTGCTTTGCAATGTCAGTGTAACATGCTAAGCTAAGTCCTAGCTTTTGTATTACCTTTATTCTTCTTGACAGTGCCCTTTTCCGCCAGGGTCTTTGCATGAGGAGGTGGATCGGGAAGGTGATCACATCGAAGACGAGTGCGACCGTTCGTATCGTCTTCAGCACCGCCGAAACCCACCAAGAGTCCGGCCTGAAAAAGAAAAAATTCATTAGAGAAAACTAATGTGCAAATTTAGGAGAGGTATATGTCCAACAGTGGACGTTACGTTCTGATGATGAAGCGAGATTAATGTCTCTAAATTGAAGATAAGGTTTTTTGATAACTTAAAGTTTCTTTAAAAAACGAAAATAATTAAAAAAAAATCTCTTAGAATCTAAACCAATCAGTCATGAAATACAAAGACTACATTTTCGATCTGAAACTCAGCTAACACCAGCGAATTAAAGGCGATAGGGGCAACAATGTTAGACAACCCGCATCCGGAATCTAGCTGAGAGGAAACCAATCAAAGCAGACGAAGATCCGCTCTGATTCTGTCAATTATACTTTAAGTTACATAGTATATAGCAAAACGGTTCCGCAAAGTATGTATTATACACATTTTATTTATTTTTTTTTATTTATTCTACAAAAACTATCATAACATCATTACAGTTAAAACCAAGAAGACGTTATGAGTACTTAGACATTAAATTAAATATTAAATTTAACAATCACATATATTTAACAAAATAAAACTTAAAAACTAGAAGACTTAGTTTCTAATAATACTCGAGCAGTTTCTGCGAAGTGCGACAGGCTACAAGTGAAAATATCACAATCATTAGCAATCAAATTTATAAATCTTATGGCTCGTGACATGGGAGCATATCTAAGTAAATTAGTCCTTGCATGTGGTTCCTTCAATAGCATCGGACGACGTCTTACTACCACACTTCCCCTTGGCGCCTGTAGCTGTAACGCTTCCAGTACCTCGGGATTGTGCATCATACCGCGTAACACTTGAAATACATAAATAACTAAATGGATATCTCTCCTCACCTCAAGACGATTATACCCGACCATGCCCATCACGAACAATCCCGGGTACATTAACGGGTAATAGGGATAAACCCCATATTCTTTAAAATATAAGAACCGAAGAAATTTGTTCTGTATTTTTTCGATCATACTAGTATACTTGGCTTCGTGAGGGCTCCAAATGAGAGAATTAGTCTCTAGACGGCTACGAACGAGTGCATTATATAAAGTTTTTATTGTCATGCTGTTTTTAAAATGTTTACATTGACGAAGAATGAAACCTAAATTCTTAAAAGATTTTCTGCAAGTAATATTAATGTGATTATGGAACGACATTTCCGGTACCATTTCAACTCCAAGATCTCTCAAGTTTTTCACCCGCGGTATAATGACAGTGTCTAACGAGTATTGATAATCGAGAGGATTACGTAATCGACCGTATGTCATTACACTGCATTTTGAAACGTTAAAAAATAGACGATTGTCCTTGCTCCACTGCAACACCCTATCAATGTCCTCCTGCAGATCTTGACAGTCCGAAGTACTTGCAACTGACATAAATAATTTTAAATCATCCGCAAATAATAGGCATCTGGCCTTTTTTATAACCCCTGGGAGATCATTGATCATTAAGATAAACTCCAGAGGACCAAGGTTACTACCCTGACTCACGCCCGAGTAAGTAGAATACGGCTGAGATTCATAGCCGCAGTAGTCGACGTACTGCCGGCGTTCGCTTAGATAACTAGCAAAGAATGTCAGTAGATGTGGAGTAAAGCCCACAGCCGCCAACTTCCCCAAAAGTACATCATTATCAACGGTGTCAAAGGCTTTGCGGAAGTCGAAGTACGCGGTGTCAACCTGACCACCGGCATCAATAGCCGGTGCCAGGTAAGTAACAAAAGACATTAGGTTACTCGACGTACTTCGACCTGGTCGGAAGCCATGCTGCGAATCTGTCAATCGAGCACTTACCTGTGTATAAATACAATTGTGTAATGCCGATTCAAATATCTTTGCGAACGTCGACAACACTGCCACCGGTCTATAGCCAGAAACGTCAGAATTTGAACCTCCCTTTGGCACTGGAATCACTCTACTAATCTTCCACTCATCCGGGTAAGTACCCTCCTGAAGAAATAAATTAAAGATGTGCAGTAAGGGCAATTCAAACACTGAGCGACAATCTTTCACAATGTAAGGTGGTATCCCGTCAGGGCCGGTGGAAAACTTTGACTTTAGGCGCCTAAGCGCCGCGCGAACATTGGCCAAACTGAGCTGACCTATGTGTACTCGCGAAGCACCAGCTCTCGGTCCGCCAACGCGCTCCGCTTCACTGGGATCCAGCATCGGTCGCGTCGTACTGTACACTGAGTGGAAGTACGATGCAAAGGACTCTGCACATTCCTCCTCACTCAGTGTCAAACCATCTCTTGTAATTTTGTTTTTATTTCGGTTTGACTGCTGACATCTAACATAATTCCAAAAGGATTTTGGATCCTCCTTGACATTAGCTTGCAACCGATGCTGGTAATCTTTGTATGCAGAATTAATTTTGTTCTTAACTTGAGTACGATAATTCGAAAATATTTCGTAATCAGTGGATCTTCCTGTTATTTTATATAGTTTGTGGGCTCTCCACTTGCGTTTAATATCTTGTATAAGATCAGATGTATACCAGTTCGGGTAGTCGTATTTTATACTACTTGAATGTGTATTACTTTTGAAAGGAGTATATTCACTAATTGTATCATTCACTATCGAATAAATATAGTTCAGAGCTGAAGTCGCATCTTGAATTTCATATAATGGATTCCAATCAGTACTATGAAATCTACAATACAGATCGAAGAATTGGCATTTCTTAAAATTCCATTTCTGTTTAGACTTTCCTACATCTTCTAAATATTTTGATTTTGATAAATCTCTGAAGCGGGAATTTACTATTATATTAGCTACTAACGGCGGATGATGACCATCCACATCTACTAAAGGTTCATCAGACAATTCAACTTGTAAATCACTTTCCACAAAATTTGTTAACACCAAATCTAAAATTCTATTATTAATGTTAAGAATACTATTTACCTGTCGAAATCCACAGAAAGCACTCAAATACTCGAGGTAATAATGTGTTTCCATATTAGCCGACGGCATATTAAAATCTCCTACTACCAACACTTTATTATATTTAACACAATTATTTTCTAAAATGTTAAATAGTTTTACATATTCATTAACATTACATTTCGGAGGAATATAAACAACACAACACAAGAATAAGCATTGATTATTCAAATGCACGGTTGCACACACTATTTCAAACGCGGCTGCGTCTACACTGTCCAACGAAACGCGTTTTATATCTAAACGCGGCGACGTTGCTATTAACACTCCGCCTTGCTTACGTCCATCTGCTCGATCACAACGCAACACTGTAAACTCTGGCGGAAAGAGTTCTCCATCAAGTAAAGAATCATTGAGACCCGTTTCTGTGATAGCAAATAGGTCATACGACGATGACATTAGGTTGGTATACAAAATACTGGTTTTAGTTCTCAATCCGCGAACGTTTTGATAATAAACTCGAACACACTTATTTGTACTTTTAGGTGCTGTTTGACGATTTGCGTTTGTTTCGAAACCAAACCCATTCATTAAACTGCGTATTCAATGGCCAACTATCAATAGAGTGGATTTTATCAAATTCCTTTTCTGGGACTCCGATCATGAAGCTTGCGTAGTCCCGTTTAGTCTTTGGAATGATTTTCTCCACTTTAATATCTTTCGACCCACAAATATTCGTGACGTGATCTGCAATCACCTCTTCACTCGTGTCAGGATGCAGCGACCAGACATGCAGAAACTTCTTCCTCTGCACTGCTTGCAAAGATGATATATTCCCATTCCCTCCAAACTGGATTGGATGTTGAGTTTTTTTCGTTTTTTTCCGGTCACTCACTATCTTCCACTCTTCAGCATCGTTTACAGGTTCAGAAACTCCAGTTGTTACCAAGTCATCATCTTTTTTTTCAATAACATTAAAACGCTCTCGCTTATGGAGTGTAGACTCGCCCTTTTTTGCACCTCGATCGTTTGCGCGGCGAGTACGTTCCGTTATTTTGTTTTGCGATGACACTGTCAGCTGCAGTTCAGATTCAGTGGACCTGCTCGCACTCGGTGTAATTGGCTTTGGAAGTAGGTTCTCTGTCTCACTCAGCAACTTTAGTGACAGCAATTCGTCCATCTTGACGGAAAGATTTCTAATTACCTGCATCTGTTCACCGATGGTAATATTATTGTTTTCAATTACCTTCTGTAGATGGTCCAATTTTGTATTTTGTGCCTCAATTAGCGCTGACTGAGCTGAAACCTTTGCTGTTAACGCTGCTAGTTTTTTCGACAGATCACTCGATCCACTTTCTACGTTAGTTTTCGACATATTTGCCGAATATAGTTGAAAAATTTATTATAATATTATGTAGTATGTTCAAATTTGTGCAACATCTCATTTTATGAGATGGTACATCGTGGTCATTATCAATTAATATGTGCCATGGAAAAATCTGTTTAAGACTTAGTTTGGACGCAGACTTATTAGTATAAGTACATTTGCAAAACCGAATCGTATGAGTGGAAGAATTCACAAATCTCGTAATCTTTTATGATTGATATTGTACACTTTTACACATGAGGATCATGAATACTTTGAAAACAAAAAGTTTGCGATACACTGGAAATATCAATACCACACAGAAACCAAATAACGAATACAACGCCGTACTATAGAATACAAATACTTATTGAATACAAACTTTCATTCCGAAGCTAGCAAATACCTATAAACCTTTATTTAGTTCATGATAGGTAAACAAACTCACTTGTAAACGATTACCGTCGCAAATAGGCTAGGACATAGTCGTTACAGTTTTCTTTCAACTACCTTCAAAGTCCCTAACAACAAGCGACTTATCGACGAGAGATAAAACCATTTCCTCTACATTGAAGGGTCAGTTATCATTGTAAGGTCAGTATCGAGAACGGATGCAGCGATGCGTTTCGACCATGACCCTCGAACCGTTACTGATATCGCGATCATTTCGGAAAAACCGAAATATTTCAATATGATCTTTATTTGTACTATAGTTAGAGTTTGAGTTGGCATGGCATTGTCCTGAATGTATGGCAATGATGTCCCTATTGCGGATTATATCTGACCCTACTAAGGACTATCTAATTCAACCATAGGTAATATGTATATGTTTGCCCCATAAGTGTAAAAGATTTTTATAGTGCATTTTTTTAATACGCAACACACTATTTTATTGCTGTTATTCAAAGTCAAAGTCAAAGTCAAATCATTTATTTCAAATTAGATGTGGACACACATACATTTTGAATGTCAAAAATAAAATAAAAAAAAAAGTTCTACCACCAGTTCGCTAAAATTACGCCTCCGTCCTGAGAAGAACCGGCGCAAGAAACTCAGCGGGCATGTCTTTTTTTAATTTAATATGTTTTTTTTTTTCTTTTTTTTTTTTATATTGTTTTACAATATTTTGTTTTTAACAAATGTATTAATTGAAATAGCTCTGGACGAGCACTTCATTCCCATTTTGTGCAGTCATTTATATAATCATTAAGTTTATAATATGCTTTACTGCATAGCCGTATATATATATTGTGTTTCTTATCGCAACAATTTATTTACGGCGCAGTACAATGCTATTTACAGTCATTAATTATATAGAATCTTAATTAAAAGAAAGAAAGAAAGTAAATTTATTCCACACACACAAAGAGGACACAAAAATATATACTATTAACACAAAAAAAAACATACAACTTTCGAATCTAACAACATATAACAAAATCTTAAAATGAGTATAACAGATAAGAAAAAATGCCAAGAGTTAAACAGTACTAAAACCGCTCATCGCTCCGAACACACCAGGAGTTATGCGGGGCGACACGATGCGTTACGCACTACAACGTTCTTTACCGTCGCGACGCCCCATTTTTTTTTTTTTTTTTTTTAGTTGGATAAAATCACCGGATCCCCGCCCGCACGCCAGAACCCAGCACGGGGTTATGAGGGACGGGGCGACGCGTTACGCCATGGGCACTCTTTCCCGTCGCTCCGTCCCCGGACGCCGAACCGGTAGCCGCCGGCGAATACGGCCACCGGCTCTCTCGGTCGGCGGGCTTTCCGAAGCCCGCCAAGATGGGACCGCGTGTCACCCTCCCACGGAATACCCCGCTGGGTCAGAACCAGCGTGGGTCGGGGAGTACGCGGTTTACCATCCCCCGGTTGCTCTGACGTAAGGGCGTGTTGAGCGAGACACGGCACCTTCTTGGGTCCCCGCTCGCACTCGCATGCGTTGGGGACCCGAAACTCTTAGGGGGCCAGAATCCGGGCCAGACCCCGGTCCCGACCCCCTGCGCGACGCCCCTAGGAGAATTTGTCTAATCAGGCCTATGTAAGTAAATGTAATTTCTTTATAATAAAGTTACAATTAAAGGGCAGTGAAGCGGACAGATAAACCTTGAACATTGTACCTCGTACAACCTAGTTCAGATCACGAGGGCAATCAATGGCGGAAAAACTACTGTGCAACTTTTATAAAACGTGTAACAATTATTTAAAAACCTGTTTGTTGTTTTATACTTAATTATAAGACTTCAATAAGTAAAAAATATGTTATTAGTCTGTAAGCTTTCCTTAAAAATAAATAAATAAATAAATAAATAGAAGTAATGCTTATTAAGTTAAACGGTCTTCTTCTTTAGCTCTATAAATAGGTTTAAGAGAGTTATCAAAGAACGGCTATGCAGTAAAGCATATTATAAACTTAATGATTACATAAATGACTGCACAAAATGGGAATGAGGCGCTCGTCCCGGACCATTTCAATTGATACATTTGTAAAAAACAAAAATATTGTAAAAAAATATTTAAAAAAAAAAGAAAAAAAAAACAATATATTTAAATTAAAAAAAAAGACATGCCCGCTGAGTTTCTTGCGCCGGTTCTTCTCAGGACGGAGGCGTAATTTTAGCGAACTGGTGGTAGAACTTTTGATTTTATTTTTGACTTTCAAAATGTATGTGTGTCCACATCTACTTCGAAAATAAATGATTTGACTTTGACTTTGCTCTACCTTATCCCTTTCAAATGGGGTCGACGCAATGTTTTCTCTCTCCATTCATTCCTATTTTGGCATAAGTCCTCTGTCACGTGGCAAATTTTCATATTATCTTCTTTCACTTTCACTTCACACTTCTTTATTAAGTTAAACGGTATTCATCTAATATAATATATTATAAAGGCGAAAGTTTGTAAGTATGGATGTATGTTTGTTACTTTTTCACGTAAAAACTACCTACTGAATGGATTTGAATGAAACTTTACCACAATATAGCTTATACATCAGAATAACATATAGGCTACAATTTTTAAACCCCTTTGTAACGCAGACGAAGTTGCGCGGGTCACCTAGTACTAAATATTTTCATTTTTAAATTCATTATCATCTGCCCGAAGTCCAATAATGCTAGACATAGACCTTCCCCAAACCTCGCTACATTGACCAGTCCCGCGCATCCATTGACTTTTAAAATTCAATTTTACCTCACTACTCACGAGATATTTATTCTTCACTCCTAAAAAAACTTTCGTATTTAAAACACCAGCAATAAATATCAAACGAGCAGATGTAAACTCTAATTAATTATCCATTTATAGAGTATAAAATACCATTAAATGTACACCATAATTACTCGTTACAGGTGAATTTAAGCAGGTGTATTAATGTGCAAAAACTACGTGACATTTAAACATGAAAAGATCATGAACAATAAAAATACCTATTACAGAGTAATACTTCATTAACATCGAAATGTCTGTAAAGAGTCGGGGTAGTGGATTACTTGTTTTAAATTTATTTGTTTCTCTTAAATATTTTATAGTGACACGGTCTTTATTTGGATCATAGAAAGGTCCTTAAAGGTCGTGCGTAGCCTCAGTGTTCCCTGACATTGCAGAGGTCCATGAGCGACAGTAACTACTTAAGAACCACCTATGGTCCTTGGACTCGTCTGCCTACATGGCAATTAAAAAAAAACCAACATCACATTTAAAATGTCAAATAGGAAGTTAGGTTTAACAGAGGAATCAATTCAGTATATCTAGACATCCAAATCTACCTGTTCAGATACAGACGACTAATCTTTTTTATCATAACTCAGGCCCAAACCATAGTTACATAACCCTCGTGGCAATCTACATAAATAAATAATACATTAAAACCATTCATCTGACACCAGAATCATTCATATTGGTCCAGCCACACTAAATAAAGTTCTGAAAGGAACAAACATAAAAAACATACAGACGAATTGAGTACTTTTTGGATGGCTGTCAAAAAAGTTAAAAAAAAGTCAAAAGGTGTGTCGCTGTATGAGTTTGAGTGGTACTACCCAAAAGCGAACGAGAAAGAGGGTAGACAGATTTGTTTGCTCCTAAATCTACCCGCAGTTCTCGTGATCATGACGTTTGCAACAACGTGAAAATATCGAGACCACTCAATTAACCCTTTCACGCTCACAGGAAATATTTTTCCCTTCTACAAAAATCGTTATTGTCTAACGTAGGTGCGTTGTGTTAAAAAGTTTCCCATGAAATTAAAAGGAAAATTAAATTTGTACACCCTACAATGTTTTTCTAGTGATAACTCTTACTTTACAGAATAACTTAAATATTGTGTAGTATTCGCATATTTAGAGTCTCAGCCATCTTATTGTCCTGAGAGGGTTGATTAAATATCGTGATAAGAACCCGTTTATAATGCATGAAAGTTAAAAAGTTTCAATCTATCCAATTCGTATCAACAGTGAAGCGTTGTACAATATAATCGGGAGTATAGAACGGAAACTATAAACGATGTTGGACAACACTAGATACCATTTTATCTGTTCAAGTGTTATAGCGGCGGCTTGTTTCGTCTATTGTAGGATACTTGACATTTATGTAACAATAACGAAGAGATAAGTGTATTTTATATGCTTTTAAAAAGTTTAGCTTTATTATTATTGTAGAGATTAAGGTATATTGTAATAGTTATTGAATTTATGTTGCTGCAACTCATAAATCGACCTTTTTTGGACCGTGATCGGCATATGAACTGATAAGGGTTTGGGTATCAGATGAACAGAACTTCACACAATTCAACGGAACTCAGCTGCTCAGCCTACCCTTACCTTTTTCTATTTGATGAAAAAGCGTATAGATTACCCAAGTTTTCTGTCTCCCCTATTTTATTAAAATTCAAATTCTATACTGAAATTCTCCATCTCTGTGTTTTATAGGAGACGTTAAGAAACATGTATAGATTGTGTGAATAATTATTTGAAAATGTTCGGCATGACAGGTACTATCAGCCTCATTAGTGCATGCTCATTTTTAAAACGGTATCGCATGGGTACCTACAAGTTGCACTTATTACCTTTTACAAGAAGTAAATAAATAGTATTAACATATGATTGTACGTAAGTATAAGATACAGCAGGTAACAAAACCTTAGACAAGGTTAAAACGATAACACTACAAGTTTATGTGTCAATAAGTTTACCAAGACGTTTATAACTGCAAGAAGGTAATAGTTAAACGTATTATCATTACGTAACACTGGAATAACTGGTAGCAGGACGAAAGAGAAAGTGGTACGGATGCAGTCGACCTGTCTACGATATCTGGGCTAGTTGCACTATGAAACCACATGTGTAGTATTACTATGAGCTAACGTCCTTAATTATATGCACGCTATAACTAATTGAGGAGTAGGAAGATACGATTCAAAATTTTTAAGGTAAAAGTGAGAATCCTACTTAAAGAAAAAGAAGCAGAGAAGACAAATGCTGAATTTGAAACAATAAGGATGATGGAAATGTATTACAAAGATGTTTTAAGTGAAGAACTACACAAAAAAGATATATCAAAATATGTAGAAAACATGAATAAACAGTGTTAATGATCACGGTGAAAATATTATGTACAATTGTTTCCACAACAAACGTCCCAATACTAAAACATTTACCAGAAAATCCGTTCTTGATAAACACATATAAAACCTACAAAGTAAATTTATAGTCCAATTATCTAATGCACTTACTTCCATTCAGCGTAATATGCCATTGTACGTCCTGTTTGTACGATGATCGGTCACACACTGAAGATTAACAGTGGATTTTAATTATCTAGTAATAACATCAACAAACCTATATGTGGATCGAATGATATGTGATAACTATACTTGATATGACCGAAGTCCAATGTGAATGAAAATGTAGCTGATAAAGCTGAAATTATGAGATGTAAAGTTATATAATGTCCGGCTATGAACTTCCCCCTCGGTGTTTCTTGTCCTTCTTCAAACGAGGTTTGAGGAGAATCTTTAAAAGTCGGTAGCGGCATTACAAAGGTATTACCACGAGTATTACCGTAGTTAAACCACTTACGATCAAGTGGCCCGTTAGCTCGTCTGCATACATGGGATAATTTCTTCTATGTAATTAAAGACGCGATACTTAATCATATGAAACATTAGATATCTTTGAAACTGCTAATTGACTAAACTATTTGTATAAATAGATTTGAATAATCAGGGATAAAGAATATTAGAAAGTATCATAATTATTTATACTTAATTAATCATCAAATTTAGTAAATTTTTATCACAACAGATACAAGGATTAAGTTCTTCGGAAGCGGATACGATACAGACATGTTTTCAAAAATCATTAACTTAACACATGATTCACTAGTCTTATCTGATAATGTAATGTTAAATCCTACAAATCCCTTGATAAAGATTTTATTAATAATTGAGCAATCAAATGAAATCTGGTTGTTATGTCGCTTGATAATAAACAGACTGATAGTGTTAATTTGGTGTCAACTACCTTTATCTTTACAACTTCACAAAACTTGTTTAATATTGGATTAACAGGCAAATATAATAATGAAGTCTTTTCAATCTTCTTTTACTGTCTCTACATTTACTTCATTATTATTTTTTGACATTTTTATGAAGAAACATACACTTTTGCAACCTTCAACACAAACTATTAAGTATTTTGCTACTTTTTCTGCACATGACCTAACGTTTGTAGTCCATTAATCACCTACCACCTATATTTCCATATTATTATTATTTACAAAGTGACAATAAAACAGAAATAACTTTTATACATAAATACAATTTCATAACACAAAATATATAAAAAGTCGTACCAATGACTCATGAAATCTCAGAATTCAATTGATATCGTGAATCATATAAACCTTGATTTCCTGGTTTGTATTGTTTCTGATAAAGTTCTTGATAAAGTGGATATTTACAATAACAAAGATTAGGCGAAGGCTATAAAAAAACTAAAGGTAAATAACCTTCCTATTGATTTGGAGTTAGAACATAATGAGACAAATTTTAATCCCATATATCCTAACATCATGGTTTTGTAACTTACGACCATGAACCTGGGTAATAAAAGAAGATACCACCAATATTATGACTGCACTTGAAAGACAAGCCCTAAAGACAGCTAGTGAACCATCAAGTCCAATAAAACTTAAAGACGCTTTTAAACTGAATTAGTAAACATTTTAACTGTTATTTCTCCGTACAAATATCTAAAATTGAATTAAAAAGCGATTGAAACAATGTTGGAAAAGAAATAAGTCCAGATAACGAGTGTAGTTGGCTCGGTTCCAACTGAAGCTCGCGTAAATGCAGGCTGGTAAAGAAAAGAATTCAGTCTATATATTAGATTCGTTAGATACACGTGGAAATATCAATCTTATTGAAATCTAACTAGTAAACTTGGCCTAGATATCTCAGATATTTTACTTTTATCAATATATATTTATTCGTTAAGGTAAATAGACAATAACATCTACATTGAACAAATTATCGATTGCTTTGTAACTTCTATATCCACGCATATAATAAAACATTTACCACGTCAGAGCCATAATAAAATGATTCAAAATGCAAATATTTCACTCAGAACACTGTCCTCCAAATTGTTTTTTATTTACATGCAGTAGTTTTCAGTAAGTGAAGATGCACACACTATTTCTTTGTTATTGCTTATATTATCAATGTGTGAATTTAAAATGTATTCTATGTAGAAAACTCCGGACACCCGAATAGAACGAAGTTCCTTTCGATTAAAAGATATCTTATAATTTCCTAACGTAACGCGCGATAAGGAACGTGTTTTAAAAGATTTTGATCACAGCGCCATCTAGCGATAACCATCTAAAACAAAAAAGTGTCGTGACAACTTTTCGTAACATTTTTTTCCGTCTAGCCCCCTAAGATAACGCGCGATAAGGAACTTCGTTCCAATAAAGTCAGAAACTATTATCAAAATAACACAAATATCTTTAAAAGTATTTATAAACAAGACCCAGATACTACAATAAAGTGACGTAGAACCTAAACAAAGAGTGTAACATTAAAACAAAGATAATTTTCGGTAAGTCGCGACACAATGAGAAGGATTATCTCCGCGTAATCACCAAGGTTAAGCTGACAATGTCTTGGACAGCTGACTGGTTCGAAATTGCGCTAATTGTGACAAACAAACTAAAATCCTTGAATATACGTTTGTGCTGACCAATAATAGCGCGCGAGATCCTGAATCGCGGTTACAATATTTGCAAAAATCTTCGCATATATACGACATGTGAAATCTACTACAGTGGGCTTCGGCCTGACCGGGCATACACTACCTCGCCCGGTCGGAGATCTCCCTTTAGCCATAAGTCCACTGTAGGTACCCACAACTGATGGCGTAATACCATCTATACCCACATGTTGTTTACAAAAATATGCCTTGGAAACAAAATATGTTCTAATTAGATTTTTGCTATAGTTACATATGAGAAATCATATAGAATCTAAAGCCAAGTAGAATTAAGTTGTATACTTTCAAAACCCAATTCTAATATGGACACAATGTTTTTAGAAACAAAAACAGTGTTATTGTAAGATGAAAATAAATGAAATCAGACAATTTGGATAGTTAGAATTAGAACAATAATAATGTTGATAAAATTGAACTTAATAGTTTATTGTATTTACTTTAATTCATAGTTAAATTAATAAGTTCATCGTATAGTAACATAATCGAAACTCAATAATGGGCCAATATTGAAATAAACATATTATTGTAATTATTTAATATTTGGAAAGCTAATTGAAACAACACTATAATAATAATATGAACCAACATAACAGAACTAAAATCACTATATCACTCTAAAGACTCAATAACTTGAATACAGTGAAAGTAACCAATGATTCAAAAGAATTATTGACATCAATAACTTCGCTGGTATTAACTTTTTACTCAACGCCAAACATTACTTTCTCTAGAGCAAAAGACTAGCTGATACTAGACAAGTTTTAGATGAAAACAATTTTAGGTATACAGCAAGTATAGAACGTAATTTTATTGTTGAAAATAACAAAATTAAGAGACATTGAACTATCTCGTAGATAGAACATAAACAAAAAATCCTAAAAGAAGAAAAAAAATATTACTTACGTTTCATTTTCGTCTATAAACATGTTTGTCTGCTTCGACCTGAAACAATAAATGACAAATTAAGCTGTTTTTCCTAATTATAAAAAACAGACCACATGAGTATGCACATAGAAAAAAATAACACCAAATTCAGGACTGAGTACCCTAACGTAGATCCACAGAGGTTAGTGTGAAAAAACAGACATAAGAATTAAAAAAAATACGCGATTTTCACAAAAAACAACAACCCGACACTCAGCATATAGATTTCAACACAAACCATCAGAAGCAATGCCAACATCCAGCACTTCTAGCCTCAGCTGACATGCATAATAATATCTCATATCATCAACAATAACATATCCAAACCTCTACACATGTTATTTTATTTATTTAGTAAGTTATACTTCGTTATCATGCGTCAACGTACGACATAGGCCTCATGTTTGCCATGACTGCGAATATTGACGACCTTCACCGGGTCATCGGTCCATGTGGGAGGTAAACCCACGCCTTTCGCCACTAAACCCAAAGTTTATGTTCCTTTGCCGTGGCGAATAACTCAATTACTTTTGCACACATCTAGGAGTAGGAAATCATTATTTAGGCCTAACACCTGATATTGTGTGACCCCCAGCCGCATATAGACCTATCCGATTACCAAATCCTTTGAAATTTTACAAATTATTATCACTTAATAAAACCACTGAGGTTATATTAAGATTTCTGACTTTAAATGAATGTGGAAATAAGCATTTTATATAACATGCTTATCACGATGTTATGTCTGTTAGTGAAGATATAAAAAACTTCCACGACCTCTAACATCTCACTGAGTATGTAGGCGTAGTTGATAAGACGGAACGGTGCACTCGTTTTTACTTTATCATTACTTACATAACTCATTTTCTTTAAGCCAAAGTATTTGGTGGATCTTATCTTTAAATAAATGTTGTTTGTTTAAATATTATCCAACGAGTCCATTTGAGCACATTTAAAAACTTTTATACTTATAGGCAAAGAATGATTTTCTAGGTACAAAAAAACCTCATCATGAGAAATAACATTTTTAATTGTCCTAACCACTTGAAATACTATAATATTTGAATCATGTCATAAAGATAAACCAATATATTCGTAGTCGCGTGATTATACACCTTCATATTACATAATATATTCGTAACATAAATTGGTATATTTCATTTGGAGAGATCGAAGGTCGCATCCTTCAGGAAGGAAAAACAAATGAAGACGTATTAAGATGACGCCTCCGGCATTCCCCCGCGCCTAATTATAGATCGTCAGACCCCGAAGCGTATCTAGGTCTCAGAAAACTATGCGGTCGGACATAGTCTTTTAGGTTAATGAGGAAACATTGTCATGAGCGTGATACTGGATCTTTCAAGGTGTTAAGGCTTCGTTAAGTTCTTTAGCATGAATTTATGTAACACTTTCATAATCGCATATTGGAAAGAATCGTTAAAATAAAACTCATTTAAGACCAGTCGCTTTTCATTACACAATAGATCAGCATTACTACAAATACAACGAATCTGAAACAATCCTTGAAACATCAGATTATGAACTGCAAGACAGGAAAATTTGATCATACATTGCAACAAATGATTTTCCAGATAACACAAAACAACAAAACCCTGATGTATTTATAGAAGATCATAAATAATGCCATTGAATCCAATCGAAACCAGATCATCGTGGAGTGTTTCATAAATAAATAGATGAATCAACTCAAACACAAATGTTTAGTAGTACCTAGTTCTTTCAGTATTGCTGAGGTAGTAACAGTTGCTGAGAAAAGGTATTCTATATTCAAATTGATGATTTTTTTTTAAATATACGTGATATTTATTCTCTACCAACCCATTACTGCCCACTGTTGGGCTCAGGTCTCCTCAGGAGAGGGATTAGGCATAGTCCACCACGCTTGCCTAGTGCGGATTGGGGACTTCACATATCTTCAAAGGATTTTTAGAACCCATTTTCCGATATGCAGGTTTCCTCACGATGTTTTCCTTCACCGTTTATAGTCAGTGGTGTTGTGAAAAATTGCACATAAATCTGTTTCACATTTAGATTTAGAGGAACAAACCGGCCGGATTTGAACCCGCGACCTCCCGTACGAAAGGAAGCGCTTCGACCACTCTGCCACCACGACTTGATCGTGATATTTATTATTCTAATTAATTATTTAGAGATTGACAATAATGAGACTATCGAGAACTCTTCTTAAGTATCTTCATTATGAATTCGTTGAGATCGACTACATTTCTTGATCTTGCACAAGCAATCTAATTATCTATTAAAATATTGTTAGGTTTTAATTCTAATTAACAAAAAATATCTACAAATGATACGTTCATTTCAGTTCTAACACCCTAAAAGATATCAAGAATCAAACTCTTCACTAGAGACCAAATTTGACCCTAAAGTATTCCAGAGAACTCCACATGCTTTTTCCCATATATCTTGCCCTACCCAATAATTACGTACGTCCTTGTCACAGTGACCGTCACACACACGTTTTAATGTAATAATGGTCGTTTTAACGCGTCATGTGACATTGTTTTTCAGAGCACACGCGTCTAGACGATGTTCAGAAATGCAGGCACGAATGTTTTTAATGAGGACGGAGATTTTTAGCTGTTTGGTTGGTACAGATTATGCTGCCAAAGTGTAGCAGTCAGACTCTTGAGAGCTAATAGCTATAGAAATTAAGAGTCAGGTAGAAATATAAAGCTTGGATCACTGGTTTCAAAATATAAAGTCGATTCACTAAATAAATTTGCTTACTTTTAGGTATACGGAAAGTAAAGTGTTTATATGAAGTGAAGATAAATCATAATAATAATCTATACTAAATAGTCGATGCAGATATGAAACAATCGGTGAGGGATCGTTTCTTCGGCCGCTTGGTAAAGGTTTTGAAAAGCCTCTTATCTGGCGGAAACAAGATCCGAGCCTTCAATGGTTGGGTCATGCCTGTACTGACGTACTCCTTTGGCATTCTAAAGTGGACGCAATCGGAACTAGATGCCCTGGATAGAAAAGTTCGGCGACTGCTGACGGCATACAGGATGCACCACCCACGTTCATCTGTTATGAGGTTGTATATTCCTCGGAAGTGTGGGGGTCGTGGCATGTTAAATGTCAAGGACCTACACAACCGAGAGGTAAACAACCTTCGGGAATATTTCCTTAAGGTAAGCGTGGGTATGTACCGTAATGTAGCAGCAGTTGATAAGGGACTCACTCCGCTGTCCTTAGCGAACGAGAATTGGCGGACGCTAAAGGTAATGAGTGTGACGGATCGCACGGACGTATGGAAGAGCAAGGAACTACACGGACGGTTCTACCGGGCCCTTATGAGCCCCGATGTAGATCAGTTAGCCTCTGTATCTTGGCTACGGTACAGTAACCTCTTCGGAGAGACTGAAGGTTTTGTCTTTGCAATTATGGACGAAGTTATCATGACGAACAACTACCGAAAATATATTCTAAAGGATGGGACGGTCGACATTTGTCGGGCATGTCACCGTCCGGGAGAGTCTATTAGACATATCGTTTCCGGTTGTTCTCGTCTTGCTAACGGCGAGTACTTGCACAGGCATAACCAGGTAGCTAAGATTATCCACCAACAACTTGCTCTGAAATACGACCTTGTTGAAGCCGCTGTACCTTATTACCAGTATTGGCCTCAGCCGGTTCTCGATAATGGTCATGTAACGCTCTACTGGGACCGATCTATTATCACTGACAGGACTATTGTTGCCAATAAACCTGACATAGTGATAATAGATCGGGACGCGCATCGGGCAGTGCTGATCGATGTCACCATTCCGCATGACGAGAACCTTGTGAAGGCAGAAAAAGAAAAACAGCTAAAATATTTGGACTTGGCCCACGAGGTGACCGACATGCGGCGTGTTGAATCGACCATCATTGTTCCGATCGTTGTATCTGTGCACGGTCTAATAGCGAAAAGCTTCGACCGTCATCTTGAGAAGCTTTCGCTCCCCAGCTGGGTAAAGGGCTTGATTCAGAAGGCGGTCGTTCTTGACACGACACGTATTGTGAGGAGGTTCCTCTCTTTTGAGCCCTGACCACTGATGGCTTGGGTCGTAGACCTCGTCTTCAGTGGGCCTCTGTTTTTTATATTGTATTTTTAAATTTTATTCCTTTGTTAATTTTTTTAAAAATATAATGTAAAAAATAAGTGTAAATAAATGAATACAGGATCTATACTAATAGTCGATGCAGATATGAAACAATCGGTGAGGGATCGTTTCTTCGGCCGCTTGGTAAAGGTTTTGAAAAGCCTCTTATCTGGCGGAAACAAGATCCGAGCCTTCAATGGTTGGGTCATGCCTGTACTGACGTACTCCTTTGGCATTCTAAAGTGGACGCAATCAGAACTAGATGCCCTGGATAGAAAAGTTCGGCGACTGCTGACGGCATACAGGATGCACCACCCACGTTCATCTGTTATGAGGTTGTATATTCCTCGGAAGTGTGGGGGTCGTGGCATGTTAAATGTCAAGGACCTACACAACCGAGAGGTAAACAACCTTCGGGAATATTTCCTTAAGGTAAGCGTGGGTATGTACCGTAATGTAGCAGCAGTTGATAAGGGACTTACTCCGCTGTCCTTAGCGAACGAGAATTGGCGGACGCTAAAGGTAATGAGTGTGGCAGAACGCACGGACGTATGGAAGAGCAAGGAACTACACGGACGGTTCCACCGGGCCCTTATGAGCCCCGATGTAGATCAATTAGCCTCCGTATCTTGGCTACGGTACAGTAACCTCTTCGGAGAGACTGAAGGCTTTGTCTTTGCAATTATGGACGAAGTTATCATGACGAACAACTACCGTAAATATATTCTAAAGGATGGGACGGTCGACATTTGTCGGGCATGTCACCGTCCGGGAGAGTCTATTAGACATATCGTTTCCGGTTGTTCTCGTCTTGCTAACGGCGAGTACTTGCACAGGCATAACCAGGTAGCTAAGATTATCCACCAACAACTTGCTCTGAAATACGACCTTGTTGAAGCCGCTGTACCTTATTACCAGTATTGGCCTCAGCCGGTTCTCGATAATGGTCATGTAACGCTCTACTGGGACCGATCTATTATCACTGACAGGACTATTGTTGCCAATAAGCCTGACATAGTGATAATAGATCGGGACGCGCATCGGGCAGTGCTGATCGATGTCACCATTCCGCATGACGAGAACCTTGTGAAGGCAGAAAAAGAAAAACAGCTAAAATATTTGGACCTGGCCCACGAGGTGACCGACATGTGGCGTGTTGAATCGACCATCATTGTTCCGATCGTTGTATCTGTGCACGGTCTAATAGCGAAAAGCTTCGACCGTCATCTTGAGAAGCTTTCGCTCCCCAGCTGGGTAAAGGGCTTGATTCAGAAGGCGGTCGTTCTTGACACGACACGTATTGTGAGGAGGTTCCTCTCTTTTGAGCCCTGACCACTGATGGCTTGGGTCGTAGACCTCGTCTTCAGTGGGCCTCTGTTTTTTATATTGTATTTTTAAATTTTATTCCTTTGTTAATTTTTTTAAAAATATAATGTAAAAAATAAGTGTAAATAAATGAATACAAAATCTATACTAATATTATAAAGCTGAAGAGTTTGTTTGTTTGTTTGTTTGTTTGAACGCGCTAATCTCAGGATCTACTGGTCCGATTTCAAAAATTCTTTCACTGTTGGAAAGTCCATTTATCGAGGAAGGTTATAGGCTATATTTTATTTTCAAAAAAATTAGGGATCCGCATGAAAATATCGAATATGTAACAAAAGGTGAAAAATCGAAAACCTATTTATGCGTACGCTGCAAAAACTATTGACAATAGAACAAAATGATTTATTACGAGTTTTTAGGTCTTTTGGAGACAAACAAAAAAGTCCGCGACAGCATATATCTAACTATCATAGTTTACTCACAATAACCACTTTTATGTTTTTAAAATTTAATATTTCGTTCCGAGATTGAATTTAACGTTAAATGAGTATCGTTATATTAACCCTTATCCAAATTAAGTATTTTGTTATCAAGAGTATTAATGTAGAATTAAATTACTTTTTGTTTTATTCCAATCGGACTTTTCGTTTAGAAGTTATTACGAGTATAAAACGCAATGAATATGTGGGACTCAGCGAGCCGCGAAAATAATAACTCGACGGCATTGCGAGTACTGTTTGAACCCCTTTATGACGCAGACGAAGTTGCGAGGGTCATCTAGTAATATTATAAAGGCGAAAGTTTGTATGTATGGATGTATGTTTGTTACTCTTTCACGTAAAAACTACTGAATGGATTTGAATGAAACTTTACCACAATATAGCTTATACATCAGAATAACACATAGGCTACAATTTTTGAATCCCTTTGTAACGCAGACGAAGTTGCGCGGGTCACCTATTTAATATAGTTCTGTCAAATCAGTACTTCAAAAACAAGGTTGCTACAAGCAATATAAATGCATGTAATAGATCTTGTCTCAAAAGATTTCTGCCTAACGTACAAAATCCACTAAATATTCATACAATACATATTCATGTTACATTAAGACAGCATTGTATTTCTATTTACCCTCATCAATTTCAATTAATTCGAGATCTTATTAACTAATACAATATTAATATTTACTTACAAAACATTGTAGTTACTCGGAGGCAAATGGAGAAACAAGATTACCAATTATTTCTAGGTTACTAGTTATTTAGGTAATAGAGTAAGATTATACTTTAATTAATAACATACTATGACTTCTTCTAAATATTCTGAAATGTTTGAGTTTTATTGCTTTATATATTTTTTTTCAATTGCCATGGATACCATCCATCCATCGATCGATGACCATCTATATAAAAAAAATTAAATGTTCAATCTTTAGTCCAAAGTAATAGCATATTTCCATATTTGACCATACAATGTGGAAACCTATATCCAACAGTAATATACAATGATAAAACAAAACTAATACATATTCCCTAACAAAAACAGTAGGAAGTAGTTTATACACCTCGAGACCCAACTTTGCGAGTAAGCCAATTATAAAACATACTAAACTCAGACATGTTTCAAATTAGTAATCAGACTCCGTTCCTCGTTTAAACTAATTGGTACAACGAGACTTTGCATTCATAATTGAATATGAAACAGTATTAAATTTACTGTTAAACGATGCTCCATTAGATGACATAGACCATTCCAAGGATGAAACGATTTAAACCTGAACACGTGAGGCGTTATCTTTGTACTAATTATTAAGAAAATTGCGGAAATGAATAACATAAACAGTATAGATAATTTATTTGTATAATATTATGATGATTAAGATATATATTTAGTAGAAATATCTCTGAACCAATTATAAAGGTTTATTGATGACTTTTATTCAACAACATAACAATTATAAAATATAACATCCTCAACTCAATTTAATTAGACATTGTACTTTACAAATAAAGAGGATATTAAAATTCAACGGAAAACCCAAACGGAAAAGCATATTAATTTAACGTCAATGAATATATACGTTTTAAAATTAATATACTGAAGCTAAATGAAAAGGTAAAATTTCAAACAAATGCTATTGAAATATTAACAATTGAATATTAAAGAATTTCATATTGTAGTAAATACAAAGTAACTTACATAGTTGATGATACTACTGTTAAATATTTCAATGCAAGCGAATGGTCTTGTGCCTCTGCAGGAATGTATAATACTAATGGGATGGTCCACGCGGTCTGCGCCTCGTGACTGTGACCAATACACTGGAGACGTAAAGCTAGTTGCATACAATTACATAAAAAAGAGGAGTAAACAATAACGCAACAACGTCTTAAGAAAAATGATTTCAAATGGATTGTTAATGAGAGGAAATATATTGAAAATGGGGTGGATTATGTCTGATCCCTTAACTAGGAGATATGAACTCAGCAATGGGCAATAATAAGTTGTTATAATACAGTAAGTATATTGAAACTTCATAAATTGACGGCTAGCAAAAACATATTATAATTAAATGAAGTAACTGTAAAAGCTAACAAATCAAATAAAACAACCTTAAAATAAACTTAAACCAGAATGGTATGCAATGAAAATGAAAGTAAAGACAGTTAAAATTAAACCAGAGACAGTCGTGCAAAAACAACAGTTAAAAGAGTTACAAATGAACAAAGATAAAAGCAGACAACTCAATTATTTGCAACACTTGTAAAAACAAAGCACAATGATATTTTAATTTTATAATATAGATATGTTAGCATAGTTTTTGTGTATTAACTTTTGTACTCGCGACAAAAACCTGTCGTTCGCTTTACACAGTTAATTAACAAAAGAACAAAGGACATTACAAATCAAGAAATTTAAATGAATAGTTTTAATATTATTTAAATTTGATTATAATGTAACAATACAAATTATAATATAAAGGCGTGTAAGGCTTTTCTTTCACTGCCTGTAATAAACTAAAGTTTATTCTTTTGCTAATGTTATGCAGTCATTTGTACCAAGTAAGTTACGAGACTAATACATTTTTGAACATTTACCTAATTTTCACTTCTTGCACACAATAAAATTCAAAACAAATGAAAAATTTTACGTTAAATAACCTGACACCCGAAACTAAAAAAAAACCGGAATGCAACTCATCTGCACCAAGCTTATCCGTACATAAACAAGACAGACAATAGTGAACGAAGTCCGAGCAGCCAATTGTACAAGAATACCGCATTCGACGATGACGGCAGTCGGGGGAATTGGTGTGACATGACAACATGGACTTTGGACTACAAGTTGTGACCACGACTTCTAAACACTGGAGGACCATTCAGATGAGAGACACAGACAACAATCCAATAATCATAAGTTCTTAAACTTAAAACCGAACTATGATCTGCTAGCTGCTGTTTCGGACCGACATAACATTAGCTGGGCCGTCGGCTTGTCCATCTATCATTGGTATAAAAATGTACGATTGATAACCGATTAAGCCCCAAGCGAGTTTGTAGTAGTTAGATATTTTAATAGCACATAATTAATGAACATTCAAATATTAAATACACCGTAAAAAAATAAGCAGTCACGAAACAAAAACCTCGTTTATAGTAATCAGGTTTTTATCAGTAAAAAATCCTGCGTCATTCCAATATAGGAAAGCTAGCATGGCCACAATCTAATGGGAAACCAATCAACAATTTGAATGAACGTACGTAGTAAACTCATTGTTGTGATGATAAAGACTACATACAAGGTTACTGGGCTAGTAGATTGAACAATAAAATTACGATCAATTAGATTAAAGAAATTGTGATAGACTGAGCTCCTAGTTCATGGAAGGGAACGTTTTGACATGGAGATGACATATTCACCAAGAAAAAAAATAATATCCATTTATCAAAGCAAGCGCGGAGTTCGAAAGTAAATTGCGGTGTAAGAAGAAAGATATACCGAAGAAAAACCAGTTTGATTTATGTAAAGTACTATACAGTGTTTTGTGGCGTATCAGGTGATGTATGTCATAATAGAAATATACGGAAAGATGAAATATTATTGCGCAAAGATCGTAAGAAAAGGTCAAAGGTGTAATCAGAGGTGGAAACTATTCGAATATGAGTATATTGACGTTATTAATAAGCATTAAGGAAATATCTTTCTAAATCAAGTAGTCAACAACAGATCTATTAAGGATTTAGATACGATTGTATTTCAAGTGATTAAGACAATTGAAAACGTTGTTTATCATAATAGCGATTGACCTGATAAAGTTGAGTAGGCACTTGAGCTATTAAAGAAAGATAAGTGGTTTGATGAAGCGATTGTTTTTATTAGATTTTCTATTATAGAAGTCTTGCCGTGGTATTCAGATTATTCAACTATACCTCAGGTATGTTGGGATACCAAAAGCATTTATGGAACTAAATCATTAGGCGTTATTTGGTTTTAGTAAAAGTGCACGTTACACCATAAGAAACAAGATTGATATTTCCATAATCTGTGCAACTTAAAAACAAGTAATTTATATTTACTTCTACCGTCTTCTGTCCAGCCATGATCAAAAAAACCATGTGCATTTTCTGTCAAAGCTCACACATGTGGTCACCATTGCCTTTTCAGCTCAAGCGTAGGTGTAAATGTTACTACCGGCAAAAACGCATCCCGTCCGACCTTTGGACCTCGTTCATGAGCTGACCTCGAGCCAATAAGCGCGAAGTCAAGGTCACTACAGAAGTTGAACATCTTGTATCAAGATAAATGTGGTTCGCCTTACAGCTTTTTAAATATTTATGTGCGGAAATTATGATGAATTTTAAATCTGTCCTTGTTGTATATTTATTTAGAGATTTAAGATAAAATCAAGGCATAATGCTTCTAATAGTAATATCTTTACATCTCAATAAATTATACTTCGAACAGTAGCCAGCTAATACGTTATCTTGCCATACCTAGCTGTAATCTTCAAAATAGTTTTTTCTTTCATTACATTATTCTTTATATATTCTTTAGCGTCTACGCCTTTCCTGTTTTTACTTCCTTTTTTTAGCATGATTCGAATTATTTTTAACTTGTTCTTTGTATGCATATTTGTGAGAACTTGTAATTAGCCATAAGTCACTATGTACTTCTAACTACATTTGTACCTAGCTGTAAGTTTTCCTAAAAATGTAAAATAAAATAGAAAGATCCTATTCAATTAAAGGAAATATTCAGAAAAATAAGACATGAATCTTGAGACTGCTTTGAAGTAGATGATGCTGCTACAGTTCTTATTAAGGAAGTAGTTTAAGGTTATATTTGACGTTATTTTAAAGACGTTTTATTTTTCATAGTTTACGTACATAAATATATTAGTTTATATTACAGTGATTACGATATTAACAACAGGTGTTAAACTCCGGAACACAAAACCGCACGTTGTTATCACAGCAAATATACGAGTACCACATTATTGGAAATATTAACACTTCTGAATAAATCATTTGGACCAAATTCATTGTTTGTTCATGTTATATTAATTTTTCGTATACTTCCTATATTACATAATAATTACATATCCAAATACAAATACTTTTATAAACGAGACGTGGAAAGAGTCATTAAGCTATTTTCTGATAATACATGACGTAAATTTTTAACAAACTATCCACCAAGCAAAACTGAGAAACCCACCAAATATGAGCGAATAAATAACCAGGGTCCTATCTAACTCCATTATACACTCCACCTTACCTATACAAAGAACATCTGTAAAAATGTAAGTAGAAGTTATGGCTTTGTTCAAACTTGAAAGAAAGCTTATTCCACGCTTCATCTGACCTCATCGATATTGAAGTCACGTACCGCATCAACAAACGCATTAAAACATGTTTATCGATACGTTATCGTTATCCGGCGGGTGACATCCCTCGGCCTGACGCCGCGCCGTCGGGTTATCGATGCAGTGGTCACAGGGTTACTAAGATAACCAGCGCCTGGCACTTCGACTTGTACTGTAAGATGTGTCGCTAATGAGCTTAAAGAATCTCTATACTACAGTGTTATTTGTATCGGTTTCTAAATAAATCGATTTAAATGATTGACTTTTGATTTGATAACTAGGGAGATGATATAGTCCTGTTTGAATTAGATTATGATCTTTTTTTTTATTGCAAGATAGATAAATGAGCCTACGGTCTTAGATCTAGCTAAGGCTTGAAACGAAACTTCTAACGAGGTTTGAAGAAAGTCCAGGTAGGTAGTAGCTCGGAAGTTTTTTTTTTATTGCCATGTAGGCAGACGAGCCAACGGGCCACCTGATCGTAAGTGGTTACCGTCGCCACGTGAACCTCTGCAATGTCAGGGGACATTGAGGGGTCGCTACCTACAACCTAACTTTAAGGACCCTCTTTAAGCCTCGTTTGAAGAAGGACAAGTCATAGCGCTCTGGGAATACCGAAGAGGGGAGCTCATTCCATAACCGGATGGTGCGTGGCAAAAGTAATGTCAGAAGTGACGCCTGATATTGCAGAAGTTAGCCCGTTAGCTGATTGGCCTACATGGCAATAAAAGAAAGATCCTACCATCACATTATCCGAAACATTTTCAGTTTCACATCATATCTAGACATCCAAATCTACCTGTTCAGTTACAGACGACTAATCCGTGTTATCTCTCAGACCCAAACCATGGTTACATAATCCATTGACTATGTCAGGGCTATTATCTTCTCTTTGTTACTATTAGATAAGCATGTAACGACATAGATCTATGGAAGAACACTATCGACCACGGACTTTGAACCGGAATGTAAATGACATAGGAAAAATGTTTTTTTTATCGTGTGTGACGTGGATGTGGCAATACTTAATACTGTAGTAATTATAGATATAAGGATAGTGTACAGTTTCGTAATTGAAGCTAAGGATTTCTTCATAGACATGTTACATGTAATACAGATATCATTATCAAGGGACCGTATCGCTCAATTTTAGTAGTAGCAAGCAGGTTTTCACGAAGACATTTCAAACATCCACATTATGTTTTTAAGATTAGAATCGCAGTGGGCCCAAAAGCCTTTACAGCTTTATCAGAAGAAGCTCAGAAGAGACTTAACTGAAATAGAAAACGAACCTAACAGCAGCAAAACATTCAGTTTAACATGACTTCTAACAAACATAAGAATTCGCCATTTTATAAAACAAGGTCTTTAGTATCTTATCTTCGAAGGTGCACACTCCAAATAAGTTTTCCTACCATATTAGTACAATGTTATGTGAACATGGTTTAACTCGCATGTCGTGCGTTTCACTGTAAAGTCAGTTTATTTATAGCACATCACCTGACTCCGAGCGTGCAGTAAACATGTGTAAGTTTTTATGGTCTTTAAGAGATAGAACGAAAAAAATAACAGTGCTTGTTATTGGCTAAACTAGTGACATGTAAAAAAAATCAGACAACCAATTATCAACACGGTCTGGTTTTAATAAATTTCTTTCTTACTCTGTTTCAGTGATCCGTAGTGTGTGTGTGTGTATTCTGTTGTTGTAGTTTTACGTTAAATATTCTGTCCTAACGCACGCGATGCGCACTTCTGCAATGCAATCGAACTTTATATCCGCGTCAAGTAATCAAACAATCAAAGTATTAAGCGTGACTGTTGATATGGCACTCCAAGCTCGTTCTCTGGTCCATCGACCGTTGCACGAACCTGGTCAAGTGTTGCAATCGGACGTAGGTACCATACTTACGTATCACGGCTGCGAGCGATGCCTTCTGAGTTATACTCATGTAGCAAAACTGCGCGCGGTATCGTGTTGTATGAACGCACGTGAACAGATTGAACACGTGTCAGAAAAACATGTGCATTTTCCTAAACCAAACAAAGGTAGTGAAGTACGGAATACTTGTTTCGACATTGTGTACAAAGCCTATTATTTGAGTACTGAATGTTTTAATTAACAAACAAGAGCGTTGATGAGATATTGTTGTATGTAGGTTAGTGTATTATGATAACCAAATTAGAGTAACTGAATTTTCGAAGTCGGAGATAGACATGCTCCGAGTGTATCTTTAATCAAATTTCTGCAAGTCTACAATACCAGATAGAAACATAAATAAATATACATCAAAACAAGACCAGCTCAAAACAAAGCGACGACCATGAAAAACTGATACAAAATACGAAGTCCAATACAATTTTCGGTCGAATCTTGGCAACCTTGACCCAGTGGAAGCAGACATCACGTCTGCGACGAAACGGGGATAGGACATCAGACCCTTCCCAATTATAAGCCAGCTCAGGCAAGTCTAATCCTTATTTGTATAGGCACAAGGACCATTGTTGTGAACAAGATGTTTAGAAATGAAATTGAAGGTAGAAATGAGAATAGGGTAACTTCAATGTTACTTTGGATTAAAATTGTATTAAGTTATACGAAATGTGAAAATTGGTATTGTTTTTAATTCCCTCGAAATATTTTGTCAAAAACTGTAAATTTGGAAAAGGGTGAAAAATCACCCTTATAAGCAAGAAAAGAGAGAAAAATCTCTTTTCTTGCAATTATAAGCAAGAAAAGAGAGAAAAATCTCTTTTCTTGCTTATGTACTGCAATAATGCCAAAGAATAGATCGTGTCCAACATTACAAAAAGCCTACTGTCATCGCGTACATATTACTGGCATTCAATACGAAAACAAAAGAAAATCAACTAACCAAACAACCCATAGTAAACAAACGCGCAGTGTATCGATTGTATAATTAAAAAACAAAACTTCTACATCGTTTTTGAAACCATGCAGCATACGAGTGTCGTTGAACCCCACATGTGGATGATCTTAGCTGCTTAAGCTTAGTGACTCATCCGTAAAGGAATAATTTTAAGATACATTTAAGAAACTATGGAACTACGTTTTAATTACGAGACATTTTAAAAGCTTTGATATAACTTGCACTGGATTTAGCTTTATAATGTATGTAAGTTTGGGTATCTTGCAAGTGAAATTTGACCGTCTCCCGGTTTCTGATTGATCTGAAATGTTGTACACTGATCTGATGAGATGGGAGTCGGAAGGTAGTCATGATAACTGCCGTACTAAACAAGATGGATCTTTTGTGTGATATTCAGCACCTTTTTTTTTCAGTTGGAGGAAGTCACCGGATCCCCGCCCGCCTCGAGGCGGAGTATGTGGGAGTTGAACCGCACTAAAACCTCCAACCGCTCACACTCAGCGTCCGAACCCCGGCTGAGGCCAGAACCCAGCACGGGGTTTGGAGGGACGGCGCGACGCGTTACGCGCTCGGCACTCTTTCCCGTCGCTCCGTCCCCATATTCAGCACCTTAAAAGGTTTTCAAGGTGAAAATAAAATGAATTTAATTGAGGTGTTTTATTACGAAGAAGAAGAGGTATTTTATTCAGATTAATTTATGAAGCAAAAAGTTGAACATCGTAACTAAATATTTTAATGAACGAAACGGAAATGGTGACAAAGTACCTACATTTTTTTTAAATCATGTTAATTAAATTTGAAATTAAAATAAGTGCCGATACCTTCAGTTAATTTGCGTAATTTTCAAACTATTAGAATTATTTATAAACAAATAAATTATTTGTAATTTAATATTAATTTTTTTTTCGGAATCACCCATAAATGTTTACTACCCCATAAATGTAAAATTTAACGTTTTTAATTCTGTTTGAAAAACATATATTTGAGTTATAGTGTTTTTTTTGATAAATTTGTCCAGTTAGTTAAAAACCCACAAAAATATAACATTCCCAAAATACGGGTAGATCTAAAACATTAAACTCACCGTAGACAAAAAATAAAAAAAACTATCACTAAATTATCACAGGCACCATCAAAGTTTAAATAGGAACTCAAAAACGTGCACCCGGCACGACGTCCCATGCGCTACTGAACGAATTCTGAAATTTCGCTCTAAATTCAAACGAGCCTGTTTTTTCCTTCAGCCTTGTTTGTGACGCGGCCACCGGTCGCGAGTCGAGTGGCGTGAGTCCATTACCACGCACGGTTTACTCGTCATCCAATTACACAGTGGACTTTGGATGTAGTAGCGGAGATTACATGCGGACAGAGTACGGTAGGGTTACACGATAAATCGCGGTGTAATGTTTTTGGAATATAATATTTGTAAAGAGTATTTATCCAGTCACATAGGAAATAATTATTCCAAATCTTCGTATTGGTATTTAGCGACAAGATTTAAGGATCATGACCATCAAATGTAAATATGTTGACAAATCGCTTGATGTTACTTTTACATGCTTTTCTTCGAAAAATTAAAGCACCTTTAAATAAATGCTATCCGAATAACAAAGAACATAAAAACATAAAGAATATTTTCTTTATCAGAACAAAGTACTTCAAGCAAACGAATACTTCCGTTTTAAGGTAGTTAGTACAATCTAGACTTATTATTCATACTGGAACCAATAATAATATGGCGTTTCGGTCTGCAACTAACCTAAGGATTTGAATAAATTCTTTAGGATTAAAATACCTTGCTCAAAAATTCTAATAAGTGGAAATGAAACTCTGTTAATAATTGCAAATCTCTAAAACATTGCAAAATACGGTAACTAAGGAATAAGTTTTATAACAATCTTTTTTTTTTTTTTTTTTTTTTATCTTTTACTAATTAATACATTCACCTAGTTTTCCGATCCAGAAAGATACTTCTATCCTCACCCTGTATTTTTTTTCGGGTATTGGTCCATCTCTCACTCCCACCACTGTAACTACTGTGTAGCCAGGATTCACAGCGGCGACCATCGTAATGACTCTGAGCAGTGAAAACCAGTAACCCGAGGGAAAGCTAACTTGTCTTGGATCCCGCAACGAATTTAATCAGAAGATGATAGAAGAAGCAGGAAAACATGAGTTTCGACTTCCTCACCCTGTATATTAATGAATATTTAATTTGCCTAAGTTATAAGTCCGAAGTTCCGTCTGAAGGTAAATACAAATTACAAAGAACACAATGCAACCAATCCAGAACCCAACCCATACAACATGGTCCCGACCTCTCACAACGCTTCAATAACGGTACCAGTGTCCAATGCTGACCGGTTCAGCGAATCGGGAGGTCAGCTAAGTGCAGTTGCACTCGATTCACCCTTGCGATGCTGACCGTATTCGGAAATTTATCAATATTGCAATAAATAAATTAATTAATCCTCAGAACGACGAACGGAACATATCTGGACAGGACTAGCCAATGGCAAGATCATAAGTGATTACCGTCGCTCATGGAACTCTACGATGGCAGGAGACACTTTTTTTTCAGTTGGAGGAAATCACCGGATTGGGATATGGGAGTTGAACCTCAATAAAACCTCCAACCGCTCACACTCCAACGTCGGAACCCCTCAGCCGGGGTTACGAGGGACGGCACGACGCATTACGCTCTCGGCACTCTTTCCCGTCCGCCGCCCCCGGCAGCAGACACTACGGACCTACCCTTCAGGACTCCGAAACTGAGGTTTCTATAGTAATACTTAAAATTCGACTTCAGCTGGAAATTTTTGAGTTATTTTCAAACAAAAATATTTTCTTGTGCAAGATAATGTATTCTGACAATTCTCGTAAACAAATCTAAGCATTGAAACAAATTAAATAGGGAATTCATAAAATACTGAACAATGGAAGGCTTAAAGAAATATCAAGCAAAATTCCTGGAAATACTTAAAGAAATATCAAGCAAATTTCCTGGAAAACATGAAACGAGCGACGAGTACTCAGCGATCAAGATCTTCCATTTTCTTTGGGATTTATTTCTGTTGTTTTAACATCAATTCAATTTCTTCTTTAGATATTCAAGGTATTTCCTGTTATTTATATAAAATATTGAAAAAAAAAAATACAAAAATATTAGATAGAATGATGTTATTTTTGTACACTGTTTGTACAAGTAAAAGGTACTGATTTAGACTGTATTAAATCTCAATTATATTCTACGTTATTTGTCTTCATATAAACTGATATGAATGATTGCTTTTTATCATATTTATTTTTCAAAATTTGTAACACTAGATCTGACCAAATACTATTTAAGTAAAAAGAAAAATTTGAAAACCCAAAAAGACAAGTTACAGAAAAACTGTTGTCCGAAAACTCGTTAAGCTAAGCAATATTCCTGAGAAACCTATTTATGAATAGGTAAACTTATTTACTTATAGGCGATTATTCTTCTTCGGAAATTAAGGCTAAAAAACTAACGCGATTTCCCACGAGCCACATCACTTCCAAGGGCATAATTACAAAGTCTTATAACAAAATCTAAAAAGTACCTCGTAATAAACCAGCTCCTCAACTTACAATAATTTCGTACGACTAATGGCAGCATCCTCTATTGTTCTCGTAAGATTGTCATACGAAAACAGACTTTATGTCATTGGGACACGAGATACAACAATGTCTGATGTTGTCACACCTACACACGTGCGACGAGTGATCGTGGAAACGCGATCTGTAGGGTGACCATGGAGGGAAGGGTTTATGGACTTTTTGTCTTACTTTTTTAATTTTTCGTTTTTTTTTGAGACTATGATAAGTTTGTGCAGCTACAACAATTTTCAATGAAGCCTAAGTGGCATGCTATGATATCATGAGATTAATTGACGACAGTAATCTGTGTTACATGTAAAACTGGTGCTTTTGCATCAACGTATTGTCAAGAAAAACAATAAAAATACCTTCAAATATAGAAAATATACATGCAGATATATCTTCCTATCTAATCAGTAGTCTTTGTCTTGCCAATAGTAGGTAAGAATGATATATTATTCATACAACAAAGTAAACACAATATTTTAAAAGACACAAACTAACTAAGCAACCACTAAACCGTTCGTCTAAGGAAGATCGATGTGTTGTCATTACATTAAGGAAATCATAAGTACCTGTACCTGTACCAACCCATTACTGCCCACTGTTGGGCTCAGGTCTCCTCAGAAGAGGGATTAGGCATAGTCCACCACGCTTGCCCAGTGCGGATTGGGGACTTCACATATCTTCAAAGGGTTTTAGAACCCTTTTCCGACATGCAGGTTTCCTCACGATGTTTTCCTTCACCGTTTTTAGCCAGTGGTGTTGAAAATCATAAGTATTTTCGCACAATCACCAGTACAGTTTTTAGCCAGTGGTGTTGAAAATCATAAGTATTTTCGCACAATCACCAGTACAAATTGGAATTTAGCCTTCGATACGATACACATTAAAGGAAAACAGCATAGGAAAACCTAAAATACAATTACAAAACAATTATACCATTAAGGAAATAGATTACGTATTATTACAGTAACTTACTATGTTTCTGTCGTATGAGTAGAATATTTTCCCTATTGCAATTTTCATTGATGCTCGGTTCTATGGAATATAGATAATTACTGACTAAGAACGCTTAGTAATGAAAATTAATTATATAAAATTTACAGAACTAAGATGCTTAAATATTTAGCAAAAAATATTAATAAATAATATGGTAATGCATAACTAATAGTACCTACCTATTTATAAAAACATAATTGATTTATTTAGCATAATTAATATAATTAAATTCGTGAGAAAATCTTATTATAATAACAAAACTAAACTTTATATTCAATGTAATTTATAAGTGAATTTATTTGCATTTTTGTTGTGACTCTGACGTCCTCCAAATATTAAAATCAAAGTTCAATAACGAATGAATACTTTACACTGTTCTAGAAACATTCTACTATTAATTTTAATTATGATATTTAGCTCCAGCCAAAACAAGACAAACAAAAGAATGAATACACTCACATATACAATAACATTTCAACTGCACGTAACTAAGTGGTGAAAAACAGTCATCTTTGTATTTTAGACTCTGAACTATTATACCTACAATGCTACGTCATGGGAAAATTTAATGGGTAATTTCATTAATGGTATTCCATTTACGAGCTCTGGCGGAAGCTTTGATAGTCTGAAACGTAATGTCAATTACAAAGTGGTACGTATAGAGTGTATCTGGAACCTTTTAACACAGGAAATAATATTGTATTGTTCTTAAACAACCTTCCCCTTTTTAGCACCAAATTTAATTTTACTAAATCGTTGTTAACCTTTTCTGACGTGTCTCATAGACGATGAGTTCAAAACTTCTTCAAACGAGGCTTGAGGAGGAACCTTAAAGTTAGGTCGTAGGTAGCGACCCCTCAATGTCCCGTGACATTGTAGAGGTTCATGAGCGACAGTAACCACTTACGATCAGGTGGCCCGTTGGCTCGTCTGCCTAAAAGGCAATAAAAAAAATAAAAAAATAAACATCATTTCAAAACCTTTAAAAATCAAAATCCACGTCAGTACTTAAACGTGTAGTACTACACACTGCACAAGAAATAAAGTTACAAAAAATGGCGTATCTTCTACATATTTGAAAACAAAAACAAAAGCATCAAAATGGATCACACGAAAAAGCGCATAACGATATCGATATGTCATCTTCGATAGATACTTATCAATCAAAGGTGTACTGATAATACATGTCATTTACTTCGACTAATACTGAAATCAGGTGAACGACATTCCTAAAAAATATGATAAATTACTCTTTAAGACACTGCTGAATATCGTCCCATAAATATTCTTGAAAGACGAGTTAAGGTTTCACTTCGAGATAAGTTTCTTGAGGTCAGGGCGTACGTGACATCACATCAAGTAGCGGTCGCTGAAGTATCCTTCAGGTTGACCTTAAGATTTAATCAGAGGATATTCTTAGATGAGCTCGGGTAGACAAAAATGTACACTATGATTCCTGACATAGACACACGCACCACCAAATTTCATAAATTTAATAACCGTTGTCGATTCCCTAGGATCATTAAAACTGAACAACGGGTTTTAATGAGTTTTTTAAATAGATTCTAATAGAAGTTTTATAATAATATGTATATTCTTCCAAAATATATGCTGACATCCTATCAGCCCGCGTCAGCTAGTTTTCTATAAAATCAGTATTTTTTACAGATTTTAAATAACATTCTCGAATCTCCTTCAGAAAGAATGTAAAGAGATAACAATCCCAATTAGTTTTTCACATTAATATTAACAACGTTGTTAACTGAATATCGTTACTGACCTAAAAGCATAGATAAGAACATTTTACAATGTTTTCAGAATGAGATAAAAAATTATGTTCAAAAATATATTTCTTGCTGCATAATAATATTATGGTTTGAATTTTATTAACACCGAGAAAAAGGGGGATCAGGCAGGAGCTATAATTATTAATTAAATACAAAAATGCCGATGCACGTTACTTTACTACTACTCATTGCCCTGGTATTGCAGAGGTTCATGAGCGACGGTGACCGCTTACCATCAGGTGGGCCGTAGGCTCGTTTATCTATCACGCAATAAAAAAAAAAGATATAATGAATATTCGTATTCGCATTTTTTTGAATATTCGCCTAAAATCAAGGCAATATTTTGACAAAAGTTTAAAGCACTTCAAAAGACACCTCAAAGTTCACGTTGTAAAAATATCTACTACTGTAGTAGCCTCATATACACCCTACACATGACACTATCGCACAGGAGTCTGTCGTGCTGTCAGGACACAGTATAATGACCGAGGATCGAAGTCCACGCGGATGCACGGGGGACGCGTCTTCCTCTTAAAATATATTTAAATATATGTGGGTAAGTCTCCTTATATCACGTACGAGGGATCCACTGTGTCAGATAATGGATGTTGCATGACCACTTGAGGTATTGCTCTAATGTAACTAGACGTACGAAGTACGAAATAGTGTCCCAAACAAATCACTGAACATCAAGTGTTTTACAAAATATCATAGAGTCTTCGGTTTACAATTGAAATTTTAAGTGACGGAGAATCCATGTTTTGCACTTTTTGAAGTTGGTAGTGTTATGTTACAATTTTGTATCTAATATATTAGATCGAAGACTATAGGAACTATAAAATATGTGTAAACAACATCATTAACTATCAAGTCAAGTGTCAAAATCTTATGTGTAAATGTGTGTGCTAAACGAACTGAGAATAATCGGCAACCTCAAATGTTGTCGTGACGTGAATTTACGCACGACCGGCTTACATGTCTGAAATATTTACAAAGAGTGGAATACAAAAGTTTCTTCTGAGAAAACCACAGCAAAATTGAATGTTCTAAGTAAAAAAAACATTCACTTTTAATATAAACTTAAATTCATTTGTAAAAATTACTAAAATCAGCCTATCAATTTGACCTACGTAAAAAATAATTCTTATCGTTGCGCAAACAGTCCCGAAGTAAAGACAAGATATAAATTTAGTTATATAACATAATGTATTGCACCGTAGGTTTCCAGTTAAAGTGTAATCTAACTATGCCGACCAAAGTTCAAAGCGATATATCGTTAGTGAACGAAGTTAAACTTTGCACCGTCAACCGGTGTCAAAGATTGTCACGACACGATGTCTCGTCGTGTTGAGTGCTTTTGTTCTTATGTTGGTAATCCGAGAGATGAACTTTTGAATTAATATCCAAAAAAACATGAGCACTTCAAAATATTAAGTTTAGGCGTACAGTTTGATCAAAATGTGACTAAACAAAACGGTGTTTCCCAAACGCTACGACTTGTCCTTCTTTAAACTAAGCTTAAAGAAAGAAAGAAAGAAAAAATGTTTATTTACCATGTACCCACAGAGGACACAAAGAAAGCCCTTAAGTAAATCCTAGGTAAAGGACGGGCAATATTCCCTAATATTACCACTTACGATCAGGTGGCCTTTTAGCTTAACTGCCTACTTTAATAACCAAATACAGAATCACTATAAAAAAATAATTGAAACAAAATGTATTTTTGTTAAACAGAACAATGATAACAACAAATCAAGGTCCCAACATCGTTGCCCTACTCTTGTATATAATCAAGAAAAAACAAAAGCGTCTCGAGTGTCGTCTGAACAAAGACAACGTACTTTGTACCCTGTTATCGGAGACAGAAGGTCGAAGTTATCACCATCATTAACGCACAAGGGCCTTACACTGACTATAATCAATTGACACCAAAAAAATGAGTGCTTATGATGTTTTCGGAAATAAGAAGCGCCCATTTGATGTCTTATTGAAGTAGTTTGGATATGTTACTAGACAGAGTGGCGTCGCGTGGACAAATGTATTGATGGATTGACAAACAATAGACTTCGGTGTAAAAACGACAATACTATTTTGTTACCTTTGATGATATATTAATATATGCACAACACCTGGTTTTTAATTCAAATTAAGACAAAGATAATGGAATGAGAATGCCATAAGTTGCTGAGTTCATAAGTGACGGTAGCAACTTACCATCAGGTGGGCCTGATGCTGGTATACGTGTGATGCAATTCAAAGAAGTACCTTCATAATACCTATGAGTTCTCTGTCATTACATTGCTCCATAGAATAGTAAGCATCATTTAAACTACCAGGTCAAACATTCGGTCAAACTTTTTGGAATTACTGTATTAAATTATTTATATTATGTTCTTTGTTTCATAACCATTGTTTATAATGATAATCAATAAATTTACTTTGTAGTGTGTAGTGTCATAATGCTATATAAGTAATTTGAATAGAAATGTAGACAAAACGGTCCATTGTTTGTCTGTTAAATATAATTATTTACTTTGTATAGATAAATACAGTATTTTGTTTATTGTTTGCTATTATCAGCAAGGTGTCTTTGACAATCACATACATAATTTATATGCACAAAGATAAAATAATAATAAAATATATTTTATAAAAAAAACATAGGTCTGTTTTATGTTTATTAAATTAAAAGAAACATATGTTTTTTTAAGTAATAAGCTTGCCTGATTCAAATTCATTTGAATTGATTGAATAGATTTGTTAGTTCAAATTTTGTTCCATGATATGATTGCAGATTTTTATAATTGATATTTTAAATGAAAAAAAAGGGACTTTACACACCAAAAATAGACAAGTGGTATGAATACAACATGGAAGGTTTTCGTATAGAGATTATCAGTGTCGCAAATGAAGGAAAATGTATGCATACAAAATTACTAATTATTCAGAATTTCTAATTTATATTGCAAAATAAAATACATTTCTAATTCAATCTCATTTAATTTTAAATTAAAATGAAAAGGAGGATAAGTAAATAAACAAGTTCTAGATGAAAGTCATGTTAACTAAAAGGGAGCACATTTTACAAATTGTTCATTTTTCACAATAGGATTGACACATAATATATCTCTAAGGTCTACATAGCCCATTATACTGAGATTATCAAAGAATATTATGAAGTAGCTATGGAACTGTGTTTTTTCGAAGGTAGAAATCAAGTTCTTTATCTATTCAATTAGTCTTCAAAATAAATATAAATGTAAGATATTTCAAACATGCTTAAAACACTTGACACATGCAATATTTTGTGTTACAATTTTTTTGTATTTTGTCAGTCACTTCAGAAAATCTACCTACAGTTGCTCATTACAATACTTGCAGCATTAAATTTTTTCAAGACTTTTTAGTTTTAAATAAAAAATATTAGTTATTATTTGTAAAGTGATCTGACTACATCATATAGAGATTTTAAGTTATACAATAGAGCTCTTATCACTGTCCCGCGAAAAGCATTGGCATTATAATAAATTTTAATATGAAAGTAGAAATCGTACTTAAAAAATGTCGAAGAACTATTTGATATAGTTTTATGAAAATGATTTAAGTCTACATATTAAAAGGAAAAAATACGTTTCTAATAAATTGAGATACTTTAAAAATTTATTTTGTGTTTCTTTAATTCAATTGTAGGGTAGAAACCTCAATAAATTGGAACTTCTAGGTTATTTACTTTAACGTGAAACACGTTTATTAAATTAACAAAAATGTTGACTATGAAAGCTAAAATGCTTACCTGCAATAACGCAGTTGCTTAGAGTTAAATGAACACTTTTATATAAAACACGAAATATTAATTAAATTTGTGAAAAACTAAAATATTATTAACGTCACTCTCACAACCCGGCCCGGACACAACTAGAGCTTGGTTTTGTAAAGAAAGATTCATGTATTTTTGACATTTGTTTTGGCGAGATATCGATTTTAATAGTTCGATTCATTGATGTGTAAAAAAGTTGTATTAAGAAATAAAACATGAGATACAAACCTCAAATGTCTTTTTGACATTGTTTATTGGTTAATACATTTTTTATTTGCTTAATCATAGCTTTTCATGTTCTTAATAAAATTAGTTTGGAATGTTGCTTCGATTCAATCGACTTCGCTTAAAATCGATAATAATGCCGAAACTCTTGACATCTCATCTCTAAACGTGTTGAATGTGGCGTATTTCTGTTTGTGGGCGGAGACATATATATATGACTGCTTTCAACCAATCAGGAGCTAGAAACTGGTATGAAAAAGGTGGCGTGATCTCTACGTCATAGACGTGTGCCTATAGTAAAGCTACCTATATGTAGACAATCGCCGAGATCAATAACTTGAAATCATGAATGAAAGTAATTTTCAGCTTTGCTGAGAGTAATTTACATACATGTAAAAAATCTTACAGAAATGTGTCCATTATTGTATTGGGAATAATTCAGTAAAACCACAAAAAAAACAGTATCGTCTCGTCCAACTTTCATAAATTTTGCTTATAACGCCATCTTTTGTCGTATAAGAAAATCATTCTTATTTCCATGACGTTTAACTTTGTATATTTAACTTTTGAAACCAAAACAAGATGACTCTGTTTAACAATAAAAATAACGTTTTTCATTACATTTCTAGAATTGATCGTTTGCAACACTGTTTGCAATCCGTACGGGTAGTAGGTTCAAGTTTTGCTGTCTCGATCTCAACTACAAAATCACTGTGTTTTTAAACGGTTTTATTTTTAATTGATGAACTTTTCACATACATTATCTTATGACGGAGCTGCTGTTACAGTTTCTGTCAGATTCTGTTTACAAATTCTTGTTGACATATTGTGCATAATTTTTAGGTTTCCATAAAATTAGGTAAATTCCAATCAAAAGTAACAAAATAATGTTTCAAAATTACGAATCTATTACCGATGTGGTCTCTTTAGTGGTTTATTGTCCTTCCGAGAAATGTTTTCTGTTAACGAAAGAAGCGAGTGGGGAGTTATGGATTCCATCCTGCAAATGTGAAAAAAGCTGTTGGAAGCTCACAGCTCATAAGATAAATTTTGATGTATGTTGGTTCTGACATCAATTTATAGTTTGCTAGTGCTTTGCGAAGGTTTAGAAATGTTTTTGGCGGGTAGGGTAGCGTTAACTGGGCATAAATAAATAAATACCATATCGCTGTATTCATCATAAACATTTAAACACTATTTTCTAGTACAGGCACCTACCAAAGCTAGGTATCTATCAAAATGTTTTAAATCTAAATAACTTTTTTTGGTCAGGAGAAAATCGTCGAACTTGCCCTGCAAGTGGAATATGTGGAAGTCGAACCACACTAAAATCTCCTGTCGGTCACATTCGGCGTTGGAACTCCGGCTGAGGACAGAACCCAGCACAGGATGTGCGGGGTGACATGACGCGTTGCACGCTAAGGCTTACGTATCGCCCCGCCACCCTCGAATCAAGATGACTTAACGGTTTTAAAAAAAGACAAGTTCGACACTTTGTCTTAATTGTTTGCATCATTTTAAAAAGATACTACCGCGTATGAAACAGTACCTAGTTCTTTCATCCAGCTTATACACGTTTATCATTTGGCCAAATATTCTCCCCTCATTGCCCTGGCATTGCAGAGGTTCATGAGCGACGGTGACCGCTTACCATCAGGTGGGCCGTAAGCTCGTTTATGTATCGTGCAATAAAAATTAAAAAAATCATGCTCAAATCAGCTTGAGTACATGAACTTTGAAATGACGAAACTTTCGAGTCCTCATTGTTTTCAGCTCTTTGGTGTAGATGCAGGTTCGCAATGTGTGCCACTCCGTGTCTATAAGATCTGGTTACCGAACCACGCTCAATCTTGCGTCTACCACGCCGTGTACAAGGTTTCCATCAAGTCTGAAATTAAGAAGAGAGTCAAGATGAAAGCTGTGGGTTATTTAATTGTTTCACCGTTTATTGTCAGTACATATAAAGCTTACTGTGTCTCTCCTGAAAGGCCAATCCAAACGCAAAATTTGATTATCGATCGGTGGTTCCTTGCACTGGACCATGTCTTAGTAAGTTGTTAGTTTTAATGGCAATTCTTTTGTCTAGTCTACTAGTAACTGTATCATTACAATAACGTATCTTCCATAGAGTATGAGGAACCGCGTCCAATGGCTTGGGATGGTTGAGCTGGAACGTCAACGTGCACACGCGACGCTTCGTAGTCCAGAAATTGTCGTCTTCGCTCTCATGATAATCGGAGAAAAGTCCATCGAAATAGATATATCGGTGAATACCTACCAGATCAAATAAATTTTGATAGGCTTCATCGAAAAGTATAAGAAAACCTTGGCTTGGTGTATGTATCTGATTTTGTAGGCTTCGCACATCAGATTTGGACAGTAGGTATACTACTTCGGTATTATATTGGACACTACAGGGTAACTGCGAGATGGACAGACGAATTTACTAGGTCGTGTCTTTAAAACGTCGCAGGTCTAAGTATATTCAGTAGTGGAAGTCTTGCAGAAACTTATCACAGTTTCTTTTAGGATTCAGAAAATGGATATTTGGTGGAAATTTGTGAAGATAATGTAACAGTTGGTGCGGATATCGCTGGTGGTGCGGTAGTGCTTACTTCTCCCAGTTATCAGTTATTACAGGCTGCTGACTATGGAAAAGACGGTTAGACGATTCAAATTTTGCTATAGCTGTCAACTTTTTTTTCTTTTTTTAAACTTAAATATTCGATGTTCCCGGAGTTCTAAGAGATATCCCTCTTCAAACGAGGTTTAAGCAAAGGTGACAGATAATGGTCACCCAAAGCCCCGGTAATGTCATGAGCGACGGTAACCGCTGTCACCTTGGGAGGTGGGCCGTAACCTTGTTTATCTACTTAATTTAAATTTAAAAAAAGTATGATATGCTGTATCGGTAATTCTCGTTTTTGTCTGAACTAGAATCATCCTGTTTCACCATCAAACCAAATCAGTTCAGCTAATGAAGCCGTTTGTTGTCAGATCAGCTCCGTTTGTACCGCGAGTTCGTTTTAATGGTGTACCCAGCTATGTTCATGAGCCCGAACGTATTCACGCAGTTCATGATCGAAGTGGGCTGGCAAAGACCTCAGTGTCCCAGTCTGTTTCGGTTCGTATTCAACTTGGTTTGTTTCTTGAGCTTTACGAATACATATTAATTTATTTAGTAAACTACGTGACTTTAGTTCGTAAATATTTGAAGCATGAAATAATTAATTTTACGATTTCTGCAACACGGACAAAACTTACGTCCTGTATCTTATGACATTGACCATACCACCACCATACAGTTAGTCAACCGGGGGATGGTAGACCGCGCTCCCCGACCCCGGTTCGGCGTCCGATGGGGGCGGCGCGACGGGAAAGAGTGCCGTGGGCGTAACACGTCGCGCCGTCCCTTATAACCCCGTGCTGGGTTCTGGCCTCAGCCGGGGTTCGGACGCTGAGTGTGAGCGGTTGGAGGTTTTAGTGCGGTTCAACTCCCACATACTCCGCCCGCCCCGCGGACAAACATCAGCAAACAAACGGTGATTTCCTCCAACTGAAAAAAAAAAAACATACAGTTAGTGTATGGCAGTGTATGCATAAGACTGCTCTGATGAATATATCTGCGACTTGATATGTAAAGTTTCGGCCTCGCATTTATGTGAACTTATCTACTAATAACTTGTACAATTTACACATCAGTGCAGCAGACATAACGGGGAGAGGAGGTATATCCTTCCAGGAGTTGGTGTTGTGGTCTGCTGCTCTAGAACCTAATACAGTTCACGGCGGTGTACCAGCTGAAATGCGCTGCCGATATATCTTCAGGTAAAGTATGATTTTTGGAGAACAAGGTCACTAACACAAAACCCTATATTTATGAATAGCAGGGATAAAAAGCTTATCTATGCCTTAAAATGACGTCATATGCCAGTTTGTCTAACATTGAAAAATGAACAATAGTATCACCGTATTAAAAGTGGTCTGCTACTACTACTAGGTAAAACAAGTTCTAGACCCTAAAGTATAAATTGTAATGGTCATTAGGACCTACTTCAGATGTACTCTTACGACTTTCACTACCAGATTAATAAACTACCAGTTAAAATTCAGCTCGTATATTTAGGTACTTCGACAGCAATCGTGACGGCAAGCTAGAGTACATTGAGTTCAAGGATCTGGTTGGAGCCACGCGTATGGCTCGACAACTGCCGGGAGATGCCCTTAGCGTCGCAAGAGATGCTGATGTCTGTTTAAGGTTTACATCACTACTATTACTACTTCATTACTTGGAATAACTCAATAGCTTGTCTTAGAAACAATTAGATAGTAAATGATGATAATTGATAAGGTAATGAAGAGATCGGAATTCACGGCGGTAGGAGTAGGAGCCAAGAGGTGATCTCGCAGTGTTCATGACAGAGCAAAGGTTCCTGAGCGGTGACGGCTATTTAAAAACGTCAGATGGGCCCCTACTGTAGCAAAAAGTGTTCCATAAATAAGGAAGCGTAAACCATACACAAGCAATCGTTTCAGACAATTAGGCATGCAGCCAAATTCCCAGTTACCGTTAGCCGAGTTCCTGCGAGGAGTTGGAGATCAGCGTCTCCGAGGGACCAGCTCGTTACTTCGCTCTCCAAGAAGCATAGCGGGATATCTGATAGACTTGCAGTAAGCTATAGAGATCTTGTGTTTGTCTTAGATTGAGTCATATTGTCCGAAATTATTTATAGAGTTGAAAGAAAACTATTTAATGGTCATTATATGGGATAAAATAGTTAATTTATTAATATTACTTAAGTAGCTTGAAACTTTTCTTTTGTAAAATTATTCTGATTGCTATACAGTGCAAAATACGACGAAGCCAACAAAGTTCCTTCCACTTCTGAAGCTAAAATACCACGAAGTCTAAATGAAGGTTTTATTTTTAATTATTTTATAAATATCTACAATGAATATCAAACTAAAGGCTTTCATCTAATTTAACTCAGACACATGGTATATTTCGTTCCGGAAAATTACTTAAGATAATCCATAAAAACGACCTCTGTCGCGTTATTAGCAGTAAACAGTAGGTGTCCAGGTAGGACCTTACACTTTCCTTAACACAAAAGAGATTCATGAGTTACGGAATCGCTTATCGTTAGATCAAATCATACCATCATTTGGCTTAAAAATAAAATGCCATTATCTTGACACCAATAATAACTGTTGCAGGACAGCTAATAGCACCAATCACAAGGTTCACTAATTCAGCTCTCAGTGCGCACCGAAGTCGGCCCAGTACCGTAGCTGATTACACACTGGCTTCCTACACTGTTGTCCTGCGACGGAACCAGGTTGTGGAGATACAACGTCTTAGTGGATATGATGGTAAAGTGAAATCTGTAGATGGATGTTAGAGAGGAATTTGATAATATGGTGGTTCTTGGTATGACACATGATTTATGTCAGGATAGAAAGGCATGGTGAGAGAAGACGTATTGCGTAATAGGCGTATTGCGACTCCATTTGAATGTGATGAGACAAAGCGAAAGATAAAAGGTTTTTTTTGCTACCTAAGTTTAACTTGTGAATGCACGGAGAAATTCGAAAGTGGCATCTAATTTAAGCCGTAAAGCATTCAAGCAAGCAATGAAGAAGCATGTAATATGATAAGTAAATGTTGAAATTGACACAGATCAAAGAAAATGTTTTGTGAACTTTTTGAATCTTTAAGTAGAAGGTCAGGATAAGAGGGGAGGGGTAAGAAGAAATGAAGTGTTAACTGCTACTTCTACTCGAATGGAAAAAAGTCATTGAATAGCATTCTATAATCTTCTTTTTCGGCTTGCTAGAAGATGCGTCAAGTGCATCAACAACACGCCTCATCAGCGGCCCGTCTCGTTCATTCGAGATGTTGAGCGCCGCTTCGTTGCCGTCTGAAACGTTGGCAGCTGTACATTTCTTCGCTTCTGCTATTGAAAAACCTACGCAGGTTTCATTTTAATAACGATTTTTCTTTTAGTGTATTGTGTTGTGTGTATATTCTATATCCTTTATTTAGGCAAGTCACTTATGAACGGTCGCGTCAAAAGGATTCATTTTCACCATTGCATCAAAATGGGGAAGAGAATGTTGAAGTGGAAACAAGATCGCTATCTACCTTGACCTCAGCAAGGGTAACTTATGAAAGTGAAACTTCTGGAGTTGAACTAGATAAGAGCCTACAAGAATAATTAACCTTAACAAGATAGCGGTATGTTGATCATCGATCGACGCGACACAGGGAAATCATTGGTAAAGGCCTGTGTCGAATCAGTATAATATCTCAAAGGATAAGTAATATGTTACTACGTGTGCATATTGTAGAGGCGCAGTTCAGTGAGCGGTGCGGTGCACAAGGCAGCGTTCTCATGGTCAACAACAGCAGAGGCTGCCGCGTTCGGCGCCATGCTGCTGCGACTGGCGCTCGCCGTGCTGCCGATATGCGCCGCCGAGCCACGACTACTGAAGATACATTCGCCGATCTATATACTAGGTACGTTGGAGATTGAGAAGTAAATAGGGGTAGAATTTTTAAAAGTGGGTCTGTGGGCATGAACAAAACCCTAATTAACTCGTAACAATCGGAGTTATCGGACTCACCTAAATATCCAGGTGTTGTTCTTAAGCTGGGTTCACATTTGTATCATTTCTGCGTATCGTATCTCCGTTGCGCAACCTTAACGCGTATCATGATCGCTAGTATGGACGCAAAATGATACCCGCTAACGATACACGCCGTATCTGATACAGCCCGATCCGACCTAAACGCGTATCTTGATACACCTCGTACTGGCTCGTATCCGATACGCGTATCACGATCGTTGGTTTGGACGTATTTTGATACTGTATCACGAATAATCACGATACTGTATATATGATACACCGCGAAACCTTCTGTGTCGGTTTTTTAATACTTCGGTTTAAAGATCTTTATTTATATTAAAAGAAACATACTGTCTCACTTGTCAATATAAATTAAATGTAACATAAAAAAGGCGTTTTTAGTTCTACATTAATAATCTTGATAACATAATACTTAATTTGTACAAGCATCAATATAACGATACTCATTTAACGTTAAATTCAGTCTTCGGATGATTTAATATTTTTCATGAACATAAAAGCAGTTGTTGTGATTAAACTATGATAGTTAGATGCTCTCGCGGACTTTTTTTAGATCTTACTAAGACCTAAAAACCCGTAGTACATCATTTTTGTCTATAGTTTTTGCAGCGTACGCATAAATAGGTTTTCAATTTTATCCCTTGAGAAAACATACGAAGATCGGAAGAAAAATGAAGCGTCCTTATTTGTACAGTTAAAGCTGATACACGAACATGATACAGCATTTACTAAGTATGGACGCGTTTTTTATGAAATACGCCTTGATGATACGACATGGACAAAATGAGCGTCCATATTTATGATACAAATACTCGATACGATACGAGTGATCGTGATACGTCAAGGTGATACAAATGTGGACGCAGCTTTAGCCTGTTTATTACGCCGGATCCACGTATCATATAGAAGTTGTATGTGGCAGGTGACCTGCACGGCAACCTGAGCACGCTACTGGAGCTAGAGCGCGTGCTGTGGCCTTCAGAGGGGGGCGCGTGTGGTCGCGTGCTGGTGCTGGGTGACTACGTGGACCGCGGGGCGTGCGGCGCGGAGCTGATGGCGTGGCTGCTGGCTCGCAAGCTGCAGCGACCGCGGCATTTGATGTTGCTGCGCGGGAACCACGAGAGTCGGGATATACAGAAGATGTTTACATTCTACAAGTTAGATTCTCTCTCTAGTACCTTTGTGTAAATTAGAGTAAACCATCGCCGTTTTGTAGTAGAAGTAACAGAAAACCTGGTAGCAAAATTAAAACCTGTGAAATGTAAATGAAATAGATAAAAGCAATCTTCTCAATAACTTGTCAGGATAACTGGTCTTGTCCTGACTGTATCTAGCGAACAAATACGGAATGAATACGTTCTGTACACAACATAGTAATCTAGCGCTATTGCCAATGGTGGTGATAAACAACGGCTATTTGTTTACAGTGAATGTATAACGAAATACGGCGAATTAGAAGGAGTGAAGATATGGAATGCTATAAATAATGTGTTCGATGTTCTACCTCTGGCTGCTGTCATTGATGATAAGGTTAAGATGTAATATTTTCTTTAAAAAAGAGGCTCAAAATACGCTCTATTTCAAATAATGTTAAAGGAAAATTTAAGCAACGAAATGTTCATTCGAGTTTATAGATTTTACCTTTACCAATACCCAATGCTTGCCCAGTGCTTGTGGACAAATTAACAGTATCTAGTATGTAAAAACAGGTGTTTTGCTGTCACGGGGGCATTCCACCACCGTGGGTGTGTCCTCTAATCACGGCCATTGAAAAGATCCCTACTCCACTACCGAAACCAGCTGAACAGAGCTCATTGGCTTGGGAACTAATGTGGAACGATCCAGTCAGGTTAGTTGTTTCTTTACTTCATTGTAGAACGAACTAACCTATATCGTGAGTTACCCTTGAACCTAGGAATTTTCCTCTTTGGTTTCCCAAATATGACCTTTCATGATTTACCTAATCCATTGTAGAATTTTAGCTGTCGATGAGCAGCAATGACCACTTAGCATCATTTACTGAGGACTTGTTCAAATGACTGCAAACTATGAGATCCTAATCTCAAGTCATTATCGGCAGTCCACGTTGGTCCACTACTGGTCATAGGCCTCGTCCATAAATTATGCCACGGAGCCATATCTTCGGCCTTTTTCAACCACTTTTTGCCTCTTTCTAAATCGACACCCGAAGTCTAAAGTATTCAATAGAATTCATATCGTTTTAACAGACCTAACAAGATAACAGCGAGTCTGGCGCTAGAGTTGTCAGCGAACGAGGGTTTCGCCGCGAACGCTAAGCGCGGGACGGGGCACGTGTTCGACGCAGCCGCCCTGGAGAGATTCCTTGCGGCCAACCTACTCACACACGTCGTCAGGGCACACGAGATGTATCCGCATGGATTCATGGTGATCACAGACAAATATATCATTGCATTCATAGGTAGATCTGATGACCGTGGCTGGAATTTCTGTAATGCCAGGAGAGCACGAAGTCCTTACTTACCGACTATAGGTACAAGCCTAGTTTAATGCATTTATATTGATCCAACTGAAGATGAGTGGTTATCGTTGTTCATGAAGCTGTGTAATGTCAGGACGAGGTTTTTAGCTATCGCCTTTTATCTATCGAAGTTTGTCCTCGATTGAAAACAAAGTAATAATTTTCGGAAAACCTGGAAGATGAGAGATCATTTCAGAGATGAATGGTAAGTACGATTTGAAGTCAGCCGAGGGTAAGTGGATTGCAGTATCCAACGTAGCACGTAGCAGTATCCTCCGTTTATACGTGGGAGGTGCAGCGTGGACAAACGTTCCACAAAATGACCTAGAGCACAGAAAAGGGGGCGGCGCGACGGGAAAGAATGCCGATGGCGTAACGCGTCGCGTCGTCCCTCATAACCCCGTGCTGGGTTCTGGCCTCAGCCGGGGTTCGGATGCTGAGTGTGAGTGGTTGGAGGTTTTAGTGCGGTTCAACTCCCACATACCGGGAATCCGGTGATTTCCTACAACTAAAAAAAAAAAAAAAAGAGCACAGAAAAAAACAACGTAGGAATGGTCGTTGCGGCGAGATTTGGAGAAGTCTTATATCCCGCAGTGGACGCCTAAATGCTGATGATGCTCAAACATGTAGTACTTAGTAAAAACACTATTATTTTCACCAGTGTCAAATGCGCGGCCGTTTGATATCAGTGTTCTCATCATCCCACTACTGCGGAGGAACTAACGACGCCGCCGCCGCACTCATCGACGCAGGGAAGATTATTCTCTTCAAAACTAACGTTGAACAATAAACCAATCGCTCAGTTTATAAGGAAATTTTCATGTATTAGTGATGCAAAAATGTATTAAAGATTGTAAAGTATTTTTTGGTGGGTATTCTAATATAATCATTTCGGCCAAAATGTATAGTTCTTAGTTACAACTTGATATTGTGGCTTCAATGAGTTAAATCAATTTGAAATTATTCAAATAAAAATTTTCATTGTGACACTGAATTTTGTTTTGTGATGTTCAGAAATAAAAAGAATGGAATTGTCATCTATTTTTATTGGGTATCCTCGGCTTACAAAAGGTACTGATTGTTCAAAACTTATTTTACAATCCATGAAATTATTAATTTATTATTACTTAATACTAATTCAATATAATACAAGTTTACTTACAATTATCTATCATTTGTGACGAAAAGACAACGATTGTAATGTTCAAATTGTAGTATATATTTATAAGTTCAATACTAATTGACTAAAGTGAGAAATTAAATCAATATTTTTTTCTACACTTTTAATAGAGATTTGATTTTTATAATAACTCTTAAAATCTAAACGAAAAAAAAAAAAATAGTTTGATATTTTTTTTTATCATTGGTCATTGTCTACTAGAAATTTAATTTCACTTAGCATCATCGAAATATACGTGTATGGAAGAAAAACATAAACGTTTCGTATAAAATATCGTTTAAAACTGAAAATACAATACTACAGTTCATAAAAATCCAACTCTTCTAAAAAATCCATATTTTTCACATTCGTTGTTTTTCCATCACAACCACTTAACCTAATCAATTTTGGAAATGAAATAAAAACGTATCGTCTATTTCAAACAAATACAAGATAAGTACGTCGCGATCTCACAAATTCAATTCGACTTCTTACGTACAAAATCAATACAAAAATCTTAAAAAATAATCAGTAGAATTCTAAATAAATAAACATACATCCAAAGTCCAAACGCAGTTTCACGCAATTATAATACCAGGGTGGATTATTGAAATGCTCCCTTCAGGGAAAGTTCACCAAACAGGCAGACAGGCAAACATGCCACGTTATTGTAAGTGGACTCATGGGTCTCTGCAATGTCAGGGGACACTGGCCCGCTACCTACGATCTACCGTTAAGGACTCTCCTCAACCCTCGTTTGAAGAAGGACAAGTCATAGCGCTGAGGGAACACTGAGGACAAATTTTGCTTAACAGTCCTTTATTTTTGGTATGAATACAACTGCATTCATAGATATTTTAAATTCTCTTGGCACACCTGGGAATCGAACCTCATTTCAGCGAAATTTATTTATTTCTCTGAAGGGGGAATTTCAAACTCCACCCTGTATTTTTATAGATTAGTTTTCCTAACTATTTCGAAATGGGAAGCCATCTTGAAATATACTAAAATACTCTCATTTCTCACAACAAACATTCAAATAATTTATAATATCTAAATAATATTCAGTTTTAATGTGTTACAGAGAATAGATATTTTAAGATTAGCGCATATTAGGATGGGACGGGTCGCTAGTTATTATTCCATCGTAGTTTTATAATACGCGAGCCGAAGAAAGAGATAGCAATCAATGAAAATTATACGAGTAGAAAAGAGACAACTTCAACTACGGTACTGAGCCATTTTTGCAGGAGACTAAGTGTACGATACAATAAAATTTGTTTATTTTGAAAGAATAACTTTAGTTTAAAAAACAACGCACACTTAGTTGTGAACCCCATCTCAATTTACATATTTTTTGCGACTGAATGTGTTGCGGTCCGTCTTATCTAAATATGCGCGAACCTTTTGTGAACACCATAATTTCGAATTTGTGGATAAAGTAATGTTTGTAACATTATTTTTCTTAAATATTTTTTTTACTTAGTTGTAGGCAATTGCAAAGACAACATTACAAAAGATTATTTTTTTCAAAATACGGATACTTCATACTAGTTCTACATTCCTGACGGATTCTAATACTTATTAAAATATAACAAGTTGTTAATGGAATTATAAAAAAAATAAAGTATATCTAATATTACGATAACTTTCTGTACAAAATAAGAAGTAACAGTTATATTAAAGCGTATGCATTCGTGTTCATGTTTATAACAAAGTTTTAAGCTAAAATTATCCGTAAAAGCAAGGTGATTAGGTATTTGAGTTGAAAATTGCGGGTAAAATTAAATAATATCTAGGATCTTCAGAAACTTTCGGTATGGAGTTTATTTTAGGCAATTCAAAACATATCGCGAGGAAGTTCTTCACTATTAAAGCCCTGCTAGCCTGGATACCCGGTATCTTCGAGTTTTTATAGTACATTAAAGTTTGTAAATCATTTATTTGTATTTAGTTTTTAGAAATCTGAGAATTCACTCTGATTTTTACCAAAAAGTATTATTGATTTCTTTCAATTTTATAATAACAGTAAATTTTGAAAAATCTATACACTAGTTAAACAATTCAAATTCATGACTCATTATATACTATTATATAGTTTTTTCAACATTAATTAATTGTCATAAGTGAAAGAAATTGTTAGTTCTTCTGAAAATATGTTTTTTAAGTTATTTGTAAGAAATGTAATGATCAATATAATATTATGATGATACTTAGACAATTTTGTAGGTAAACTAACTACTTAGTAAACTTCTATTTTATGAAATGGACTGTACAGATGAATTATGCTATACCGCACTGAGTTGCACTATATCACTCACACTTCAAAAAGTAGTTCCATTCCGTACCACATTATTATCACTGAGGTCACGTTTGTTGCACAGATCCAAAACATCCACGAGGTTCTCATGATGCAGTTAGAACTATTAAATGTCGGCTGAAGGTGACATGTAACATTAACTTGAGTTTCGACCAGTCCAAAATTTATATCTTCAGTGTATGTTTTCTTTTAACTTTTGGAACGAAGTTCCTTATCGCGCGTTGTGTCGGGGGCTAGACGGAAAAAATTCTTACGAAATGTTGTCACGACACTTTTTTGTTTTAGATGATTATCGCTAGATGGCGCTGTGATCAAAATCTTTTAAAACACGTTCCTTACCGCGCGTTACGTTAGGAAAAAAAAAATAAGATATGTATGTTTTAATCGATAGGAACTTCGTTCTATTCGGGTGTCACATGACACCTCTCAATTTTTTTCTCACAAGGAAACAATGTCTGTCTTAGAGAGTCAAGGACTTTGTACAGCTGTGTATCTGTGATCATATGGTCTGTGGAGTCTATTGTTTGTATCACATGGAGTGACTGAACTTGTTGTTAAGATTACATGGTCTAGGGGAGTCTGTTGTTCTGGTCATGTGATCTAATGGGGTCTCTTATTCACATCACATGGAGTGACAGAATTTGTTATTGTTCACATCATGCGGTCTGGTTGTCTCTTGTCCAGGTCATGTGATCTCATTAAGTGTCTATTACAGGATCATGATCTGCTACTTCTTGTTGTTTATGACGTGGTCCGATAGTCTCTTGTCTGCAGGTGGTTCACAGCATGAGTTTCCCGGTGAGTATCTCGAGCGCGGCCTTCCTCCTGAGATAGGGCATGTGGGCCTGCGTGAAGGCGAAGGGCGCGTGTCGGGCGCGGAACTCGGCGAAGGTGCACGCGAACATGCCGCAGTCGCTGCCGTTCATTTGTTGCGGGATCTCCTGGAATACAAATGTTGAATAAATACTGGACTTATTACACGAATGATAGTAACTATTATTTTTTATCATCAGCCCATAGATATCCACTACTAGACATAGGCCTTCCCCAAACCTCTTGATCCATTTTGTATAAGGTCTGCCTACCATTTAACATAATCTATTGCAATTTCAAAAACTATTTTCCCATTACCAAGTGCCATATTTTAGTGCATCTTACATTAGATCAAAGATACAAAATGACTTATTGTCATTTTGGACCCCAATTCAATTAACATTCTATTACATCACTTACACTATTACTAAACGGGTTCTTTCCACGATTATTTTCAATTGTCGGTATGCGAGGGTAGACAGATTTGTCTGCTCTGAAATGACCTACCCGCAGTTCTTCAGTCTTCCCGTGATCATGGCGCTTGAAACAGTGCTGAAATATCAGGACCGCTCGATTGAAAATAATCGTGGAAAGAACCCGTTTAGTAATAGTGTAAGTGATGTAGATAACCGCGACTGTTTCAAGAAATTTATTAACATTCTATTATCTCAATCAACATAATATAAACCCTTTGACATACCTTAGAGAGACATTCAGTCTTCCAGCCACTATCATCAAAGGGTTGTCCCTTCTTATCCTGATGTTCATCCCTTAAATACTTGAGTAGGGCATCTAAACAGGGCTGATTCCGACCCCCCATTGAATCTAAGTAGGATATCTTATTGTTCTTGAAGTCTATGATACTGAGACACCAGTGGACTCCTAAATGTACTGGAACTATCATCAGATCGTGCGCAAATATGTCCACCTAGAAATATTGGAAATTTATTAAGGATGCTTTATTTTAATTTGGTGATGTTATTAATGGAGAGCATGAAAAACAAGTTTCTTTACAATATCTATACTACTATTATAAAAACAAAAGCGTGATTAGAGAAGTTGCGAATCTCGATTTTCGGATATTCGCAAATACAAATGTTGACCAAAATCATTTTTAAACAAAAACATAAATTTAACTGGTCATCTGAATCTAGATATAGTTCTTTTTCTTTATTTGGAGGATATCACCGGATCCCGTCCAAACCCCGGCTGAGGCCAGAACCCAGCACGGGGTTATGAAGGACGGCGCGACGCGTTAAGCTCACGGCACTCTTTCCCGTCGCGCCGAAACGATTAAGAATGAAAGGTAGATCCATAGTATTTGAGCTCATTTAAAAGGACAAGAGGAAGCCTCTATTTTACACGAACTTTTGTTAAAACGTGTTATTTTTTTAAATGTGAATATTAAAAAATCACTCAAAAGAACAGTAATAAAAGTCCTCGTGCGTAACGCATCGTGCCGCCCCGCATAACTCCATGGTAGGCTCTGGCTCAGCCGGGTTCTGACGCTAAATGTCAGAAGCCGAGAAATGTCTGACGCCAATTTACTAAAAAAGTTAATACTTGATACAGTACCTTCCTCGTCCACCGTCTCAGTCCAGCCTGTCCGCTCTGCATGAGTTTAGGATAGAAGAATGTGTTGGCCGCGTACACCTTGGGCAGGTCCTTGTTGTTCTGACTGCGCTCCATGAGCAGGTTCATGTAGAAATTAATGACCTCGTCGTTTAGCCAGTTCAGGCCGGCGAGGGTTTGAAGATCTCGTCTGGAATCGTGGATTTATGTTCAATATTGTAGTTAAGGCTGAAGGCTCTGTACAATAGTTGTGATTATCAGATTTTATGTAAAATTTTACGAACTTGGCGACTTTCTAAAAAGCGTAAAATTTTGCTCTTTTCTAATTAATGCCCAACAGACATTAGTTACTATTAATAACTACAGTTACTGTACAGCTGTAAGTTTACTGAAAAGTGTAAATAGGAATTAACAAACAAATCTGATATATTTTTTTTTATATTGGAATTATTTCTTCTACTACAAAACATTTATGGGAGCAATTTCGAACAATAACATTAAGTTTGATTAAATAATAATGAAAACTTCTAACCTTGATATCCTTAAATTAAACTTTTCAACTAGAATTTGTCCGGGCGGTCCCGGGCCAAGGGCTCTATTGACCAGTTGTTCCTGGGCCGGGGTAAGACTGGGCAGCTCTACAGTCGGTTGAGGCTCCTCAAACAAACTCTCGGGTATACTCAACTCATGTTTCAACTTACTCTCTAAATGGGCTAACTTCTGTTCTCTAATAACTTTAGTAATAATTTCAGACTCTCTGTGAGCCTCTTTTAATTTTTCTCTAGTGTTTATGTCTTTATTTTTGTATTTTAAATTAATTTTTGACAGCCAATCATCTGCTATCACAGCCTTTTCTTTGAATGAGTCTAATAATGTATTTACTGGTTCTACTTTGTATGATGAGGTTGATGAATCTGAAGGTATAACCTCAACTTCTGAGTCAGATGAGTTTATTGAGGCAACTGTGATTGGATCATACTCTTTTGAAGCATCGCACTGTTTTTCCGCCGCAATTCCTTGCTCCACTAATTTTATTTCGTTAAGAGAGTTTTTCTGTGCCCGTTTCGTAAGTCGGAATGCTTCTGATTCTTCAGTTAAGTTTATTATATCTATCGGTCTATTTGACTTTGTAGTTTTTAAATTCTCAGACACTTTCCTGATTAGTTCTTGATAATTTCTTTTTTCGTCTAGATTGAAAACTTGTGATAGTGTATTTTTCGTTCCATTTAACCTATTTCTTGAGAGATTCGTGGGTTTGCCCAAGTGCATCCACCTCGGTATTTGACTAACTTTCCTGTAAGGTTTATTGATTCCTGATAATGTTTTGAATTTGCTATACATCCTAGGAGAGAGAGAAGATCTATCTGCTCTTTGTAGTCTATAATATACTGGTTCAGACACAGTTCTGGTACTGTCAGTGTCATCTCGACTTTTCTTTTTGTCTTTTTCTGGGGAGTCTACTTTTTTGACAAATATCACATCTTCTTCAATGGGTTTAATTTCATCATCACCATCAAGAATGTAGACTTGGGGCTGCTTCTTTGAGTCGTTTCCGGAATTTGATTCAACTAAAGTAACCTGTAAATTGTTATAAAGCTGATAAAATGAGGTTGATTTTAGCAGCATAGTCAAAATAACTGTTTGGACTACAGTGAATTTCTTTAATGCCATAGAAAACTAGAATAATTTGCATAAAATTAGCATATTTACTTATACACTACTGATTATACAAATTTTATAATATAAAATCTTCTACAATACAAATTCAAAATATACAATAAGAAATTGATGTCAAATGAGAAATCAATGGAAAAAACAAAGAATTGATCTCACCTCATCATCATCATCATCATCAGCACTGTGAATAACAGGACGTACGGGAGTGTGTATTCTTGGTTTACGTGAAGGTGTGCCAGCACAGTTCTCTACTACCGGTATATATTTGATCGGCACAGCTCGGATCCGGCTCTGATGCTTGGGAGGCTCCAGAGGTGTCGATGTGCTGGGATGACCAGCTTCCACTTGTATTGGTACATATCGGACATTTTTAGGACGATTTTCATTATGTTCCCAAATATCTGGATTGAATAATAGTAATTTATTTTTAAATCTGTTATGTTTACATTCTATTATGATTTTGGAAAATTCTTGTTTGAATTTACTAATGTATGCATTAGTTTGCTGTTTAAAACTAATTTATAATGTTTAGTGAAAACAAGTAGTAAAGTTCTAGAGGTTATAATTACACTTTTTTGAGTTGCATTACCTTTAGATGTCATAATATCAGGAAAACTCGTCCTATGTAATTTTTTCAGACGCTTGAATTCAGGTAAATCATCATCAGAAGAGTATTCATCGTCGACCCTGCGGAATAAACGGAGAATTGTTCATACCATATTGTATGTTTGTTTGATAGCAATATGAGGCAGTTTCTTACTTCCAGAACCTACAGGCTGCCTTCAAAGGTATTTTGAGCATTCTCTCATCAGAATAAACGCCTCAAAAACTATTTTATACCAACTTTGCCGCCATAACTGGCGCTGGAAGATGTAAACATGTAATGTCATACCTGTCGCGTTTGAAACTTTTTCTAATTGTTGGACTATCTTCATCCCAACCGAGAAGACCGCGTATATAAGTCAACACGGACTTCATTTTAATTAATTATGTTTCCATCACCTAAGTTGCTTATTTTTTGTAATTTATTGCAATAAAATAAAACTGAACCTCAAAAAGACGACAGAACGGTATGTTTTTTTTTTAATTGTCTTTGTTATAGAGTCGTTTCGTCATAGACAGTCATAGTCTACTCATAAACAAGACAAACGTAGGGTTGGGATCTTCCTCCGAGAACCGTTGGAAATAAAATCGATTTACGTCACAAAAAACAATGATTTCACTCATTATCATTTTTTTTTTAGTTGGAGGAAATCACCGGATACCCACGGTATGTGGGAGATGAACCGCACTAAAACCTGCAACCGCTCACACTCAGCGTCCGAACCCCGGCTGAGGCCAGAACCCAGCACGGGGTTATAAGGGACGGCGCGACGCGTTACGCCCAAGGCAGTCTTTCTCGTCATAAAGCTTTTAAATTTTGTAAAATTATGATCAAATAAATACAAAATAATTTGACGAAACCCGGCGCGCTTGTACCAAAATCGATAGCGATAGTATGCCATTGTATTATTTTCACCACGTGAAGATTTTTCATTTGTATTTATTACTTATCGTCATATAAGTAGTTGCGAATTTCAATAAATTAGCTATAATAAGGTTTCCGAAGTTTAATTCATTCGAAAATGTATGTTGTAAAAATCGATACTTTCTGTGACTCGTGTTGTGTAAGTTTCGACTTTCAAAGCTCATCCTTAAATTTTACCAATCAATTTCTTTCATAATCTGTGATTGGGATCTGTCATTAGCTGTCACTTGTCAAATTGTGATTTGTGCCAATTTGTGTTGAATCGGTTGAGTTCTATTTTTTTTTTCTATTAAAGTTTTCCATATTTTCTGCTTCGGTTTCAATTTTCAATATTAGAAGCGTCAGGTTGGTTCCAGAGTAGTTTTTCAATTTTATTTAAAATGTTCCTGAACGTCCATTTTACCAGATTTTCAGTCTTACTTTGCTAGAGGTTGCTCCTTTTTTACCGGGCGGTTATTCTTTTGGTCTATTCTGTTTCGGGATATTTTAATTTTTAATACTTATAATGTAAAAACATCTTATTTGTAGTTATTTATTAAAAAAATGTTTTAGATAAAAACACAAAATCTAAAGACGAATTCGAAGTCTAAGAAGGAGAGCCAAAGTTTATAAAATAAAGACAAGAAGAAATATTTAAAAACATGTTGCAACCAGTGATGCACATATTGAAAACTAAAAACATTGTTCTGGCGAGCGGATCACCTCGGCGTGCCGAACTCATGCGAAATATTGTAAGTAACAAATAAAAACAAAAAAATACCTTCAACCAATAAAAATGTTAAAATAAATAATCATTTCCTGCAAGCAGTAAATTTATTGGTTAGTTATCTTAAAAATACATCAACTACTGTACGTAATTCTTCTACGTAACGTTCGTAACGTTCTTCTTCAGAAAACCATTTAGACAAGTCAAAACAAATTATCAATTTCAGGGACTCAAAGTCACACTATGTCCTTCATTATTTGAAGAAAACCTGATCCCGAGTATGTTCCCCAAGTTTTCACAATTTGTTGAGGAAACTGCTTTACAAAAAGTACTGGAAGTGGAAAAGCGTTTGAAAGCACAAGGTACTACACCAGATATTATCATCGGTGCTGACACAATGGTAACTCTTGATGATGAAATGTTTGGTAAACCTACCACGAGGGAAGAAGCATTTGAAATGCTGTCTCGGTAATAATCCACACCTTTTTTAAACCAACTATTTATTTATTTTTTGTACAATTTTGCCTACATCAGATAATGGGCATGTTATTTAAACTTGAGAATTATAAAATGGAGCTGTTTTATATCTGTTTAACATCACCTACAGTGTTAGTCAAATATTTCAGCTTTCACCTTTTAATTTTAAAAAAATAACACATAAGATACAGTATAATTATGTATGATACAGGATTTATAATCTTTGAAACTTAAATGGAATAAATTTCCAGTTCAAACTACTTTTTTAAATATATTTTTTCAATCTTTATTAAACCATCACCATCGGTGTTCGTCCATTACTTGACTTTCACTTTGAATTTCTTTATTTTCCAGTTTATCAGGACAAGCACACATTGTGTACACAGGAGTTGTTGTGAAAACTCCTAAAGAAGTCATAAAGTTTACTGAAACAACCGAGGTTGTGTTTGGTCAGCTGGAGAAAGAACAAATCAATGCTTACATTGATACAGGGGAACCTATGTGAGTAATTAGATATAAATACTATTTGATAATTACGGAAAAACGTTAAGAAATTGAATTTCCGTTTTTGAAATAAATGCATGAATTATAAAAATAACCTATTATTTTGTAATTGTTTGTTATGAAATTACGCTGTATTACGTATTAGGTTAAAATATTTCATCTCCTAAAATATGAGACGATAACCAAATTTAAAGAAATCAAATTTTAGAACTAATGTGTCCAGTGTCTTTATGTTCAATATTGCCACAGACTTGACATAAGTAAACAAACCAATTTTGACATAATTCCCCAACTGAGTGGTTATGCCTATGTATTTATTCTGCAGGGACAAAGCAGGTGGTTACGGTATTCAAGGAGTGGGAGGGACGTTTGTTGAGCGAGTTGACGGAGATTACTTCACAGTGGTCGGTCTGCCACTCTTTAAACTGTGCTCTGTAATATACAATATGCACAAACATTTGATATAATATGTTGTATGCCCTTGTTCGCATTACTGTATGTCATCATTTACATACATTACAAAGGCATTGCAGAGATCTGTGGACAATGGTAGCCGTTCCTATTAGCTTGTTTACTAGCCAAAGTAATAAACAAAACATAGACTCATTAGATAACTTATTGGAAATTGATGCTACTCCTATTCGCGTATTTAAAATTTCAATACACTATGACAGCATCGTCAATTTACCGATGTTTTTTAACCTAATAATTTTTTTTTAAATCAATTGTGACTGCACTTCAGTAACTATTTTCTAGATAGGAAAGTTTTTGTCGAATTACTATAAGTGGTCTATATCCGAAGGGAATCCGATAGGAATGGAGTTGTATACAGCCTTCGCCATTTATTCAGCTCCATTTATTTTTCATGAAATTTTCGATCAAAATTGTATCTTATTAATTAGATCGGTTTTGGGAATGAGGATATTCTACTGTTTCTATTATTATTAAGGGAATATGAATTTATAAATAACATATTATAATGAATGCGGTATGTACACATTTTTTATCATATTTAAATATGACTTGACTAGATGTATGACAATCTCAAAAACTAGAGAATTTATTACGAAAAAGTTAGTAATTTTTTGTAATGTTATTTTTAAAAATATTGATAAATCAATCAAATCTTTTTAAAAGTCGTAATTTTTTTAAAATTTATCTTGAAAATACACGTTTCAATTAATTATTACAATTAATCATTTACATTTCAATTCATTCAATTTGCACTGTATTTAACTTTAAACATGACATTCCTTCGATTTTATATTAAGCGTCATATTTACTAAATAGTGACATAGATTGTAGTAAGATTGTGTAAGTAGAAAATGATTATGCTTTACTTTTAATTGCTTGTAATATCAAACCAAATGTTATACCAATAGAAAGTATATTATTATAATATCTTTTCATTAATGAAATATTTAATTATAATAATAGCAGCTACATTTAAGTTTTAAATAACTTAAATTTTTTACTGTCTAAAATTAAGTTAAGAATTCTTATTGTCAAAGATTTTGTAAGTAATTTTATTTCACCATTATTATGTATTTCAGCATTAAATTTTATAAAATAAAACTGACTATCGGGTATTGGCCCACCTCTCACTCCCACCACTGTAACTCCTGTGTAGCCAGGATCCACAGCGGCGACCATCGAAAATAAAACTGACTAGTCAATATTTTCAAGATTCCTATTAAATCGTTAATTTAACTTGTGTTGTTATTTTTCTGTTCACCTTTACCTTTCCTGGCGGGGAACTGTGGATCGCTCTGTGATTCCTGTAATCGAGATTACTGCGCAATTTACAAGAGCTGTAATAATTCGCGTTGTATCTATTGGTCACTATTTAACCCTTAAGTGCATCTTATTGCCAAATGTATTTATACCACGTTTCACGTTATTTTATTGAAGTCGTGTGGTATGTGTTTCCGAACGCACTTTGACAACCATAGATAATAGTCAATTGTCTACATACATATTTTTTCATAATAAATACCTATTATTTTATACCAGATTTTTTTCGTTATATGTACCTAAATACCTACCAGGAAACATTTTTTCCAGGCCGCAATAAAAAACCATGCATTAAAGGTTTAAACACATTTTTTTGAAACAAATCAAATTGATCCGTCCCGTATTTCTTACATGCCTGCTAACTGACGTAAAGCTGGTAGGCGCGTATTGACTATTGAATCTTTTTAAGTACAGTAGTACTATTGATGTGCTATTCACTTTTTGGTTCTAGTCACATTTTTTTAAAAACATTAAATTCCATTGCGCATCTGCCAACTTCACAGATGCAGTCGTGGGAGGTTTTAGTGCGGTTAAACTCCTACATATTCCACTCATAGCAATTTATTCCTAGGAAAAGTTTGAGAACGTTGGGATGAATCATTATCGTAGGTCTATGTACTAATTAAATAGATATACAATTAAGACCTACTCGTGACCTAGCCACTTAAACTCTATTGCAACGTTGCAACTGCTGCAACAATATAGGGATGTTCCTACGTAATTTTTAGCAAAATAAATTCTTAATTAAAAGCTGGGAGTTTTGTATTATTAATACCTAAGTTTTCTTGCGACACCAACGGGGCGTAACTCGTTAGTGAGTACCACCGCTCGTAGATCTCTGCAATGTCAAGAGACACTGCAAAGGTCCACGAGTACACTACCTACCTATAAGAACTCTCATCAAGCCTCGTTTGAAGAAGGACGAGTCATAGCGCACGAGAAACTTCGAGGACTCCCCGTCCATTCCATAGCCGGATGGTGCGTGGAAAAAAAAACTGAAACGAATCATTGATAACCGCGGTTGTTCCATACAATCATGAGCTCTTACTTACTCATTCTTAATATAGCATAAATCTTTTGTCATGCATGCAAATGTTCATAATTTTTTTCACACAAACCATATCTTCTTAACCCTTCCTCTCTCCTTACATCCATCTACTATCAAATTTCACATGACATTTGTATCGTGGTTCTCCACACTTACCGCTTACTATTATAACGATATTAAAATAGGAACTACATAATTGAAAAGAAAGCAATAAATCATAGTAAAAACGATTTAGTAGCCCTATAGTTATTTAACAACGTGGGTGTCAGTTAATTGATGAAATAGGCGTTGAAGCTCAATATTGTTTACAATACTGAAGATAATAGACAAGGTTATAACAATTTTATTGTCAACCTTGCTTATTAAACTACACAATTTTGCACGAAGACATCACAATATAAATCTATCTTTAGATCCATAGTTATCTTTCAAATACCTAAGTGAACTGGCTAACCTGCATATTGGAGAAGGATTCAAAAACCTGCCGAAAATTTGTTGTCCTCAACCCGCATAAGTCAAGCTTGGTGTATCTAGTGGACTATGTCTAAACATGCCAGCAGTGGACAGTAATGGGTTTTTATATTTGGTTACAGTATATTGATATTGTAGATCTTATCAAGAAATTTCAAGTAGTGATAAGACCTCCATTTCAACTATTTGAGAATGAAAATATAAGGCACAACAAGAATTTGACCACAGTCGCAATGAAAGTAGAAGTAAAACTAAATACTTTTACAAATGTGTTTATTATCATTTTACAGTTGTTCTGAAAGCTTGGGAATTGCTATTGAAATAGAGATTAGAGATTTACGTAAATCTCACGATTTCCTGCTATCGTTTTCCTAGTTCATTAATTTTAGTATTGAGTTTTGTTTCGTAAATTCTTTTAACTGTCGCAAGCTGATTGTGGCCATAATGCATGGGAGCGCGGAAGACATGATTACGAGATTGTTAGTGATGGACCAATGTCGATAGTTTATGTTATCGATAACAATAATCTGCATAAGTACCTAATATTTATAAAATATTTTAACCTTATGTGAACTCACAGGCAAGCCGTGGCATGCGATTTGGACTCTTCCACTGAGAAGACCGTGCCCAGGAGAAGGTAGGCAGTACCTATGGGCTTGAAAATGAAAGGAAGCTAACAAGGTAGCTTATTAATATGTATTTACTATTTACTGATTTGTGAAAGGTTTTGTGTTTTTTCGTTGTTGCTAGTGAAAAGAGGTTATTAATGACGAAGCGATTTTTTTTTTACTATCCAATTTTTACCGAGGTTTTCAGTTCGTTTGTATTTTTATTTAAGGTAACAATATTAAACTTTTATCATTCGGTTCACTGTAAGGCCGGCTGAACATCGATATATTTTTAGCCCATCACTAGATGCGGCCTCATTCATTTTTTTGGCACTCGAAGATGGCACACGGATGTTTTTGTTGCAGCCTATTGTTGCGTGGGAGTGGAACCGCCACCTGTTGCGTTGCACCGATTTCAGTTCATATTATAGTTTTTTCAAATCGACTTAGATTACTGTTATTTTGGACATTGGATTTAAGTAAAGTATGTGGTAGACTAACATAGACTGTTAAGTAAGCTGATATATTTTTATCCTAAAAAGTTATGTTAATGAGCTGTTTCAATCAGACATTTTTAATACTGACTAAAACGTTTCATGTTTTTTTGTTAAAATGTAATTAACACTTATTAGATACCTAAATATTATTTTCTTGCAAAAAATGTAAAAAACCAATTTTCTTTTTCAATATCACAAAAACAAAAAAAATCGACCCGTAATTTCTCTGGTCTGTCGTTATCAAACCCTGATTTCCGTATCATTAAACCACCTTTGAAAAATATTCTTTCCAACAAAAAAAGAATCATAAAAATCGGTTCATAAACGACTGTGATATCTGCGAACAAACATAATAAAGAATTAACCAGGTCGAATTGAGAAGACTCCTTTTGAAATCGTTTAATAACTTTAAAACCAGAACACTCTAGAGTCTAGGTAAGTATAGTCATTAATTTTATAGACCCAATCGATATACTTTCCGTCCTACTTCCGAAATAATACCATCAATAAAACAATAATGGCGGCAAAAAGCGCCAGAATCTTTGGGAAGCTGTATAAAAAGTGTGTGGGAACTGTGAACAGATGCGTTGGTTCCGGATCTACGGCATGTGTTACTGGCTGGATGCAGTGTCTGCTATTATCTATGGAACAATGCGAGGAAAAAAAAAGGATTTTGAATTTCGAAGGTTATTCTTTACGTGGAAAGTGTGAGTGTGTTTTGAAAATTAAATAAAATTGTAAAGATTGCAATATTTTAAGATGGAATTCGTATTAGCTTCAGTAATTTCACTTCTTATAAATCATGATGATGATCATCGTGATCATGGCGCTTGCAAAAGTGTTGAACTATTAGGAACACTCATTTAGTAAAATCGTGGTAAGAATCCTAAATTTAATAATTTTGCGTAAGTAATTTCCTTGGTAAGTTTCGACTGAATTGGAAAAGTCAATATCTATCTGATTTCAAAAACGAAAGTTTCCAATTTTGAAGTTTGAGTTCTCTTATGATTTTTCAAAGTTTCACTTTCTACAATATATTTAACTAGGTATCATTGCATCTTCAGTGATAGTAGATTACATTAAATTCCTGCTCCGAACAGACTCAAAGAACTTTAAAACGCGTAAACAATGTTCATATCTATTTTTACTTTGTCGTTGTTTAAGAAACGGCTAATGCGCTTCCCCGAACCATAATGTTCACCCTTTGGCTCATTTCCGTTTTCACTGCTTCTAACTTCCGGTCTTAGAATAGACAATGTCAAGTTCACTGTAACACTTTGTTTACAATTTAACATCTGTATTAAGATGGACTGACGACCTGGGCAAGATCGCGGGAGGTTGTGGCGAGGTTTGGGGAAGGCCTGTGTCCAGCAGTGGACGCTTATAGGCTGATGATGGTCTGTATTGACACTATTAATCCATTACTGCCCACTGCTGGGCTCAGGGACTAAAAAAATCTTACTTAATATGCAGTTTTTCGCACGATATTCTCCTTCATCGTTTTTAGCCAGTGGTGTTGTGAAAAACCGCACATAAATCGTTTTAAGTTTAAGCTCTAATTTGCAGTTTTTGTAACTCGTGTTTTCTTCCCCATCTTAGCTATGAGTGGTGTTATGACAACCCTATCGAATTATATTAATTATAATTTGCCCACTCATGCCCACTGTTATTTGTGAAATAACATAAATTAAAACAGATAGCCAATTAATAAACAATATATTCGTAAATGGATTGGTATTTGAATATTGTTTAGTTTTTGTTAGATTTTTATTGTATTTATTTCAAGTCAATTGTAGGTGTTGGTAGCCTTGATAATTAATTGTTTTGCTATAATAGGAATTTTATTTATTTTATGATGTTTGAAACAATAGTAACTATAAAAGAGCAATTTTATAATGTCTCACTAGAAGGACAAGCGGACGGTTCATTTAATTTTAAGTGGTCACTGGTCTCCGTCATTCATTGGACAATACAATGTCAAAAACCAATGGATTGGAAGTTTGTGATTCAATATGTAGAAGCCCCATGACAATGTGTCTAATTATAATATCATGCATGACTTCTAGACTAGATCAACTTCGGCTGCATCACATGAGAAGAAATAAACAAAACAAATGAATGTCAAGAAACACAAATCACCTAATTAAAAAATATTAACATAAAAGCGTAGGTTAACTTATATAAAATATCACTATTTAATGACATGTTTATACACATATCCGCGTCACAGGTGTTTCCAAACGCACGTGGGCATTTTTGTAAATAAAATTAATAAACTCGATTAGGTAATAAGCCCTTAAGTACATGGTCCTGTGGGCGATAGTTATGGAGCCCTTTAAACATATGGCCTGATATGGCCTCCCGCCCACCCTTATGTAGGCGGACCTTTCAAATAAACAAATTATAGACAAAAGATGAGAATTTTGCTGCTAAAATTGGAATGTTGAAAAATTGCCAAATATTGTCGATTTATGAATTTCTTTTCCATTAAGTTTTATTTGTAGTTTTATTTTTTTACAATATTTTACAGAACTAGTATTAAACTTTTTTATTTTGTTGATTTTCTGGGTTTTCACGTTACGTCTCTACCATTTTATCTCTGCCTACTAAAAAAAATACTTTGTTCAAAATGTTATGTAGGTAAGGTCGAAGTTTTTTTAAATGATACGTTATCGGGCATTGGCCCACTTCTCACTCCCACCACTGTAACTCCTGTGTAGCCAGGATCCACAGCGGCGACCATCGTAATGACTCTGAGCAGTGAAGCCCAGGAAAACCCGAGGGAAAGCTAAGTTGTCTTGGACCCCGTCACGAATTTAATCAGAAGATTATAGAAGGAGTAGGAAAAACATGAGTTTCGACTTCCCTTCTCGCAAAGCGGGAGACAATAAAATAACATTGAAAGATGCATTACGCCAGAATTGAGAAAAGCACCATGGACATTGATTTTATTAAATTTATTGGACCTATACGGTGAGCTGTTGTACTATTTAGGATGCCAATAATAGTTATGGCAAAAACGTTTGAATGCACGGAAATGATACGTTAATAAAATGTAATCAAAACATGATTAAACCGACATAAATAGATAAACCAATTTGTTGTAGTTCCCACTTGAGTTGGAAAGGGTAGACCTAGAATCTTACCTTAATAAATATTTTGTAAGAAGTAATAATGTTAAGGGCACTCGTGGCAAGGTCGTCACGGGGGCGGGACAAGTACGTCCACTACTGGACAGCCAAATTTGGCACTTTACAAATTACTGTGTATGTATTAATTAATTTGATGTTGAGTTATTTCGACAATATTGTGTAGGTATTTCAATAAAGTTAAGGTTTTTTTGACTGACTTTTGAAAGAGATATTTAAAACAGTAGAGCTTTTTTGTGTTTATCTTAATTTTATATACAAGGTAAATTATTAATGATGGTACATATTGAAGGATATCATAGTTCGCCACTTAAATATATCAAAAAATCCTGCAAAATGTTTGTCGCTCGACAGCTGCTTACGGCGTGAGTGTGTTGCACGAGGTGACAGGAGGTTGTTAGTCAATGCTCTGTTGTAATTGAAAATTTTTGAGGATTGTCGAATTTTAGAACCTTTTTTTACTTACATTCGGTATTAGAATCAGATATTTTTCACCCTCTTCCAATGTACCACATATTAATACTTTCACCCTGTATTGTATTTTTTTTTATTGTCTTCACCTGATCGTAAGTGGCTACTGTCACTCATAGACCTCTGCAATGTCAGGGGACACTACGGGCCCGCTACCTATGACCTACCTTTAAGGACTCCTTGAGCCTTGTATGTATGGCAAAAATCATTGTATCGTTTTTTTAAGGAAAGCTTTTAATTAAATGATCGTAAAAAATGATAACTTTAAAAGAGAATTTAATATTCATTTTGTAGTGTAAGATTTATTATTATGTCAAGGCAAACGAAATTTATTTTTTGCTTACAAAAATACCGATCATGTTCGTTCATAATACCTACTCAAAATGTTTCAACAAATTAAATTGAATACAACTTTTAAAAAAAAGTCAAGAAAAAAAACGTTTAACTAATATGAAATAGCACATTTCTACAAAGGTTAAATTTTGTAGCGTTTATGGTTTCTGAACGATATCCCAAAATGTTATAAAGTTTACTGTACACATGTTTTTTAGTTTAAGTGAACCGGTTTCGATGATTCTAATTTACCCTGACATGGCGAAACTATAAGGGTTCCAACTTCCTAGTTTATTATGGTACAATAATAAAGTACCTACGCGATAAAATATTAGCACTTTAAAAATTTTCTACATCTTATGGTAAGCGGTAACCGTTGCTCTTGAACCTCTGTGACAATGCATTACCAGGTCTTTACCTACCACACAACATCCATATCATAAGCCTCAAATTTCTTTATCTTTAAACATCATCATGAAAACAGTTCTTGTTGCCTTCAACGAAACCAAGCATGAGAATGGTGTCGGGTTGGAATCTCAGGAATAATGAAACATAACTCTTATATGCACTGGACGTAATAAGATCACTTGAAGTACTTAACTACCATGATACTTATTGTAATTAGTAAATAAAATAATTGGCTTCATTTAGTAAGACTATGTACGTAAATAATTTGGCTTTGCGACCGACCACCAGTGAAGCCTAGGAACTCGAGGGACAGCTAACTTGTTTTCGACCTCGCGACAAATTTAATCAGAAGCCTGAAGACAAGCTGGCCCGCGCAACTTCGTCTGCGTAACATAAGTAAAGTTTCTCACCGTTTAAACTTTCCCTGAGCTTCCACGAATATTTCAAGATTAAAATAAGCCAAATCGGTTCAGTCGTTCTCGAGTTTTAGCGAGACTAACGAACAGCAATTCATTTTTATATATATAAGTCTAGCTGGCCCACACAACTTCGTCTGCGCCACATAAGGAAATTTTCTCACCGTTTAAACCTTCCTTGAACTTCCACGAATATTTCAAGACTAAAATTAACCAAATCGGTTCAGCCGTTCTCGAGTTTTAGCGAGACTAACGAACAGCAATTCATTTTTATATATAAGTCTAGCTGGCCCACACAACTTCGTCTGCGTAACATAAGTACATTTTCTAACCGTTTAAACCTTCCTTGAACTTCCACGAGTATGTCAAGACTAAAATTAGCCAAATCGGTTCAGCTGTTCTCGAGTTTTAGCGAGACTAACGAACAGCAATTCATTTTTACAAGATGTATAGAAACTATGAACTTTAACTTATCTTCTTACCTGAATTGAACCACTACCTCCAAAATTCGAATGCTAAAATAAAAATGAAATTAACACATACTTACTTACACGTGTCGATTTACATACATTGTAATTTGATCCAAGTGTTATACATTATCTTGGTAGCGGTACTCGATCTGTGATTTGATTATCTACTTCACATAATGAGTTTTATATTCTGTGCACGCTACCTACCTACTCTACATAGGAAACGACCGGGTTTATATTGATAGCGGAAAATGTAGTTTTTAGTTGGATGAAGTTGCTGAACTTCTACTTGCCCTGCAGGTGCGTTATGTGGAAGTCGAACCGCATGAAAACTTTCTACCGCTCTCAGTCAGCGTTTAAGAAATTGTCCCTTAGAGTAGGTGATGGGTAATGGCCCCTCAATCACGTGGTGTTGTAGAGGCTCATCATGAGCGACGACAATCCATTATGTGCATGTATATCAGTTTTACTACATTTAAATATTAAATAAACAAATTAAGCCATACATTATTTTCAATGGGCTTTATTGGATAATTAATTTTATTGGCTGTATTAGTAGTAAAAGCCATTTTGGATATCTACAAGTATTTGAAACTAAACAAATTACAAAACACAAATCATTAAATAACTTATATCATTTGCCCACCAAAATCGCTAATCGCTGTCAACATAGCCGGTATCCTGACCCACAGGTGTAGTTTCCCAGTGTTGGGACTGTGTTCCCACGCGGTTTCGATCCCGAGCACCAACAATACGCTATCGACACGCCATCTAGCGGTAAGCACCTGTTCCACATGAGTTTTTGCATGAACCAGAACAAGGAAAATAAAATGTATGAATACAGATTCCAGATTTTTGCAATTTATTTTTAGAGTTTCTTTTTGGTTTATTACAAGACAGATTAGGTGATCCTACGACCCAGTTGATAATAATTGTATTGCATAATATCTTTTTTATTGCTTTATACAAGTAAACAAGCAAACGATCCACTTGATGGTAAGTGGTTACCAATGTCCATGAACACATATCTACATCAATGTAAGTTTTAATATTTTAAATACTTAATAGGGAAATTACGCTAGATACTAATAGGTACCTCCATATTAAAATGTACATAAAATAAAATACATAATATCACAAAACACATGGCCAAAAATAAAATCAAAAGTTCTACCACCAGTTCGCTAAAATTACGCCTCCGTCCGGCGCAAGAAACTCAGCAAGCATGTCTTTTTTTAATTTAATATGTTTTTTTTTCTTTTTTTTTCTTAATATTGTTTTACAATATTTTTGTTTTTAACAAATGTATCCATTGAAATGGCCCGGGACGAGCACCTCATTCCCATTTTGTGCAGTCATTTATATAATCATTAAGTTTATAATATGCTGTTTCAATTACCAAATTACATCCTAATACTATCATTGACAAATGACATTATCACATTGATAATCATTATATGTAATTGCAAGATGATATAACAGTACTTATAATGATCAAATCTCCACGACTAGTTGCGTAAAGGAAGTGAGCAGTATACATTCCTGTCTGCCCAATCCGGGACCGGTTTCGGACCAAAATGGACCTCGTTACACCGAATCGTAACAATGTCACAAAGGCAAACAATATATCCTAAAGTCTACTTCAATAAATGAACTTTCCAAAAATGAAAGAATTTTTGAAATCGGACCGGTAGTTTCGAAGCCTACTCGAGACAAACAATCAAACCTTTCATCTTTATAATATTAGTATAGAATATAGATGTCCAAAACCGTCATGAGTTTGTGGATAAATCTATTAATATCAATTTAAAACAATTGCCTACGTCACCAGTGGCTATCTATCATTTTTTGTTTAATTTCTCACTCTAATAGTGTATCTTTAAAAGGCCATCTCTATCGATTAGCGACCCCTCAAGTTCTAACTTAACGTCATCTAAATAAAATTTGCGTAGGTATGTCTTATTTGCAGGCTTTGTTATTTTGTTTGCATTCGTAACAGTGTGAAGAAGGAGTTCGACCTAACAAGGTCGGGCCTGCAGTGAATGTATTGCACAGTTTTATTGAAAGTATTAAATCAGTCTTTCACTGCTTCTGTAATATGCGGTAAATCGGGTTAAGTCTTTCGATCGATTTTTCAAGAGTGTAAAATAAATGATATACGAAGGATTCTTATGTTGCGAATTATCCTTAACTTACTTATCATTAGTCGTGGTTTTAAGCCGTTTAAAGTGAGGAAAGAAACTTTAATCTATAATATAAAAATGAATCGCAAAATGTGTTGGTAAGCGCATAACTTAACAACGCCTGGATCAATTTGGCCAAATCTTTTTTTTAAATGTTCGTTGAAGTTCAAGGATGGTTTTTACGGCGAGAAAAAATCGAATAGTTGCCGGGAAAAATGAAAAAAAACGGGTCATAGAGTTCACGCAGACGACGTCGCGGGCGGCAGCTAGTCTGCATATAAAAGTTTCATGTGATGTTGGATCCTATGTTATTCAAACATTTGTAAAAATGATGATTGTTCGTATTTAGTATTTATTGCTGAAAAAACAATACTTAGTATTCTCTCCATGAAAACTACACTAGTCTATATTCATTATTTTAAAGAAGTAACATCATGATGTTTGTGACATTTTAAGATTAAAGATTAAAAATATTTATTCAGCCAAAATTTTACAGTGTGATATACAATTAACCATTAGACTCCACACTAGGTCAAGCCTGTCTCGTGGAGATCGTACTAATACATTTATCAGTCGAATTAACCGTTTGTATCGATACCAAATTACAATCTTGAAAAACAGAAAATAACTTCTTAGTGGCTAGTGAGACAAAACATAGGCAACATTGTAACATTGTAGGTAATCTTTGGATCTAATGAACAATAGTAAGCTACGTTATTTGTATGTGTCACAGGTAATATGTAATAATTCTAAATTGTAATTACACACACTTGTAAAACATTCCTCCCTTGCCAAGCTGCTAGAATGACTAATATTAAGTTGCAACTAGTCTGATATACAAAATTAACAGTACTGAAAAGTATATTTGTATCAAAACAAAGCAGTTTTTATAACCTTTTGTTATTAGCGACAACCTTGTCAGTTTGTTTGTGACGTCAGAGCATACCTAAACAGTTGCCCATTGTCCATCTGCAGTGGGCGGGTTTGTTTCACTTGAATGTCATCGAAACATATTTTAGTGTTAATTTGCATAGAGTGGTCTTGAAAAAAATTTGTTTATCTTAATTTAGTTTGAGATGTGAACGAAGAAAAATATTGTTTATATGTAACATAAAAGGGGGCGGCGCGACGGGAAAGAGTGCCTTGGGCGTAACGCGTCGCTCCGTCCCTCATAACCCCGTGCTCAGTTCTGGTCTCAGCCGGGGTTCGGACGCTGAGTGTGAGCGGTTGGAGGTTTTAGTGCGGTTCAACTCTCACATATCCCCGCGGGTGGGATATATGTGGGATTTGGATCCTATTTGAATAGGGTATAGGTATATTGATTTTGAATCGCTCTATTTAATAAAAACCGCATTTAAATCCTTTGCGTTTAAAAAAGTTAGCAAACTTCAGGACACATTACAGTTCTTAATTGTAATAAGTTATCGGCTATGTAGTGTTGTAGTTTATATTATTATAAAGGGTGTCCCAGGAAATATGGATAAGCGGAGGTCTAGAGATAGAGCACCTCCTGAGGTATACCTGTATAACCTAAAGGACTTCTTTGTATGGAAATTAAAAGCGTTGTGATCCTTAACCACAACTTCAAATTGTATCAAATTTTCTACTTAGGAACACTTCGCGATTGATTACGTAATAGATGAAAGGATTCATACTATTGTATAGGTATTAGTATCACACAATCAAGATGAAAAATGAGAAATTATGTGTTCACCTTTTAACTAGTACGGTAGACAAGTTCACACGATCATTGTTCATTTAATGATTTTCTAATTAACTATAGAAAGTCATATTGTTCTGTGTTAATCGCCTCGTGGGAGTTCTGTTATGAACTTTTACAAGAGTGTATGATTGAGAACAAATTATATAGAGGTACTAGCTGCTGCCCGCGACGTCGTCTGCGTGAACCCTATGTCCCGTTTTTTTTAATTTTCCCCAGCAACTATTCGATTTTTTCTCGCCGTAAAACCATCCCTGAACTTCAACGAACATTTAAAAAAAATATTTGGCCAAATTGGTCCAAGCGTTGTTGAGTTATGCGCTTACCAACACATTTTGCGATTCATTTTTATATTATAGATTGTCGTTCATGTCAAGATTATTGAGATATTTTCAAAGAAGCTTCATAATGAGAGTCCTGAATGGTATACATATCCTACCATTCAAGACCAGCCATAAAGACGACTAACAAAAAACAACATACAGACGAATTGAGTACCTCCTCCTTCTTGTAAGTCGGTCAAAAGTAAAATGAAATTAGGCATGGACAATAGTCATTATGATGACGATAGGACAACAATTTTAAAGTAATTTGAATGGGAAAAGGTAGAGCAAAACCAAATAATTTTAAAATTACAAACGTGTAAAAATCGAATTAAATTTAAAAGAAAATTCTACAGTCTACTAATCTTAAAAATTAAAACAAAAAGGTTTAAGAAAAGTCCTGTATCGGTAGGCGATAGATAACAGCTCCTCATTGCCCTGGCATTGCAGAGGTTCATGAGCGACGGTGACCGCTTACCATCAGGTGGGCCGTAGGCTCGTTTATCTATCAAGCAATAAAAAAAAATATATTAGTTTTTCAAATGTTTTCCGAACTGTCTAATGAGGTACTTCTTGCTTCATATAATCTGCATTTGGTCCTATTTCAATTCTTATGAGAAAGTAGTTGTTATTTGATCCGCACATTCTTGGAGCTCAGGTGTCTCCGCATTGTTAGTCATGGCCGTGACGAGCTTCTGACGAATCCCACAATTGACACTTTTATAGCGATGGTGGGTTCTGTAAAGTACTGTGGTGATAACATCAAAACGAAAATAAAATGTTATGGTTGTATTTTAGTTTAATGAGGTATAATATGTGTATGTGTACGTATACGACGACGTAGGTATAATAATAAATGTGCCTGTAGGCATAATGTGTGCATTGTTATCTTGCTTTAAAGAGTATTAAACTACCTATCTGGTGGTAAGTGGTTAGACTAATATCACTTATTAATTTCTACAGTACCAGGGTATAATATACTACCTACGTACAGTCCACCAGGAAGATTCTGTTTAAAATCACGTAAAGACGGACATGTCACTGATTTTGAAATTTTGTAGATTTGAAATGAGACTTTACGGTGAAGATTTGCTATGCCTTTGTAATGTAAAGAAAAATACAATGTTTAAGCACCCAAGTATCAACTGGCATAGACCATCGCACCAGTATCTGATGGCGTATCATTTTGACCCGAGCTTGCGGTTTGCGGTTTTCACATGTCGCTCCCACGGGTCCAGACTCATTCATCTCATTAACTTTACAATTATATCAATGGTTTTAACCAATATTCGCGAAAAGGCAGCTGAGAGTTTTAAGCAGTAGAACAGCTGAAGAGTTGCATGCAATTTAACTAAATTTTACTTGCTTATGTTTCGAGTGATCCTTAAGAAGAACGCAGAGTTATTTTCAATGTTTTGAAGGATTAGGTGCTTTTGCAACAAAAGCTTCTAGACTAGGTATAGTAAATTCAGTTAAACAATGTGAACAATCTATGTCTATGTCTATGTCAGTTTTATAACAATGAAAAATCTTTAAAGTGCCTTAAAATATTATAAACTTCAAAATTGTGGTGTAATTTAATCCTTAGTAGGTTACGCCCGTGGAAACCTTTTTAATATCAAAATCATCGTAACCACAACAATGTATTTGAAGCCTTAGTTTCTCACGCGATATTTTAGATGATTATGTTATTATATTCCATAGGAAGGCTGCTTTAAGTTATCTGAAATGACCCCATTAACTTTTGCAAGAAGGTATGCTGTTGTCTTAATCACTACTGGCATAGATAGTATTCAGGATTTAATCCAGGATGTTAAAAGTAAACTTAATTACTTAATTTGTAAAGATTTATGCGCAGTATAAAACAACACTAGTTACTTCGGCGAAAGAATGCCGTAGTGCGTTAGGCGTCGTGACATCCACATAACTCTTTGCTGGGGCCATAGCCGGGGTTCGAACGCTGAGTGATTGTAGGTTTTATTGCGGTTCTACTGAAGCATACTTACTTCACTCTCTGGCTGAATTCCGGCGATTTCTCCCAACAAAAAAGGGGCTAAAATTGGCGCGAAGATCTGCATATTATCGAACACCAACAGAGTTATCTCAATAGACTAGCATGTCACCATTGACTTGAACTATGCCTGATCCTTAAAAAGATCTAACTTCCAAACTCTTGACAATAATAGCTCCATACATTACGTGACAATGCACAAGATTATCCATTAGCATGTATACTAATAAAGAATTCAATAAAAATGTCTACAGCTCCGAATGGTATATTTTATTAATCTCCCTGATGGCAGCATTGAATCCTAAAAGCCTAATAAAGTCAGTCGGCCTCGCGTATGATCCAGACGTGACGTCCGGCCGAGACTGTTGATCCCGGATACCAGGACTAACAATACATAAATAATAACCATGGGAATCAAAGAAGTCTTGGCGAAGTATAGGTTAATCTTTGGGCTTGAAACTTTGAAGGAGAAGAAACATAAATTAGATTCTAAAAGATATCTAGAAAATAGAACATACATCGTATCGCAAATGGACTGTCTTGTTGAGGAAGTTGAAGAGAAGAAGGAAGGTCAGTAACTAGCTGGTCCATGCAATTTGGTCACTTAAGATGGAATAAATAAGAGTGGTCTCGAAAATGTTCTCACTAGTATAAACTTTTCCTGGACTAAATATAAGAAGATATCAGGATTGTTTAGTGCGAAATCTCTCGATCTATCTGGATGAAGAAGGATGTTGGCCTCTGTCCCATCTAGTTATAGAATCGTAAGTAAGAGAGCCATAATTACCATCTGTTTACTCATCGGTCGAAAACACAATAACAATAACATAAGATGATAAAAATAAATGACAAGTTAATGTACCTGGTATCGCCATTTTAATGCGGTCGCATATAAACAGGCTTTCGACCTGCTTTAAACCCTAAGTATACATAAAGTTTAAGATAAAAATAGCAATATTAATCTCATATTCAAGGTAAACATCCTTCAGGGTGGACGTGAGTAATCTATACTAATATAGCAAAGAGAATTTCTGGAACTGTAGAATCAATTTTGAAAATTATTTTAACACTAAAGAACTAGGATATTTGTGACATTCTGTTGGATAGAAAAAAGTCCAACAATAAATATTTTGCGCGACAAGCGTCCTTAAAAATTGTATCGAACTAAATAATTAACAATCATTAAATAAAGGAATTGGTTTTCTTAGCATATTTTTTTTATGAAGTGTTTTAAGAACAAATTTTCTCAAAAAAAAAAAAAAAATTTTATCCAGGGTAACCGACAAGATATTCCCAGGAGTCAATAATAAAAGTGTTCAGAATCATGAAGGCTTTATTACTACTCTTGATGACGTTGGGAGTAATGGCAGACTATACATATATAGAATTAGATTACCACACCAAGGTTGGTATCCCGCTCGCAGAAAGATTAAGGAATGCCGCTGATGTAAAAAATAATACCAATCCGCAGCCGTTTTTGGTAAGAACTGTAAATTCTGTGACTATCGAATCTGATATGTAATGAAAGTCTTAGTTAATTACTATTTTGCACACACAATAAAAAATAAGTTAATGGTTACGGCATTTTTGTCCAATTGACCCAGGGATGGTGCAGTAAGTTCTTTTTTTAACCTGGTGTAAAATTGTCAACGTCGCTCGTCCATCACTGTCAGGGACGCTACGAGATTGCCTTATATTGATGACTCTTATTAAACTTTATTTGAAGGGGACATTTTCAGGTTACACACCCTACAGTGCATTGTTTAGTGACATTTTGAGTCCCTTATAAAGTTTTTCAAGAGTTACAATTCCTTCTAGTAGGTATCTATAGAGACTAGGTCTTCATATTGTTAGACTTCTTTCAGGTAGGAGTATTGATCGACCTCTCAAACGGCAGTATTTCCACATGTGGGGCTGCTATGCTGAGTAACACTCGGTCGGTGACCGCCGCTCATTGCTGGATGACTGACCACCATCAGGCTGTTCAGTTCACCCTGACCTTTGGCACTGATAACATCTTTAATGGTGGTATCAGAATCAATACTAGTATGGTAGAACCGCACTATTACTACCACGTTAGGAACCTCAATTATGACATCGCTATGATTACCCATGATTACGTTGAATACAGCGGTGAGTGTAGCTTCTGTATTTTAAATTAGTAGTAAATAATACAAAAAAAGACATGCCCGCTGAGTTTCTTGCCAGTTCTTCTCAGGACAGTGGCTATTTCTTTTTCCGAACTGGTGGTAGCCTTTTGACATCAACAAGCATAAGAATTTCATTAATGTTGAGAATAAATAATTTCATTTCATTTCATAATTTCATTTCATTTCATTTCGTGTGATAGGTACGTATGTAACTTTAAGTCTTAGTTTATAAAGATTTATCTTTTTTTTTTATGACAAGCTAACGGACCACCAGATCGTAAGCGGTTACCGTTGCTCATGAACCTCTGCATTGTCATGGAACACTGCGGTGATCTGACTGACAAAATGGCACAGAAATTTCTTGAAAATCATCATCAATCTTGAAATGATGCTTGTCCCTGCAACGTAGAAAACCGGATCCAATCACTACAATGCAGCTTATTCACGGTTTTGAAACTTTTGTCGAAGATTTGTTTTCTGATCGTATTTCAGGATCTGTTCAACCTGTCTCTCTACCCACTGGAGATCTATCTGACGAACTTACCAAGGATTACACTGGTACATGGGCTTGGATGGTTGCTTTTAAGGAGACTATTGATGGTAAGTCAATTGAAAAAAGTAAGAAGGGCATTGAAGAAAGATGAATCTTTGATAGATATGTGAAGTATCCAATTCGTAATAGAGGCTATGGATGTTTCTACCATAAAGTTACGTAAAGTAATAATCAAACTATGTGAGCTGATGATGTGTCAGTACGTACTTAATATGCTTTATATTTTTAGAATTGACCGGCCTACATTTGGATAGCAAATACAAAATAAGTGTGAAAGTTATCAGCAGGGACACCTGCGTCCAGAGTTACGGGATGTTACAATCTGTTGACAGCAATTCTACTTTCTGTGTGGAGACTAGTGCCGTCCAAGGAATTTGTAGAGGTGATTCTGGTGGACCACTCACTATTACCAGACATGGAAGGAACGTGTTGGTCAGTATTCTTTATATATATGAAAATGAATTGCTGTTCGTTAGTCTCGCTAAAACTCGAGAACGACTGAACCGATTTGGCTTATTTTAATCTTGAAATATTCGTAAAAGTCCAGGGAAGGTTTAAACGGTGAGAAAATTTCCTTATGTGACGCAGACGAAGTTGTGTGGGCCAGCTAGTCTTATATATAAAAATGAATTGCTGTTCGTTAGTCTCGCTAAAACTCGAGAACGACTGAACCGATTTGGCTTATTTTAATCTTGAAATATTCGTAGAAGTCCAGGGAAGGTTTAGACGGTGAGATAATTTACTTATGTGACGCAGATGAAGTTGTGTGGGCCAGCTAGTATTTAATAGATATTTTAATGTATTTATATTCAGTTTTTTGTACTGTTGGCTCAGGGTCTAGTCGTGTAATGGGACCTATTCTTTCAAATTCTTTGTTTGATTTCCATGTAAGCAGACAAGGCTAAGAGTCACCTCGTAGTGGGCATCGTCACTCATAGATCTCTGCATTATCAGTAAAACTGGAACTACTTTTTATTAACGACTCTTCAACGTTGGAAGAAAAATTCAATATCATGGCGACCGCAGAGTATATTATTTTATTTTCAAAAGGTGTACCTATAAAGCTTATAAAATTGCGTGTATGTATCCTAGTAGGTATGTCTTTAAGTTTGAACCACAATTTAAACATGAACTACTTTACTCACACTATTTCTAAACGGGTTGTTTTTTTTTTTGGCATGCAGACTAGTTAACGGGACACCTGATCGTAAGCGGTTACCGTTGCTCATGGACCTCTGCAATGTCAGCGGACACTGCGGGGCCGCTATCTACGGCCTACCTTTTAAGGACTTTCTTTAAGCCTCCACGATTATTTTCAATTGAGCGATCCCGATATTCGCAAAAGAAAGAACCCGTTCAGAAATAGTGTAAGTGATGTAAATAACCGCGAGTGTTTAAAGAAATTTATGAACTACTTTGCAGATTGGTGTCATGTCATTTGAATCTGATGAAGGTTGTGAGAAAGGATTTCCAGCAGGCTTTGCTAGAGTCACCAAATTCGTTTCCTGGATTCGTTACAGAATGTAGCTGCTGAAAGATTGACTGTCAGTTTTTAAGTATAGCTCTGAATACTGCATTTTAGACTAGTGCAAATGTATGTGATATTAAATCATTGTTTTTATTAATATTTTGTTTTGCGTTGAATTACATACTGAATCATGAATGTGTTTATTTCTATAACAATAATATTAAAATGTATTATTGAGTTGGAGTGAGTGATATGAGTTTTCATACAAGAAACCTTAGAACACAATTCAATGTTCTTTCTGTACTAACCCATTACTGCCCACTGTTGGGCTCAGGTCTCCTCAGAAGAGGGATTAGGCATAGTCCACCACGCTTGCCCAGTGCGGATTGGGGACTTCACATATCTTCAAAGGATTTTTAGAACCCTTTTCCGATATGCAGGTTTCCTCAAGATGTTTTCCTTCACCGTTTATATTCAGTGGTGTTGTGAAAAATTGCACATAAATCTGTTTCACATTTAGATTTAGAAGTACAAGCCGGCCGGATTTGAACCCGCGACCTCCCGTACGGAAGGAAGCGCACTCGGCCACCACGACTTCAATGTTCTTTAGCAACTCTAAACCTCTAAAACGATATAAATCGTCATATGACTATGATTGATTCCGCACATTATTAGTTTGTCCTTGCAGTGACACCGAGTCATCGATGCCCATGACATTGCAGTCAATTACCAGTAAATATGATGTATGAGACTGCGTGTAGCGTTCACGCGTAAAATATCTTAAAATAGCTACCCTCTGCAAGTAAGGAAGACTTTCGAGGAATGCGTTTGTGATTTTTAGCCGGAAGAAACTTATAAAACGCATAATTTTAAAACTTTAAGGAAAAAATGACGGGGTGTAATTGGTTTCTGTATTTACATCTGTGAACATAGCTATATCATAGAAGCGCTCGCGGTGATGTTGCGATATTTTTTGTAGCGGTACAATATATCCTATAACCTTCCTCGATAATTGTACTTTCCAACACAGAAATCGGACATGTAGTTAGTTAGATAAGCGCGTTCAAACAAACATACAAACAAACACTCTGCAGCTTTATAATATTAGAAAAGCTGCACGTATGTAGTCGAGGTTATTGAATAAGTCATTCAATCTTCCGACAGTTTTGTCAAAAGTCGCAGTTGCAATCCCCAAAACTACACAGTGTAACAAGATCGCAAACGACGTATTTAATTTAGCTGTTAAACGTGCCTGGAGCCGAGTCCCGACTTCCGAACCCTATGCAACAACAGTTTATAGTTTCCTCTGCTTCCGCCAAATATTGTAGGGACTATCTCTTCTCATTGATTTTGGACATTTATTTATATTGTAGGAACACTTCAGAAATAAAATATATCTTCTATATAAATAAAAATTAATTGTTGTTCATTAGTCTGATTAAAACTCGAGAACGGCTGTGCCGATTGAGCTGATTTTGGTTTTAAAATGTTTGTCGTAGTCCAGGGAATGTTTAAACGGTGAGAAAATACCCGGGATTTTTTTTTGTGACGCAGACGAAATTGCGCGGGCCAGCTAGTTATTTATAAATATCCTGCATATGTTGAAGCTTACTTTGAATTTAGTATAATACTAATGACAAGTGAAGAGTGAAAACTAACATTATGACGTCACACACGCTCGGGATCTGTCGGTGTATTTTCGGTACTGAATTAAAAATTTTAAATTTTCCTTTAATATACATACTAGGGGTGTGCGAATATCGTTCAAATCGAATCGAATCGAATATTAAAATTCGATTCGAAATTCGAATCGAATAATTCGAATCTTCGAATTATTCGAAGTTCGACGAATATTCGAAAAATTTCGAATAATTCGAAAAGTTTCGAATATTCGTTGAATTTCGAATAGTATCGAATTTGACTACGACGATGTATCGGAAATAGGACAAGAATTTGTATTTAGTAGATAATATCTTTAATGGGCTAGATGTCTACAAAATAGTCATAGTCGTCGTAGTCGAATTCGATACTATTCGAAATTCGACGAATATTCGAAACTTTTCGAATTATTCGAAATTTTTCGAATATTCGGCGAATTTCGAATTATTCGAAGATTCGAATTATTCGATTCGAGTTTCGAATCGAATATTCGTATTCGATTCGGAACGAATAATTCGTGAGTTCGAATTATTCGCACACCCCTAATACATACCTATCTTTTGAAATATAGTGCACAAACAAAAAAAAATGTTGTGAAACTAATTTTTATATGATCTTTCCATTTATTATTTAAAAAAAATCAAATACCCAATTCGAATTAAGTTGACTATTCGTTGTTTCATATTTATAATGACCAGTTCTGTAGCCATTAATAAATTAAAAAAGGACCCCAAAACTTGCTACATTTATATACAGGGTGTTAAAATCCGATGAAACAATACTTTCACAGCAAATAGTATACTTGATGTAGAAGCCATCCACCAAGTCTGGGTTCTCTAGGCATAATATATCATAAGTTATAACTAATCAAAACTACGTGTTAATTTTCTATTAGTAGGAGTTTATTATAGTACGGAACTCTAAAATTGCGATCGGATGCGCCTGTGTGCGTGAAAATAGCATATAGATATAGCACGCTACATGTAGGTCAGGGTAGGGTTGTCAAAAATAATACAAAATAATATTTTTTCAACTTTGTATGGGAAAATAAAGTCATTATCTCCGTTTCAAAAGTATGTGTATATGATTTGAAATGTGATATAGATTAAGCCCTTAAAGTATTGTTTCACCGAGCAACAACACCCTGTATAGATGAAATTATTTTAAAATAACAATATGGCTACTCTACTCCCAGGTGTAAGAGTCGCTTAAAGTCTATTTACGGAGCAATTACTAAACGCAGATTTTAAAGATTCCGATTTCAAACGGAACTCGTATTTCAAATATCGAGCTTTAGCTGTTTAGCTTTCGCGGTATTTTGTGTTATTTTCTTCCTTGTAAAGTAAATTATTGTTTTCTTTTCAAAATACTTTTACGTAGGTACTAGGTTATCCTAAAGTTGGTTACTGGGAACTTTTCTTTTTAAGTGTTAAGAGTTAAATTTTTGGATATTTTTTCTACTGCTTTGTTCGAAACTGCGTGTACATCTTTGATCTTGGTTTGTTTGATTACAGACTCGAATTGTCTGTGTTTTTACGATAACTGTACTGTAGGTCACCTCAGAAGAGAGATTAAGATTACTTGATACCAAAAAGCATAGCAATTACATCACATATTCTCGTTCTCATCTCAAATCTAGGTTATTAACAATTAGGTTATGTTGTTACTAGCTTTTAACATAATATACACATGTTAAATCGATCGTAAGTGCTGTTTTATTTCACATATGCTGCTGATAAACACTTTATCGATAAACTTTTGGCACATGTGCAAGTAAAGGTTACATTAACACTGTTTTGTTGATAAGCCGACATTTTTCGTGGGAGCATTGTAATCGATGGTAAATATATTGGTATTTAAGATTACTTTTTGTTTCGGAAGCATATTATATCGTTACTCTTTGCTCGGTTTGAGTCTCCTTCGTGTTTGGGTAAAATCCACCAAGCTTAATGCCGTTTTAAACCATAGGTAATATGTATTATGCGGATAAATAACTTAGAATTTAAAATAAGTTGTGTTTCTTCTGAATATTCAAAAAAACAGTTAAAGTAATTTCATGTCTAGGTATTAGGAAAATTCTCAAAATAGCTGCGTCAAAATCCAACTGAAAAGAACTGGCGAAACAAGCTAAGGGGGCATGTCTTTATTGAAACGAAGTTCCTTATCGCACGTAATCGAAAGTGGGCTAGACGGAAATTCTTATGAAAAAGTTGGCACGACACTTTTTTTGTTTTAGATGATTATCGCTAGATGTCGTAGCTAAGTACTGGTTACGAAAAACTTCGTTCCATCCGGTTGTCCCTTGAAACCTCACAAGTTTTAGTTTTTTTTTGAAGATAGCATATTATAAAATCTGTGATTAGGTACTATGTTCTAAGTACTACGACCCAGAATATTCTCGTTTATTATTTCCGTGTTTCATTCTGCAGTTCATTGGAATAGTCGATTGAAACAATTGCATCGAGCATAAGGAAACGACTACGTTTCCAGCGTATCCCACAGGATGTTTTGCCCTATAAAGAGTAGGTACGTGCTTTTCTGACTAATCCCGAGTTAAATACAACTTGTTATGACATTCAATAACGCTTCAGTATTGGATGGTTGAATTGCCTCTGCTTGTTAGTATAGTTTAATGTGCGAACGAGAAAGAGGGTAGACAGATTTGTTTGCTCGTAAATCGACCCGCAGTATCCAGTCTTCTCGTGATCATGACGTTTGCTTCAACGTTGAAATATCGAGACAACTCAATTAATTAAATATCGTGATAAGAACCCGTTGAAAATGCATGAAAAGATTCAAATGCACTTGTTCGATCTTTTCAAAATTAAATGGAACCCCACAACGACCCACATTTTTCATCTGAAATTTCAATCATCCAAATCGGTCCAGCCAAACCAAATTTATAACACACAAAAAGAATACAGACGAATTGATAACCTTCATCTTTTTGGGGAACTGGTAGTTTGTTTCCTACTTTCTTAGTTTTGCCTAAAAAATATGTTATAGCATTTTTCAAAATATCTTTTCAACCATACCATAAGCTTTTTAGTCCTTAAGCCACAGTTTCACCATCTAGAGACATTTGACAATTGACATCCCCGAGTAAGTATAAAGATGGATGATGTGTTGCTCAATTCTGACCTAAGGAGATGATCATTGTATTTTTAAACAAGCATAACAAATGACATTAACGTGGGTGATATCGGCGCCATCTTTTAATTAACCGTGTGTGGGCGAGCCCTTTACTAGGCCGCGATGTACATTGCTTGTTCATTTATTTTGTCATTTAAGCAGACGAGGGAAACTCTAACCAGGGAATACTACGGGGTCGCTACCGGTTAGGAGTTTCTTAAAGCGTGCGATGTTTTTTCAATTGTTCACTTCTGACTTTAACTGGTATAACTTGTGTAAAAGTTCTTCCATTCTTGTGTCATCGTCTATGATTATGATAACTTTTATATTAAAAGGCAGTTAACGATTTTATGATAATAATTTTTTTAAGATCTACGCATGATGTTAAAAGTTAGCATAGTTATAATAACACAGGTATAGAGGCCAGTTCAACTAATGACAAATGGTGTGACTATAATTTTCTTGATGAACTTATATGCGTGGTACTTAGGTAGCATACCTACTCTGCTAGATAGTAATAATTATTAAAAAACTATACACAATGATCCAATGTTCCCGCAATGCCTCGAACCGCAAAAAAACGAAGAATCGCAATGACATCGTCTCAGAATACTGTCATTACAACCACGACCACTCTATTAAGAGTTAACGACCAAGAACAGACTAAGAAGCAAGCAACGTACATCGCACAACTGAGTGTGGTCGTAGGCGGTAGAAAGCACTGATTGATGCCGTGTCGTCTTTTGTTTTTACAATTGATCGGAACAGATGTACTAATATGATTACAATGACATGATCTTTGTCGAAGATGTTAATGATAGGTTTGTTATTGTTTAGGAACGTTTAAAGGCCAATATTGCTTGAGTTTAATATAATGGGCATTATTTCATATCAATAGTACTTTTTTTATGTTTTTTTTAGTTGGTGGTAATCGCCGAATTCTCACGCGCGGTGAGATATGTGGAAGTTGAACCACACTAACCTCCTACCACTCACATTCAGTGTCCGAACCCCGCCTGAGGTCAGAACCCAGCACGGGGTTATACGGGACGGCGCCACGTGTTATGCACTACGTCTTTCTCGTCGCACCGATAATTGAATGTAATCATTATCCTCTATCATTAATGTAATTTAAACGTTCAGAGACACAGTATAATCCATGAGGGTACTCATGTAAATTGTCTAGGTGATCATCTAAATAACTACGTAAGCAAAAACACTAATAAGTAATTAAGCTTATTATGTGTAATTTTGTGTAAATTAAAAACGGGAAACATTAATTATAAGGTACAGTAATATACATGACACACGCTTTTATTTTGTCTGAATGTGAAAATGACGAATACAACTGGATGGACCCAATTGAGGTTTTAACTTAGATCTCTGTTTATCTGTAATCTGTGTACATCCCAAAACCTTACAAGCCTATGAAACTTAACTTATAATCTCCACTCATATTATAAATATCCCTACTTAAAATAATAATATAAAAGTTATGAAGAAAAATAACGGGTTATAGTGTTCACGCAGACCACGTCGCGGGCAGCAGCTAGACCTCCATATTACTTTACGTTCAAGTTGATACTAATAAAAGTTACATGAAAATAGTACTTGATTCTGTTAAGTACACTCAAAATATCAGTTATAGTATACCTTTACCGGGGGGGGCATCTTCCCAAAAAAGGGATCAGACTTCAGACGCAGGTAACCCTTGTTTAGTGCAAACTGGGGATTCACATATCACCAAAGAGTTTTTAAACATACTCTGCCGCTTCGCTAAGTAACGTACCTCACAAAGTCTTCAATGTTTTAGTCATTAAAATTTCCTTCAATATATTATAGAGTAGGTCCTTATTTAGAGATATTTAGATATAAAAACAATGAACAAATAAAACACAGAGGCTCGGCCGTCACAGCACACTGAGTGTGGGTCGGTCCTCTTCATGGTGTGTGAACACGGTAATGGACGATATTACTATGAGTTCTCGATGCCTTATTACTTCTTTTGATAAGAGATTATTAATCCCGGCTATGGCCAGCTTTCCGATTTTTTAGTTCCACTTTGCACGGTCAACTTCTCCGACAGTAAGATCATTAAGGTCTTGTTTCACGATATTAAAACAATGATTTTTAGGCAATCCTTATATCACTACAATACATAGTTTAAAACAAAGATGTTCTCGCTGTCTCTATGTATGTTTAAATCTTTAAAACTACACAACGGATTTTGATGCAGATTTTTTAACACGTAAGCTAAAAGAGGCCTAAATAATCCTTCCTGCAACCTTCCTACAGTGTGAAGAATATAACAATGTTAAAGGATTTGGCGTCTAATAGACCGCGTGTCCTAACGTCTGTTCATGGTTAGGAGCGATCACACCTTGTCACAGAGAACGGCAAAAAGTATTTCTGAAGGACATTTTATGTGTGTCATAAATGCATAGTGAAGTAAAGAAACATCGTTAAAACTAAAAAAAAATGGTTGCCTGTAAAGTCGGTATACGGGCGAAAGTTTTACGTGACAACGACTTGGGCATGGTTAGCCCGCCTAAGAGCGAGAGAGACAGACATAAAAAGTGGAAGGGACGCGTGCCTCTCACTCGCTCTCATTGTGAGCGCATAGCGTGAGCGGAGCGTAACGTAGTTTCTTGAAGTGTCACTCGGCAAACCAATTTATAAGACGTTGTCACGTCAAAAGGAAGCGTGAGTTAAACATGAGTTTGGAACAAATGTTTGCGCCACTACAACACATTTACCGCAGTCCGAAGTTCAAGGAATGAAGGCTGTCACGGTGATGCGACTGCAGATACATCTCATAGTGAGCTCCTTTGTTTAAATGTTAATGCCAACTTTAACGGATTTTAGGAGCTCATATTATAATCTTGTTTTACAAATGTGGGAATGTGATAGAATTGGCAAGTAAACGATCGACCCACTTTACTCGTCTCCTTAAAGGTTTAAGTGAAGTTCTGGGTTTGGTATTAGGTGATGGGTAGTGGTCAACGCTCTGCTATTGCAGAGGCTCAAAATCGTTTATCTGTCAATTGAATGTATTGATTTTCAATTTATGTGTTGTCCCATTCGGCAATACTCTATGCTGACAGACTGCCGTAATGACTATGAGCAGTGAAGTCAAGGAACCTGAGGGAAAGCTAAGAGCCCCTAAGTTAAAAAGTTCTGTACCTTCAACAGGTCATCAAAGGGTCGTTCACCCTCCGTTTAACCCTGGGAATGAAGAGGAAGTACCCACGTGATCAGCTCACTAAACTCCTCTAAACAATCAACGGCGGAAGCTATTGTTTTAGAATGGATATTTCGTACAAATACATTACAATTTTGTTTATAAACGAAATGAACTGTAAATGTAGTGATTTAGAGATTAATTTCCTGTAAATCGATTAAAGCTCTTAGTTCTTAAGTAAGGAGCAAATTTAGTATTGTTATTGTCATGATGGGTATAATTATGAGTACATAATTACATCAAAGATGGTCGCAGTATCATGAACAAGCAATTGTTTTAGAATGTGATATTATAAAGTAACTACTTATGAAACAGCATAGCTATTGTGTTATATCCGTCCTTCCGTGACATTCTCCCTTGTCACACATCGTCAATTCACTACATGTGACATAATATTTGGATGACTTTTTTCAAATTCTTTTATAGGCAGTTGTGCGCACGCGACTTATCTATTGGTAAATAATGCGGTAACGTTCAAAAACCTCTGTTACGTCATAATCTACTTAAGAGACTACTGTTTTGTACAACCCTTTACTTCCCACTGCTAGTCTCACGTCTCCTCAGAAGAGGGATTAGGCATAGTCCACCACGCTTGCTTAATGCGGCTTGGGGACTTCACATTTTTAGAAGGATCTTTTTTTTTTCAGTTGGAGGAAATCACCGGATCGAGGTATGTGGGAGTCGGAGTTGAACCGCACTAAAACGTCCGAACCCCGGCTGAGGCCAGAACCCAGCACGGGGTTTGGAGGGACGGCGCGACGCGTTACGCGCTCGCACTCTTTCCCGTCGCGCCGTCCCCTTTCGAAGGATCTTAAGATACCATTGCCTCATTTACTTAGTATTTTATGAAACCATAAGTGATGTTATAACGAACAATGTGAATCAGTTTTATAATGTTCATTGTGTTTATAGTAAAACAAGTAAATTCTGTTGTTAGTGTGTTCAAGTACCGTGACACACAAGGACATTCGTCTGAACTGTATAGTTTCTGTATTCCGTATTTATTGCGTAGAATTATATTAGATGTTTCGAGAATATGGGGTTTTCGTATTAAAATCACATCTTATTTATTACAAGAGTTCCTTTGGCCACCTTTCGAGACTATAATCAGATCAGCGTCATTGTATCATGTTATTGTATTGTCACGCGATAAATTCGATTCGTAAGATTCCACTCGAATTTACATAGGTACATTGGTACATAGTTACATCCAGTGCAAGTTAATATAAAGCTTGTAATAGAGACAAATCATTCCAATGTGTTGTTAATCAACTTACCAAGAAGCCAAGACCACTCCAGATTTGGAGAACACCTATGCCCAGCAGTGGACGTCTATAGGCTGATGATGATAATGACTCCAGATAAATGAAATTAAAGATTTTCTACAGAATTGCATTAAAATTAAGTCAAACAAACCGAACAGTTCAAAAAGAGGAAGTACATATCCCGGAAGTTCCGTTCAATTGTTCAAATTCATTGTTCTGTCAGTTTTTGGTATATTTACCTCGTAACCCTATTATATAGTATTATAGAGTGATGTAAAACTATTAAAGTTTTGTGATCCTAGTACTGCCCACTGATGGGCTCAGCTCTACTCAGTATAGGGACCAGTCATAGGTACGCTAACCTGGTTTTACTTCATTATATTTTAGAAAGGTTTTTTTTTATTGCAGGGTAGATAAGCGAACTTACGGCTCTTCTAATGGTAAGCGGTTACAGTCGTTCATGAACCTCTGCAATGTCATAGCAATGACGGGCGTTATCTATCACCTACTTATACAGGGCTTCTCAGATATATAGGTTTTCATACCCATATTTAGTATGTGAAGTTTAAAATTGAACATTTTTTTTTAAATTGCGATTTAGAGGTTTCAGACTTCCACCCCTCGGGATATGTGGAAGTTGAATCGCACTAAGAACCCAGCACGGGGTTATGCGAGGCGGCACAACGGACGATGTCATTCTTCACCAACTCAACGCGTGACGCTCGGGCTAGTAGAACGAGTGTTCAACCGAAGTCACTGTATCACCTGCTCACGTGACTAGGCTATAACAGCATCTAGTAGTCAGTGATAGTAGGCAGTAGTAGCCATGACCTGTACTATTACATCACTAAGCTATCAAACGTCTCGTTTGGGACTTCCTAGAACCGGTAATTCTTGTAAGGATATTTGATGACTCAACTTACGTCAATTGATGATATAATTAAAACAGAATACCGCTGTGTTAGTTTACGAACGTAGCCTATATAATATATAGATTCTTTAAATTTTCTCATTATAATATTTAATTTATTCAAATACCTATTTCGGTTTGATGGGACTCCTTAGTTATATGAATGCCTTGTTGAAAAACATAAAATAAAATTAATTAAAAAAAAAGCCTTTATTCTATTACCAAAATTACAGTTTAAATATTACTAACTAATTACATAAATTTTATACAAGGTAAAAGTCGCCTGTTTTGGCGTAAGCCTCCCCCGTTTCCTTCCACCACTTTCGATTCCGAACTTTTTGCATCCAGTTTGGTCCCACGATTTGGATAAATACATTGCGCCATCTTCTCCTTTGTCGCCCTCTTTTCCTTTTTCTCCCTCTCGGTGTCCATTCCGTCACTTTCCTGGTCCATCTGGTTGACTCAATCCTGCAAATGTGACCTGCCATTTCAGTATGCGAGTTCTTCTCGTGATGTCATTCTTGTGATTGTTCGTATGCTGTTGAAAAACATATCCATCTTTAAAGGATGTTTCAGAGTCAAAAATCGGCGTACTTTTAATTGCATTAATTCTGTTATTCATGTTGTTGATTCCAGATGTAATAATTATAATATTTAGCACACATTCAAGAAAAGTATCGGCTATCAAAGGAAATGTTTCGTAATGTTCTTGATCGGAGTAATTCCTGTGAACTTGCGACACAGTTACTGGAATGGTTCGTATTGTATCGTCTTTGATGATTCCGTTCTAATTGAAATAGGCTAACTGGTGTTTCCTTTGTTAGAGGATTTTATATTGTTCCGCATAGTTTCGTATGGTTTTTTATTGGTTGATTGATTTTTGTTTTAACTTTTACTAATACGTACGTAGTTTTTAAGTTTCATTTTTATTACTTACAACTGTAGCAATAAAGTATTAGAAGTTAAATATATTGATAAGTAAAACAGGGCAAACGGTCAATCTGATCGGGAACGGAGCGCGACGAAAAAGAGTGCCACGCGCGTAACGCGTCTCACCGTCCCTCCTAATCCCATGCTGGGTTTTGGCCTCAACCGGGGTTCGGACGCTGGTGTGAGCGATTGGAGGTTTTAGTGCGGTTCAACTCCCACATATCCCATCCGCGGGACGATAATCCGGTGATTTCCTCCAACTGAAAAAAAAACGGTCCACCTGATCGAGAGCAGTTACCGTTGCCCATGAATCTTCGCTATGCCAGGTCACAAGGAATTCGTTACCTTTTTTTTTATTTTTTTATTGCGAAATAGATAAACGAGCCTACGGCCCACCTGATGGTAAGCGGTCACCGTCGCTCATGAACCTCTACTATGTCAGGGCAATGAGGGGTCGTTATCTATCACCTACCCATACTGGACTTTTCTTAAACCTCGTTTAAAGAGGGACATGTCATAACCTAATAACAATTACCTCTTATTGTCTCTTAGTGTATAAGAATTTTTGCAAATCTCGTTTGAAGAACATGTCATAGCGCTCGGGAACATGTCATAACGTAGTGTAACTAATGCATCATAGCAACTGGATAATTGCTGTCAAAATTTAAGAAGCAATTTGTACAATTTGCAGCAACTCTGACAATTTTGGAGAAGGGATATTAATGACAGCTATAAATGTAACAATTTCTTTACCAATGCGGGAAAAAATTTTCTTTACTATAATTATATTCAAAGTTGCTGCAGAATGAGTTTTCACAGTAGAGGATACAATAGCTACCATAGTAATTTTAGATTGTCAGAAAAATGTAAGAAGGAGCACTCTAAAATTAAATGTGAATCAATATGTTATCTATGTGTGGTCTTAATCTTATTTTACAATATCCAAATTTCCTAAATTCATTAGATTACTCATTCAATACTATAGCTGTCTCTCTCATTAAGTTAGACCACCCTGCCTGAACCGCAAAGACAAGCAAACATACGTTCTTTGTGGTTTACCTGTTTATTTGTAAAGCAACTGGTAGTTTACACATACGAACTGTTATGTGGTATGTATATCTATTGGGGGAATTACATGCTAGCTTTATATTACGTCCGTAACTATGTGCTACTGTCCGTCTGTGGAGTTTCTTTAATTAAACACTGGCAAATGTTAATGTGAAGTCGTGGTGGCCGAGTGGTCGAAGCGCTTTCTTCCGTACGGGAGGTCGCGGGTTCAAATCCGCCCGGCTTGCACCTCTAAATCTAAATGTGAAACAGATTTATGTGCAATTTTTCACAACACCACTGACAATAAACGGTGAAGAAAAACATCGTGAGGAAACCTGCATATCGGAAAAGGGCTCTAAAAATCCTTTGAACATATATGAAGTCCCCAATCCGCACTGGGCAAGCGTGGTGAACTATGCCTAATCCCTCTCCTGAGGACACCTGAGCCCAACAGTGGGCAGTAATGAGTTGGTACAGAAATGTTAATGTTCAGTATTGATTTAAATGGTCTTACTACGATTGTTATTAAATGAGAGATGACGAGATTGTGGACGCTGTTTCAAGAAGTATGATGCTAAATGCAGTATTCAATCTTCTCGTGATGGTTTGTATTATTCTGATATTTTTTTAATACTTAGGTTTTTATTGGTAGGCAGGCATAGAAAGTAGGCACATGATATATTGGGGCCACCTTATTATAAGTTATGTCAGCAGGGGACACTGATTGGCTACGTATGTCTTACTCTGGGCTACTTCAAACCAATTATTTATGAACAACTTGGTTTTGGGAAATCTCTCGGTGCAAAGCGTAGGACAATTAGCGAATTTTATAGGCTACGTCTTGAATCTAATGATGGAAGTACGTAATGTTCTAATGTCAAAGTGAAATGTTAAGGTTATTATTGTGAGAAATTCATAAGAATTCAGATATCGGGATCTTAACATAAGTAAACGTAATATAAGTTCAATAGCATTCAAATTGCAACATTACCTACTGCCGTTTATAGCATAAGTAGAGGTTAATAGACTAGCGTAGGCAGGTTTTCCTAAGAAGGTTACATTGATTTTGAATAAATATGAGATTTGATAGTATTCAAATGAAGTGCTGATAAACTTTAATTTGTTATTTAAATTTGCATATTTATTATACTTTGGTGATGTTACTGTAGAATTGCAATTGTTTTTTGGAACGAAGTTCCTTATTGCGCGTTATCGAAAGGGGGCTAGACGGAAATTCTTATGAAAAAGTTGTCACGACACTTTTTTGTTTTATCTGATTAATGCTAGATGGCGCTGTGATTAAAATATTTTATAAAACAATTCCTTATTTTGTTTTATATGATTAATGCTAGATGGCGCTGTGATCAAAATATTTTATTTACTTTCTGAGAGAGAGAGACAGACGTTTTAAACTAACTAATTATTATAACTTAAAAAAATAAAATTTTAGTACAATTCCCTCACTAATTAATCGAAAGGAACTTCGTTCCATCCGGGTGTCCCTTGACACTTCTCAAGTTTTTATTTTATTGTAAAGGCAGGGTGAACGAGCAAAAGGTCCACCTGTTAGGGAGCAGTTACCATTGCCCATAGCTTACCGTAATGTCGAGACAAAGCGAAATCGTTACTACCCTACAGTATAGGAATGCTCTTATACCTCGTTTGAAGAACATGCACAAGTATTTTCGTGATTATTATGTATCATGAGATTGTACTCTTCATAACCCTGGTCAACTAGTCAGGATGGTAGCGAGTGAAGACCAACTAGTCAGGCTGGGGATTTTATCCGTGAAATAAACTATCTAATATATTATTATATTGTAAAGGCGAAACTTTGTATGTATGGATGTTTGTTACTCTTTCACGTAAAAACTACTGAATGGATTTGAATGAAACTTTACCACAATATAGCTTACACATCAGAATAACACATAGGCTACAATTTTTGAGGTTTCTAATGTGAGGTCGTAAAAAAACACATTTTTTGCGGTATACTAGTACTATATTATAGATGTCGCGAACTAGACGGGCTAGACGGGATGAACCTGAAGTCCACGCGAACGAAGTCGCGGGCAAAAACTAGTTAAATAATAGAACAAATACAGTCTACAGAAATGTCGTATCAATCTTCAGTATGTTCAAATCATATTAAATGTTATTGATGAGTGACATAAACAACATCGAAAAAGTTTGACACCTACATACCGCCTCCAGAGTGTAGGTAGTGTTATGGAGATTTCACAATCTCCGGAAAGACACTCGCATTGCTAAGGGTATTTGAGATTGACATCATGGCCACAGTTCTATGTTGTGGCTATCTATGGTCTTCTTATTATATTGTACTAGGTGACCCGCGCAACTTCGTCTGCGTTACAAATGGGTTCAAAAATTGTAGCTTATGTGTTATTCTGATGTATAAGCTATATTGTGGTAAAGTTTCATTCAAATCCATTCAGTAGTTTTTACGTGAAAGAGTAACAAACATACATCCATACATACAAACTTTCGCCTTTATAATATTATTATGATTATGATATTGTATACTGTATCATGACCTTCAATGATAGATCAAAAAACTGATATGACTTCTTAAACAGAGATAGAAGTAAAATGTGGCACTTTGTGGTAAATTGATCGATTAGGGTTATTGCTTAAGACGCGATTTGCGACATATTTCACCAAATTTTGACGATTGATGATCACATAAAATGATCGTGTAAAATGGAAGTAGGTAAAGGTAAGAATTCAACCAATAACCATAGAATTATTACATCCGGAATCAACATCATGAACAACAGAATGAAGCCAATTTAAAGTGCACCGATCGCGCGTAACAACACGGTATTCGGGCGTTAGTGTACTGATGACACTCAATCCGTTTAACACACTAATAAAATATTACATACACATAAGTTCTTTAAAATTTCACTTTGTTATTTCTGATGTTGAATCAAAATATCGTGTTGTTACGCGCGATCGGTGCGCTTTAAATTGGCTTCATTCTGTTGTTCATGATGTTGATTCCAGATATAATAATTCTATGCCAATAACAGGCTGCATCGATAAGGATCAGTGACGGTTACCGTTTACGACTAATAACTTGTTTAGTAGAAGTTATTACGAAACATAATATTATTATTTGAGCTTATGTTATAATGTGATAAGCGAGTCACATGCTCATTTTATCAGGAGATCGTTTCACAATGCAATACAATTTATAAATATTAATACAAATGCTTAAAATAACACCTCACTGTTCCGATAATCTTTGATCTTTCCTCTTTGAAGTTGAACAATATTATTGTAGGTACAATTTATTTATGTTATACTTTTCATGTTATTGTTAATCATATAAAATTTGTTTTGCTATTCAGTGCAGAAATCGTAAAATTATTTATAGAATAAGTATTATTTTGTTTATGGATCTAATAATAAATAAATTATTCTGAAGCAGAATTAGTTCTGTCAAGTTAACTGTAATTGCTGTTTCACATTTAAGGGTTTCCCATTAAACTAATAAAAGTGCTATAAGTACCTATAAGTACCTATACAGGGTGATTTCTTAGTGAGGGTACATATTGAAGGTCATGGTAGCTGATGGTTATATACGACCAGTAAAAATATTATTACCAAAGAATATGGCTTAATGCCTTAGTAATCGCAACTTAAAAATACCTAAAATTCTTGCAAAATGATGGTTTTTCGACAGCTGATGGGTGTGGCGGAGGTGTGGGGTGCGCGAGATCACTAGAGGTCATTAGTCAACACTCTTTAAGCCGAAATTGCTTATGTTTGAGGTAGATTTGTCGAATTTAGATTAAAAAAAAAAATATTAAAAAAATTTTAATTTTATGTACTTATTTTTTGTAATATTCCGTATTAGAACAGAGTACTCATCACCCTCCTGCAATATGTACCCTGTCTTACAAATCACCCTGTATATAAATTATCTACCAGATTTAGTAATGTAAAATAAGCAAAGACCGCACCGGGAGAACGGCAAAAAAAAACAATCCCCGCACTTATCTAGTGTTCACTGCCAATCTACTAGAGCAGCAAATTGAATTTTGCCTCTTGCAGCAAAATTGCTCGAACGGGCCATGCTTTGCACCAATAAAACATTTTTTTTAAGGACTAAAACTTGTTTTGTTCCTTAGAAACAACCTTCTTACTTATACTTAGTACTCTAATAATATTAAAACACCTATTTACCAATCAAGCCTACAAACGAACACGTGAACAAGAGAGCGCGGGAAGTGACCGCGGGCCACGCTTCTCTGGCATTCCGCGTCGAGACTCCGCGGGTGATGCACGTATCGTGTCGCGTATTCCGAAGTATTCGCGATCGAAACAGTGTGTGTGCGATGTGTGTTTCATTGTGAACTCAAGTGTGTTTTGTAATCATCTGGATTTTATTTGCATTGGGAATCTAATCAGGTATGTTGGGGAAATAGTTCGATGTTTGGTAATTTTAGTGTGTTTTTAAGTTGGTTGTATTTTAGTATTACTGTATATTATTGCTGTTTGTTTTAAATAGATTTATCTAAAATAAACTTTTTTTTTAATTGTCTTCTTGAATTTAAGTAGTCTAAGTTACAGAATTATATGACAAAGTAATTGAATATAAATATTAATCAATCAACTGACTTACCGCCAGATGAACAGTGAACCTAAGTAAATTTGTTTGGATCATGTTACTTTGGTTGGACAAGTATTTGTATGAGTCCTAGTGACTTAACATTAATTAGCTAGACCATAAACTGATCCGCATTAAAATAAATTATATTGTAAAATTTGAAAAACTAGACTGCAAGGCTTAAAGAGAGAGAGTCCTTAAGATTTCTAGGTAGATCGTAGTGTCCCCCGACATTGGAGATGATGAATAAAATAGGGACAGAATTTTCGTGATTAGTCACCAAATTAATAATTCAATTATACTTCATGTCTCATTGCCAAAGTAGTTTTTGAGACATCGTGAAATAATAAAGAAAGTTTGTGGGAAAATAGTTGAAAAAGACACTTTCTTGGTGATTGTGGAACGGAAACTCTAAGTGTAGGTAACAAACAATCTTAAACCTACTTCTTCATGTGAATTTTACATGAAATCAAATAGAACACATCATAATGGTACTGTAATTACGTTTTTGTAGGTATTTATATTTTATAGTCGAGGTGAATTTATTTCATTGTTTATGTAAGTTGTCGCTCATGAGCCTCTGCAACGCGAAGGTATTGGGTATTGGGAACAACTCGAATAATTACCGGGGAAAAGGGTATAATATTAGTTACTAGTAGGGTTCAATTCAGACGACGCGGACGCGTGCAGCAGCTATTTATAAATAATAAAAAAACGTGAAAAACTTATAAACTTTGGAACAACACCTATCGAAGATCCTCTTCCAAAAAAGTCTATCCTAACAGAACCAAATTAAAAGATACATTATCTAGCAAATAAAGCATTGTACTTCAACAATCGAAACAGTTATCTAAAACACAATGCAACAAAAAGTTTAAACCGCTAGTGTTAGCAAAAACGTTACAGTACTGTAGATAAAGAAAATTAAAACATTATGGTACTAATAGTGTTCTAGATTTTTCGTATAAGTATTATGGCTTATGGGTTTATGGTATCGCAACAAGTTTTATTGCTGCTAAGTTTTCAGAAATGAATTGATAGGTGAATTGCTGCTTGTTGTAAAAACTCTTGGTGTTTTGTAATATATTTTACTAGGAGGAATGCTTTTTGAGTAATAAATGCTTAGGTACAGAGTAGAGTACCTTAAAATACCTGCTGTGAGTTGTCATAACTTTTGTGCAAAAAGTCATGACTAATTTTGACTACTGCAATGGACTCACTTGTTTCAAGTACACCTCGTAAATATACAATACTATTAACCATACTTATGCCAAAAGTATTGACGATATTTCAAATATATAACTGAAATAATTCCTCTGAATGTAAACAAGAATATTAACAAAATCCTAAATATTGACAATAGAGCTACGTACTTAGAATCTCGTCTTAGACAGAGGCTAGGCAACTATTTGATAAAAAAGCCTACTGGATAGTCGAAATATTTGTGCGGTCCCAAATAAACACGCAGCGGAGGTGTTAATACCGAGAACGGAGAGCCGGTTCAGGGTTAACCTTTTAGCGCGTTTGGATTAAATTTAACACATTTTAAAAGGTTATTTTCTTAAGTTGTCTGATAAAATAAATTTTTAGATGAAATTTTAAATGTGATTAAAGTAGAAAAGTTTTTGCGTCAACTTAAAAAGGACATGACGAATCTTTTTTAAATAGTAATATAGATAAACGAGCTTACGGCTCACCTGATGGTAAGCTGTTACCGTCCCTCATGAACCTCTACAATGCCAGGACATTAAGGGGCGTTATCTATCACCTACTTAAACAGGACTTTTCTTAAACCTCGTTTAAAGAGGGACTTGTCATAGCGCTCCGGGAACATCCAGGAAGGATCCATCCAAGGTGCGGGGCAAAATCTATATAATAATTATCCTTTTTTGAATTTCTTAACAAGTGGAGCTATTACCGACCATAAAATAAATGCATGTATGACAACGTATATTGATGTAACGCACCTAAATTTTTATGAAATACTCCATCAGATTCGAAATGAATTCAAATGAAACACAATTACGAATAATAAAACTGCATTAAATTAGTTTCTTTGTAATGCAAATCGAGTTATTACGTAATTGAACGTAATACTGAGTAATTGGATTATTGATGCTTAGGATTCTTCGTACTTAACAACGTAATTTAGTATTGCGTTATTCGATAACTAAATTATATGGATTGGCCAACATTTGGTCAAACAACCAACAGTTTGCCATTAGTGCTCAATACTAACACTCTTAGGACTTAGTAGAAGTAGTTTATTTTTCATTGATTTTCATATTTTTTTATTCAGCACTTCACAACCAAATAGTCCAAATACCTAAACTTTTTCAATGAGGTTTAGTATTCTACTACAAAATTCTCAAATTCCGATTTTAAATTAACTACTGATCGTCTCTCCATTATCCACGGGTAAATTGGCAGAGAATGCCTGTTGCATTAAGTCCACTGTTTTACTCATAAAATTTAAATAAATAAAATAACTACCTATGCTTACAAGATGCACTTTACACCTAAAGAATGACTGCAAAACCTACAATTGTTCCTAACGGTAAAACTACCAAAGATAATCCGGATGAGTCAAATCGTTCATATAGTATTAGTAATCAGTTACAGTAGCTTATTGTGAGCCTTGAAACACGTGGCCTGCATATGTACGAGCATGACCGTATCCTGGTAATAACGTGTGTAGGATTGTGAATAATTCTGATAGAACTACAGTATCTGCTGTGTGTTTATAACCATTTTTGCAGTATCACAATAGTTAGTTAGTCATGAGTTTAGCATCCGTTTTTATTATGTTTCCACTAGCTTTTTCTCTTTGTCTCAAAACTGTAGATTGAACAGCTGCTGGAATGAATATTCGACCCTTTCTAGCATTATAAATTGGCCTTGGGTTCCTGTGTTTCATTGCTAAGAATTATTATGATGTCGCCGCTATAGAGCCTGACAGATTTTCACAGAAGGTACTGTTTTGAAAGAAGAGTGATCTCCTGGTGATATCTATGGCTGTAATCTACAGAAATATTACATGATATTTGTTAATCACAACCAAGTTACATTTCGCTTTTTTAAGAAATGCATCAGATCTAGTCCTAGCAAGAATGTAAATAAAACATCTTTATCTTCATGTTTTCTAATTGCCGTTGTGGGATGTCAACCCACCTTGTAGAAAGTAGACACGTGCCAGAAAAGCACTAGATAGGTATTTGTAGGTATCTGTAGGGCGCCCCAGAAATAATAATTAATACTGGACCAGTGGATAGTGGAGCTATCGACGGATTTAATATGAATTATTAGTTTTGATAATACGTTTTTTTTTACTTTCATCCTAGTGCTAGCAAGTAATAGCTTTACTTAATCATCTACAGGCTTAACATTATCCATTACGTCATGATATCCTATCACTAAATAAAGCTCTAGTAACAGCTGAAATTAAATCTATGTTTGCACCAAACCCATTCTACATGTGTTTATTAATCAACTTTATCAGACAGGGTTTGTCTTCCTAGAACGCAGCGTATGTGAACGTCTCATATGTAAATATTAGTGTCGATTTTGATATCCAAACATAACAAATGTTATCGCCTGATGTTCTGCTGAGGATGCTGCATCAACATCTTATAATGCTTGTATTTAATTTCAATTGTCAGGCAATTTTATACCGTAATTGCATCGTCGTAAAAATAAGATTTCGTTGATAGAGAATTGTTGATAATGATGAAGTTACATTCAATTTAGAAGGCAACTTCTTCCACGTAAACTGTTCCAAAAAGTCAACAAAACTTTTAATATATTTTCTTCACAGCGACAGTGTTGGTCAAGTACTTAAGAAAACACATATTTTCAGACGACGCCTTGACACGGATCATTGCTCAAAACTTCGACTAATTACCTCGGAATTGCGAAACGCATTCCCGTCTCGTTTCGCTCCAGAATCATGAACATTGGCAACGTATTTTTCTGTGAGAACACCAGAGTTCACAATAGACACAATGGCTGTCCCACGCTCTCGGCGTTTGCGACACTAACCACCTCGGATCTGGTTTGATCTAATTGATTTCTTGGAATTTAGATGCAGTTTCATGATTAAAGCTGGGTCGGAGACAGGTCTATTTTATTGTTAAGTAGGTGGGCCGAGTACCCTCCCACATAATCTGATATCAAGTGTAAATTCCTGTTTTCAATAATAAAGGCACATTATAATAAGGACTTGGTCTGAACTTCATTTGAATAAAAAGTTTGAATCTGAAATCACGGGAATATACATAAAAATATCTGACATAAGACGTACTATGCTTTAATTTGCCGGTGCAAGTTAGTTTCAGCACTGACAAACATCTGATATTAAAAGCGTAATAAAAATAATCCAGTCCAAAGAGATGCGCATAAATAATGACTCAGATAACTAACTATACACAGTGATTTACCTCCGCCAGTATTATGATAAAAATCATAAATCATTAGGTATTTTAAGACAAGGGACCAGAGATTGTCACCTGTACCAAAGTTCTCGGTAAACCACTCGCAATCTTTCATGGTTTGTGACTCATTCTGACTCACGAAATCATGTAGTTAATGAGATTTTCCATCGTATACTACGCATTAGTCATCAATCACACCGTATTGATGATTCCGTAAGTAAACGGAGTACAAAGTCGTGTATGGGTAGGTGATAGATAACGGCCCCTCACTGCTCTGGCATTGCAGAGGTTCATGAGCGACGGTGACCAGGTGGGCCGTAGGCTCGTTTATTTATGTTGCAAAAAAAAAAACGTACAGGATCCGGATGACAATCTTCCAGAAATTAATACGTAGTTTCCTATAGTAGCATGTAGAATGTTAAATAGTAAAGAGTATCAGACATTCTCTGTCTTGTATATCGCTCTGAACCATTTTATAATTTCACTAGCTATCATCGAAATGCAATTCATCTCTACCACCTCAGTCACAAACACCATAATACCAGCAGCATTTTTTTTTTTTTTTTTTTTTTTTTTATTGCATGATAGATAAACGAGCCTACGGCCCACCTGATGGTAAGCGGTCACCGTCGCTCATGAACCTCTGCAATGCCAGGGCAATGAAGGGCTGTTATCTATCGCCTACCGATACAGGACTTTTCTTAAACCTCGTTTAAAGAGGGACATGTCATAGCGCTCCGGGAACACCGTTCCTCCAGTTCTTAAATTATAAATATTCCTTTAATTAAGAATGGCGCCCACCCTGTAATTACTCGTTTCTCCAGTGCTCATTATATCTTTGGCGCAGACAATAAATACCGCACTTCACAATCCTGTATTGACATTATAATTATTGCCGCCAACAATAAATCTTGTAAACATAACGACTGACGGCTCTGACGTAATACTAGTAGGATTTCCTTCTTGTGTACTAGCTAGATACCTACGTGTTGTCGACATTACTTAGTCCATTTAGTCATTTGCATATTCTAAACAAAGAATAAGTAAAGTTATCTGTATCATAATGATCCTATAAATTTCTCGTCAAGCACATTTAAATCTGCTAATTTCATTATGCTTTTGTACACAGGCCCTTTTGCATATATACAAACGTGTCTCACAGTTTCCTGACATTTATCTTGGAGATTTGTTCAATAATAATCTAGTTTATTCTCGTGGTTCCTCCTCAGTTAACATACATTCAGTTGCATCAAATATGTTTTTGGACCGTGCCATAATACATTCCAAAGGCCCCAATCTACTTATTCCAAGTGAAAGACAATCCATACCCAGATTACCTACAATTAATTTCAGTCCACGCTATCTCGCGTGCGGTGTGAAGAATTTATTTTGTGTGTAAATGTGTGAATTCTAAGACTTTCGCTTGTCAGGTGTGTTGGAGACGGAATAATCGGTGTATTGTGTCGGAGCCAATCTGCCGAGTGTTGCGATACTTCGAGCGTGACACAACTTTTTTTTAGGTTAGAAATGAGTGTTACTGCAATGCATTATTTGTGGACTGAAGATTATATTGACTTTAGGTTAAATTCGTCGCAAGCTAAAACTGTGTGTAAGGGAAAATCTGATCAACAGCTTTTTAACGAAAATGTGACTTATAGAATCTGTGCAGATTTATCTGTTCTTAGGATAAAGTCAGAAAACAACAAACAGACTGCTAGGACTTCATAAAGTAAGTCAAATAGAATAATAGCTTGATTACTCCTGAATTATCCAGAAATTTGACCAGAAACAACTATAATATAAAAAAAAGAACTCGCATTATTAAGGTTAATATTTTAGTTACGGTGCTGTTCTCATTAAACATATAATTGTATCTGTTCGCTTGTTTTAGAACAGGTTTCGGTGAGAGAATGTATGAGTAGACCTGTTGTGCACGCTTGTTATATTTTTTATCGTTCTCGATGATCCTGTAACAGGCTGTTGTTATTGATTACCTAAATGATGCTGCAAATAAGATTGTCACTCCTGTTCAGAAGACTTTTGGAATATATTCAGAGGATAAAAGATTTTCAATGGTAACTTTACAGCTATAAGTAGCTCTCTACATGTCTAATCTTTACCTAGGTCTAGTAATGAAATTATGGTAATGTCAGATTATTCGGGATCACATGGCACTCCATTTACAACTTTGTCTTCAAGTAATAAAGTCGATATTAGATGAGATCTGATACAGCATCTATTATGATCAGCATTATTGAAATCTTATAAGGATTACGTGCGTAAATCTGCAATGAAAGCTAGCGTGTTCAAACATCATTCGTCTTAAAAGAAAGATGAAGAAAACATATAGTTTATAAATTATTTTTTTGATTACACATTCCTGAGTGCAATGCTGCGTAACAGAGCCATCAGAAGCGATGACTTGTGGTATTCAATGGAATGGCGCCTGTCGATGTATTGTTGAAGCATTCCAACGTAGGATGTTGACCTTTCTGTTTATGGGGTTGGATTTCAGATTAAAAGAGGCTTGAGTGAGAGAGAGTTTACGAGTAGATCGTGCCAAGACATTGCAATTCCTTGAATTACTATAACCACTGCTCAAAAGTGAGCTGGCTCATCTCTTACCTGAAATAAAAAAATAAAAATAATGTGAATAATTTTGTGTAATTTGAATTCTGTGAAGATTTTGATGTCTTAAAAAAAATTGTAATGAGTTTTTCGACTGTCTTCAAGTCAAAAAAGTAATGTCGGTAAATGCTTTACTTTCTTTCACCAAAACCCGTATTAGCTTACAATAAGACAATGCAATACTGTTTTCACTGTGAAAGTATATTCCAAAAAAGTTCACGACAGACAAAACAGACGGTGAATAATGTTCACGAATCATGAGAAAAACCATATCTGGTTTTAATTAAAATCACAGTATTTGTGTCAGCTTGAGGTCGAAGAAACCTTGGGATTCTTTCTCGTTATTACTCGATTGTTGATGAACCTTGCGAAAGTGAATAAATAGTCAAAATTAGCGGAATTACTCGTAGAGAAGAGCCATTCTTTGGCAGCTTAATTTTCTTGATACTTTCATGCATTTGCAACGGGTTCTTACCACGATATTTAATTAATTGAGTTGTCCCGATATTTCAACGTTGTTGCAAACGTCATGATCACGAGAAGACTGGATACTGCGGGTCGATTTAAGAGCAAACAAATCTGTCTACCCTCTTTCTCGTTCGCTTTTGGGTAGTACCACTGGAACTCGAACTCACTTCTCGACACACCACACTCACTGTATCTACAAGACTCTCTGAGCATGAACCCGCGAGTGACTGTTGTGTTTAATTTTCTTGGTTAATATTAAACAGTGACTGAATCGATTCAACTGTCGGTATTCCGTATATGAATGTTAACAGAAGTACACTTATTACGTCAACTTGCACAAAAATATGTACTTTCTTTGTTTAAGTATGAGTATATTAAACATAACCTCTTTTAAATTGTTCCCATGAAGAGCGGAGAAGCAATAGTTTTAAAATCAATCCTTTTTTCTACAAGAGTTATAATATTATGTAAAAATGACACATAACACATAAACACATTCTTAACATAATAAAATGTTAAGAAACATCCTGCGTCACTGTTCACATTAACTCACATTTTCAAACCATATTGAGATGAGTTACGTACTTCTTGTTATTGATATTATTCTGACCTTTGCTCTTCTTATGGCGTTAAACATTTAATAATATATCACCATTCTCAGTATTATTAGCTAGGAAATCATTGGTATAAAAATAATGGGTTACCAGAAATGGTTATAGGAATTAATAATTGGAATTTATGACGCTAAGCATTTAACCAGATATGGTATAAAGTTCAGCTACTCCAATGAAAGCCTGAGGACATTTATTACGCCTAAACTACACCTCTACATCGTCTCTCCCAACTTCTCTACCGAGCCGAAGATCAGCACTCTTCATCGACTGCCTTAATGTCATCGCTGGTACCAATTCCAGTTCATGAACATGTTTGCTCCATCTTCAATCAATTGTGACTACCACCGCCAACGCTGAGACGTAGCTGGCTTATAACCAACTAGCTGATCCGCGCAAATTCGTCTGCGTCACAAAGAGAAACAATATAGCCTATAGCCTTTCTCGATAACTGTACTTTCCAAAACTGAAATAATTTTTGAAATCGGATCAGTAGTAGCCTACTCGAGACAAACAAACATTCAAACGTTTTCTCTTTATAATATTAGTATAGACAAAACAAGCAAAAACCACCACCTATGCTGTATTGTAACAACCCATTACTGCCCACTGCTGAGCTCAGGTCTCCTCCGAAGAGAAGTTAGGCATAGTCCACCACGCTTACCCAATGCGGATTGGGGACTTCACATATTTTCAAAGGATTTTTAGAACTCTTTTCTGATATGTAGGTTACCTCACAATGTTTTCCTTCACCATTTTTAGCCAAAATTGCACATAAATCTTTTTTCATATTAATAATAGTAATGTATTTCCATCTTTCTTATATATAAATATGAATTGCTGTTCGTTAGTCTCGCTAAAACTCGAGAATGACTGAACCGATTTGGCTTATTTTAATCTTGAAATATTCGTAGAAGTCCAGGGAAGGTTTAAACGGTGAGAAAATTTCCTTATGTGACGCAAACGAAGTTGTGTGGGCCAGCTAGTCACAAATAAAGATTATTTTGATACGATTATCTTGAGCTTTATATCAATTGTAAGCTCGATTTTCAAACCGGTTGCACAGTTTTCGACCAACAGTAACCATTCCAATAAGCAAGTGCGTTATCACGGACGTCTGCATCCGCTAACTCAAGGCTGTACAAACGGACAGATAACAGTTTTATTATTAGTTTGCATAGATAACTCGTTAGTCAAATATGAATTTGGTTTGGTATTTATAAATAGATTAAGGATATCAATATTCTTCAAAATTTTTATGTTAAGTCTTCATCCAGCCTTAGGCAAGTTTGGGGTTGCTCTTTCTACAGTTGTGTCTTGAGACCAGCAGAGGACACTAATGGGTCGTTACAAGACTACGATCTTACGTACCCTTTAAACTTTGCTACAATAGTTTCAACCACTCCTTCACTCGTTAACCTTCTTTCTTTCAAAAAACTGTTCCTTCAACGCATTTCATATACCTACCACAGACATTTCTCTAGCGTTAACTTCTTTCCTATAAATCTTCCAATAACGCCATCTTAAGATCAGTTCTACCGCCGCCAGAACCTTTGAAAAGAACACTAACAATACTAAAAGTAGTAAGTACTGAACACAATTACATCCTATTGTTAGTACTTCACATTCCTACCAAACTGTATGACTCAGTATCTAGGTACTTAGAAACACTGGGCACTTGTTATAAGTACTCGATTAAATTAACCCTTACATGGTGCGTAGTAGACAGTAGGCCAACTGCATATTTGCTGCGTGCTGGTGAAAAGTTGACTGAGTTGGTTGTGATTATAGATTTTAATCGACCTGTGCTTTTCATAAATGTAATGTTATAAAGTCGATTTTGGTTAAAATATACTTATTTCATTACCAATAAACATTTGCCAATGAAGATGTTGTTTGTAAACCCATTTGAAGTTGCTCTTTATGCTTAAATTTTATCCACCTTCATCCAAATATGCATTGGGGCCCTTTTGGCATGGACTATTTAAGTCGAGCATATATTTTCTAAACTCTAAATGGACATGCAATGATTATTAATTTATAGGGATACAGCTACAAACTATTTATAGAAAACCATTATGGAAATGAGGTTAATTTATTATTTTCCAAAGATTACATTTTGATCAATCTCGCTGATGGGTTCAAACTATCCTACTGCCTTATCTCCACTATGTAAGCGGTAGTCCGGCGCCGTGTTGATTCGGTCCAATTGCTCCCAGCTGTCGACTCCACTTGCAAAAGATTTATCTCATAGTCTATTACGTATCTTAATCCTCCGACGGAGATCTTTGACGGGATGTTGACTTCCTAATTGGCTTTGTCTTTCAAATTTGTTTACTCTGACAATTCTGTGCCTTGCTCTATTGTCGTACCTTATAAATTTAAGTTTGTAAGGATGCTTAGAATGTTTTCTAATCAATAACGCGTCTAAATCTGAACTCTGAATAGATTTGGATAAGATTTTGCACCCATGTGTGTGGAATAGTATCTGGACACATTTGGACTCCATCGTTGAAATTACATGCTGTGCACCCTTATCAAGTAGTTCGAGAAAAGGCGTACGTGACATTTGACATGTCATGGAAAATGAGACTGGACATGCAGATGATAAATAAGTATGTCGAATCAGCTTCAACAAGCTCCAAGTATACGCAATTTCGTGAGTCGTAGCTCCACTTCTAATCATTATACTGATAAGGTAAGCTATCCTTGTACATCACACTAACGCTGTGGGTAGAAGCCATTAACTCAATTAGGTCAAATGAGCTTATCTAAGCACTTCAGACTACATGACAGTTAATAGCACTCACATAGACCAAGAGACGTCACGACATACGTAGAGCAGTACCTTTATCAGGACTTATCGGATTTTATCAGTCGGTTCTCGTAAACAAACGGGCCCTTGCGTAACACACGTGATTTATATAATTATTTCTGACAGCTTCAGTTTTTAATGGTTCGTTTTGACTATGACGAAGTGTTGGTGATAAGATAGTAATGTTTATTTTTGTTAGAGCGATGACCGTTGAACTTATTGACAGTGGGTACCTGAATGGAGTGTATTTGGTTCGATTGTGTTTGAATGTGAAGAAAAAATGGTGTAACAAAGACATTGGAAATCTTTAGACCAGCTCAAGCTTTTATTTGCGAAGGCATACACGGACTGAAGAAGACGGTGATGTGAATAGTAGTTATTTTGAAAGATGGAACTCATACTAACTTTTATAATCCTTTGTCTTAGACCTGTGATCTTCAATTTCACAGTATCAAGCATTTTTTAAGGAGAAAATCGCTTGTCTTACCTCATGTATGTGGGAGTAAAACCACCTAGCTCACAATCAGCGGGATGAGGACAAAACCCAGCTGGCGCAACGCTTTACACACTAAAGCTCGCCACGCCCAGTATCAAGTAATAAGTTAGGCTCTATTTCTCAAAATGGAGCCGTCAAAATGCCGGTCAGTTCGTAAAGATATCAGTACAATGAACTAATCGTTGAACCCCATCAGTTACAGTTAAGACCCGCTAATAAACTCCAATTAACGAGACAATTAGACGTCCTTGCAAGACGGTTGTTTCTGTAAAATATCACTGTAGTTTAGACCTTAATTCTTGGGCTATAAGTGTTGTTTTTGTCAGTAATGTAGAAGTTGGCTACTGTAGAATTGAATTTGACTTTTTTGGTTAAGTTTTGAGCGGGTCGTGTCCTGTAATTTCGCGGTTGTTAGCCAAGCAGATGTTCCTGAAGTAGCATTATTTTAAATTGATTCTGATTCTTAAAATCTACAATACGGATTTAGAAAATGGTCATGGATCTTTTGACTGAGATAAAAAGTTTGCAAAGCAGTATTTTTTAATTGCATTGTAACAATCCAATATTGCTACCCACTGTTTACCACGTCACAGGTATAGTCCACTAAGGAAAGGTGATCCGGCGATCACGCTGTGCTAAAATATGCTTATGTAAAAAAATCTAAGATTACCAGTGTTTCTCTTCTATATTATGCCTATAAACCTTCTTCTTGAATCGCTTTTTCTATTAAAAAAAAACCGTATCAAAATCCATTGCGTAGTTTTTAAAATTTAAGCATACATTTGGACAGACAGCGAGAAGCGACTTTGTTTTATACTATGTTTTCAAGATGGTGAAGATTGCTTCTACATTTATCATCAACCACATCAAGTTTAACTGCAGGACTAAAATAAACCTTTTACTCAAACAGATACGCATATATTGATAAATTTTAATGTATAGTTTTATCGCATTCTTGAATACAATGCCTATGTTTTGTTAAACGAAAATGATATCTATGACAATAGAGGAATGATTGATTGTAGCATGACAAATAGTTACTCTGTGTTGCTACGGATTATGAATATAAATATAATAGTAACTGTTGTACATATTAATGAAACAGACTTTTGTTTTATAATATTTGTATAACAATATCTAAGAATGTAACAGCCATTCATTTTAACAAAGATAAACTTTAGAATGCATTTAAATGTAAAGAATAACGTATGAAGTGCAACTTAGTGTATAAGTAATATTAAATTAAGAATAATGAAATGAAATGAAAATTTATTAGTTAAAGTCAGCATGCAAAGTAACAAACTAAAAAATGAACCTTACTAGCTACTTAATATTACTTAAAACTAATCTAATATAATAGAGTACCTACGTCACCAAATTATCATGCTAACCATTGAAGCACAAAAGCAGATTAACTATGATGCTCACACTAGGGCAGGCCTGTATCGTGAGCACCGCGTACAATTTCCATTAGTTTTAACTCAATAATAATAACGGCAATTTAAATACGTGAAATCAACTTGTAATTCTAAGATCCAAAGTTTCATCCTCATTACACAACTTGAGCTTAAACTTGTAAAGTTACTATGTATTATATAAATAAGAAGACAGTAAAACCAATCTAAAAACTAGAAAATATTAAAAATCCATAAAGAATTCTATTCACGTCCGAGCGGCCGTCTCAGTAAAATTGTTAGACAGTGAATGTATCGCGTTGTGAATTTTTAATACATACTACAGGTCACACATTAATTGTATAGTTTTATTTTACGGTTTATATGTGTAAGTTGTGTAATAAATCTGGTGTACCTGTAACAACCCATTACTGCCCACTGCTGGGCTCAGGTCTCCTCCGAAGAGGGGTTAGATAGGGATAGTACACACTTGTCCAATGCGGATTGGGGACTTCACATATCTTCTAATGATTTTTTAGAATCCTTTTCTGATATGCAGGTTTCCTCACGATGTTTTCCTTCACCGTTTTGCCAGTGGTGTTGTAAAAAATTGCACATAAATCTTTTTCACATTAAGATTTAGAAGTACAAGCCGGTCAATTTTGAACCCGTGACCTCCCGTACGGAAGGTAAGCGCTTCAACCACTCGGCCACCACGAATTTTTTATCACTAAATCTTATTTAACAGCGTGAAATAATAGGTAGACGAGCACACGGCCCACTGGATGGTAAGTCTACTTATGAACTTTGTATTAGGCGACACTTCGACTGTTGTGATATTTAATTTAACCTAAGATCTTTCTAATTATTTTTTATTAAGCATTACGTATTACATTTTAATGTATGATTTACATTTGACAATGATAAAATGTAAGCAAAGCAAGTTTTAGTCATGCTCAATTTTGCTCCAGCCACAGACTTAGCACAGTTCCCAGTTAAGTGGGTATTATTTCAAAACAATTCCTTCGAACGCCTCAAAACTCATTTACATACTTCCTTCATTGCACATTCCACCTTTCACTATAAATTATACATTCTATATTTCAAAACCAAACAATTTGCGAACAAGTCAAACAACCGAGTTAATAGACCATGAAATTGCAGATAATAAACAAAGAGATAAAGATTTAAAAAAGTGCAAAGATAATTTTTATGAAGCCTTTGTCTATGGTGTTATGCTGTAACTCGCGATAGTGAAAACACTATGTTATTGTTAGGGGGTGTAGCGACGGGAAAGTGTGCCGCAGTGCGTAACGCGTCGCGCCACCCTGCATAACCCCGTGCTGGGTTCTGGCCTCAGCCGGGGTTCGGACGCTGAGTGTGAGCGGTTGGAGGTTTTAGTGAGTTTCAACTCCCACATACCGGGGATCCGGCGATTTCCTCCAACTAAAACAAAAAAAAAAATGTTATTGTTTGCTTATCGCTAACCAAATGTTGTCATTTGGTCTAACTTATTTACACTGTAACAAACTATTACTGCACATTGCTGGGCTCAGGTCTTCTTAGAAGTGGGATTAGGGGTAGTCCACGCTTGACTTGCGGATTGGGGACTTCACAAATCTTCGAAGGGTTCTTAATTCCAATATACAGGTTTTATCACCTCTATAAAATTTGAAGAAAAGGCATACCAACAAACTGATTTTTAAAGTCGTTAAAAACAAATGACTATCAAGGCAAAAAGTGTTAATTTAGTTTCAGCAATTAGACGCACTAACAGGCCGTTAATAAATAAGGTTAAACAAATAACTCTAAAATTATCTAACACCGAATTCTCGTTAGTTTATCCACGGTTTTCAGTGAGCGCGTGTCTAAATAAATGTTTTTTTCATATGTTTTTATTCTTATGTAAGCGTACGTAATACGTCACGGTCACCGATCACAGATTAATCGGGTTTCGATGTAATCTATGCAAGGTTAATCTGTGCTTCCGACTGACGTTTACGAATTCCTTTTATTTAAATTGTTTGTTGTAAATAATAGTTTGTTTTGTGCTTCTAGAAAAGTCGCCAATCTCACGAACGAATATTTTTGGCTAACTGACCAAGCTTTGTCTGCGTCACAGAAGGAGGAATGTTTTAAAAGTTCCCTACCTTTAATTTAGAACTTATATGGCTTATGGCACTTACAAATAATGTCCCCATATTTTTGATATTACCCCATAGACCTTCACAAACATAATGGCACTAAAAATATAGAATTTTCTAGTCTTGTTTTTCTTTCCTAAGCTAACTTCATGTAGTAGTACAAACAAGCATGTTATATCAAACATTGGTCTATCGCAGTCAACTTCATGTTTAACATACTAAACTAATCATGACATGCACTGTGCCATTGTACTATGTGTTTTACCGGAAACTCGTACGAAAATTTCCCCCGCATCGTTCCGTGTGTATTCAGAATACGAATTATCGATAGTAGCAGTAGTAGCATTGCAGAAGTCAAATGATTTAATGATCACTTACACTATTACTAAACGGGTTCTTACCACGATTATTTTTAATTGAGAGGTCCCGATATTTCAGCACTGTTTCAAGCGCCATGATCACGGGAAAACTGAAGAACTGCGGATAGGTCATTTAAGAGCAGACAAATCTGTCTACCCTCTTTCTCGTTCGTTTGCCGGTACCACTGGAACTCGCTTGAAACAGTGCTGAAATATCGGGACCTCTCAATTAAAAATAATCGTGGTAAGAACCCGTTTAGTAATAATGTAAGTGATGTAGATAACCGCGAGTGTTTAAAAAAATTGATTCAATGATGATGTGATTTGCATACGATGCGCAGAATTCATAGTTACAGGTCAGTTACCTGTTTTCAATGTGGGAGTTAGAGATCATAACAGCTCATTCTAAAGTCGTGAAGTGCACTTACTTGCTTGTATCTATTTTTCTCATAAGTGTCTCTAAACAACATTGACAAATGACAATGTATAAACTTACAAATATAGTATAAAAAAAAACTCTTTGCGCTCTGTCTGTCGTAGTTTAACAGAGAAGTTTGAAATTTTGAAATAGTAAAAGGATTGTATTGTTAATTGCACGTACGCCTACGTTGACTTATTTTGACTTACTTCTACTTACTTTATACTTATTTTGGTATTTTGACTTCTGCAGTGTGTATGTAATGTATGTATGACCCGTGGAAGAGTCAAGGTTGTCACGTTTTCCCTTTATGGATCATCGTCCATTCTATGCTAATTGTTGGTTAAATTTGGCAGATGATGCCTTCTCGGGTTTACGACTGGCTTTTGTTTTAGATATAATTTGAATGTTTGGATATTATATCACTCACACACTTTAACATTTACAAACACACACATTATAGACTTCGATTTTAAAATTTAAAAGTAACATATTATTTTAATCTGTACTAATATTATACAGATAGAAGAAAGGTTACATTGTTTGTTTGTCTCGAATAGGCTCCGAAACTACTGGTCCGAATTCAAAAATTATTTTAGTTTTGGAAGATTAATTCAAATTAGTTAATCAAAGAACGCTATAGGATTCTCCTTTGTGACGCAGACGAAGACGTTGATAATTTGTACGGTGCTTTTATGTAATTTTGTATTACTTTTATGCATTTTCAACGATCGACAAACAACAAACAACGAACACGAGAAGATGATCACGAATTATCATGATCATGACATTTGCAATAACGTTTAAATATCGAGACAAGTCAATTAATTAAATATCGTGGTAAGAACCCGTTGAAAATGCTTGAAAGTACAATAGAAAACCGCGAGTGTCTGAATAAGTTTATAATTTTGTATTGTAAGTGTGTATTTTTTTTTATTTTATATGTGCACGAATGGCATGTCTTTGTTGTCATAGATTGAAAACGAATGTGTTAAAAATAATTTACTTTTAGCGGTAATTTGTTTCCTTCATAAATTAAAGTTCCTCTTTTGACCTTCGAATTGCAAAATGCCAAATTAGGACAACTAATATACCACCAACAGTAATAAATTAGATATAGCCAATGTACAAATGCATTTTAATACATTTGGTAATGACCACGAATCTCAGCTATAAAAATACATTCCACATCCTTACCTCATTTACGATTTCCTGTATTTGGTATTACTAGTTTTATTAATAAGTTTATATTAATTTTATATAATAATTTAACGTCTTAAATAACCGCTTAATTGTCAGTTTAGTTCCTGTTTATTTTGGATTTTTGATGCATTTTGTAATTTTTATGTACTATTTTATAGCGCTATAATCGTAATGTTGTTAATATGTGTATTTATGTGAAAAACGGGGCTTTGAACGTTTAATAAAAAGTACAAAAGATGCATATTTTATTTATAGAGTTTACGGGAAATTTAGTCTTATAATCACTACATAATATTAAAACAAAGTCGCTTCACAATGTATGTCTGTCCCTATATAAGCTTGAATCTTTAAATTTTCGCAATGGATTTGGATGGGATTTTTTGTAAAAAGTAAAGATGGAAGGATATGAAGAAGATGGTTTATGGATAAAATATACTATGGGTTGAGTAACACTGATAATTTTTGAGGTTATTGATATGCTATCATAAATAAGCACATTCGTCTGCAAATGCTGCAACCCTCTGTTAGTATAGGGTGGGCAATCTTTTTTTTTTTTTTTTTTTTAGTTGGAGGAAATCACCGGATCCCCCAACCGCTCACACTCAGCGTCCGAACCCCGGCTGAGGCCAGAACCCAGCACGGGGTTTGGAGGGACGGCGCGACGCGTTACGCCATCGGCACTCTTTCCCGTCGCTCCGTCCCCGGACGCCGAACCGGTAGCCGCCGGCGAATACGGCCACCGGCTCTCTCGGTCGGCGGGCTTTCCGAAGCCCGCCAAGATGGGACCGCGTGCCACCCTCCCACGGAATACCCCGCTGGGTCAGAACCAGCGTGGGTCGGGGAGCGCGGTCGACTATCCCCCGGTCGCTCTTGCTTAAGGCGCGTGTTGAGCGAGACACGACGCCTTCTTGGGTCCCCGCTCGCACTCACATGCGTTGGGGACCCGAAACTCTTAGGGGGCCAGATTCCGGGCGAGATCCCGGTTCCGGCCCCCTGCTCGACGGCGGCGGGTTGCTGTTGCTGGGCGGAGGGAAGCGTATAAGCGCTCCCTCGCACCCCCCGCCACCCTCTTCTGCGAGATGGTGGACTCGCAGAAGTCGAGCATCGCCATAGGGTGGGCAATCTAACGTTTGCATTTTGAACTACTCTTTATTTAGAGAATGACAGCTCAAATGTCATTCAATTTGTGTTCATAATTTAGTTAAAAGTTTGACATTTACGAAATGGGACGTTTTCGGTTCGCTCAATGGGCACAAGATCGTTTGGCCGAAGATGAGCATTTTTACCGAAAAATTGTCTTTTCAGATGAAACCCATTTTCACCTCGGAGGCTGTCAATAAGCAAAATTGTCTTTGCATTTGGGGGTCGGTAAATCCACACGTCACCATTGAGAAGCCAATGCACCCACAAAGAGTTACGGCTTGGTGTGGGTTTTGGTCCGGCGGCATCATTCGAAAATGAGCAAGGAGCCGCCGTTACGGTCAATGGCGAGCGTTACCGTGCCATGCTCAACGAATTTTTGTTTCCAAAAGTTGAAGAGTATGACATGGGCGACATTTGGTTTCAACAGGATGGCGCAACATGCCACACAGCCAACATGACAGTCGAACTTTTGAAAAATGCAAACTTTATATGGCCCACCCCTTATATAGTGTAGTACCTACTTCAAAATACATTACTATTACAGAAATTACTTAAAATATTCATCATGATTTGTTTACCTATAGTTCACTTACCGTATAGTAAATTTCCGGTTTAAATGTACCTCGGTATTACGCTTGTTTACGTATGTGTCGGCGTAGTAAAGTGATTTAATGCATGTTTGATGTATTACCATCAACAAAGATCGTATATTGCTACTGAATGTTAAGGGAAATTATGAGTAGGTATTTGTTGAACTTGATTAGTTTTCATTCAACAATTAAATGAATGACTTTAATAAGTGTGAGTCGAGTTCCAGTGGTACTACCCAAAAGCGAACGAGAAAGAGGGTAGTCAGATTTGTTTGCTCTTAAATCGACCCGCAGTATCCAGTCTTCTCGTGATCATGACGTTTGCAACAACGTTGAAATATCGAGACGACTCAATTAAGTCAATTAATTAAATATTGTGGTAAGAACCGAGAGAATTTAATAAGTTTATTTTATTTGTGATTTTCGAACATTTACCATCAACTTGAACACCAATAACAGTTAACTGTATTTTTTATGGTTGTTGCATTACATTAGTTTGGATGGATTAGGATTATAATTATTCTTGTTCCATTATGTGTATTATTTAATTAGGGTGCTTATCGAATTAAGTTATCTATTATTTTCTTTTTTTTTTATTGCCATGAAGGCAGACGAGCCAACGGCCCACCTGATAGGAAGTGGATACCGTCGCTCATGAACCTCTGCAATGTCAGGGGACACTGAGGGGTCCTACGCTACCTACGACCTAACTTTAAGGACCCTCCTCAAGCCTGTTTGTTGAAGAAGGACAAGTCAGCGCTCAGGAAATATCTGTACCCTCTAACGCCAGTAGAGTTGTTACCCACGATTGACGTACTTTCAATTAACATTATTCTGTTGCTCATGATGTTTCCAGATGATAATAATATAATTCTTTGCCTCGTAAGTGGTTACCGTCTCTCATGAACCTATGTAACAGCAAGACATAATGAGGTCACCTACCATAGCCGTCATCTTGTCATAGATTGTCAACTTTTGATCTACATAATATAAAAACAACGATTAACACTGAAACCTAATTCCGTGTTACGCAATTTTCGACATTTGGTTTAACCAGCTGTGCTCGTTCCATATTTGTTTTGAAGCCAAAACTACAGCCCACATGCGCTCCTCTTGCCGTATAAAGAAAATAAATTGAATGTGATATACTCCGAATATGAGTGAGATTCATGATAATTTTGTTAGTTTATAATAGTCTGTTTTTATTTATAGGTCTTGAAGAAAAATTACTTACAGATATTGTTAAATAGTTGATTTGTCTGTTACAAAGAGAATTCGGAGTGTTTGTATTATGTTAGGTAGGTAAATTATATACCACACTAAATATCTTTAAAATAATAGTACATATATTTATAGTATATGTAGGAAATCAAAGGCTGCCAGTGCAAAGAAACCTTCAGAACAAGAAAATTTAATAAAACAATAAAAACTTAGAGCAACAACATGACGTAATCTGAATTGTACAATGTTCGCGAATTCGAAATTTAAAAAAGAGCGCCAACATTACATCGTACATTTAAAAAGGATATTTACAAATGAGGTTTTAATCATTCTTAATAAAACTATTTAAAGATGGCGCTTTAGTTACATTCAGTCGCCTACAGTGTACTACTTTTACTATTTACACCTGATAAAAGTAACAGAAACTTATTGTTATTAAGAAAGAAGAAAAAAAAGCGAGCTCAAGTGATACAATTTATCTTACAGCAAACAAATTAAAAAACAGATATGATATCGTACACAGACATTAAATTCCATAATGTTGTCGAATATATGTCTATGTCTATGTCTAAATATCGTGGTAAGAACCCGTTGAAAATGCATGAAAGTAAAAAATTAAGCATCCATAAGGTATAAAGCCGGTGTTTTTTTTACTTTGTTTTTCTAATATCTCAGTTTTTGCTATGCGTAATATCTTACAGCATATTTCCGTGATAATACATATAACATAACAATGCATGTTACATGCAGCATGCATCATACAAATTATATTGTAATCGTAATTATCAGTCAAATAATGTACATAATTGGTTACTCATTAATTATTTAATGATTTTATTATGTAAAGTTATACTCATCGTTTTGTATTGTTTAGTAAGTGTTTGTTGGATGATTTCAGAATGTTATTCATAAGTTATAAGTTTACTAGCGGGCCTGCGAACTTCGTCTGCGTCATTTTCAAATAAAAGGTTACAGAGTTACTTTCGTATTTATAATATTAGTAGGGATTCTTTATTTGCAATTTAGGCAGATGAGCTAACGAGCCAGCTGATCGTAAGTGGTTACCGTTGCTCATGGACCTCTACTATGTCAGGGGTCACTACCCGTTTCCTACGGTCTACTTTAAGGACAGTCTTCAAACATTGATTTTAATACTTACTTTTTAATTATAATTTGATATTAAAACTATTTTTGTGATTATTCTTCTTATGACTTTAAATATCTTTAACTCATACTCAAAAATATTCCATAACATTAACTGTACCTTAAATTAACAGTAATTTACAAAACAATGATTTTATCCACAAAATGGTCGTCAATTGTTCTCAGAGGAGCAAAAACCGAGACACAGATGTGGTCTCCGGATATGACAGTGCAGATGTTCAGAGAATTTCGTATTTTTACTAGTAATAATAATGTTGCTAATGGTTTTACGAAATATTTAGAAAAGTTATAGAACAAACGATATTTAAATAGATTCTTCAAAAGTAAATGCTTATTATAATGCAATATAATGCATTTAGATATTGTAAGCCTAAAATGGCACAGCATGGCAGACCAGACTACTTTTACTAAATTTAAAAACGTTTAAATAAAAAAATTAGGTAAATTTTAAATCATTCTTTCATTTTAAGAGCAGAGGTGTATGAGGGACATTAACCGCTTACAATCAAGTGGGACGTAGTGCCGTTTATGTGTCCTGCAATAAAAACACCTCCCTTTTTAATGACAGTTAAACGGTAAATTATACTTACTACAAAATAAATGAGCATAGTAAAAATTCTTCGATTGATAAAATAGTTATATTTTATAAAAGATATTTTATAAATCTAAACCTATAAAAAATGCATCCATATCCGATGACGTCATCACGCCGAGGTCGTTCACCTCTTGAGACACATCCGCCGAGATCTGTGTGATATTTAACAATAATTAAAAAAAACCTATTAAAGAAAAGGTGAAGGTTTCGCCAAATCGTTTTTAGTTATGGTTTTTTAATTGTTTGTTTAACACAGAAATAAGATTTATTGCAGTTTAAACTAGTTTGTAAAGTCATTTATGAGTATTAATTAATTAATGATATGATTAGCCCATCTGTAATTTTCTGTCTGTGTTTTCAGTATAATTTTAGTCTTAGCAGAACCAAGTAAGAGTTAAATTAATTTTAAAATTAAGAAACCGTATTTAACTCATTTTTGTTACATTTTATGCAATTGCAAAATATAAGGGTATGCATTGCTTATTTACTTCTATAAATTGCACGCTACGTGACGTAGGTCACATAGGTAACTGTGATAGCACGTTATTGCCCTTCACCTACTTATTAACAATAAATAATTTATATTCAATCTTCTATAATTTATAAAATAATCCAAAAATGTGTTGCTAAGCGCATAAACTCCTGGACGTTTCGGTCGTTGAAGTTCAAGGATGAGGAAAGATTCGAATATATGCCGAAAAAATGGCACAATTTTAGTTGCTGAATAGGATTCACGTAGACGTCGCGAGCAGCAACAAGTTAATTATAAAAACAAGAAATACTCTACCTATTGAGTCACATGTTTTTGTCCTTCATTTCACATTTCCTCATCGAATTCCACGATAAAGTTTACAAAATCAATAAAATGACTCAGTGATTGTAAGTCAATGTGAGATTGCTTTTCCTCCTGAGGTTGTCAATGGTCACTAATTGTCTCTAAATAAGAAAAGTCCTGTATGGGTAGGTGATAGAGAACGGGCCCTCATTGCCCTGGCATTGCAGAGGTTCATGAAGTTTAAAAATCTGGACTTCTATAAAGTTCAGGCAAACTTTTTTGATACACTTGTATAAAAGATTCTAGTCTTTTTAAAGCTTAAACTGAACAGTGTGCATATAAAACTATATGTAACGGGTCCCCTGATCTTTTAGCGTGTAGGTTACTTATGAGCAGACAAATCTGTCTATCCTCTTTCTCGTTCGTTTGGCGTTACCCCTGGAACGTGTAGATTACGAGGAATTATAAATTTTGCAAGTAATATCGAGTTACATAGTTTACAAAAAACTATCATCTCGACATAAATCTTTCTTCCTCATCATGTTTCTATAATCTTTCATATTGCAGGTGCAGTTATGCTGAAGCACGTAGCCGTGTCTCCTCACAGGACGCGCGCTGACTCCGTGAGCCTCTCCTCCTCGACCTCCTGCTGCAGCCTCGGCAGCCTGGACAACCGGCACGACTCCGTCTCTGATCTGTCGCAGCGCACTGTGAGTTTCAACTTAACTTATTACCTGTATTTTTGGGGGATCAGTGGTATTAGGCTAAAAGGGGATCTCTGACCGGGGGAGATGGTTGTATGCCCGGTCAGCCGAAGCCCACTCTAGTAGATTTTGTATTTATGTCGCAAATCGTTGCAAACATCGATAGCGCGATTCAGGATTTGGAACGTTATTGGTCCGCCACATTATTCTATACCACATTTAAAAATACAAGTAAAGATATATTTACAAAAATACATTTTAAGGGAATAACTCTGCTAACAAACAGTGCAGTGTGCCCATAAGGCCTCAGCTCAGCATAAGTATGTTAACGTCAATGAATCGGGGACGGAGCGACGGGAAAGAGTGCCGAGCGCGTAACGCGTCGCGCCGTCCCTCCAAACCCCGTGCTGGGTTCAGGCCTCAGCCGGGGTTCGGACGCTGAGTGAGGTTTTAGTGCGGTTCAACTCCCACATACCGAGGTGATTTCCTCCAACTGAAAGAAAAAAAGTCAATGAATCGTCTTTTTAAATACAGTATTTAAGATCCTGGAGACCAACCACTGTGGGTTTATCTTGTTTAGATAGCTACCTTACGAATTGTAGTAGTATTGTTCAAATTTGGTTTTCTTTCTCTCTCGTTGGCGAAAGGAGTGACAGAGAAAGGAAACGTAAGTCACAAAGAAACAACATTATCCATATTGTTAAATAAACTCATTACATACTTTCACTTTCTCACAATTTCCCAAACTATAATAACTCTAGAAATTTACTCAGTTATTATTTTTGACTTTTAATGCAACTAAAAATTTATAAAGTGACATTAAGTTCAATTAACATTATTTATCAACAAAAACGCAATAAAACCGTTGCCTAAAATATCGATAAATTTAAAAACCATATCCGCAGAATTAAATTCCCATAAAAGCATAAAAAACTGGTTTTTAACCTTGAACTTGGTTATCCCACGCTTTTTAAATGTAGTGTAATGTTGTGGAATGCAAATAAACTTAGATTGATTATTTAAATTATTTTATTCGGATGCAATAACTCGTTTTCGTACCGAGTACGTAGATAACGTGCTCCCGTACCGTGTTGTGTCAACAACTGCTTCCGGCGTCTTTTTTTTTTTTTTTTTTTTTTCAGTTGGAGGAAATCACCGGATCCCCGCCCGCCCCGCGGGCGGGGTATGTGGGAGTTGAACCTCACTAAAACCTCCAACCGCTCACACTCAGCGTCCGAACCCCGGCTGAGGCCAGAACCCAGCACGGGGTTTGGAGGGACGGCGCGACGCGTTACGCCATCGGCATGCTTTCCCGTCGCTCCGTCCCCGGACGCCGAACCGGTAGCCGCCGGCGAATACGGCCACCGGCTCTCTCGGTCGGCGGGCTCTCCGAAGCCCGCCAAGATGGGACCGCGTGTCGCCCTCCCACGGAATACCCCGCTGGGTCAGAACCAGCGTGGGTCGGGGCTTCCGGCGTCTAATCTGGTTCTTAATTTTTGTTGATCTTCGACGGTCTTCAATGAACTATGAAGCTTACAATTATTATTAAGGAAGTATTTTTATGTGTAAAGGTACCAGTCTGCTTAACGTTGCACTAGAATCAACAAAATTGACAATTAATTTAATTTTTGAATACAGAATTGGCGTCCATCTTGTGCACGTTCCCGCCAAAATGGACCTTAACATGGACGTACAGCGTTACCAACTTGAACAACCTTTTGTAATAAAACATTATTCTAATTACGCCGTAAATCGAAAAAACATTAAAATCACTAAAATAGCCATTTACCGCCATTTTATTACTAAATCTAGCGCTATGTTGGCACAGCTGTGAATCTTACATATTATTATTCCATTGGACGTTCAGTGATACCAACCTATCGAAATAAATTTGAATATTCTTTTCGGTAGCTTGCATTACATTTAACAACAAAACCTATACAAATATATCTGGCATCAGTCTCTCACACAAATCAAGTTAATTACATACATTAAGCAAGCCAAAATAACTAATTCACACTCATTAATGCATATCGTAATTAAATAATTCCCTATTGTCTTTGAGATTAAGCATTAAATTTAATAATATCTTGCTGACAATGAAACGGATTTCAAAATATGAATTCGTAGTGTGTTCAACAATGGCGGATGTCGACATAGTGTTGTAGACGGGTTTGTGTGTTACCAGAAAACTGGATTATTACATTTATTAGGGAAATGACAGTTCTCACACGTATTTTTATTAATTAAATAGGTTTCCGTATTTTTGTGTTAGGTTTGGTGTGTTAATTTATTGTGTAGCTTAAAATTGTTAGTTAACTTTAGAATGAGTATAGGTATTATTTTTTGTCATACTTAACGTGAAATTTTGTAACGCCTGTTTTAGAGTAAGATCAATAATCAAAACACAGTTGATCCGTAAGCAACCCGTTCTGGGTTCTGGCCTCAGCCGGGGTTCGGACGCTGAGTGTGAGCGGTTGGAGGTGATAGCGCAGTTCAACTCCCACATATCCCCGCGGGATATATGTGGGATGTGGATCCGGTGATTTCCTCCAACTGAAAAAAACCTGTGTGCCGAAGTGTTTCCTAAAATTGAAATTAATAGATTAGATAGACCCTGTAGTCTAGTTACCGACAGACGATGACCCACACAGATTATAGACTATATCTAACACCACTGAGAACCGTGAGCCATTGGAAGCGGATTACAGTATTGTTCGACAGAGCTTTATCTAATGAGAATTATTACATTGTCAGTTTCATACCAAGAGGACGTAAGATAAAACTATAACATTAGCTGACCATAGAGATTCCATAGAATTATTACGTCTGGAATCAACATCATGAACAACAGAATGAAGCCAATTTAAAGTTTACCGATCGCGCGTAACTACATGATATTCTGGCGTTAGTGTACCGATGACACCCAATTCGTTTAACACACGAATAAAATATTACATACACATAAGTTCTTTAAAATTTCACTTTGTTATTTGTGATGTTGATTCAAAATATCGTGTTGTTACGCGCGATCGGTGCACTTTAAATTGGCTTCATTCTATTGTTAATGATGTTAATTCCAGATATAATAATTCTATGAGAGATTCAGAGAGCATTAGCGATGTAAGCGCAGAAAGCATGATGTGGTTAATTACGACATCATATCAAAACTTTTTGAATTATCAGTGTTCATTTATGTGTTTTAAAGATTTATGCATAGACAGCGTGGCTGCATGCATGCATGTCTACGCAGCCGAAGCGACTTTGTATTAAACGACGTAGTCATAATACTTACCGGAATTTAAGTTGGCACGTTTTTGGCTACAAAGCGACAAATTTAGTTCTATTCAATTTAAAACTCAACACACATGATATAAAGTTCAAAATGCAACCATTGAACATTGAGTTGATAATTAAAGCTTATAGTACTGTTGTAATAATAAATCTTCATCTGCTGTAAGATAACGTAATTGTTTATATTTTTGATTTACGTGACCTTAATATTTGTAAGTAAACGGAAAATTTGTTTATAGTTTTAGTACCACATGCTTAGGATTATACAATTAGGCAATCCTCTTTTTTTTTTTTTTTTTTTTTTTTTTTTAGTTGGAGGAAACCACCGGATCCCCGCCCGCCCCGCGGGCGGGATATGTGGGAGTTGAACCGCACTAAAACCTCCAACCGCTCACACTCAGCGTCCGAACCCCGGCTGAGGCCAGAACCCAGCACGGGGTTTCGAGGGACGGCGCGACGCGTTACGCCATCGGCACACTTTCCCGTCGCTCCGTCCCCGGACGCCGAACCGGTAGCCGCCGGCGAATACGGCCACCGGCTCTCTCGGTCGACGGGCTATCCGAAGCCCGCCAAGATGGCTGGACCGCGTGTCACCCTCCCACGGAATACCCCGCTGGGTCAGAACCAGCGTGGGTCGGGGAGCGCGGTCCGCCATCACCCGGATGCTCTGACGCAAGGGCGTGTTGAGCGAGACACGACACCTTCTTGGGTCCCCGCTCGCACTCGCATGCGTTGGGGACCCGAAACTCTTAGGGGGCCAGAATCCGGGCGAGATCCCGGTCCCGACCCCCTGCTCGACGGCGGCGGGTTGGCAAGTTGAGAGCGGCGTATAGCCTCTCTCTCGCAGCCCCCGCCACCTGCTTCTGCGAGATGGTGGACTCGCAGAAGTCGAGCATCGCCTTCCAGGACTCGTCGCTCTCGAGCATCGACGCCGCGACACCCGGGAGCGACAAGTCTGGACCTATTTGTTGGACCAGGACACAGCGCTGCCTCTCCCATGCGGGGCAGCGCGCGAACGTATGCTCCGGCGTGTCCTGGTCACATCCCACGCAATGATGGCACCTCGCCGTCGGCTCGGCCTTGATCCGGTGCAGATACCGACCGAAGCACCCGTGCCCGGTCAGCATCTGCACCATCCAAAAGGTGAGGCGTCCTTCGCCACGACCCACCCAATCATCTAAGATCGGGCGGATCGCCTTGACGGTCCGTAGACCCCATGTGGGGTTAGCGAGACGTCGCTTCCACGCTTCCGTCACGGACCGCCGAGATTGGACCTTCCTATCGCGAACAGCTTCCCGCAGGGGACGCACCACGCCCCGGGCGCGGAGGTCACATCGCCAGCGATAGTCGCCAGCGAGCGCCTCCGCCTCCAACTCCCAAGGCGGCGTCCCCGCCAGCACGCATGCCGCCTCAAAAGCGACGGTGCGGTACCCGCGGATGGCCCTAATAGCTACGATGCGCTGTGGCCGACGCAGGAATCGGGCGACATGTCTTCGCACCCGTGCGTCGGCCCAGACGGGCGCACCGTATAGGGCCATCGATCGCACCACCCCCGCATAGAGGCGGCGCACTGCGTGGTAGGCAATCCTCTGGTATAACTTAGGCATAAAGTCATTTATTTATGTAGGTATTGTAATATACACAATAATGAATTAATTTTTCAATTTTTAAAACAATCCAATACCAAGTTATGTATGAAATCGGACTTTTCGTAGTATTCTCTTTTTAAAATGGCGTAACTGCATTTCCGCCATCTTTAATTTAGAGTCCGTCCGAAATTCCATTTCAAAATAACCACTAATTTGTAGCTTTAATTTACAACCAAAAATAACCTAAAATTGTGTAAATGATCGTAAACAAATGTAGCATTATAAACCGACCAAAAATAACGTGTCAAAATTAATGCAACCAATTTATAAAACGTTCAACTTGCAACCAACCATTTATACACGACTCGAGAACATTATGAAGTAATTTAACTAATAAAATACACTATTAATAACCATTAATATCAATGAACTTTAACTCTTAGATGTAAGGTTGATTTTAGCGTGGCAAAAGATTAAGTATTCCTCAAAAGCGCATTTTTGCATTTGAAATTTTATTAGTAGATAATCCTTAATGCGTTGCAATAAAGTCGAATTTTAATTGTTTCAATTTTATTCAAAATGAAATCCAGATAGTTTGGAAATTAATGATCCTTATTCCATCGTGTTAAGGTTTAAATTAGCTTCTATTTTAAATGTAATAGGGATGGACATTCCCACGGTAGGCGACATGTGGATATCGAGTCCTTGCATTGTCTTTTATTGTTTGTGATACATTTTGAGGTTTCTCAGCAATGAGTGTTTACAATGATAGTTGACAGCTTTTCAAGGAAATTTGTACTATTGTTTAACGGTATTAACCTTTGTCCAAAATGTTAAACTCAAATGAGTTAATAGGGGGTGAAAAAAAATTGTTAAGAGTAGCAAAATTAACCGAATACTTGTTGTTTAATTCAATTAACGCATAGGTATCAGTTATTGGTCAACAATTTCATAATTTGGCATTTGGAATTTTCATCAAAATATTTTCAACTTCATCAATTTTAATGATGCAATTTTTAATCTAATATATAAAATTCTCGTGTCACGGTGTTCGAACTTGAACTCCTCCGAAACGGCTTGACCGATTTTGATGAAATTTTTTGTGCTTATCCGGTATCTATGAGAATCGGCCAACATCTATTTTTCATCCCCCTAAATGTTAGGGGTAGTGCACCCCTAATTTTTTTTTTTTTTTTCGACGCAGACGAAGTTGCGCGGTGCAGCTAGTTTACGGATATAATTGTTTATTGTTCTCCAGTGGATTAGGTCACAGTATGGATCATCACGTCCGGTGTGACGTCACTTCCGGTACTCAGGATCGCTTTCGCTGACACTGGTGAAATTGTGAAACTGACCACTTGGGTGTTCTATGCAATATGGATTATAAGATTTATAAGAATATGTGAATAATATACTGAAAGTTTGTTGTTATAGTAAAATTAAGATGTACCTAATTTAACAATGGTAAAGTCAAAGTCAAATCATTTATTTCAAAGTTGATGTGGACACATACATTTTGAAAGTCAAAAAAAATAAGTTCTACCACCAGTTCGCTAAAATTACGCCTCCGTCCTGAGAAGAACCGGCGCAAGAAACTCAGCGGGCATGTCTTTTTTTTAATTTCAATTGTTTTTTATTGGCCTATCTTCATTCTACATTACAAACACAATTATTAAACTTTTAGTTTTTACCTCTTAATTTTAATGAAATGAGCAATCCAGATATTATTGATTACATTCAAACACATCGGCGCGGCGAGAAAGTGTGCCGCAGTGCGTAACGCGTCGCGCCGTCGCAGCTTCGAGGTTCGGACGCTGAGTGTGAGCGGTTGTAGGTTTTAGTTCAACCAAAACTCAAAAAAAAAACCATAATATATATGTATACTAGTTTTTAAATAATAAAGTTTACTGTGTAAAGTAGTAGCGTGTTTTTGTAATGTAAGATCGATAACCTTTGGTCTGGCACCGGCACTCGAGTTACGCTATCGGTGGTCCATTGTGTCGGCTCCTATTGTCTTACTGCACTTTAGTGATGGGACAAACGTGTCGATATTTATCGATAATTATTTTTTTGTGAAATTAAAACTATTGATTTTCATTTTTGAATAGTACAACAATAGTCAGGTATTGATAAGTTTATAGAAATTTAGGTCTGCTTACTAACATAAATAATCATCGAAATCAGTTTATCCAGAAAATAAGCAAAACGCGAAATCTTGTTAAGTTAAAAAACAAACATTTTTAAACATTGCTTCAAAGCGCTCATGGATTTTCTAAACGTTGAAGTTCACAGCGAGTCCGCCACTCTTAAGGAGTCCTGAGTCTTTTGCTCCTTTAAAGAAGGACAAGTCAGGGCTCGGGAAACACCCAGGTCCAGGAAATAAGCTTATTATATAGCTAATTAGTTACGAGTCATTAACAAACATCATTATAATCATAATTACTTAACCATGACGAATTTTCAATTAAACTGCAATTGTAGTCGGGAAATAAATTAAATCTAAAAAGAAATAACGATTTTTTCGTTCCTAAAAATTAACAGTTACGTATCAGTTTCAATTTCTTTTCAATTGCATCGTAATCTCGAATACAAAGCATTAATAACGGAACTTATATAACCCCTTCGCGTGTTAATACGTTGCGTGAACAATTTTACACAATTTCCATGTAATGGCTGTTCAAATTGTCGTCATTGCGTGCGGCTACTGTTTGATAATTTAAGTAATCTTTGGGAAGACCTTTTAATTACTCTGATGAGAAGTTTTTGTGTTAGTTGAACGATGACACCCGGCGTCGAGGTGGAGTTCATCCTTACTATATGGAACCACCGCGGTCATCCACGGTCCGTTTCAGGAACACTTTTTTGCCACGCACCATCCGGCTATGGAATGAGCTCCCCTCTTCGGTATTCCCAGAGCGCTTTGATTTGTCCTTCTTCAAACGAGGCTTGAGGAGGGTCCTTAAAGTTAGGTCGTAGGTAGCGACCCCTCAATGTCCCCTGACATTGCAGAGGTTCATGAGCGACGGTAACCACTTAAGATCAGGTGGCCCGTTGGCTCGTCTGCCTACAAGGCAATAAAAAAAAAAAAAAAAAAGATGACTTCTTTAAATGGAGTTTGAAGAGTAATTTGCGGTAGGTTCGTGAATCACGGTAACTACTTACCATTAAGTGGGTCGTAGGCTTTTCCTAAATAAAACAATAAGGTAACATGGTAGAATTATCTTCATCTCTTTCTTTACAGCTTGGCTATGCATTAATTAAGAAAATATTGATTAAAATGACTAAATCACGAGAATATTAAAAGAAACCTTTTTCTAAGTGGTGGCAGAGATCTTTTTTCAAATAATGAGGAATTAAAAAAAAATAAACTACTTATACGTACTTGTGATCGACGTATTTACGAAAACCATCGATAGTCTTCTCATCACTAGCCCGCGACCGGATGAAGGGCCCTAATTCCCTGGGTCAATAAAGGGCCAATTGCTACTAGGGTCCGGATGCAATCGGAACTCCCCACCCGGATACAGGCGTTGCACGCATCGCGGAAAATATAATCGTTTTAGCTCTATTGTTCGTCACTTCCGCTTTTTTTCGACGAATATGAAAGTCGTAATTGATGGCAGTCGTTCGCTTGATTGGTGGAGTAATAAAGTATTTGAAATGGTTTATGGAAAATGTTACGATGAAAAATTGTTTACTTTTTTAATTTATTACAAAGATTTTGAATGTCAAGTACGCGGCCAAAACTATTCATTATTTATTTAATATTTCAGTTTCGTTCCAATTTTTGTTATGAAATATTTTTACAAGCTTTATATTAACTTGCACTGGATGTAACTATGTAAGTTCGGGTGGAATCTTGTAAGCTAAGTTGATAAACCTCCCGGTTTCCGATTGAGCTGACAATTTGGATGCAGATGTATATCGCGTGACAATGCAATAACATGACAAAAAGGCGCTGATCTGATGATGGATTCGGAAGGTGATCATAGGAACTCTTGTGCTAAACAAGATAGACCCGTCGTGTTTGGACTCGTATTACTTGTATAGCTAGCACTCTACTGCTGATATAAGCAGGATCTTAAAAACTTCTATTTAAAAAGTTGTCTTGAAAATAAATTTATTAGATAACTAGCTGCCCTGCGCAACTTCGTCTGCGTCGCATAGGAATTGTTCCCGGCAATCTAAAGTACTCATCAGGACGCTTCATTAGAGCCTAAACACGATGAGGTTATCTTGCTTAATGACGGAGTTCCCATAACCACCTTCCAGCTCCATCATCAGACCTTGACCAACTGTAAATCTAAACCATTCTCGAATCTCCACGAACACACAAAAAATTTCATCAAAATCGGTCCAGTCGTTTAGGAGGAGTTCAGTCACATACACACGTACACAAGAAATATATATATTAAGATAATATATTTTTTGACGTGAACGTGAAATTGTAAACGTAACTCGAAATAATACGTTTTTCTACAAACCTCCATCTGTAAGTTACGTGACGGGCTACCTGCTATCTCCCCGCACGTGTCTGATTCAATCTTTACTAAGAATCCTAGTCATCGGATACAGTAACACTGTCTAGACTGTGTACTTTAAACTGTCTGGATAGCACTCTTAGTACAAATAAGGTAGTAATTATTTAGTTAGTGAGTTTAGTTATTATTATTATTTCTACAGCTAATTCATATAGTAGACTTTTATCGACAATTGCTACTTTTAAAAGATTTATAGTGACTAACACTGGATGTTAACAACTATCTATGTAAGTTCGGGTGAAATCTTGCGAGTTCAATTTGACCAACTTCCCGGTTTCCGATTGAGCTGAAATTTTGCGTACCAAATATGTATATCGCGTGACAATGCAATAATAATTATCTTACAATGAAGTTGATCTGACTGACTGAGGGCTCAATAGTTTCAAAGTTTGATTTATAATATTATAACAACTGCATTTACATAATATTCTGATCGCCTTGCCAGGATGTCAAGCAACGGTAACCACCTACTATTCAGCAGGTTTATCTTAAACAAAAACAGTATAAATAATAGCAAACTAGCTGTTTTTGTAAATCGACATTGTCACGGTGTGAGCACGCGACCTTGTTCGTGTATCCGCCTCCTTTATACTCTATGCTTGTCTATGCTAATGTCAGATACTGCTTACTGCGATTATCTGTTCTTGCTGTCAGATACATAATATCCACTTGTCTGGAAACCTGCATATTGGAAAAGGTTTCTAAAACCCTTCGAAGATATGTGAAGTCCCCAAACCGCATTGGGCAAGCGTGGTTGACCAGCCTAACCCCTCTACGGAGGAGACCTGGGCTCAGCAGTGGGCAGTAATGGGTTGTTACAGTATAGTACAGTACTCGTCTGGGTTCGTCAATTTTCGCTAGATGCCGAAACTGGGGCACTCACCCGTAGTTCGTTCGGAAGGGCTACCTACCTTGTTTGACTCTAATTTTCCAAAGACTTTTTCCCTAAAATTTTAAATTCGATTTACTATATTCGAACAAGTAAACTTAACATTTTTATTATCAAACCACATTGTATTAGATTTTGGGTAAAAATCTTGGCAAAATAATTCAAAATATGACACGATAAGTAAATGTATTCAAAACAAGCTTTAGAACTAACGTCACGTCATGCTCAATTTTGACTATTGCCACATACTCAATATAAGGAAATAAACCAATTTTGATTCAGTTTCCAGTGGTTAAGTCCGTGGATTATTTGCCTACCCAGTATGGGTGCAAAATGATTGCAACATGTAATGTGAATCATACTTTACTTTTAATGATCCATTTACTGCAACAGACTGGTCAGACCAAAAACAACCAAAATATGAAGTGTTGATATGGACACAAAACTGGCATTGTTCGAAATTAGAGTAACCATGACTTTTGCTTTAATGGAGAAAAATTTACTTACAGTTACACTTAGAGATAACTTATTTTTAACACGTAGGAAATAAATACTGCCTAATTTAAATATATACTTTCTAATTTGGTAGGTTAAGTAGATAGGTAAGTTTCGAAGGAAGCCCTCGAGAATAGAGTTGTATGTAATCTTCGCCGCTGGTGCTTAATTAGAATACTTTGAAAACAAAATTAAGATTAAGATTAAGATTAAAAATATTTATTCAGCCAAAAATTTACAGTGTAATATTATTAAATTAAAAGAATTTAAGACGAGTAGAAACAAGAAAAAAACATAATTTAAATAAACATGGAAGTGAATCATTTGAAACTATGACTCCACAAAGAGTTTAATCTAGAATATTCTTACTTATTATTAATAACACAGGAAAATAACAATAAAAATATATTATTACAATAACCAGCATTATAATTTAATTTAATTGGGATGTTTATGTATTCTAATTTATCATAATATTATAAATAGGTAAAATCTTGATGTTTGTGACGTTGGTTTAAGATGAAATGATTAGGTACTATATTTAGTTAAATAATTAGAGTAATGAACTATCTAACACTGATTTCAATACCAGCGGTTCCCGAGATTAGCGCGCTCAAAGAAACTCACAAACTGCAGCTTTAGTGATGCTGCACCAACAAAGTTAAAAAGACATGCCCGCTGAGTTTCTTACGCCAGTTCTCAGGACGAAGGCAAAATTTTAGCAAACTGGTGATAGCTTTTTCGTCTTGCAATTGGATGTGTAACCGACCTTAGTGTAGTTCTTGCGCTGATTTCAATGGTTCCAGCTGAAAATCAGCGCTACAGATTCATAGCTGTAGAGCTGTATGCTGAGCTGGTCGCCCCTTCAGTGCACATCTTGAGCACAGTTTCTTTTATTTTGTTTATGTTTTGTGTTTTTCCTTTTTATGTAGTGTTTAAGTGTGTGCTGAATTAAAGTATTTTCTTTCTTTTTCTTTTTCTTACATCAACTTTGAAAATAAATGTTTTGACTTTGAAATAATAAGATATGGTCATCATACTTCTGACGTCATTCCCATTATCTTTGTCTGCGTTTAAGGAAACATCTCAAATGACTCATTGTGTAATTGCAGTCGCGAATTGTTGACTATATTGAGGTCGGTGGCAGTGTAAGTGTGAAATGGGCTTATTGTGAGGTCTCGGTTATTTTTAGATGGTGATAACGACTGCATATGTTGTCTCATCGGTTTTTGATGTAGTGACTAAGAGAAAATAAAATGCATCTTCTTATTGTGAATTTAAACGAGCAAACAACCTACCGAGTTTGTTGAAACAATCTTGAAACAACTTTTTGGTACTCAGGAATTTAATGTCTTACTTTTACTTTAGCTTTATGATTAAAAGTAATTGATAGCACAGAAAATGTTATAAAAATTATGTCGTAGAATGTTTTTCAGTCACTAAAGTTCTGTAATGTTAAACACCACAGGGACCAGTTGGCATCCATGGCCTGTCTTGTTAGAGAACAGATGACGCAATACGAAAGTATTTGATTTGATCTAGTTTATGTCAAGATGTATCAGAGAATTCTTTGAACTACTTCCTGGCGACATGATGGTTGTGGTCTGTCAAGTGAGACACGTGCGTTTCTTACAAATTGTTTTCCAGTATCTGTACTAGAACTTAATACCACGTGGAAAGTTTCATTGATAGTCGTACATACAATATGGATATAAAAAAACTTTAAAAAAGTTAAACTGTGTAGACTATGCTTACCTACTTTTCTCAGACAAAAATATAACGATGAAAAATATGTCCCAGCAAAGTTTAAAATGAGAAGTTGTGATAAACTTAGACTATATTGCAGGATAGATAAACAAGCTTACGGCCCACCAGATGGTAAGCGGTTACTTTCGCTCATGAACCTCTGCAAGGCCAGGGCAATGAGGTTTACAACTTCTGGGACATAGTGCACTTAACTGACATTTCTGTATCAATCTTAGGCTGTATCACGTCACAATCACGATCAGATTGTTTCCGCAAGCTGACCTTTCTATTGGTTCTCAGAAATGTCGTCAATACTTCTAAATATTCATACCACAACGTCACTAGTCTAAAAATTTTGTAGAATTATAATCACTAGTACAATACAAATAAGGTTGACATTTCCTTAATTGGTTATTAACTTTTGTGACCTTGTGTTGTTCGGTATTTTAAGGATTTCGATTGCATCAAAAATGTATCGGTTCGGAGAAGTGAAGAGAATGTTGGAAGTGTCAAGTTATTGGAATTAAAGTTAAAATAACTTAATGGCGTCAATCAGTTCTAAGAATCTTCTAGAATAGAGGAACTGTTATCAATATGAAATTAGGCTAAGACAAGATACAGTTCATCTTCTAATAGTTTTTACCGTAATGGTTTGAAATACTTAGAAGGAAATAAAAAAAAAACTATATTAACTAGGGTAATGCCCTTTTTCTATGAAGTGAGTGTTTTAAGAGTCGAAAGTATAATTTAATATGAAGTACTAGCTTTTGCCCGCGACTTCGTTCGCGTGGACTTCAGGTTCGTCCCGTCTAGTCGTATAGCCTATGTGTTATTCTGATGTATAAGCTATATTGTGGTAAAGTTTCGTTCAAATCCAGTCAGTAGTTTTTACGTGAAAGAGTAACAAACATCCATACATCCATACTTACAAACTTTCGCCTTTATAATAGTAGTAGGATTATGATTATCGTATATAAAAAACAATAAATAAGTATAGTCGAGATCCAGAAGATTATTAACTCACTAAAACGACAAACGAAATCAAATTCTTTTAACAATAACATATACTTTTTTGAATAAAGAGTTTCTATATCATAAGACCATTGTAGTTTACATGATGATATATTATATACGGTTAATCCCTATACTTTAATTACATTGTTAACATGCGCAATCATTGTGTACAGCTCAATTGAACACATCTGCTGGCTTGATTACTGTTTCGAATTTACTAACAATAAGATGCCGTAATTACACTAAGGAATGAGTTTGTTTTACTACAATAAGAATCTATTGAAAGTATTTAAAAAAAACTTGTATTACACTAAAATAAGTGTTTTATTCAGCTTATTACGTAATGGGAGGTGGGGTCTATGGTGATTTTACGTACCTTTAACCACAGCCAGCCAGCTTATGTAAATCAGCTTTTTTTTCTGGCTCGAGTCCTTTTCTTACGGATGACTCTACCCGAGCTTTAGTTTAAACACCGAAAGAAACAATGAAAACATTAAACAAAAAATACAAACCTATACAGGGTGGATCTGTAACTTTGGACAATCTGACGTGGGGTGAATGACCTGGTGAAATAAAATTTAGTACCACTATTATTTTTTTTCATCATAGCATGGAAGTCCACAACGATAGTCGTACGTTTTCCAAACAATGTCAGAAAAAAAAGTTTAACCGATCCAAAAAATTAAAATGATACTAATTTTTATTTCGACAGGTCATTCACCCCACGTCAGATTGTCCAAAGTTACAGGTCCACCCTGTACATCAGTATTTTACAGTTATAGGAGAGCCCAAGCGAGGATTTCGATACAGTGATTTGATAATTCTTTTGTAGTTTTTATAATAAGTGGAAATTATCAGACTTCAACTTACTTCTAGTGTTTTGGCGGTAACAGTTGTCACTTGTTAGTTTCAATTTAACACAGATAATGAAATCGAATGCAACATCTACACGCGTAAAACCAAATCCGTGCTTTACAGTTGACTCAGACACAACCGGTTCTGAAGGTTACAATACAACCTCATTGTAAACGCCATCTTACTTCGTACACAGCTACTATAAATTATCATGCTAATTAGTTAATTTGCAAAGACAAGTCACGTCAATACGGTCCTTGGGTTGTCTCAATCTTACGTCTATTTCTACGAAGTGTGGCAAACTTACCTGAGTGTTAATTCCAATTGTGATGTTAAAAAACGAAGACTACAAAAATAAATATAGCAAAAAATATAATTTATCTTATTTCGTTCTAGTTTGTAAATATAAAAAGGTCCTTACGCGGAGATGCGTCTATGTCACCCCATAAGGCCAATAACAGATTTTACCTTAAACTACACACTTTACAGACTAACTTACAGTACGTTATTGAAAACTATTAATAAAATAATACAGCTCCAAATCTCTTGTTACACTAAAAATACCTCCACCGTCTAAATGTACTCTTATATTATAATAGTATCTTGTTACGTTAGCCTACATCTAAATATGTAGGACTTAACGCGAAGATGCATCTATGTTAATAATATGCATATCCAAACATGTGCTTCAAGTTACGGTCAAACGGACGCCGGTCATACATGTGTTGTTCTGAATCTGCACAATACTACACATGGTTTTAATTATCACACACTCGTACAACCACAAAGAGAATCCAATGATCGCATTATTAGTTTTATAGGACTCAGATGGTTGCAAATTTTGTGCACGTTTTGCACTATTTCATAAAGTTTTCGGAACTTTTAGTACAGTTATTATAATAGAACGAAGAAGTGTTGAATTACAGTACATTTTCATTTTTAACAACAAACATTAGTGTACACGATTTTGTTTGGCAAAAGTCTGCTTCACAGATGTTTTACGCCTTACGGTTTCCCGGCATTCCTGATCGATTGTATGTTAACTGATTACATCAGTCCAATTCATCTTCTTTCATTCACAGCTAAGAAAACCCAGCAACAAGCTGAGCAGGCAAGTACTCTAAGTGGGGTCAAATAGATAATTTATTTTTAAGAAATCTTTTTAAATACAAGCTCTTAAGTTCCTAGATAGGTATAAGTGAATAACAGCAGTCATTTTTGTACAAAATATGTTAGATAACTTATTAATACGGGTCACCAATTGTTTCAAATAACAATGGTCCACTGACAGCAACAATAACAGTATCCTTTTTAACCCGTATCATCTAATGCGTTAGTGACAATGACACCGTTTGACACTATTCCTAGAATCCTAATAACACTGCTTTGTAATGATAATATTATGAAGATAATGCAGGATACTAGGATAATGAGATATTGTTATTTAATGTAGTGTTATTGTGGAGAATGCCGATGTAAATATGTTAATGAAGGCTATAAACTATTAGAAGAAATGTATTTTAACTTTATTGGTGTTATTTTATTTGAATTTTAATTAAATTTAATAGCCCTGCACGATTTGATATCACAAACCTCTTTTTACTAGTGCTTCTAGCTTCTATCTTATTTATTCATTTAAAATATTCCCAACCAGCGCTTTTTTATTGCTTTATAGGTAAACAAAACTACGACTTATCATGGTAGGTGGTTACCATCGTTCATGAATATCTGTAATGTAAATCGTAGGGTCGCTACCGATAAGATCTCTATCACATCGGCTTCTTCAGCGTCGTAGAAGACAGGTGTATACTCGTCCACTACTTGGAATAATTAAGTAAGTTTCCCTTAGTCCATCTTAAAACACTTACTGGTCCCGTGTAAAGCATATTATGCTCATCGAAATACGAGTTTATTGTATTTATATAGAAAGAGATAGAAACAAACAATTTGATTTTATCTTTTAGTTCCACAAACAACAAACAAAAAGCTTTAAAAAGCTAAAAGACCGCTTTTAGACTTGGTAATGGGGCGTGCGTCGCTTTCAATCTTTTGATTCGATTCTCGGTAGCTTTAAGCTCCGGAAACGAAGCTTTCAAAGAAACGTATTAATGAATTTGCTTTAATTATGTAACTGTGAAAAATAGAATTAATTTTAAACATATTTTAACCGTCTTTGAAACAAAAAGTATTTGAATTCGTTAATTTCTACTATTTTTTATTGTTATAAATATAAATTCGCTGAGCCTTTTTCCGCAACTAGGTGACTTCATACCCATTTTGATAAATATGACCTAATCTGAATTTAACACGAATAATAAGGAAATAATTTAGGATAATTGTTTCAATATAACTATAATAATTTCATGTAACATAGGAGCGCTGATATCCGAAATACAAGCTAAATTGTTAGCTTAGTTCGGATATAGATGCATATATTATTATGGAAATAGTTGTAAAACCTTTTACTTTGTAAGTTTGGATGTATGGATGTATGTTTGTTACTCTTTCACGTAAAAACTACTGAATGGATTTGAATGAAACTTTACCACAATATAGCTTATACATCAGAATAACACATAGGCTACAATTTTTGATAATACGGGACGAACCTGAAGTCCACGCGAACGAAGTCGCGGGCAAAAGCTAGTCTGCTATAAATAGCCTAAATAACCACTACCAAACGTAAACTATGACCAACTGACCCTTCTAATTTAAGTCGCTTTCCCAATTATTTCCTATTTATCTGGACATACGACGTTTTATCTCGGAGACGACTAAAACAATACAAATTAATCAACCAATTTGATTCACTTTCATTCGAGTTTGTCGCACGAACGACCAGCCGTTTGTTTACGCAAATTATGAATTATTGACTCGGCTATTTAGTTTCTTGGTAATATAAATTGATTGGAATATGCCATTGAGATATACAGGATGGATATAGAACGTTATCTAAAGTCGAGAGGTGAATGTTAAATACACCTTATAACGACTTTGGTTTTTTCAATATCAAATTAATATTGTTACTGCGAACAGGAAATTTACCTCAGTTTGAAGAAAACTATGTAATTTTGTATACCTACATATACCTACAGACCTACTCTCTGTATTAGCAACTTTGCAAAAACAAAAAACTTGAGAGGTGTCATGGGACACCCTAATAGAACGAAGTTCCTTTCGATTAAAAGATATCTTATATATTTTTTTTCCTAACGTAACGCGCGATAAAGAACGTGTTTTAAAAGATTTTGATCACAGCGCCATCTAGCGATAATCATCTAAAACAAAAAAGTGTCGTGACAACTTTTCGTAAGATTTTTTTCCGTCTAGCCCCCTTTCGATAACGCGCGATAAGGAACTTCGTTCCAATATAAGGAAAACTAGTCTGCAAAAAGTGAATAATTAAATAGGAAATTCTAAAATTAACAGAAATAATGTAACGACGCAATTATGTCTGAAAAAATCGTCATCATCATCGTCGTAAACATTATTAAACTGCACATCATGTTTGCTAGTCACTTTAAAAAAAAAAACATTGTCATATCTGAGCTCTCATCTCTAAACCACTGGACAGATTCCAAAAATCTTTCACAAGCAGATCACCGTTTGAGTGACATAGATTAAAGTTTATTTCGATTCTGGAATCATTGTACCCATCTGGACATTTATTTTAACACAACATGTAGTCAATTAGTTACGATAATCTTGCTTCAAATTGGTGGTTTCTGATGTTTACACAAAAAACTTGAGAGGTGTCAAGGGACACCCGGATGGAACGAAGTTCCTTTCGATTAATTAGTGAGGGAATTGTAATAAAATTTTATTTTTTTAAGTTATAATAATTAGTTGGTTTAAAACGTCTGTCTCTCTCTCTCTCTATAAATATTTTGATCACAGCGCCATCTAGCGATAATCATCGAAAACAAAAAATTGTCATGACAACTTTTTCATAAGAATTTCCGTCTAGCCCCCTTTCGATAACGCGCAATAAGGAACTTCGTTCCAATAAATAAGAATTAGTTTTGTTAAAGGTTTTCAATGTTAAGGTCATCCAGGGTATGTCAGAATACCAGCGCTATACCTTGGTGCTGCACTGTAATTGTTGGGCACAGAACATACACAACACTACTTTTAGTGCAAATGTATTTTTTCTTTTTATACTCTTTCTTTCTTTCCTTCTTTCTTTAAAGTGTAATTTGTGGTAACCTTTCCTAGATTTTTTTTTCAGTTGGAGGAAATCGTTGGACCCCCACTGGGTATGAGGGAGTTGAACCGCCCTAAAACCTCCAACCACTCACACTCAGCGTCCGAACCCCGGCTGAGGCCAGAACCCAGCACAGGGTTCGGAGGGACGGCGCGACGCGTTACGCGCTCGGCACTCTTTTCCGTCGCGCCGTCCCCAACCTTTCCTAGATAACGTAGTCATCATCGTATATCAAACGTTGTAGAGAATGATCTTCACAACTTCTTTACAACTCACCTTCGCAGCAAAAACCTTATTCTTTTATCGAAATATGATAAAAACTATCTAAAGTTCACCGGAGATAATAAAATGGATAGCTTTTGGCGTAAGGCGTGCCGGATTTTTGATAAAACCACAACTGGAACTAATGTGACATTTGAGAAATGGTCACCTATCTCTACTGAAGGTTACGGTTACTTTCCAAACTGTACGAAAACCATTTCCTTTTGCTGATGATCAACATCATCGCGTATACAATTGACTGAGTTGAAACTTACTGAATTCAAAGATGTTGAGTTTGAAATTTTTATAATGGTTCGTAAATTCTGATGATGACGTTAAAACATGATTTATATATAACACTAGCTGCTCCGCGCAACTTCGTCTGCGTCGCATAGATAGAAATTAAAAATTTTGTCTAAAAAATACAAAGAAAATTAAGAGTGGACTACCCCTAACATTTAGGGGGATCAAAAATACATGTTGGCCGATTCTCATAGATACCGGATAAGCACAAAAAAATTCATCAAAATCGGTCAAGCCGTTTCGGAAGAGTATGGCAACGAAAACTGTGATACGAGAATTTTATATATTAGATGTAAATTACACATATTCTGCAGTTTGTACACTATCGATTCCAAAGATTAGCGTAGGTATAAACGTATTCAGAAACAGGTCCACCTACATCCTTGAAAAGTTAAGCTATCATGAAAAATGTGATTTATCTCCTCAAAATTTCAAGTATCAGAGTAACTTTCAGCTTCAAATCATACGCAGGCTAGACACACAGAGTTGCAGCTGAGTGTATTGACGTAATACATTGACAGATGTATGGTAATTGGTAGCACGGGGCAGTCGCGAGCTTTGCTCATTGTAAACACGTAGGGTTGGCAGTGTAATGTATTTTTTTTGTAGTGACAATTTATTACTTCACACTACTTACTACTTTACCAAACATAAAGCTTTTTTGATAGATCATCATCATCATCATCATCAGCCTATAGACGTCCACTGCTGGACATAGGCCTCCCCCAAACCTTGCCACATCGACCGGTCCTGCGCTGTCCGCTACCTCCCACGATCCTGACCAGGTCATCGGTCCACCTTATGGGAGGTCTGCCTACATTGTACCTACCAGCTCCATCGGCCATCAGTTCTGTTTTTGATAGATGTCATGTAAAAAATTGTACTTTAATGTCTACACTCTACAATTATTAAATGTATTTTTTTTTTATTCAATGAAGCGTTTGATAATCTCTTTCATGTTAATACATATTTCGTGTCAGTTAGAAGTTTAGTTAGTTAGTCCATTAATCGAAGATAGATAGACTACAAAACATCTTTTATCAAGGGAAATTTAGTGAAACGTGAGAAAAATGCTTCTTCTTTTACATGCAGAAAACATTTCGACCCAGTAGATGACACTTTAAAAATAATGGCTTAGTACCTTCTTTGGACAGCCCTAACACCACGTGTGATATCCTCAGGGCGTAGGACCGGTTCGGATCGTGACCAACAATAGTACTTACTTATTATAAGTAATGGAGAATTGTTAAATAATCATCGCTCTACTGAACCAGTCGAGTAATGTAATAAAAAATAAAAAGCCTTTATTCTATTACCAAAATTACAGTTTAAATATTACTAACTAATTACATAAAATTGTTATACAAGGTAAAAGTCGCCTGTTTTGTCGTAGGCCTCCCCCGTTTCCTTCCACCACTTTCGGTTCCGAGCTTTTTGTATCCAGTTTGGTCCCACGATTTGGTTAAAGACATCGCGCCATCTTCTCCTTTGTCGCCCTCTTTTCCTTTTCCTCCCTCTCGGTGTTCATTCCGTCACTTTCCTGGTCCATCTGGTTGGCTCCATCCTGCAAATATGACCTGCCCAGTTCCATTTCAGTAAGTAGTCGAGTAATGTAATTCAAGTTAATTGTGTTGCACTTGGAGTATTCCTAGATTATATGTAGCTACTGTAGCTAAGCAAGAAGAAAGAACTTTTTTAAGTTAGAGTGTTTACAAGATAATTGTATGGCAATTCATGAGCAAAAGGGTTTTCATGAAAAAGGTTATTATTAACTAGTTAACCCGTGCTACTTGGAGACGGCGCGACGGGAAAGACTGCCGAGCGCGTGACGCGTCCCGCCGTCCCTCCAAACCCCGTGTTGGGTTCTGGCCTCAGCCGGGGTTCGGACGCTGAGTGTGAGCGGTTGAAGGTTTTAGTGCGGTTCAACTCCCACATACCCCACCCGGGGGCGGGCGGGGATCCGGTGATTTCCTCCAACTGAAAAAAAAAACCGTGCTACTTCATTTGCGTCACAAAAGGAGGGTTAAATTAACGATTTTTACTTTGTTCTATACTACGTATGTAGCAACTAGTATTGTGCAAACTATTAGCCCAAATGTAGATTTTGTGTTTATCTGACATAATAAGCTAAAAATAAAATTTCTTGTAAATAAGCTAACATTAATCAATTGTCGCACTTTTACAATTATAATATTAAGCTGTAGTATGCTTTTTCAAGTAGTCGGAAATCGCTGGTCTCTTACACAAGCCATCACCGGCAACTTCTCATGCAAGATAATAAATGAGTGACCAAAACACTTAAATCTAAGTCTTTTATCTCCATTTAAATTAACACCATCTTTGGTCCTAACTCATCTTAAACCTCGTTTGAATGTCGCAGCATCCGGGAAACACCGCGGAGAGTTTTAAAATGAAATATTTACATTTTAATATAGTTAAGTCTGGTTCATTATTATGAATCAATACGATGATGGAAGTGATATCAGTATCGTCACAGAATGTGTTTAACAGAAGTTAATTTTGGTACAAATTGTTCTTGATGGACCTTACTTATGCAACTCTCACTGATATGAAATCGTAGTATGTTAGTGTAGAGCGATTTTTCAGTTAATATATTATGTCTTGTGTGGAACAATTGTCTCGCATATTTGGGTCAAACGATATTTATTGCAATTAATAATAGGCTTAAAAAAGAAAATATCTAATTTTCTTATATATTGTGCGGATTTGTTTAGGAAAAACGTGTGTCATTATCGAAGGTGTGCTGATTTTTCATTAATATACATTTCCGAAAATCGATGATAAAAATTACATTTATTTGTTTTTCTTTAGTGCCGCAAATTATTAAACTACCTATAGAAATTTCATCGTACTTACAAGTACTATTGACCTTAGGATACACAATTTTGAGTTTAAATTTTGGCATACATTACGTAGCTTTGGAATTTCGTAACAAGAGGTCCATATGTTACACTTGATCAGAGATATTATAAAATATGTTATTTTCTTTCGTACTCGTAACAAAAAATCATACATAAAATTAACTTCTCTATAAAATAATTGAATTGTATATCATATTACATTCGAAAGGTACCAAGGCCGCTGTAAATGGATTGATGACAAATACGACACTTTCACAAACCGCGTACAATTACACTGTTTTTGTACGTATTGTGTTCTCAGATAGTTGTTTGTTGTGTCTGTAGGTTTGTGAAAAGCACTATAAAACGAATGTTTATTTTTAGTTTTAATATTATGAGATCATTGCTGAAAAGAATGAAACTCGTAACTCAGAATACATAGTACATGCATGAATTCTCTCTGCATTACCCTTTGGTTGGCTGGTGGAGAATGTCCCATGGCGTTAAGAGCGCCTTTGTACACGAGTTGTGTGCATGAAGTATTAATCTAATATATATTATAAAGGCGAAAGTTTGTAAGTATGGATGTATGGATGTTTGTTACTCTTTCACGTAAAAACTACTGAATGGATTTGAATGAAACTTTACCACAATATAGCTTATACATCAGAATAACACATAGGCTACAATTTTTGATAATAATCTAGATGGGACGAACCTGAAGTCCACGCGAACGAAGTCGCGGGCAAAAGCTAGTTAATAAATAAATTAATAATTAAGAATGCCCTGGCATAGCAGAGGTTCATGAGCGACGGACACCGCTTACCATCAGGCTCGTTTATCTATCACGCAATAAAAAAAATAAAAAAATGCATCTGTCTATAAACGTGCAAGTCGTATATCATAGAGGTTGAGCAATGCATTGCAAAGGCTCATGAGCAATGGTATCCACTTCTAGTGAATCTTAGACTCGTTCATCTATCAGGTTGAAGTTAATTAGATTTTGATTAAAAAGATATCCTGAAACGCACTAGTAGTTTCTGTGACCTTGTACAAAATTAGCACGAAACCTATTTTGGAGTTACTTTTTATCAAAGTGTAGATCAATTCGACCTCCATTTGCGCTACAATTAAACCATTGACTTTATTTACTTTTTATTGGTACAACAGATAACATCTAATTGCATCAGATTCGTTTAGACAATGATATGATTTTAATTAACCAGGTGATGGTGGCAACTTCGTTTGCGTCATACAAACTAGGTTCAAAAAGTGTGAATTTAAATAGCGCAGAAAAAAGTGTTTATTTATGACACCAAAAACGAGTTAGGTGTTCCGCGCAACTTCGTCTGCGTCACAGAGGGTTACAACATAGCCTATAGCCTTCTTCGATAAATAGACTTTCCAACAGTGAAAGAATTTTTCTAAACGGATCAGTAGTTCCTGAGATTAGCGCGTTCAAACAAACAAACAAACTCTTCAGCTTTATAATAGTAATATGTAGGAAATCAAAGGCTGCCAGTGCAAAGAAAACTTCAGATCAAGAAATTTAATAAAAAAACAATAAAAAACTTAGAGCAAAAAATATGACGCAATCTGTGTTTTACAATGTTCACAATATTCGAGATTTAAAAAAAGCGCGCCAACATAAATCTTACATCTAAAAAGTATATTTACAATGAGGTTTTAATCAATTTTAATAAAACAATTTATAGATGGCGCTTTAGTTGCATTCAGTCGCCTACAGTATAGAAATGCATCTCTTCTTAGTAGTTATTCTTCCTCTTAAATAAATCATAATTTATTAAGCACACATGAGGACAGAAATCGAGATACGACTTTGTTTTATACTGTGTATGATTACTACACATACGCAAATTGAATTCAGAAAATCAATTAACAATGCAATATAACCTATATGTTAATATACAAACAAGATAACAATGTAAGCGTCCTAATATCTAAACGATCATAAATCATATTAAAAATCGATAAATCATTCGTTTAAACGATATCGATATTAGAACGAATGTTGTAACTAATCGATTTGATTGTTACCATTTCGTCTGTGAGTCATATTTCTTTTTAGAATGTCTGGGGTCAGGGTGTCCCTAAATTACGAAACTTTGGTAGAGTTTTCAAAAATAACGATTAAAAATTTTAAACAAGTACTGACTTTGCTATTACTGTTTACTTTAGTAGTTTATTAAAGTTTAAGAGTTTGTTTGTTTAAACGAATTATTCTCAGTAACCACTAGTCTGATTTCAAAAAATCTTTCAGTGTTAGACAGTTCATTTAAAAACTAAATTAAACTCTGTTAGCCATGCCACTGGAAAGAGTAGTCAATAAATAACTCATATAACAAAAAGTCTTACTTCCGAAATATTATTGCAAACAATTTAATTCTCATTTCTCAAATAAATATTCCAGAAGAGACATAAAAATAGCTTCTTCACAAACAAAAAACAAATAACATTCAAACATCAAACCTTGGTACCGTAAACACTTTTTATATAGATACTATTAACTAACAACCGTATTTTTTGTGTAAAATCAACACAGAAAAACCGCGAAAAATATCAACCAATATAATTTTGCGGAATAGTACAATAGACAAAATATGAACAAAAACTTATATAGGTCGCATTCTTGACAGCTGGCCATTAAGAAAAATGGCGGGCCATCATAAAAGTCATAGATAAAATATCGATGAGATGTAGAGGGAACAAAATATGTATCAAAATATAGGTATACAGGGTAAACTAAGTATTATTATCTTAGCAGGTATTTACTGTGTGTCCAATAAATACCTGCCTTCATACCAACTTTATTTTTGGTCGTTTTTGGCTGACCTGCAAAAAAATGTTGTCTGTATAAAGTTGACTGTATAAAGTTTAAGTAGACCGGCTTCGATGATTGTTTTTCTGTTACAACAAAGTTTAACATTTTTTTTGCCATGTAGGCAGACGAGCCAACGGGCCACCTGATCGTAAGTGGTTACCGTCGCTCATGAACCTCTGCAATGTCACGGGACACTGGGGCTCGCTATCTACGACCTAACTTTAAGGACTCTCCTCAAGCCTCGTTTAGATCTACCAAATAGTCTTTGAGCTATTTTTGAAAAACTGAAGTAGGCTGTTTTTATTTATGAAAACATATTACTTGTTTCTTTTTGTTTATTAAATTATATATTAATATAAACAAAATTCCTTAAGATTCGAAAACAATACAAAATAGTTTCTCTCTTCTCATTTCTTTTATCTATGACAAAAACGATTTTACTTACTATCAAATTGAAATTTTAGAGATAGGTTTATTACAATTTTTATGTATTTTTTTTGCTACATTTGTTTATTTTTGTACTTTTATAGATTCAAGATGTAGTAGAAAAATATTTTCATTATCGGAAGGCAGTTTTCTAAATGAATTTATAATTTTATACGTAAACTGCTTTGTTTTTTAAAATAAGAAATTAAGGTAAAGAATAAAGTAAAGTAAATACAACAAAATTAAAATGCTAATAACAATTTTCAAGGACGAGAATATAACTTTAATTAAATTTAATTATAATTTGATTGTTCCATTAAAACAATATCTAATTATGCTATAATTACGTCAGACTGATTTAATTTTACCAAATAATGCGCCATTTAATTTTGTTTTACGTTATAATTGGGAACAATTAATATTATTCGTTGGTTTTCCTCACATTTAATATGTTAACAAATCATTTTGTTATTATATGTCATCAAAAACTTCTCTTTTGCATTTACTAACACCTTTAATATAGATCATATGTTTTTTTTATTTGTTTATTGTTTTGTGTTTCTAATATACTAGTGTGCTAACCAACAGAGACCAGAAGCTTCCCCTAATGTAGTTTATTTACGCTCGGCACGCTTTCAATTGACTTCATACTATTGTTTTACATACATTCCATACAACATTATCAGTAAAACAAAATCATTAGATATCGAACTAAAAACTTGAGCAGTTTTATAAAAAGCTCTACGATTTTTTGCATATTATTTAAAGCTCTAAGCTCTCGAGCCACTCCATCCGGGACACCTGGTAGTCGTTCAGCACGTGCTGTAGATGACTTCGCACGTGCGTTAAAACACGCTAGTTATATTGTCGTACTATCGCGATAAGACGTGTATGGATTTAGTGTACGGGGATGCGGATAGCGCAAGACCGGCCGTTGTGGAGAGGTTTGGGGAGGCCTATGGCCTATAGGCTGATGATGATGATAATGTACGTAGAGCTTTACAAAACATACCTCAATACAAGAGATATATGATGTACCGTATTGTTCCATGGATATGTTGTTAAAAACAATGAACATTCTTGAGAGCTTTGTAAGTTTCTAAAATGCTTAATAATTTTCCATTTAACTAATCTATATTTACAAAGGTTTTGAAATGTTACCTTATGAATAAATGAAATAAAGAAATAAATTTTTATTGACTTAAATATCATACATAATATGTTGAGTAGCCCTGGCTCCCGTGCTAGTGTATAAACTGTGTTAAAAATTGAAATTAACGTTGAAGTCAGTAAACTATTGAAATAGAGGAATTAAAAAATACTTAGATAGATTAATAATTAGACTATTATTAATTTATTAAAATAGAATCTTAATTACACACTAGACAAGAATTCAAACTAAAAAAGCTCACACAAAACGCTGCACTCACAGCTCTAGTGCGTCCCACACGTCCCATACATTTTTTGCCCAACTCTTTATATTTCGTGGTATTTCCATACACCACTGTCCCCATATGGTCTCACATAAAATAGACATACACAGGTGGTACTTATAAGACTATTATTATTAGATTTTTGATGGGGGTATATCTAATATATAAAATTGTCCTGTCACGGTGTTCGAACTTGAACTCCTCCGAAACGGCTCGACCGATTTTGATGAAATTTTTTGTGCTTATCCGGTACCTATGAGAATCGGCCAACATCTATTTTTCATCCCCTAAATGTTAGGGGTAGTCCACCCCTAATTTTTTTTTTCGGCGCAGACGAAGTTGCGCGAGTCAGCTAGTAATATATATTATAAAGGCGAAAGTTTGTAAGTATGGATGTATGTTTGTTACTCTTTCACGTAAAAACTACTGAATGGATTTGAATGAAACTTTACCACAGTATAGCTTATACATCAGAATAACACATAGGCTACAATTTTTGAACCCCTTTGTAACGCAGACGAAGTTGCGCGGGTCACCTAGTTATTTAATAATTCATCTCTTACAAAAGAAGAAACTATTTAAATACAAGCTTTTCTGGATATCATGTAGCAGTAGAGTGCTAGCTAATACAAGTAAAACGAGCCCAAACACGACGGGTCTATCTTGTTTAGCACAAGAGTTTCTATGACCATCTTCCGAATTCATCATCAGATCAGCGCCATTTTGTCATATTATTGCATTATCGCGCGATATACAACTGCGTGCAAATTGTCTACTCAATCGAAAACCGGGAAGTTTGTCAAATTTAGCCTGCAGGACTCCACCCGAACCTATAGTTACATCCAGTGCAAGTTAATATAAAGCTTGTAAAAACAATATGTTTTACAAATGGCGGTATGACAATGATCTATGAATATTCAACACTACTGAATTCCTTTGAAACAAGGACAAACAAACAAAGCAAATATTTTCACAGTTAAATAAGCATTTTTCAGTGTGTTAATAGTTTTTTAGAAACACTCCTCAAGCAAATTAAATGTTTACGACTCTCAAAGGCACCACATATTGTACTACACATCAAAAAATATAGTCGTATCTATAGTAGAGACTTTTAATAATGTTATTTGGGACAATACTTTGGTTCTAATAGACAGGAAAACTAATTGGCCTGCGCAACTTCGTCTGCATCAGATAAGACGGAATATATAAGGCTGTTCACGTACATTTTCTCACAGTATAAACCTTCCCTCGATTTCCATGAATATTTCAAGGTTATAATTAGTTCAGCCGTTCTCCAGTTTTAGCGAGACTAACAGCAATTCATAATATAGATAATCACTGGATACTTGGTCTCACAATTTTTATTTTGTATTTTTCTTTGGTTTTAATAATACCCATAGAATTATTACATCTGGAATGAACATCATGAACAACAGAATGAAGCCAATCCAAAGTGCACCGATCGCGTGTAACTAATACCTATACCATATATATACCTAATAACCATAACCTAAAGTACAGGTTGTAGTATTAGGGCCACAATGATTACTTTAGTATGTTCCAAAGCAACATCAATTTATTGAACCAATTTGGATGATTTTTATTTATTTGCTGTCATCATGGGGTTTAAAGAAAAAAAATATTGTGCCTAAGTTGCGTTGTCCTTAAATTGTACAGTCTGGTTTAAACTCTGTCGTCTGATTTTTTTTTGTTTAGAATACTTTTACAACACAAGACTATGAATTCAGTTTGTTGTGTCAGTTGTTTGATGGACTAGTAATAAAATATATAAATAGTCGAACGATGCTATTAAAGAGAAGTGGATTGTTTTTAGAAATTGATACACTGGAACTACAATATGAGTACAAAGAGATTACCATTGTTTTTAAGAAATAATGTTCATTACAAAAAATTAACGATTTTAGCACTTCTTGACTTACTGTTTAGGGTCTATCTTGTTTAACATAAGAATTCCTATGACTATTGACCACCTTCCCAATCCATCGTCAGATCAGCGTCATTTTATCATATTATTGTATTGTCACGCGATATACATCTGCGTACAAAATGTCAAATCAATCAGAAACCGGAAAGTTTGTCAAATTTAGCTTGCAAGATTCACACCGAACTTACATAGTTACATCCAGTGCAAGTTAATATAAAGCTTGTAAAAAGTATCAATGATACTTTCATGCATTTTCAACGGGTTTTTACACTTTTTACCACGTACTTAATTAATTAAGTTGTCTCGATATTTACGAGAAATGAGTTCGAGTACTACCCAAAAGCGAACGAGAAAGAGGGTAGACAGATTTGTTTGCTCTTAAATCGACTCGCAGTATCCAGTCTTCTCGTGATCATGACGTTTGCAACAACATTGAAATATCGAGACAACTCAATTAATTAAATATCGTGGTAAGAACCCGTTGAAAATGTATGAAAGTATTATAGAAAACCGCGAGTGTCTGAATAAGTTGGTAAGTATTGTTGAATTGATAACACCTCATTTTTACAGTAGATCAAAAATGGTAAGTCCCGTGCTTACCCTATTTACAATTGAGTTAAGTGAGTAAATATGAGCAAACATCCGGCGTCCAAAAGTACGGGCGCGTGCTCTGACGTCGCTACCTCAGACGGGATTATGTTACAGTCGCATTATGAAATTTGACTTTACAGGAAATTAAAGAATACAGTTTAAAAAAAACGACTGGTTTCTTTGGTAGGTAAATGTGCGAAATGTCTGTACTAACTGCCTAATTAATTATATTACTATAAATAGAGTATTTTGCATATTATAGGAATTTTACAATGTCAAGTTTTCTCACAAATATAGTACTTTCTGACCCACTAAATTATGATAGGAAAGTGTTGTTTCTTTCACTAAAATATACATACTACAGATAAGAGATTTTCTATCTTATTTAATAGAAAAGTTACTATTTTATAATTAAACTACCGTGCCCGCGCAACTTCGTCTGCGTCACTTTCAATTAAAAGGTAGCCTATGTTCTTTCTTAATTTCATCAAAGTCGGTTGAGAGGTTTAAGTGGGAAAGCGTAACAGACAGACAGAAAGATAGACGTAATAGGGATGGTATTTTTTGCTGCAATTATTAATTAAACCCAAGATTTTAGCAGGTCGCATTTATAAAGTATTTTTTTTATTGCCATTTTAATGAATGTCAAGTTTTTAAAACGTCTGCAACATAAAACAGGACGCGTTAAATTGGTTGAATGAGGTGTGACGAGCGACGGAAATTAGGAAATGGTAGCACGGTACAGCGGCCCGCTTTTTGACAACAAAACTTTATAATAGACTGGACAGGGAAGGACTTTGATAATCTTGTGGGGGGTTGGGACCCACGAATTGAAGTTGATAAACGATCAGGGTTCGCAAGAGCGTTTTTATTTTATAATAATTTACATATTGGGTATCAAAAATGTTACCATATTTTTATTTTGCATTTGTGTTTAAAAAGGCTTGCATAATATTTTGAAAGCCTGTAAAAGTCTTAAATAAAATAATATGACGTAAAACAATTAAGTATTTTTTTGGTTATTCTCTCACCCACTCGAAAAGAGTTACTCGCTTACTTTTTACTTTCTTTTTTCATTGTTAAAAAATAAGTTTAGTTTTTTTTAAATTCAAAATTGCCTTTAATTTAAATTCGAAAGACTTCATAATTGTAAAAAAAACATTAGAAAACATTTATAGCTATTCTTATGGATTGGGGGGCTATTCCAACTCCCATCCTGATTACGTCCCAGTGTTATTAGAGGTAGATTTGTTCTTCTAAATCACGAATTAGTATATCCGGTGGTATGCTACTAATTATCTATCTAATAGCCGAGATTTGTCGGGTTACGCTCTGTAAGGCCTCATTGCGCATATCCTTTGCCTAATAAAGAGTTATCAAAATTATAAGGTTATTTTTGAATGTATTTACATAGCTGCTGGGTATAAATATCTATATTTAAAGGATATGGTACTTTAGGAAAAACGAAATAGTAGAAAAACATAGAAATTTAAGGATATAATAAAACGATATTGTATCGTAAATTTCCAAGTAGTAACTAATGGCTAATCTAAATATTTTGCCTGCGACGGAGGAATGTTTTACAACTTTACATGATTTTACCTAATTGCCCGAGAGCTAGTGCCAATTTTTGGATAGGTATTTTTTTTTTATTGCCATGTAGGCAGATGAGCCAACGGCCCATCTGATAGGAAGTGGTTACCGTCGCTCATGAACCTCTGCAATGTCAGGGGACACTGAGGGGTCGCTACCTACGACCTAACTTTAAGGACTTTAAGGTATTTGAAAACTTGGTCCATAGTTCTTTTCATATACCTCAACTCGGAACTGCAGACCTGGTGAATGAGTAGTAGGGCTGAACGAACCCCTACATTTTTAAAATGTTTGTTTATTTTTATTCAATAAATGTGTTTGAGTCAAAAATAAAAATTGACACTAGCTCTCGGGCTTCTTCTTTATTTATAATATTAGTATAAACTACGACGAAGTTTTTCATAGTTTTCCGTCCTTTTCCACATAAATAGATACAGCCTTGGTTGTTTCCGCGGCGGTGCAATGAGACCACCAAATTACGATGTTAATTTGGTAAAACGGTTTAAAGTACGCTATTTAGCTTCAATTTAGGAAATGTTTCGAATTCTTTGCACATTCTGTGCTTACTGTGAATGTTTATAAGTTAGACTGGATATGGAACTAAAATATCTGGAAATTTGTCTAGAAAAAGCTTTTATTGATCCCTACTATATGGGACACCGTGGGAAACCAAAGTTCATTATAGGTATTGTTTTTTGCCACGCGCGCACCATCCGGCTATGGAATGCTGGGTGTTTCTCGGGGCTTGAAGAGAGTCCTTCAGGGTATGTATTAGTTAGCGGCCCTACAGTGTCCTCTGACATTGCAGAGGTCCATTAGTGTAGGTAACCACTTACGATCAGGTGGCCCGTTGGCTGGTCTGCCTACATGGAAATATAAAAAACATCATGAACAAAAATATTGGCTTCACAATTAGAGTCAATTTTAAAAGTTTCCAGCGAGAAAAGTTTAAGTTAGTGATAATGAAATCTTATTCATTAAAATCCAAAAAACAAATATTACAACTTCTAAAATTGCACCACAACAATTCCTTTATCTAAAGTACAGTTAGTGTTAAATATTATGTAAACTTGTTGCAAAGGTATACTTTTCACACTTCCCACGTGTTTCTTCACGGTTCAATCTACAGCTTTATAACACTGTGCCACAGAACAATTGGTATACAGAAGTCTTAGCAAAACATTCTGGTTTCCTCGCTCCAGTGTACGTACTCTTAAAATAACCTTCTCTTTTTGGGAAGTGGGTCAATTAGAAAATATTATATCTTTTCATTTTATTTTTGCACTCATAACTTCTAACTTAACTTGTAGCTATAGCTGTAAAGATTTATGTGCCATTTTTCAAAACACAAGTAGCTCAAAACGATGAAGGAAAACATAGTGAACAAAGCTCCATTTTGAAAAAAATCCCTAGAAGATATGAGAAGTCCCCAATTCTCATTGGGCAAGCGTGGAATATGCCTGATTCATCTACTGGGTTACAGTACTCGAAAATTCTTGGTAACTTAGTATGTAATTCTTGTAAAAAAATAAGGTAATGAAGATATAGGATCTATTGATCATATACGATACAGAAACGATCATATTATTGTTGGATGAGATACAAAGATTTTTAAGAAGTTCGAGGTTTTTTTATTTTATTTGATTTTACATTTTTAGGAAAACTTACAGCTAGGTACAATTGTAGGATGGTAATGGGAATGGAATCTCAGAAATAAGCTCTTTCAGGATATTAAGACAGCTATTTTCTACTAGAGATCGTGACATAAGCAAAATATAAGTAAGTATGCCAGCTTTATCGAAATATTATATGTAATATACGAAATATGTAGATACTGCGTGTCTATGAAACATGCGTAGTGAGTACGTAGAGATTTACATAAAGATTTAATTCTGTTCAGTATTTATTTTGTGACATTACTGTACCTTGGATTAACATTGGCTAATAATATCATTGGTTTCTGCGGTTCGGAATGCCTAATACAGTCATAAACCCACATGACCAAAATTGATAATTACGCAAACACTATGAAATCGGTATTATCCTTTAAATATGGGGTTTTACAAATATGGTTTAATTGTTGTAATTAAATTAATTTATGTATTGGGTTACTAATTAATGTTGTGTATTGTTTTTGACTTGAAAAGTAACATTTTTTAATGATTTTAACAAATTTTTAATTTTATCATTACGAAACGTTTTGAGATGTAAGAGCAGAAAAATATAATTACATATTAAAACCCTATAAATTCATTAATGCCGATTGTGGATTGTGGATAAATTAATAAATTCTACATGTATTATACACAGAATCCTCACCAATCACTCGATCTTCTTAAAAAAAAAAAAAAACGACAGCATAAAATTTTATATTATGCTGTCGTTTTTATATTTATATTAGCGCCATCTATTTATCGTGTCTAAAACTACATACACGTACTGCTATCTATTGGTGAGGTTTGGAACTAAAACTCAATGTTCAGAGAAATTGCAGTTTTTGAATGTCGCAAGAGGTTGTATTCATAAAAAAAACTGGAATGTATTTGGAGAGAATTTATCCCGATTGCTTATTTTTTCTGTATTTTGACCATTTATCGTCTTTGAAACGTGTATTTAACGTGCTGCCATCTGTTATTGAGGTTTGGAACTAAAATTAACAAATCATTCGAAAGAGTTGCAGTTGTTAAAATATTGGATGTCGAAAGAGGTTGTAAACTTTATAAAAAAACTGGAATGCATCTAAGTGAGAATTTATTCATATTGCTTAATTTTTTGTCTGGATTTCGACTATTTATCGTCTTTGAAATTGCATACACGTACTGCCATCTATTCGTGAGGTTCGGAACTAAAACTCACAGTGTTTGAAAAAGTTGCAGTAGTCGAAAATTGGATGTCGCAAGAGGTTGTAAGCTTCACAAAAAACTGGAATGCATCCAAGTGAGAATTTATTCCGATTGCGTCATTTTTTCTGGATTTCGACTCGTGCATTGGAACTTTTTGCGGCAACAGAGTTCGAAAATCGAATTGATTGATTATGTAATATCCCATTGTAGTAGCTTAGCAATTGGAACAATTTTGGAGGGAAAAACGAGCATGTTTTTATCATTGGTTTTTGAAGATGATAATGGTGGTTTCAATTGATCACGTTTCTTTTTTTAAGAATACGTGCGTACTTGAGACGAGAGGTCGATACCTTAACTTATATGTCTTTATCTTAGCCTTCAGTCAAAATACAAAGGTTTATGTATAGTTAAGATGATTTTCATAATAAGTTGCTGAAATCTTTACAACAAAATTTTATGATGAACCTCTGCGGCAGACAATGCCATGGAGTGCTATGACTTGTCCTTCTCCAAAATGGACTTAAGGAAATTCCTTAGGAAGGAAAATGAATGATCAGACGTACCTTTGTTTATGTTTATTGTCTTCTCGCTTTTTGAGTGTCATTGCCAATATCAGGTTTTGAGGGAATCACTAATAGAAGATGAACACTACTAAATTTTTTGAATGTATTAATCGCGATTTGTGATTGCGTCATGTAAATAGGCGGAACTTAATTGTAATAAAAAAACTTGAGAGGTGTCATGGGACACCCGAATAGAACGAAGCTCCTTTCGATTAAAAGATATCTTTTTTTTTTTTCCCAGTGTAACGCGCGATAAGGAACGTATTTTAAAAGATTTTGATCACAGCGCCATCTAGCGATAATCAAAGCGCCATCTAGCTAAAACAAAAAAGTGTCGTGACAACTAAAAAAGTGTCGTGACAACTAAAAAAGTGTCGTGACAACTTTTTGTAAGATTTTTTTCCGTCTAGCCCCCTTTCGATAACGCGCCATAAGGAACTTCGTTCCAATAAATGAATATCATACTTTAAATATTCTTAGATATTATTTGACCATACAGTTAAATCTAAACGAGGTACTCTCCCAGGCTATAACAGGAATTTTGTATAACCTTGCAGTAGACAGACGTGACCGATAACGTAATGGGACACTCGGAAACTTACACATATTTATTTAACATATTTATTATCTACCCTCTTTAACTTATGATAAACCGGTAGCGAAGTGCGATAGTGGTTATTGATTTTTTATCACTTTTTTATTGTAGGCAGACAAACCAACGGGCCACCTGATCGTAAGTGGTTACTGCCGTTCATAGACCATTGTCAGGGGACTAATTTTTAGGATTTTTCTCAAGTCTCGTTTGAAGAACATTCTTATTAGTATAAATATTACATCGGTAATCGGCCATAGGCGACTGTAACCACTTACCATCAGGTCATCGCAACTTTGAAAACAACTTTCAGTTGATTATAAAACATGAAAATGTCTAATTTGGTATATCTGTAACGATTTATTTTCTTAATGTTGTCAGTTCTTATTTTGTAATGTTGGTACCGCATTCCAGCGTCGTCCGGCTTGTAGTTTTTGCGTTTCCTTTCAATGAGAAGATGTGTAGTTCATACTTTAATAATATTTTTGTGGTATTAATATTTTTATGTCTAGGGATGATTATAATAACTTCATTATTTAAATGCTGTTGATTTTTCTTTGCTTAAAATCCTTTATTCTCACATGAGTACCTTCATTTTTATCCTCGCGCTTTCCCACTTCATGTAAGGTTGGCTCTTCTAATCCTGTGGCTCTATCAGGATTCTCTATCCTGGGTTGTCAGGTCAGGTTATTGGAACGAAGTTCCTTATCGCGCGTTGTCGAAAGGGGGCTAGACGGAAATTCTTATGAAAAAGTTGTCACGACACTTTTTTTGTTTTAGATGATTATCGCTAGATGGCGCTGTAATTAAAATCCTTTAAAACAATTCCTTATTTTGTTTTATATGATTAATGCTAGATGGCGCTGTGATCAAAATATTTTATAAAACAACTTCGTTCCATCCGGGTGTCCCTTGACACCTCTCAAGTTTTTTTCTCTTAGTCCAAGAGTTTGTCATGCTAATTCAACACGTAGCAGGCGGGTGTCCTCTGCCCCTCTTGTACTCAGGAAGGCGCAATGCTTTCTTGACAACGTGTTAATTTCGATTTAATACATTACAAATACAATTCCACTTCGTTAATTATGAAATAAACTAGACTATAATAATATTGCTATCTCTCTCACATAGAATCTCTCAATAGACTACAGATACAACACAATCGGTTCAAGTTCATTTGAATCTAATCAAAGATGACCAGTGGTTCTATTAAGCCTCCTTCTTTAGACTGGCATGTGTGGTGTATGTGGCATCTTTACCATATGTGAAGATCACGTAATGTAACGGGAGAGTGTAATGTAACCTTTTTATTTAGCTACAGTTGAACTGATTAAATGTAGTTTTTAAGTTTTTTGTGGTGCAGGTAAAATAAATTACTTTAAAGATTTTTTTTAAATGTGTAGGTATGAGGAATAGATTAGCTAAGTCAATTAAAAGAACACGATGAACATGAACATGTTGAGTACAGTTCATGGTTACTTTCCGACTCCATCAAATCAGCTCCATTATACCATGTTATTGCATTGTCATGTGATATACAGGGTGGACCTGTAACTTTGGACAATCTGACGTGGGGTGAATGATCTGTTAAAATAAAACTTAGAACAACTTTCATTTTAGGAATTGGATTAAAAAAAAATTATCATAGTATGGAAGTCCGCAACGATAGTCGTACGATTTCCATACAATGTCAGAAAAAAAAGTTGAACCGATCCAAAAAATAAAAATGGTTTTAAGTTTTATTTCGACAGGTCATTCACCCTGCATCAGTTTGTCCAAAGTTACAGATCCACCCTGTACATAAGCTAAGTCATAAGCGTACAAAATTTTAGGTCAATCTGGGAAGTTACTTAAATTTAAATTTTAAGATTCAATCTAAATTCACATAGGTACATCCAGTGCAAGTTAAATAATAGTTTTTTTTTTAATTAAAATAAAGCAGTGGTTGATAAGTTTAAAATTTACATATTCTAGGTCAAAATATCATAATATGTTTAATGTACCATCAAAAATTATTTTTACTTTCCACATGAGAATAACAATAATCATGTTTATCCAAAAAATATATATAAAATAGCGATCTCCACAAACTCGACCGGAAACGGAAGAAAGATAAGCGGATCGAACCGCACTATTTAATATAATCTGGTCATTTTGTGGGAAGTCGTATATTTAACACGAACGACAACATTAGTTTAGACATTTTTGAAAATGAAAAAATCGTTTGTTCGAGATTTTTGGATTGGATACTTTGTTTTCAATTTTGATGTTATGAAGTCTTGGGATGTGAATAAATACAATAGTAGATAGAATATACAGAGTGATTCTTTAAAGAAAGTTATTGAAGGAGGGTAACCTCAAAAAATCTTCCTGTAGATGTCCATATGTCCTTCTTTCTTCTTTATACATATATCTAGTTCCTCACCTTATTCCAATGATTACCTACAACTTATCGATAAACATCTATCTAAACTAACGATGCATTTCAATGTAATAACTATTCAAAACAATTCTTATTAGACTGAAAATGAAACAACTCTCAGGAAATCATTTCAGACACAAATTAAACTCCTTCACACTACTTCATCAAAGTAAAAAAATCTCATTTTCATTTCTCGGTCAATAAAAAAAAACACTTGTAACTCATACTAAAATGCTTAAACAAATTAAATTACTTACATGCTACAGTTACTCTCAAAGTAATGGACGAGTAAACAATAGTACCGGAAGCTCAACCCTCGTACTGAGGGGTAACCTGACACCCCATCCGGTCATCAAGTACCAAGCACAGACCCTACAGTCATAGAATATATTACTATATAGAAGTAAATGTAGGTAGAATAGTGAGTGGAGAGGATTTTTCAGAAGCTACTTGAGAGATATTTTTTAACTGCACAGTTGAACTGTACAGGTATACCTGAGCGTGTATGTTGCACAACTGTGCAGTTATGATATTACTAACGATAAGTATATCTGAGCGTGTATATAGTAGAATTGTGCAGTGTATTTGCCGTACTAATCAACAGTACTATATAGGTAAATTTATTTAAAGATTATGATAATGAAATGATTCATTGATGAACTCATTCACACTTTGTGCAATCGTCCAGGTAATCATTGATTTTATAATAGGCTTTCCTGCACAGACGTTCTTTAATAGTTTTCTTAAACCTATGTATATTCTGCATAAATATTCTGTGTTACGATCCTCACTGGATCACTGATGCATGTATCGTTTGCATAATACTCCACTGTTTTGTCATGCACTAACTGATGGATAGTGATTGTTACATTTAATTGTAATTAATTTGAATTATTCCTAATCAGGTGGGCCGTTGGATCGTCTGCCTACATGGCAATAAAAAAAAAAAAAGAATTACCGTGGGCTTTGGTTACCAATTAAGGGGTAGGTCGAGCTATAAATAGCAAAGGTTTTTTCAAACGAATCTTGCGGAGACTCCTATTAGATATGTGTGGTAGTTTCCGCAGTATGATTCAAGAGGTTCATGAGCGATGGTATAATGATAAAGAGTAATATATTGAACTCTCAAAAGTAAAATGAATTATATCAATTTCTTGATGTTCTGTGAAATGAAATAGTATTTTAGGTTTTGTACTAAAACCATATGTCATTGTAAACCTTCTTTTTCGCAAAATTGCAACCTGTTTATCGATTTACTGCAGTAAAAAAACAACTAAGTATAAAAACTTATTTCCTGACATTACCGGATTGTGTTTGGCTTCACACCTGTCGCCGGAACCACATTGTACACTCAAATAATAGTACATGCTCAATCAGGGTGACTTCACTTGCTTTTTTATAGAAGGAAATTACAGGACTTTTTACCACTGCATTAAAATCTTTTAGCTTCTGAATCTCGGCTTTATGATATGCATTCTAACACAATATTTTTACAACAGTTACCTAAAGCCTTCCTCAAGACTTCCCTTTTCAAGTTTCCCTCGATTTCTCTGATAAATATTAGGGGTGTGCGAATAATTCGAACTCACGAATTATTCGAAACTCGAATCGAATAATTCGAATCTTCGAATTATTCGAAATTCGCCGAATATTCGAAAAATTTCGAATAATTCGAAAAGTTTCGAATATTCGCCGAATTTCGAATAGTATCGAATTCGACTACGAAACGACAATCCTGTCGCGAAGAAATATAAAAAGCATTCCGTCCAATTGATAAACTCCTCTTTTTGGGATGTCGGTCCAAAAAAGTTAACAAGAGCATTGAGCATTAAAAAAGTCCTCCAGGATGCCTGAGTCCGACCACACTACTACGGTCACTGAGCATGTTTCCGTCCGAAATCCGTCAGACGCTCACTGATCGTGACATAGTGCAGTCGCAATGTCGGCTCCGATACCCGCGCCGCGTATGCGCTTAGCTTTACATCCAGATAATATACATGTAAGTTGGATTATATTATTTGATGGTTTATAAATGTGTGAGAAATTGTTGAAATTTGTAAAAATACATAAATTTTGTGTTATTTTTTTTTACTAGTAGAGGATAATGTGTAAGAAGATTGTCCTGGGTATTTAATATTAAGTTGAAATATACTGATTTTAGTGTTAAAAAAAAATAGTGTAGTTAAATTAAAAGTTATTGTAGAAATTCCTAGTTATAGTTTTAAAAAATAGTGTAGTAAAAGTCAAATGAACGAAATTTTTGAGGATTAAGTTATTTAAGCCAAATGATAACGTATAATAAACGCGAATCTTAAAAACAATACATATTCTCTCTCTTTCTTTCCAATTAGAATTACAATAAGTATAAAAGGGATAGACTGTTATCCTCATAAAATCCCGTTTCGTGTGAACAATGTTTTGATTCAACTTACTGTTGTTTTTTTACTAACGTTGAATATAATAGAAACTGCGTGGGAACATAACTAGAATATGATTTACAATCCTTGCATTCTATTGCTTTTATAACCTTCTGTAAACCTCGCCATATGTTTATAACATTACATATTTATTTGACCGGTGCAACTTGATTAATATCTTTTTATTTAAGAACTAGCTGCCCCGCGCAACTTCGTCTGCGTTACAAAGGGGTTCAAACAGTACTCGCAATGCCGTTGCGTTATTATTTGCGCGGCGCGAAGTGCACATATTCATTGCGTTTTATACTCGTCATAACTTCTAAACGAATAGTCCGATTGGAATAAAACAAAAAGTAATTTACTTCTACATTAATACTCTTGATAACAAAATACTTAATTTGGATAAGGGTTAATATAACGATACTCATTTAACGTTAAATTCAATCTCGGGACGAAATACTATTTTTATAAACATAAAAGCGGTTATTGTGACTAAACTATGATAGTTAGATATATGCTCTCGCGGACTTTTTTTTAGATCTGCCTTATACCTAAAAACCCGTAGTACATCATTTTGTTCTATTGTCAATAGTTTTTGCAGCGTACGCATAAATAGGTTTACGATTTTTCACCTTTTGTTACATATTCGATATTTTCATGCGGATCCCTAATTTTTTTGAAAATAAAATATAGCCTATAACCTTCCTCGATAAATGGACTTTCTAACAGTGAAAGAATTTTTGAAATCGGACCAGTAGATCCTGAGATTAGCGCGTTCAAACAAACAAACAAACAAACAAACAAACTCTTCAGCTTTATAATATCTATACTTATAATAAAATCGTAGAGAGGTCAATTCTGTACATTGAAAATATCAAAAAAAAAACTAGCAGGGGGTGTTTGGTTATCGATTCTGATGCCAAAAATGCAATTAGATTTTTTTTTGTCTGTTTGTCTGTTTATCTGTTTGTCTGTTTATCTGTTTGTCTGTTTGTCTGTATCTTTGTGCACGCTAATCTCCGAACCGGCTGAACCAATTTAGTTGGGGTTTTTTGTAATGTATTATGGCAAGTCTCACTTAACATTTAGTCGTTGTTTTATCAAAATCGGTTCAGTATTAAAAAAGTTATAAGTGAAATAACGTCGATGGGTATTACGTTTTCATGGCCAACATAAAGAGATCTCCAATTTATATGGTGAATCGTCGCAACTGGAGCTCTGACTAAAGTGGTGGTGGTAAAAAAAAAAGTTAGTCTTTATTACATAAGCTCGGCCATTGAAAGTCCCATCCAAATCGACCCAGCCAATCATGTTTAGGCTCTAATGAAGCATCCTGATGAGATCTTTGTGTAGAGGATGAATGTCAAGGTCTGATGATGGAGCTGGAAGGTGGCTATGGGAACTCCGTCATTAACCAAGATAACCTCATCGTGTTCAGGCTCTAATGAAGCGTCCTGATTAGATCTTTGCGTAGAGGATGAATGTCAAGGTCTGATGATGGAGCTGGAAGGTGGCTATGGGAACTCCGTCATTAACCAAGATAACCTCATCGTGTTCAGGCTCTAATGAAGCGTCCTGATGAGATCTTTGCGTAGAGGATGAATGTCAAGGTCTGATGATGGAGCTGGAAGGTGGCTATGGGAACTCCGTCATTAACCAAGATAACCTCATCGTGTTCAGGCTCTAATGAAGCGTCCTGATGAGATCTTTGCGTAGAGGATGAATGTCAAGGTCTGATGATGGAGCTGGAAGGTGGCTATGGGAACTCCGTCATTAACCAAGATAACCTCATCGTGTTCAGGCTCTAATGAAGCGTCCTGATGAGATCTTTGCGTAGAGGATGAATGTCAAGGTCTGATGATGGAGCTGGTAGGTGGCTTTGGGAACTCCGTCATTAAGCAAGATAACCTCATCGTGTTCAGGCTCTAATGAAGCGTCCTGATTAGATCTTTGCGTAGAGGATGAATGTCAAGGTCTGATGATGGAGCTGGAAGATGGCTATGGGAACTCTGTCAATAAGCAAGATAACCTCATCGCGTTTAGACTCTAATGAAGCGTCTTTATGAGTTCTTTGCGTAGACGATGAATGTCAAGGTCTGATGATGGAGCAACTTTTCAACTTTCAAGGTGGCCACTGTCTGTCTGGCTAATCTCTGGAATGGCTAGACCGATTCGGACGGGCTGACTTTCAATGACTGATAGTTTATGTTATAAGGAGTAACTTAGGCTATATTTATTTTAGAAATTGTTGTTTTTTTAAATTCTCGATGAAGTTCAAGGATGGTATTTACAGCGAGAAAAAAATCGAATAGTTGACATTGAATTGAGATTGGCGCAGACGAAGTTGCGCTGGGCAGCTAGTTAATAATAAATATAGTATAGAAGTATAGATGATAATGTAGTCTTATGACACCAGGAAGGTAGCTATAGAAAATCCTGTAGTCCTAAACAAGATAAACCGAGCGTATTTTTTTTATTGTAAATTGTAGGTAGACGAGCTAACGGGCCGCCTGATTATAAGTGGTTACCGTTAGAGCGATGAGGTCAATGAGGGGCTGCTACCTACGACCTGCCTTTAAGGACTCTCCTTTTGTTTTGGCTTGTTTTACTTGTCTCTAGTACTCTACTTCTTCGTGATGTTTAGGAGCTTAACACCTTTTTTATTTCATATAGACAAACGAGCTTACAGCCAATCAGATTGCAAGATGTTACCGTCGCTCATGAACCTCTGCAATGCCACGGCAATGAGGGGTCGTTATCTATCACTTTTCAGGACTTTTCTTAAACCTCTTTTAAAACTTTGTATTTATTTATTTTTCTTTTGTTTCAGACAACAATAAAAGTATTCGCGCGCTGTCTACGACCAGACATAGAGTATAAAACACTATCTGTGACTTGGGGTACGAGAGCCCAGGAGGTGGTCTCCACTTTACTGGGCAAGTTCAGGATGAAGCACCGAGATCCGAGGCTGTTCTACCTGAGCATGGAAGTGAGGGTCAGGGCAGCCGGGCTGAGGACCACCTTGGTGCTGGATGATGACGCCCGACCGGCGGCGCTGCAGGCTTGCCATCCTAAAGGATATTCTAAGTAAGGATGGTTTAAAGTTCATTTTGTTTTAGCTGTCTGCGTGACAAAGTTTTCAAGTTTTGTTATACACTTTTTAACTTAAGAAATTACCATATCGAAAAAAGATATAAGAAATCGAGTACCTAATTTATTAAAAGTCGATCGACAAACAAACTAATAATCGATACCACTAGTTTTTCACATTTCTTTATCGGACAATTGTATCGTAAAACGTGTGTCAAATTTGAAGGTAACACTCAGAAATAGCGTAGTAAAGTATTTTTAAAATTGTTTTGTTAGATCCAAAGATTATCCCCTACAACGTTGGGGTAGAATCGTTAACACCTTTTCTCAATATGATAACTAATCTAGTTTCGACTATTGCAGGCTAGGAGAAGGTTTACATTACAATAATATTATCCACACTGTATTTACCCTGAACTCTGCAACTTTTTCACAATCGACTTACTAAGTATAAAGTAAATAATTTACGGTCAATTCTGTTTCTAAATTCCAAATCGTATTATGACAAATTAGTGAGTGGGAAATTGCACTAATTTTTCGAATTATACCGTACTTTACGAGTTCAAGGTGATAATCAATTATGAAAGTAGTAAAACGGTTGTTGCTTTAATGAGATCAATTTAAACGTTATAGTATTGGCTATGCTTATATACTGTAACAATATTTTTCTGCCCACTGCTGGGCTAAAGACTCCTCAGAAGAGGGATCAGGCGGACTATACAATGGTTAAACGTATGATTTGAAATGGGAAAAATGAAGGTAAATAATAACAATGAAATGTTTCAAATATTAAGTAGTTATTAGTAGTAGTTATATTTTTTATTCGAAATTGAAATTTTTCGCACTATTTTTTTCTAATCTGTGCCGATATCCAGCAATAGATATGCTTAATCTGGGCTACTTGTTTTTTATTTATTTATTTATTTATTTGGGTAAACCAACAGCTACATATTATCTTACAACTAAACTTAATATTAACAAAACACATTTTACTACTATGTAACCAGCACCGTTTACTTCAGATAATCAATAACAAAATTGTGTGAGGTACCAAATAAATATTAAATTAAAAAGTGTGGTTCAGCTTAGCTATCTCTTAACAGGTAGTGTACAATAATAAAGTATGAGTAACAACAAACACAACACAACACTTTTTTGTTAAATATTATTATTTTTTTGTATTCTATATCCATATAGTCCATATAGTCCATATTTTCACGAGTCACAGTATTAATAATTATATAAATGTAAAGGTAAATAACAAGCGTATCGTAATGTTTTAGTCGGTCAGGCCAAGAGTCGGACCACCGGCCGTCGAGGACAGAAAAAGAACCACTTCTGTCCCTCCGACACTTTCCGGTGACTATTTTTGTACACAAACACACCGAACAGGCACACATTCGGTAACTGCATAACGTATCAATTTTATTTTTTTTATTTACAAAATCAAAGAACTTATGTCTGATAATTGTAGGAAGTAATTGAATTGCAATGGAGTTCTGAGTAGTGGCGTGACGAGTATCGAGTACGTGTGAATACGCGTTATAAATACTAGGTACAAAAGTACGCCGTTTTGTACTTGCTTAATTGATTAATAATATTATAATGAGTAAATTAATAAGTATAATAATATCGAATAATTGAAATAACGTTGGAGGAAATTTAAGAAAAAATAAACCAAGCAAAAGCTAATGAATGTTGTTAATTCGCCGCCCCCACCGAATAGTATCGTAATCGACTATTACTATAGAAGTGTCTTTATTGGGAATTATTGTATTGGACGGTCGGATACACCTTGTGAATTTTTTTCATAATATTCGTACGAGTACTTTTCGAGATAATGATTTTGTAATGACCATACCTGTACTGCTCGCTTAAAAATAAAAACACAGTTTTATGACGAATATCATCATATTAGGCAATTACTAACTTTAAAGTATCACACCTTCTACAGGAAACTGTTATTACAATCTTATTCGGGTACGAAAAAAATAATAAATTCCGGTACTAGACTTTTACGACTATGGAACTTGTTTTGTTTATCATGGAATAATAACGTAAATAGATTGTACAATGATCTGGTCAATTTGTTTATTCACCGAATATTATGGTAACATTTCATTACAGAGTTAGTTAACAATTCTAAAAAACATCGCAATTAACTATTACTGTGTAGATCACTGTCAACAATTTACCCGAATAAAATCGTATCATTGCTTTACTAATGAAGATTATATTTCAAATTTTGGTAATATAAACTTTCGCTTATAACTGCAATCTTGTACAAAAATATATTTTTTTAATTACACTGCTGTATTGAAGAAAAAATCAGCCATTTTTTGGTATATAAATTATTATTATATGTAAACCTGGTAAGAAGTTATAAACCAAAAATCGTTTTTTATTTTTCCTGTAAAATTTTGCTTTTTCGATTACGATATTATTCGGTGGGGGCGGCGAATTATCCTTTTCCCACTATAAAAGTGAAAGTCCGTCCCCTTTTCGTAATAAAAACAATAAAAAACTCGTCGCTAACTCTTTATACCGTATGGATCTCGTAGGCCACGCGTTGACAGCCGCTAACATAACAATGTAATGGACTGTCTGAAGACGTTATATAACTGAGATATTCTGATATCGATAGTTAGGCCCTTAGATCGTTTTAAATAATAAAAATGGGTTAAAAAGTCGTGGTAGTAAGTAAGACTTCTTGTTTTCTGTACAGGATTTTTTGTGGGAACATTAAATTACTATTGACTTAAAAATCCTTTTTAATCTGTGATATTACACATATCATATGAAGTCTGAAACCTGCAAAGTTACAAATAATATGATTTCCTGTCATACAGCTTCTAAAACTCTAGGTGTTAATATTTTCAAAACCATTCCTCTATAAAAATTGTATGTCTTTCTGTTTTTGGTAATCGCAGATAATGATAATAAAGGTTAGTATCTAGCGGCTAGAGCAACATGGGCAAAGTTTTTATTTCATTCTCAGGAAACAAATTCGTTAGAAGTTGCACGGTTCCTCAGGTTTATCATTAAATCCCAAGTTCCCCAAATAAAGAATTTCTTTGGTTTGCTTTGGTTTGTTTTAATAACGACGTACTTGGATTTGTTTTCTTTGTCCTCACTTTTTTTACCATAATTATTTTTTGCTTTAGTTTTATATGTATCCTTAATATTTTTAGATTTTGTTAACGTGTATATTTTTGATTTGCATGCTGTGTCTACATCTAACAGGTCATTCATATATCGCACAATAGAAATTAAGTTAGCTCCTAGTGTCTAATGTTTGTAATGACCAGTTTTGTAGTCCAATAATAAAAAAAAATCCTTGTTTCTATAACGTCCATGTCCACATATGGGGTTGTTTCATGTTTGTGTAACCCTCGTAACGTTACGGGGTTTGTTACGACAAAAGCAATTATACCAATTTATGTTTGTTGTTACAACTTGTGTCTTATGATGTAGCGCTGTAAAATTTTATCATTTGTTTTTCTTACAAAGCGAGTTTATGACGAATTTATGATTAAAAAGTAAAAATAATTTCTTTATAATCTGACTGAAGTGCTTTTACGATGGATTAGTTAAAATACAAGTAATAAAAAAATATATTATGTAAGTATTCGGGAGGTATAACAAGGAAGCATAGATCTCTTCTTCTGTTCTTCATTGTGGAGAGATTTGGGGGAGGCATATGACCTAGTGGACCACTATGGGCTGTTGATGATGAATCAGCACAACCAGACTAAATTCTAAAATCTACTCCTGTACCAACCCACTACTGCCCACTGTTGGGCTCAGGTCTCCTCAGAAGAGGCATTAGGCTTAGTCCACCACGCTTGCCCAGTGTGGATTGGGGACTTCACATATCTTCAAAGGATTTTTAGAACCCTTTTCCGACATGCAGTTTTCCTCACGATGTTTTCCTTCATCGTTTTTAGCCAATGGTGTTGTGAAAAATTGCACATTAATCTTTTTTCACATTTAGATTTAGAGGTACAAGCCGGCCGGATTTGAACTCGCGACCTCCCGTTCGGAAGGAAGCGCTTCGACCTAGTACCCCACCACGACTTTTTTATCTACTCGCACTACACTAAAACTTTCATAGATTACTGTACTGTAACAACCCATTACTGCCCACTGCTTGGTTCAGGTCTCCTCATAATAGGGATTGGGTACAGTCCATCACGCTAGCATAATTCTGATTGGGTACTTCACATATCTTCGAAGGATCTTTAAAATCCTTATCCAATATGCTGTTTTCTCCACTTATATTAATATACCCTCATTTTATTTCAGGTTCTCCCTACAAATGCGGCCGGGCGGTCTGGTGAAGATATATGATTCAGCTCTGATGTCGTCGTCTCAGTACAAGTGTATACTGACGAGCGAGCGCACCACAGCTGACGAACTTCTCGCCATTTTGTTACATTGTTACGACTCTACGGAGGGAGTCGAGCGGTTTTCTTTGTATGAGGTCAGTTGGATTGTGATCTAAAGTTTACCTAATGTTTATCTGGGTAGTAAGAGTTGATGGTATTTGTCATTGACCTTATAGTAGGCTTTCTTGCACAGACGTTCTTTAATAGTTTTCTTAAACCTATGTATAGGTAGGTTTTGAACATCTTGTGGGATTTTGTTGTACAAGCATACAGACAAACACCTAAAGGAATTTCTTATTTTATGCAATCGACTCATCGGTAAATCAAGTTTGTTCCTGGTGTTAGTACTATGTAGGTTAGACTTTTTAGGAAATTCCTCAATATACTTTCTAACATACATTAAATAGCTCGGTTTAATTGTTTTTTAATTTTGCTGGTACTCTCATTCATACTTATTACATACTGACCACAATTTCAACTCGTCTAGATATTTTGCTCTCAACATTATGCATCAATCAAATTGTAACATGGCTATTATGGCGCTTGTTTTTCGAATAGCGTTGCATTTTTTTGGTCCTTATAATAATACTAGCTGACCCGCGCAACTTCGTCTGCGTTACAAAGGGGTTCAAACAGTACTCGCAATGCCGTTGCGTTATTATTTGCGCGGCCCGAAGTGCACCCACATATTCATTGCGTTTTATACTCGTGATAACTTCTAAACGAAAAGTCCGATTGGAATAAAACAAAAAGTAATTTACTTCTACATTAATACTCTTGATAACATAATACTTAATTTGGATAAGGGTTAATATAACGATACTCATTTAACGTTAAATTCAATCACGGGACGAAAAAATATTTTTATCAACATAAAAGCGGTTATTGTGACTAAACTACGATAGTTTGATATATGCTGTCGCGGACTTTATTGTTTGTCTTAAAATGACCTAAAAACCCGTAGTACATCAATTTGTTCTATTGTCAATAGTTTTTGCAGAGTACGCATAAATAGGTTTTCGATTATTCACCTTTTGTTACATATTCGATATTTTCATGCGGATCCCTAATTTTTTTGAAAATAAAATATAGCCTATAACCTTCCTCGATAAATGGACTTTCTAACAGTGAAAGAATTTTTGAAATCGGACCAGTAGATCCTGAGATTAGCGCGTTCAAACAAACAAACAAACAAACTCTTCAGTTTTATAATATAAGTATGGATAAATACTCATACATACCACAAAAATGATTGTTTAATTTTCTTTTTCCAGGTATACCCATCACAAGAGTATGAAAGAAAACTGCACCCAGACGATCTACCATTACTTGTTCAGCGAGCGTGGCCTATTGACAGCGACTGTCACTTCAGGGTGCGGAGGAATCCTCGGGCCCCTCCTCTCCCTCCCCGAACCATTCCCCCCTCGGAGTTATCCTCAGACGAGGAGCCCTCAAGAGCGCTATCAGCTCTCTCCTTAGAATCAGACGATAAAAGATACCGACCAGTATACAAGTTCCCAAGTATAACGTATTGTCAGGAGACCAAAAATGACTATTTATATATATGAGTGACATTTTTGTATAATTGTGGTGTAAATATGTGTAAATTGTATATAATGGGTACGTGTGAAACCAAAGAAACGCTAACAGTATGATTAAGGTGGAAGGCATCGTTGAAAATACAGCGACTTCATTTTCTAATTGTTGATCATAATTATAAAATTCATCAAAAACTTCAGTCAAATAGAGTACCTATCTCCTTTTGAAATCGAGTGAATATAATCGAACATTTATTTATTTGTATGTATTTTTAATAATCATTGTATCAACTCTAGTCTAATCAAGTATTGAATGTTTAGTATTGACTGGTATGGTTCAGAAACGGCAAGCTAACATCGAGAAATATACTAGGTACTAGTTAGTATCAAGTATCATCGAGTACTAACAAGTACCTAGTATAATATGTGATTGCATTATTTATTGACGTATAGTGTCTTTTGTAATACCTTCATAGATAATGTTAACTAAGAATCTGTTAATAAAACTAAATTTTAAAAATAAATATGAACATTTAAGATCACTTACCTCAAGCAACATTTTATTGAAAATATAATGTTTTGCTACTTGTGCTGTAGTATTTATTAGAATTTACAATGTGAGTGATTTGAATGAAAACCTGAATACCTGTAGTTTTTCCTCAATTTTGAAATACTTTTATTCATAAATGACATTGTTTATATCAAATATCAGTATACAATGTTTTGTAATTTTTACTTTTTTTTGATTCCACACATAAGTGGTCATAGACAATTGATTTTTGTAAACAGCTCGAATGTTATCTATAAGTACCACACACTAAGTTGACATGTAAATATTAATTAGTTTAATTAGCTAGTAGACACCAAAGAGGTGAACGAGGGAGATATATTATGTCTGTTACGATATTCAAATAATTTATTGCAGAGAACTGCACAGTGTCAACGAATTTATTTCAAGCACGCCTGTAATAAAAATGATGTTCTATAATTATTGTTTTATTTACTTTTTAAGCCTTAAATATAATATTTTTAGTCAATAAGTTTTATCTTTGAATATTACTTTCTCGTCTTTTTTGTTATTACGATGAGCCGTCGGGTTATTTGAGAGTAAATTGTTACGGCCGATCATGGACCTCTGTAACGTTAAGGGACACTGTGAGGCCGCTACCTACGACCTACGAGTATACAGTACCTTTAAGACTCACTTCAAGTCTCGTTTTAAGGACAATTAGTCGACATATTCTGTGTCTTATTTTAATATTTTAATGAGCTGCTAGATATTATCCTGTAATGCGACAAACACACTTAAATGGACCGCAACACAACATATCAGCCGTCTAGATCCGATTCCTTTCATACACAAATTGCCATGACAGGTTGCGTTGTTTTGCGGCCTATCTGTACGTGCTCCTTCATGGTTAGGAATAAGGGCGGGAAGGAAAAGTACAAAAACAAAAATCGTTATAAAGATATTTATTTACAAATGATTGCAACAATGAAGTACAGACGATGCAATATAATTACAGAGTATGTTTAAAAAAATGGAGAAAATTACGGATAATATCTAATGGTAACTAGTTATCTTGTTACAATATACACAAGAGCGGCCAATCTGGCGGCAAGCGACAAGCGACCGACAACCGCTCGGCGTCGCTAGCCAAGCGACAAAAGATATAAACGCAAAAATTCTAAGCGATAGTGTCACCAAAAGTTGATTATCATCGTGGTGGAATTCGATACAAAGAAAGCTTTACACATTGTTTTGGGGAAAATCATTAAAAACACACAAAATACGCGCAATCTGAATTGGTAATTGATTGTCTATGATTACAGGAATTCTGAAATAATCTGGTCACACTAATAATACATCACTTAGAATTTTTCCACTTGTAACTTTTTGTTACTTGGCTAGAGGGCAGAGGCGGCGGCTTACAACACTATATCAATGTCTTTTATAGAGCATCCGAGACATAGGCATTAAAAATCGATCCCATCACTAGAATTCAAAATGGAGTCTGTTCAGATATATTTTACCTTAAATTATGGTGCCTAACTTGAAGATTAATGTAGTTGTAATTTAAAGACTTGCTTATTATTTTTTATTATAGTAGCTGCTGGATGCAACTTCGTCTGCGTGCACACTATACAGCAGCAAAAACAATTGGATTGGAATATTTATGTGAGCGTCGGTATTACAGTGCAACGATATACTCAGGGTTGGGACTTCATTACTGGACGGCTAGATGGCGTTGAAGAAGATAAATTTTGACATTTTTTTAATAAAAGTATCCTATGTTACTTTTAATACCTCCAAGAATATGTGTACAAAGTTACATGATGATCGGTTGAGTAGTTTTCGCGTGAAAGGGTAACAAACAAACTCCCATTCTATTCTCTCTTTGATGAAAGAAAGGAACAGTTCTCCAGTTAGACAACATTATTATTAAAGGTTAATAGATCTGAGCAGTTAACACCATAAAAAAAGTTAAAAACAGTATAATACCTGGCTCCAAAGCAGTTTCTTAAGATACGCAGATACTCTTAAGACACTGAAATTTACATTGAATCCGAGATCGATTTATAAACACCACAAAAACAGGCCAACGCGACGGCCTTAAAATAAAGAGGCATAGTTCCTTACCCGAATAACAGGTGGCGTTGTTAAGGAACTTTTACTTTCTATCAGCAAATAGACTTTGGAATCTCAAATACAGTTGAAAAAAGGAATTCTTAGATACATAATTATTATAATACAAGATAAATTGCCAAAACAGGTTTTAATTTTAAGCTGATAGAGCAAAACTGACCTAACGACCAAACAGATAAAGCTTATTTCAAAATATTTATACTAAGTAGGAATTCAACAATGACAATTGAAAATATTCCTTACTAGCACAGCAACAAATTGTATGCGTGAATGTATCATAGAAATTATCATAAAAGACGAAAATAAAATCATCTTCCGTCAAAAAATTATTCATTTATTTGACAACTTTTAATGTGACTTAAGGACACCTTTTAAGCTGCTTGCAACTCCTAATACTTAAATGGACCACCCTAAAAGGTTGAACATAGAACACCATCGTACTTTAATTTATCAATACAGACCAGCTGTTTTGCTGTAGCTTAAGTACCAAGTAATTTTACTTAAACACTGCATTTATGTATAGATTTTTCACACAATAACTTTATTGCGTTTTTTTTATAAATTACTTCATTACAAGAATAAGGTTCGCTGCATCTTTATAGTGTAAGGCCAATTTTGCTCCAAAGCAGTTAGGTCATTTTTACCTTACTTTATAAAGGCTTAGTCAAACAGAAGGATATTTTGACATTACCTTAGATTTTCGTACTATTAACGGTACCGTACAGTACTAGGTACGGTACCAGGTCCAGTACTAGTTACATCACCAGGTACAGTACTAGGTACAGTACTCCAAATACTAGGTACAGTACCAGGCAAAGCGTCCAGTGCTAAAAGTACTTGCCACTGTAGTGATTGGATTAAGCTTTGACATCGTTCTGTTTAACGAAGTCTTATGGCATGTCCACATTTAGACGGGGCAACACCACATTAATCGTTCGTCTTTAGTAGATTTTGAAGTACACTCAGACAAACTAAAAAATACGGTGCTGGTTGTCCCGCCTAAACGTGGTCACATAATAGAGTGAATTTAGTGATGGTACATATTGGAGGCCATTAACGACCAGAAGGCATGGTTTATCAGCTGACGTGGGACGCGTGACGTCACACCGTGTCAAAATCAACCCTCAACATGCACCACCATAAATCCCTTTATAAGGCTGCGTCTACACTGCGTTGAGCGCGCGTCGCGAGGGCGGGTAGTCGTCGTGGTCAGGATCGCGGCGCGTGTAGTCGTGCCCGTACTCGTACTCCCGCGCGTACCGCTCGCGACCGTAGTACTCCTCCTCGAGGCGTTCCGGACGCGAACCGCGATCGCGTCTCCCTATAATACGCGTTTACTTACCCACAATGTACGCTAGTATGAAACTGATTTGGACCTGTTCAAACTTAATGCCAACAGATAGAATTAGTTAACCAATCTGTGGCTGAGAAGTGTGACCTATAGAAGGATCTACGAACGCCCATTTTGTTCAGTTCCCAATCGAGTGGTATTCGCTCATTTTATCCACTCAGCTGCGCCTCAGCTGTGATTCACTTTGAGCTATCAGTATTATCATTAAAGAATAACAATACTGAGACCTCGAGTCAAAGGAATCAGGCAACAGTGACTTGATATAATGAGTGTTTACTCAATATTGGTAATGATGTGTCTGTTACGGCATAAATTAATTTATCATGTCACGAAATCGTTTTTAATTGAACACGTCCAAATCAGTACAAAAAGAAAACACTCCAAATTCAAATCGATAAAAACAAAAAAAAACAAAACTAATCGATCAAAACTTGCACACACTAACACGGGGCAGGGGTAGAGGGGTTCCAACCTAACTTACTGTCGCAATTACAATCTACTGCAATAAGATCTCCCCGGAGTTGCGGATAACCCCCGGACAAGGGAGGACTACCTGCGCTGAACGAACGGAAAAGGGCACCCCTGTGGAGAATATCAACTTCAGACCGAGGCTCGAGGCCCGAAAAAGTTAATCTGGATGGTTCTAATGTCAATGAAATCCCAAATAGTTAATCACATTCCATTATTGTCAAACTGCAATCCTATTTAACCAGGGGAGCATAGAATTATTACATCTGGAATCAACATCGTGAACAACAGAATGAAGCCAATTGAAAGTGCACCGATCGTGCGTAACTACACGACATTCAAACGAGGCTTGAGGTCCTTAAGGTTAGGTCGTAGGTAGCGACCCCTTAGTGTCCCCTGACATTGCAGAGGTTCATGAGCGACGGTAACCACTTACGATCAGGAGCCCGTTGGCTCGTCTGCCTACATGGCAATAAAAAAATCAACATCATGAATAACAAAGTGAAGTTTTAAAGACCTAATGCTTGTGCTAAAAGACCAATCCAACGCCAGATAGTCGAGTTACTCGCGATTGGCGTTCTTTAAATTGCCTTCATTCTGTTGCTTATAATTTTGATGCAAGATGTAATAATTCTACACAGGGTAGTTAGTAAAGCGTAAATATCATTCCGTAAGCCATTGCAATTGGCTGCTGAATGTGAAACCTGTGATCTGCCGATGTCTCTGACTTATGGGAAGGGTACCCGGGCGGTGGTTAATGCGCTTGACCAGACGCTTTTACTGAAATGAACGGACTTGTGTCAACGCAAGGAAATTTAATGTCCGTGAGAGGAGACTAAGTGAAGAGATGTTTATACAAATGCATAATTCAACATAGAAGTGTAGTTTATCTTAATCTATTATACATTTTAAATAGGTTATCTACATCACTTACAATATTACTAAACGGGTTCTTACCACGATTATTTTTAATTGAGAGGTCCCGATATTTCAGCACTGTTTCAAGCGCCAAGATCACGGTAATAATCGTGGTAAGAACCCGTTTAGTAATATTGTAAGTAACCTTTAGGTGTCTGGTAGAAGATAGGTATTAAAGATTTGATGATTTTAACATTTAATAAGTCTTGCAGAAACCTTATACTGCTGCTTTCGGCTGTATTGTACCAACCCATTACTGCACACTGTTGGGCTCAGGTCTCCTCAGAAGAGGGATTAGACATAGTCCACCACGCTTGCCCAGTGCGGATTGGGGACTTCACATATCTTCAAAAGATTTTTAGAACCCTTTTCCGATATGCAGGTTTCCTCACGATGCTTTCCTTCACCGTTTATAGTCAGTGGTGTTGTGAATAATTGCACATAAATCTTTTCACATTTAGATTTAGAGGTACAAGCCGGATATGAACCCGCAACCTCCCGTAGGGAAGGAAGTGCTTCGACCACTCGGCCACCACGGAAGCGCTTCGACCACGACTTTCGGCTAGGTACTAAGTATTTAAGCAATATACTGAGCATCCTCTTTCCTTTAATATGTCATATATTTTACCAGTCACCTTAAATAAATAAATAACTCCCTTTTTGTTGTTAGTTACCTCGTTCTCTTTCGTAATTGTACGAGTCTGATCTCTCCCGATGTCCTCCAGTGTGAGCAGGGGGATCAAAATAACGCAGTACACGATTACGTATGAGTTTTAAAGGATTTGTTTCGTGTGTGTATCTTTATTTATATTGGTATTTTTTTTTAATAGGAAGTGTGTTTTGGAGCAGAAGTAGTTTCAATTATAAATGGATTACTTTAAATAATTTGTGTCTAATAATTGTATTACCTTTGTGTTTAAATTAGTATTTTTATTTTTAATATTTATCTAAACACAATATAATACTTTATCCAGGGACACTACAAACTTAAAATCATACAAGTAGCGCCATCTCTTAACAAGACCGCGTACTAACAAAGTGACACTTTTTCTCTAAATAAAAACTTTTTCTGTTTTTGTGCCAGTGTGATTTAAAATCGTAATTATAATATTTACCTCGTTCCCTGTCGTAATTGTACGAGTCTGATCTCTCCCGATGTCCTCCGGTGTGAGCAGGGGGATCAAAATAACGCAGTACACGGTTACACACCAATCTCAATATTTTTATTATTAAATAACGTGAAAAATATTACTTGTGTAATTAAATTAGTTTTAGTAGTGTGATAGGTATAATCTATCTTTTGATCTATGAAATTTTCGATGTTGTTCCGTGCGTTTAAATGGCGTTCTGTCCGCCATTGAACTATACAGGCTGTGTGAAGACCACTCCCGAAAACGAAGACTGGTAGTACTAGTGATACCTGTGATGATAAGCTAAGAAACCGGTCCATTCAGACAATTTTTTTTTGCAAAAAGCTTAACATCTTAGGTATCACTAGTACTAACCCAGCCTTAGTTTCCGGGAGTGGTCTTCATACACCCTGTATGTATGTGAGTGTGCGTACGCGAATTTTACTGTTAAATACGTTACTCTGTGTACTATGTCAATACTCGATAGCTATAAGTACACCATGTGTATGTGTGTGTACGCAAAAACGATCGTGCACTATATCGATAGCCATTTAATATGTGTCTATGTGTGCGTATGCGAATACGCCATATCATTAGCTTTACGTACGCGATCTGTGCGCATGTGTGTATGCGTACTTGAGATTTTCCTTGTACTATCTCCATACGTGCTCGCCAAGGTCATTTCATTATCGTAATCGTTTTTTTTTTTTGTATATTTAATGTAAAATATACTGTACAAATACTTTAAAAAAAAATGCTCATTATACAAAAAAAAGACATGCCCGCTGAGTTTCTTGCCAGTTCTTCTCAGGACGGTGGCTACAATTATTATTTTTTGTGTCCGAACTGGTGGTAGCTTTTAACTTTTGACGTCAACAAGAATGAGTACGTCATCAATGTTGAAAATAAAGTATTTCATTTCATTTCATTACATCTATTTATCTGTGTGTGTAAATACGCAATATCGATAGCTATATGTACATCAACTGTGTATCTGTGTAACTTTACGTACTGTTATACCCCTTGGTTGTATAGGATAATGCATTATATCAATTTATAATTAACAAGATCAGCACTTATGAATCTATATAGTCGAGCATGCCCCGTACCGGGCAGTCAGTCTATTCCAATCCTTCATGAGAGAGCCATACAATTTCTAAATCATAATTTATATTTCTTTAAAAGTGTTAGTACAGTGTTACTAAAGTATTAATAAAGTATTATTCTATTAGTGTGTGTAATAAATAATCTTTTTTAAAAAGACCTCTACCGAGTCCCATGTAACAGTACGTCATCCTTCTGAATCTACTCATATGTTGGTGTGTGCGTACGCAAATATTTTCGTGTAAAATATTTTTAATTTGCCATGTAAAGGGCTTAATCGTGGTGGATTCGTTGCGAATATTTCCAAGTACGTTTTTCCAAGTCAATACGTACTATGATTAACGTACGCTATCTAAGTGTCTTCGTATGTGTGTGTTGGTATGTGAGAGAGAACTTTGTCATTTATCTGTATTTCGTCGCCTCAGTGCTTGTTTGGCCTATCTGCACTCGAGCAAATTTTACAGGAGACAGCAAACAAGCACGGAATTTTCTTTAAGTGCCGTGTTGAGAAAAAAATTGAAATGAGATTTTTATTGTTTAAGAATTGAATATTTAAAAAAAAAAATATACCAGTCGGTTGGAAATTTTATTCTTTATAATACTGCATTAAAAAGTCATTTTCGTAAAAAATGTCAGATAGGCCAAACAAGCACTGAGGCGACGATTTGTCTGTATGTGTGTGTGTGTGAACTTTACGTCATTTATCTGTATTTGTCTGTATGTGTGTGTGTGTGAACTTTACGTCATTTATCTGTATTTGTCTGTATGTGTGTGTGTGAACTTTACGTCATTTATCTGTATTTGTCTGTATGTGTGTGTGTGAACTTTACGTCATTTATCTGTATTTGTCTGTATGTGTGTGTGTGAACTTTACGTCATTTATCTGTATTTGTCTGTATGTGTGTGTGTGAACTTTACGTCATTTATCTGTATTTGTCTGTATGTGTGTGTGTGAACTTTACGTCATTTATCTGTATTTGTCTGTATGTGTGTGTGTGTGAACTTTACGTCATTTATCTGTATTTGTCTGTATGTGTGTGTGTGTGAACTTTACGTCATTTATCTGTATTTGTCTGTATGTGTGTGTGTGTGAACTTTACGTCATTTATCTGTATTTGTCTGTATGTGTGTGTGTGTGAACTTTACGTCATTTATCTGTATTTGTCTGTATGTGTGTGTGTGTGAACTTTACGTCATTTATCTGTATTTGTCTGTATGTGTGTGTGTGAACTTTACGTCATTTATCTGTATTTGTCTGTATGTGTGTGTGTGTGAACTTTACGTCATTTATCTGTATTTGTCTGTATGTGTGTGTGTGTGAACTTTACGTCATTTATCTGTATTTGTCTGTATGTGTGTGTGTGTGAACTTTACGTCATTTATCTGTATTTGTCTGTATGTGTGTGTGTGAACTTTACGTCATTTATCTGTATTTGTCTGTATGTGTGTGTGTGTGAACTTTACGTCATTTATCTGTATTTGTCTGTATGTGTGTGTGTGTGAACTTTACGTCATTTATCTGTATTTGTCTGTATGTGTGTGTGTGAACTTTACGTCATTTATCTGTATTTGTCTGTATGTGTGTGTGTGAACTTTACGTCATTTATCTGTATTTGTCTGTATGTGTGTGTGTGAACTTTACGTCATTTATCTGTATTTGTCTGTATGTGTGTGTGTGAACTTTACGTCATTTATCTGTATTTGTCTGTATGTGTGTGTGTGAACTTTACGTCATTTATCTGTATTTGTCTGTATGTGTGTGTGTGAACTTTACGTCATTTATCTGTATTTGTCTGTATATGTGTGTATGAACTTTACGTCACCTGTCTGTCTGTGTGTGTGTTTGAACTTTACGTCATTTATTAGTGTTAGTCTGTATGTGTGTGTGTACTCACCGGGCTGTGCGTGCGCGGCGTGCGGTGCGTGCGCGTGGTGCGCGCGGGGGGGCGCGGCGGCGGTGGGGGAGCCCGCGGAGGTGGGGTGGGTGGCGCGCCAATACGCCTGGAAACAACACACCTTCCATATATACAGGATCTGTAACTTTGGACAATCTGACGTGGAGTGAATCACTTGTCGAAATACAACATAGCACCTTATTCTTTGGATCAGTTAAAAAGAAAATTCTGACATTGTATGGAAGACGTACGACTATCCCGTAGTTTAACAAGCTTAATCTTAACTTGCACTGAAATTACTGGTGGAATGGAATCTAAATTTGACAAACATCCCGGTTTCCGATTGAGCTGACATTTTGCACGCAGATGTATATCGCGTGACAATGCAGTAATATGACAAAATGACGCTGATCTGATGATGGAATCGGAAGGTGGTCATAGGAACTGTTGTGGAAGATCAGCGTCGCAGTGCCGTCATTTTATGGCTACTATGGCATTGCTAAGCCAGAAACCATTTCTGGCCACTTTTGTTTTTAGTTAAAGTTGTTAATAGGTATAAGATTATTTCTATGCTCTAGTTTTTTGATTTTTGCTAGACAAGTTAAACCCGTCGTGTTTAGACTCCGTCTGTCTGTAACTGACCTCTAAATACTCTGCGATGTGATCACAGGCGTCCTCCAGCTGGTTGTCGTCCAGCACCAGGTCAAACATGTCCCGGGAACATTGCTGCAGTTTCTCTGCGGCCACCATCTGTACTGATAGGTTCTTGGTCTGTCCCTTGCCGCGGGACTTTATTAGACGTTGTAATACCTGGAAGAAGAGAGTTTCGACAAGGTTTGTATGACGCAATGGGTAGGACACATTGTGCGAAAAACATAATATGTGTAATGGGGCCACGAAACAGCTGGCGCAATGTGGGCAGACCTCAAAGAAGATGGACCGACGACCTGGTTAGATAGCGCAGGACCGGTCGCTGTGGTTAGGTATGGGGAACACCTGTGTCCAGCAGTGGACGTCTATAGGCTGATTGTGATGATGATGATGTATCACGCTAAATCTAAGATCGGCTTGCAAAATCACCTACCTTAGGACTAGTAATCTTCAGATATACGATGGTAGGAGCGAGAGAAGTCTTGGCCAACTGCGACGGATGGTTGATGGTGTCACAGTCTAAGACAACTAGTTGTAAAGTCCGAGCTAGGTCGAATATCCTCTCGATTTCAGCCTGGAACATAGGGAAGATGTAGATGTAGTGATAAAGTTTTGATAAGTTGGAGAATTTTAGTTAAAACAGAGAATAGTATGGTGGACTACCGATGCCAAAAATGAAATTTATTCTAGTTGTGTTACGACAGTTCATGCAATTTCAGTTGGCAGAAATGGTCATTACATCACATATTTTAAAAAATCGAATTGATTTTGAAATTTTCTCAAAATTTAAAAATAAGTATTCTGTTAAAAGAAACAAGCAATCGCACACGTTAATCTTAATTTTTCAAGTCACATGACAAATTTACAAAATACCAAATAGTTACTTCTTGTTAGTCGCAAACGACTCTTCTTATACTCTGTTTTATCCTTGCACAATTATTATTAGGTTTAGTCAATCTGCTTTTATCATGACCCAAAAGCATCACATCGAAAATTGTCCTATATTAGCCACAAGACCATGCAACACACAAGATCCCGACCTGGACTTCAACCAAGCACATACTCCTAGAGTTCCCCTTATCCACAAACGGCTTCTTGGGCTGATTCCCCAACAACGACCGCTTGGCCAAGGATATGTCTGCCGTCACCCTGGTTATGATGATCCTGGAAAGAGGTATACCTGTACTTCTGCCAGGCACGTGGACCGAGAGTTGGATCGCTCCATGATGGCCCTCTTCGACGGGTTGTTGAGTAAGGAACGTTTGGCGAGCGATATGTCCGCCATTACACGTGTTATAATGATCCTGGAAGGGTTAGTTTTGTTACTTGGTTAGTGTGATGAGGAGTAGATTTTATTGGTTAGTAAAAGAGCCTAAGGTCCACAAGATTTTAGAGGGTTACCGTCAAGAATGAATGAATGCCAGGGCATTGGGAGGCCGTAACCTATCTATAACTTATAAATAGGACAGGACAGTTTGTTAGAAGATATATTCTGGACAGTATATTAATTTGAAGAAGCTGCTTAACGTCACTAAGTTAGTCAACTCCTTGTTAAGTTAAATGCAGCACAGAAAATATTATTTAGTTTCACTTTAATTCAATGATGTCAAGTAAACTGTCGTGATGTGCAAACAAGGCATTGTCATCCTCATCAGTCTACTCTCGTTCACTGTTGAACATAGCCAAAGTGACACTAAGTCCGATTTTCCACACATCTCATCCATTCACTACTAATCTATCTCCAACGCAAAAAAAATCAACTTACCTTCCCTCAAATTTTCTTTTAAGGAAATCGAAGAGCGCCTTCTGCATCATATCCGTGACCTCATACCCTTTGAGGGAAGGCCCCACCAGGACCACGGGTCTCATAGAGGGCACGACATCGTAAGGAGTGCAAGCCTCCTGCTTCTTGAAGAATGGCTTCTTCTTCTCTTTGCCGGCGGGCAGGGCACCGGCGCCTCTGCCTCTGCCGGCGGAATCAGACTCATCGCCTACGGAGGAGTTGGATATTGGAGTTGACATGCTGGACTTTTGGTGAGAGAGTTGACATATCGAAGGTAATGGGCATTGTTGATGGGGCACGCTGTATTGTCGCTGTATAGAACATATGGTTGAGCGTAAGAGGATCGGAACCTGCCTGTTTGCCACGCACCTTCTTACGTACTTGTCCTAACGCTGTCCGTAATACTTGCAGTAATCATAATCGTAATGTAATCCGGATCATTTGACTCAGCCACTGCCTACTTTTTTTTCTTTTTTAAATTAATGTACGGCGTTGGATACATGTCCTTAAGCCCATGTTGCCTGCGTTATAAAACGACCATAGATTTACGAGAACCTTAGACACTTTTGATCGAAGTGTAGGTAATAGGTTTTAATGATTGTCGCATATGCCCATTTAGCCTTCAATATGTCCTTTCACCATATATACAGGAAAGTTTTCATACAAGTTTTTTTATTGGAATTAGGGATATAATAAAATTTTCCTAGAGCAATCCTGGTTCATTGGTAACAACATTATATAAATACGATCAGGTTTTACAGATGCAGAATTGGTTTTAGGGGGGGACTATAGTTTTTAGAGACTTGGTTCATGCAATATAAAATTATACAGAACCATTTGGAAACCATAACTTATAAATTGCATTCTTGGAAATATGGCAAGATAATTTGGAACAGACTAATATTATTTTCTAACTCAAAAGTAATAGGACTCATTCTGATTAAATTTGGATCAATATTTGATGTAAGCATTCTTTTCCACAGGCACGAAACATTTCCAAAAATAATCCTTTTAGTATTTTATATCAGCTAAAAAATAAAAACATTTCAGATCATCATTAAAGCATAGGACACGTGCAATGGTATCATGGAATGGAATATGCCAAAAGGAATTTCAAAAAAACAAATTGCCAATTTTATTGTGAAAGTTGGCAACATTTCCTGGTAAAATGGGTGAAAAATCGCTTCTTACCTCGATCGAAGGAGGGTACATCTGAAAATAGTTTAAAACGTGAATGATAGATGTACATTAAATAAAAGAAGAACCAATTCAAAAGTGTAAATTTAGATTTTTATTTAATTTACATCGTTGTACCAGGAAAATGGGCCGTCTCACCGATGATGTGTCTCAATGAGATGATGCGCCAGTACAAAACAGTTTTCTCATACGTTGATAATATCACGAACAACGAAAAACTAAATAATAAAAAAAATCTTTACCGCAAGTGGTTAAGAATTTTGAATGATTTTTTTTAGGAAATTAAGTAAGGTAGGAAGGAAATTCGTAAATGATGTTAAGCCAATCAGTATATAACAATAATTAGAAAAATTTCAACAACATACTAAAAGACATTGCAAAAAACAATAAGTACCTAATTAGTTATTAATCACTATAAATTTCATGACAGAATTAAGAAAAGAAAAGCTAGATTAATAAAAGAAATTAAATAAAAGAGAAAATCTTTTTACAATGTCTCTTTTTAAATACCCAATTAGTTTTATTGTTAATTAATTCAATAAGCGTCAGTTTTAAAAAAGATAGAGAAGAAACTGCGTTGTACAAATACAAAAGATGAAATAATAATTTTACAAAAAAAACATATTTAGTAATAATATATTTTAACATCATTTGACATTATTTCATCTCGTGTACAAATTAAAAAGCCAGTGGGCAGCTTCAACTTATAAATGTACTAAGTAGCCTAAAATAATTATGGTATGTGTGTCTAGAGTAGGTATTTCTGTGAATCAAAAATTATCGCAATCATAATATTTTGTGCAGCAAAAGAGCTTTAAAAAAGGCAGTTCTTCCCACTCTACTGTGTATGACGTCACTATTCTGGTTTATCGCAATGAATCTGTATCTGTACCAACCCATTACTGCCCACTGTTGGGCTCAGGTCTCCTCAGAAGAGGGATTAAGCATAGTCCACCACGCTTGCCCAGTGTGGATTGAGGACTTCACATATCTTCAAAGTATTTTTAGAACCCTTTTCCGATATGCAGGTTTCCTCACGATGTTTTCCTTCACCGTTTATAGCCAGTGGTGTTGTGAAGAATTGCACATAAATCTTTTTCACATTTTAGATTTAGAGGTACAAGCCGACCGTATTTAAACCCGCGACCTCCCGTACGGAAGGAAGCGCTTCGACTACTCGGCCTTCCTGTACCAACCCATTACTGCCCACTGTTGGGCTCAGGTCTCCTCAGAAGAGGGATTACTCGGCCACCACAACATATCGTAATGAATACTTTGATTCTAATAGATCTCCGGTAGCACTAGGTTGCAGTAAATTCGAAGACGATATTCACTAATCATGTCACAAAAGTATTTAAAACACACAATGATTTCTCTCGAATGTTCCTGAACATGGGGTTTGTTCAAATGGAAGCGTCTGATAATTAGGAGCACCTGCCCAGTAATGAGAGCGATGGAAGTACATAATGTGAGTGCACATTCCTGAATTACGTAGATCGGCAATTAAATAATTCTAATCTTCTTGTACATTGGCTAACATGAGCTATTGGTAGGTATAATGGTATGAGTTGGTACCGGTAGGCGCAATGTCGGCAGACCCCCCACAAGATGGACCGACGATCTGGTCAAGATTGCGGGAGGTCACTGGATGCAGATGGCGCAGGACCGGTGGATGTGACGAAGTTTGGGGGAGGCCTATGTCCAGCAGTGGACGTCTATAGGCTGATGATGATGATGGTATGAGTTGAAGAATGGGACTATGCAACGAGTGCGAAGCATTATTAGCTCCTATACTCTCTGAGGTGGGTGAGCTCTGTCAGTGCGCCGCAAAACGCTCAGGTATTTTTTCCTCGGCTTCCACCTCGCTACGCTTACCTCAGAGAATGCACAGCAAGGTATGGCCAGACTATAGTACACAACTTACATTATTACTAAACGGGTTCTTACCACGGTTATTTTTAATTGAGAGGTCCCGATATTTCAGCACTGTTTCAAGCGCCATGATCACGGGAAGACTGGTACCGGCAAACGAACGAGAAAGAGGGTAGACAGATTTGTCTGCTCTTAAATGACCTACCCGCAGTTTTTCAGTCTTGAAACAGTGCTGAAATATCGGGACCTCTCAATTAAAAATAATTGTGGTAAGAACCCGTTTTAGTAATAATGTAAGTGATGTAGATAACCGCGAGTGTTTAACGAAATTTATAGTACACAAGCCCGTTGTATGATGTCATGTAGTGTGTAGTGTGTACCTAGTGTAGTGCACGAGCCGCCCACTGTCTCTATCTACTGCTAGTCACTGTAATGCAGTAATGGTATGACGTACCGGGCGTGGGGGGGGTGCTACCTCGGGAGTGGGGATGCGCTGCGAGGGCGGAGCGGCCGCGCGACAGGCCTGAGCGCATCTTCTCCAACTTCTCGGGCGACGGGATGAACCCTATGTCTGATTCCTCCGCCACCAGTCGGCCGATCCACCAGTTGTTGTCGTACTTCTCCTGGAATTGTTATTACTTGGTCACTTTTTTTACTTACAGATTAGACGGACTTTTTTGTATGTGGGAGTTGAACCTCACTAAAACTTCCAACCGCTCACACTTAGCGTCTGAAGCCAGAACCCAGCACCGTCCCCGATTAGACGGACTAGACTATTTTTTCGATTTCCGGATGAAGTATGAATGTTTTCAAAAGAATATAGTCCCAGAGCTGGTGTTAATTTTCGGATAAGTATCTGAGCCAAGCTGAAAATATGTACCATAGTATCCCCACAGACCTGGCTGCTGAGTAGCGGGGCGCCAACTCTCATACTAATAAAGGCATGTTTCCTATCAGCGAAATTCGGTAAAATCACTATTTGGAGAATTTCGTTCTTCCACTCCATATACTGTGATTTAAAAAACATGAATTAGTTTTTCCTTCAGAGTATTTCTACATTGTAGTCTCAAATCTCAATTACTCCAGTGTCTTCTACACCAGCCTCCTAACTTGGTAGATTACCTTAATGTGTAGAAAGTCCCGGACACTAAAGGAGATTGCCGTGCCGTGCACCGGGGTATCGTCTTCCATTTTAGCATCGAATGCGACATTGGTCCGTACTGCAAAGGCGACTGGCTTCGACTGAAAAAACAAATGAAAGGGTTTGAGTTAATAAGGTTAATAAGACTTGGATGAATCCTTAAGATCTTAGGTGTCTCCTGGCTGGGTAGACAGACGTCAATGACAAAGGTAACCACTTTTTATATGGTGACCTGCTTCCGCGTTATAAAATACCTTTTATTAGCAAAAACTTGAATTATTTCAGTTGGTTGTCCATTTTATATTTTTATTTTTTTGCATCACAGGTACGTACTTACTGTTTGTGATTCTTATACTTAACATGGCTTTTTTTTTTTTTTTTTTTTTTTTTTTTTTTTTTTAGTTGGAGGAAATCACCGGATCCCCGCCCGCCCCGCGGGCGGGGTATGTGGGAGTTGAACCTCACTAAAACCTCCAACCGCTCACACTCAGCGTCCGAACCCCGGCTGAGGCACTTAACATGGCTGGGTAGATTAAGGGGATTAGTTGGGGGCAAGAATAAATGCACATTGACTTTTAGGAAATTATGCAAAAATATTTATATTTAGAGTTTTAACAACTTTATATAATATTCTTAAGAGTGTCAAGCGAAAAGATTCAGTAACCCGGACCCGACCCATATATTGTCTATGGAACTGATAGACTGCGCAGCTTATCTATGGGTTCTGGGATTGGCGCCAATTTTGGAGAGGTCGCGGAAGATACGTTGGATTTGCTTTGGATTCAGATTCGTATAATTTTTATTTATCAAGTCCTTGCATACCATTAATGAATTCTTTTTAAAAAAGTAAAACCACTTCTGGTTCATAAAATCAGAAGTGGGATAGGTACGCTCACGTAATAATCCTCGGTTACCGTAATGATAATCCTGACCGTATTTTGAACAATTTTTGTTTAATTTTAAAGTTTCTTTTTGTTACTTTATTTGTGCAATAACGATATGGATTTAATTGTTAATACGTAGTTTGTAACTACGATATTGGTGTGCTCTACTTGTTTTAGAGATTATTGCAAAGAATTTATTAATACATGTACGTTTTTTTCGACGTAGTTATAACATGAATATGAAATTGAAAAAGCAGTAATGTACGAAGAATGTTCAACGCAGATACGCGATGTCACCGGCTGTCTCGGTTGTTGGTCGTAGGCAGAGAGTAAAGTAAATAACCAGCGAGTATGGTGAGTCTGTTCCGATTTATACTAATGCGTGGCGTGGATGAGAGATGGAAATGCCATTACTATGTGTAAAGGTTTTGTTATTAAAATTTAGACCTAAATATTCGATAACATTGTTTTGAGGTATGAGCGATAATCACAAAATATAAAACAACATAGCAGATCATGTAATGTACATAGTTGTTTTGTGTTCATGTTTCAATTTCAAAACAAAAAGTATGTTGATGTTATCGCGAGAAAGAAAAAAAAAGGATTTGATTTGGAGCATAGTTGGAGTAAAATGTTATTAGTATCAATAGTGTCCATCAATCTTTGCTAAAAAAATCGAATTGAATTGAGGTGCGAAAAACAGTTTAAACTAATATGGCGTCTATCAGTAGATCACAACACAGCTGATCAATAAGTTTTAAGGCCTTAGGAATACGGAACGAATGTGTACGACGTTTAGTATAATTTGACTGATTAAAACAAATTTTGAAGACATTGTGTTACAAAAAGTATACGTATACCATTCTAAGTACCAAAGTTTTAGTTTTTATTCATGAGTCATGCAGTATCAAAACTTTTAACAAGCTAAACTTGAATGAAAATAAATGAATGGTGACGATTTGGAGTCCCGAGCACTACTAACCTGTATTATTAAGCACTTTGGAGTAAATGACTGATTTGTACACAAGGTCCTTGTGAGGCGCCGAGTGGTTAGTGGAAATTTGAATGCAAAATTATTAATTATTAATAATTATTAGTCATGTCATAATCATCTAATGACCGTAATAAATACGGTTTTCTATCGATTTATGAAAAGAAAATATGTATTTCTGTGGATATGAAACTTTTATTTTGATATTTCTACACAGATTGTAACTATACAAGCTTACTTAGTATTTTGTTTTTGCGTAAACAATTTTACACGCCCCACAAGTATTTATAAAAGGAAATCTAGTTATGACCGACCACCTGGTCTCTTTTGTATATCTGAAGAATAAAATTGTAATTAAATTATGACCAAATGACTGTCTTGAGTATTTGGTAAACACGTTGCGTGGTTTTGAAATATTCAGGTAAAACAGTTCCGAACATTTACGAAAGATGAGATTTTATTCAATGGAAAGTTTTCCTTTCAATGAAGAAGGTACCAGATAGATGCGACATATTATTATTATGATGACACTTCGAAAACACACATGCTAAGCACTTGTGAAATATCCCAAGCCTTTATTTCTGTTATGATTCGATAAATGGATTAATTAGGGTGAAAGGCCTAGATGCCATACATGGAGTGTGTCATCCATTTTCAAATTAGTTTTGCTTTAATTAAAGAACAACCAAGATGAATATTTGTCAACGAATGTGATAACACGTCATATATTTCATTGATCGATTAATATAAATGCGACTTTGTTAAAAACGAGATTCAGGTTTGTGTGAAAGGGACCCAGTCTCAGTTGTTGACTACTCCCATACATTTTGCATGTAATATCTAAAGTTTCTTGAACAATTTTTCATCACTATAACTGAAGTAGTGATTGTTGATGATGGTAGCATTGTGAATCTTAAGATTTGTACTCCTTATTTACTCAGATTGCAAATGAGAAAGTAGTCGCGATTGAATAAGACTGAAGTTGTCATTGATTGACTCATGTTCTTGATTGGGTCGGGTACCCTATTAACTGTTTAAATAGTTTTAAATACTTTGAGTTTGGTGCTGCTTTTGTTTTGATATGATGATGGAGTCGAAGGGTCTCCTTGGTACTTGGTAGTTCCTGTGGTGAACAAGATGGACTTGTCATGTCTTGTTTGTGACCTAACGTTCGCTTGCCTTATGGCAGTAATGTCGTGAGGTTTATTTTTCTTTGGGCATTAGCTACTCTTGAATAACTTGCAATTTTGTCACTTTCTTTAAGAATTAAATGAGGACTGGATCGAGGTTCCTGTGCCAGTCAACTTTAAGCGGTCGAGGACGACGCTTCATCAGGAGAGGCCGTCTTAAGAGTGTCAAGCGAAAAGATTCAGTAACCCGGACCCGACCCATATATTGTCTATGGAACTGATAGACTGCGCAGCTTATCTATGGGTTCTGGGATTGGCGCCAATTTTGGAGAGGTCGCGGAAGATACGTTGGATTTGCTTTGGATTCAGATTCGTATAATTTTTATTTATCAAGTCCTTGCATACCATTAATGAATTCTTTTTAAAAAAGTAAAACCACTTCTGGTTCATAAAAATATTATATGTTCAATTGAATTAGAACAACAACTGACAATGAATGCCACAAAGCTGTCTGCGACACAGAAAGCGCTCTATAAATCCGAAGCTATTAACTGCTCTCTTTTAAAAAGTCGAAGTGCATTTATTCTTGCCCCCAACTATACTTATATTTGGAAATAGTTTAACAAAAACTTTGATTTTTAGGTTCTGGTCGTAGCCAATCAAAATGTAATGCAGAATGGGAATGAAATGGGAAGTTTCGTCAATCTGAAATTTCTGGAAATGGCTAAATTCCTTCTACTATACTAAACTCACCCTTGCATTATCCAGCTGTAAGAGAGCCTGCGCTTCCTTCTCTCGGCGCAGCGCCTCCTTGTCATCGTCCAGCGACAGCTCCGAAGAAGGGTGAGAACAATTCGACTCCGCGGAGCCCTGCAACCACGAAACAACGACATTGAAACTTTAGAGATTTATACTGGACAGGGTTGGTAGTATTGGATCTTATATGATACTCGGAACTTTGTCTGTGTCACAAAGGGACAAGGGTTTGTTGGTTTACAATGGAAATAAATTAGCCAAGGTTACTCCGAGGCTATGTGTGAGTCCCAAACCAGACGTTTCAGAGGTTGCATTTATAGACAGACCAAAATATCCTAAAGAGATGTGGTATTTTTAAAGTTCACCAGTTCTATTTATCTTCATAGATTATTAAGGAACCTAAAAAGTGGGTGAAAACAGCGCAAATCATTATTATGATCTTGCAGTAGACATCTACAGGCTTGATGATTACAATTTTGTGTACACAGTTCGTTGTAGTTTATTGTATGGTACCTAATGGTACCAGACAGTATTGTATGCGTTTATGAAGTTCCCGTTAGTCTGATAGACTTCAGTTGGATTTCACTGCAACTTTTCTTAGCGTCTCGTTATTATATATTATCGTTATATATATTATCTACGATTTTTAGAGTTATCTTAGCATAAAATGTTATTTTAATTTGTGATGGTTAAAAATAATTTCCAATCTCGCGAGATCTCGAATTTACGATCTCGATTAAGGATTGCATTTCTTGGTATTAACCCATTACTGCCCACTGATTGGATCGTTTCTTTGTAGTACAGTACTCATACTCGTGCTTACAATAGTAAAACCTCGTGCCTATGTCCTTCCGTAACTACAAAACATAAAAATCAATAAATGCCAACGATATTATTGGTAGATTGCCAGCTGTATTGTATTACGAGTAATCCTAGACTTCGTAATATTGACTTTTGTATTTTTAACGTGAAAATGTATTTTATCAAAGACTAAAATAATAAGATTGTTTGAATATTTCGCTATTGTAATTAACGGTTGTATTTAAAAACGTAACCTACATTGTACAATCATGATTCGGTAGAGAAAGTCTTCGGCATAAGTTTTAAGTCCACAGCATATGCAAAATGGCAGCTCAATTGGAAACCGGGAAGTTTGTCAAATTTAGCTGTTTTATACGCTATACCCTGAACATTAAAGTTGTCTGGTAAGGGGTTGTCACCATGCTAAGTGTCTGGCAATGAATAATGTGATTTTTATTAATATTCTGAAGGTAATACCAAAAAATCAGCCTTTATGATTTGACGAAAGTAGGCCTCTATTTTACCCACCTTTAGTACCGTATATGTTTCAAAGCCACTACAACCCAAACTTGATAATTGGCCATCGTCCATACCTGTGTTAAGAGCATGTGCTGACAAGTTCTCAGCCTTTTATAAAATAACGAAGGTCTGGCTGTTCAATGGCTCTTGGTCTATATGTATCTTTAACCATATATGGATGTATCCATTTATACAATTAGTAGGTAGTGCGGTCATCGAACAGAACAATGTATGTACTGGTAAATAACTAATCTAAAGCAAATGAGATCTACTCGGAGAAGTTGTTGAAGGTCACATAATTAAGAACAAAGTTAAACTAAGAACGGCTGTTGTGGTGTTCCTTGAAGGCACAGAGCCAATAGTCTCATATATTTTAATATTTAATTATCTGCAAAGAATAGAATATTTCTTCCCGCCAAAATGTGAGAATGTAGATCACTAAAATTTTACTTTCTTAAATATTAAACGGTCATTTATCAAGTAGTATTATTATTTATGTGAGGCTAATCGACGCATAAGTTGGTCGTTTGATTTTCACCAAACTAAAACCTTTATGTCCAGCTGTGTTAATTATGCTTAAACTATGAATAATTATTAACAATTAAATATCATACGACATCATAACAACATTCTAAGAAAGGTGGCCGGTAACAACTGGATGAGACGAACAGAAGATCGAGTTCAGTGGCGTATTTTGGGAGAGGCTTATGTCCAGCAGTGGACGAGTATGGGCTGATGATGATGAATGATGATGATCATAACAAGCAGATTACGGGTCACTTGTAATTTTGAAAGAGAATATGATTAACACGATGATGGTTAGTTCGTTCGTTTAGTAATTTTTCGTTAGTGTGTTTTTGTGCTTTGCTGTTATTTCAAACCAAGCACAGAAATCTTCTAAACATGCTTAAAACTAACATGCTCATGGTTCCAAAACACAAAAAAAGTGGTAAAATTATTATGACTCAATAAGATAAATTATATTAAATAAAACTTTTTACATATAAGCTTTTAAGATCCTGAATATCACGTGTCAGTATAGTGCTAGTTAAGACAAATAAAACGAGCCCAAACACGACGGGTCTGTCTTGTTTATTACAGGATTAGGTACCTAAGTAACTTTCCAAATCCATCATCAAATCGGCTCCAAGGTACCATACTATTGCATTATCAATGTTTATCAAATTCAACTTGTAAGATTCCACTTGAACTTACATAGCAGTGCACTTAGGTACATTGTTACATCCAGTGCAAGTTAATAAAAAGCTTGTACATTTGGTAGATAAAAAACAAAAGAGTATATTTTAATTGAGAAATCTTTGTACCAACCCATTACTGCCCACTGTTGGGCTCAGGTCTCCTCAGAAGAGGGATTAGGCATAGTCCACCACGCTTGCCCAATGCGGATTGGGGACTTCACATATCTTCAAAGGATTTTTAGAACCCTTCTCCGACATGCAGGTTTCCTCACGATGTTTTCCTTCACCGTTTTTAGCCAGCGGTGTTGTGAAAAATTGCACATAAATCTTTTTTCACATTTAGTTTTAGAGGTACAAGCCGGCCGGATTTGAACCCGCGACCTCCCGTTCGGAAGGAAATTGAGAAATAAAATACAATAAATATAATAATGTCTTACCAAAGGTCTGTAGTTTGTCATTGGAGGAGACGTGCCGACTGCATGCAATACAGAAACAAACACACACATACCATAAAACATGCTTTATATTAGATAAAGATTTCATAACGACACAAAACTAAATATGTGTCGCTACAAAGTTAATAATAATGTGAAAGTGCTTTACTACGTAAGACAATATAGAATCGCGTCAAGACACGTGATTAAATTTAAATATCTTTTCTCGAGAGATCACATTGTGGATGCAAAAAGACTAAATAATAAATTGAGGGGGCTACAATAGAAAAGCACCTACGATCAGCAATATTGAAGCCAAAAAGTGTTTCGACATTCATTGTTTTTCTACCAAGCATTTTCGTGAAAGCAAAGAAGCATGCATGTTTTATTTTCAAGATATAACGCATACTTATTAAAATATTGTCACAACCAAAAAGGTGCGTAGAAGTTTTGAATATTATAACATCATCTGGGGTTAATAAAATAATTAACAACAAAACATTGTTGATTTGTGAAAAAAACAATAAAATACACAGAAGAGACAAATTTAATTAATGCGCAATTATCTCATACCATCATTACAACGGTATTTAAATCTTTATTTTGAGATGTGACACTTTATTAAAAGTGATTTCGTGATTTTAAATCAAGAATTTACACACTTAAGCGTCACAGAACAAAAAAATGTGTAACTTTTACGAAATAAATATTTGGGAACTAGTAGAACGTTATTAGCCCATGGACCACAGCAATTTTAAAGGTGTTTGTGCATATAATATTAATTAAATCAGTCAGAATTATTTAAGCAGCGGTTTCTAACAAGCATGACGGTACTGGAATAGCTTTTATACAGCATGATTAATTTCTTGTTGGTACTATTGTACCTACTGTTGATAAGCATTTGAATTCCATTAATAAAATACGTTAGAGTAAAAGAAAAACAATCATACAAGTAGGTACACATGTCCGTTAGTCACTGCTACAACTATTCTCTTTATTATGGCATGAATCTATTTATTTAACCACTCAACTGGGATCGACAACCAAATTGGTTTGTTTACTTCTGCCAAGTCTGTGGCAGAAGCCAAAATTGATTAGTAATAAAGATTTACAAAAATATAAGATTTAATTAAAAATCAAAATTAACAAAAATTTGAAAAAAATGTTTTTAAAAAGGGGATCAAACACGGTATTGATTCCGAACGAAGTCCCCAGTTTCGCCATCTAGCGAATAGTGACGTTCCCAGTTGAGTAGTTAAGAAAAAATCGTCTTTTTGGAAAATTATTTTTATACCAATAAGCCACTTCGAAGAATTCATCTACCTAGTACGAGATAAGGATGGCGATCTTACATTGTTTGTCTATGACTACGAGTGCCACTTACGAACGATCATTCGGTAGTCAAACTAAAGCAGTAAAATATTTACTGCAGATTTCAGTTTTATATTTCAAGCACGAAATCAAATTTATTCGCGCCATTATTTTTATGTTCGTTGAAACACCAAACGCCACTGGTAAAATAAATTATAAAGACCAAACAGTAGATTCCTCACCTCAATTCAAACACAAAACAATAAACACAATTGACGCCATTTTGAAAACTTAAACTGTTTCTACTATCGTCAGGCAAAGGGTTACACAACAATACAGCCTAATCTAATAAAATATAATTACATGAATGAAATGTAAGTACGTCAAACACACGAGAAAGACTATCAAGGTCTGGGTGTAACAGTATGAAGTCGGCGTCGGCTTGTCGGGTCGACTAATGACGTCATCACCCCATCCCCCTGTGGGTGTGACATTGAATGGAATCGCTGCGAGGGTAGTGAAAACGCTCCTAGTCAGATAAAGTTGTATTTATAGAATCAAATTGTTCTGACTTGAATTGAGAGTAAGTCGGTATTAACAAGTCTTTGGTTTCGTCAAACATCTTGGCCTCATTTGTTCAGGTTTTTAACCGCTCGTTTCTACGCAGAAAGTCATATACCTTTACTTTGAAAGGGAATTACTTCCTTCTACATAACCGTAACTAATACGCCACCCCAAATATGATGGAACTGAAAATATGCTCATCACAATCAGATGATGTCATCGGTCCAGTACCATGAGTAATATAACCTATAAACTTACTTTTCTAAAAATGTAATAATCATAACCGCAACACGCTCTGTAAAAGTCGTTGAAGTTAGTTTAAGCCGCCTAATACTTCAACTTTGTAATTCATGAGTTTGTCTAAAGCAAACTCTGTGGATTCTGCACAGTAAACCATCTGCTTTATATCGACCTGTTGCGTCGATCAATATCCAGAAACATTGTTTGTTTATTATGCACAAAAATACCAGCCTGTGGGATAAGGCCAAAGGGAAATCTCAGACCGGGCGAGATGGCATGCCCGGTCAGGCTGAAGCCCCACTGTAGTAAATTTCAAATGTCGATTTTCAAACATTTGAAATTGCGATTCAGGATTTCGCGCGCTAGTGGTCCGCCATAGACCTAAAGACGAAACTTACACTTCAAGTCACCTTAAAAATGACTCAGCTGGACTGACGTTATCAGGAAATTTACCGAATCCTCTATGATCTTATGTTCTCTAAAAGAGCAGAAAATGACGTAACATTGCATTGTTTTCATAAACAGTGTCTTAAAATACTGTCATTGCCACTACTACCACTATACCGCTCTCCCAAAAGTGAACGACTGATAAGAAGAAGCTTTTGATTGCTATTTCTTCCACTGGCCGGCTTTTATATCATAACAATATTAAATCTATGGTTTCGTATGTGTTGCTGCATCTAAAGAACGCGGATCAATATGTTTACAAACGTAAGTCAAAAATAACTCATAAAACATCAAACGTCATTGCTCTAGTAGTTTCAGTACATTCGTACCTATTTAGTTTATGGACTTTCGCACGGAAATCTTTTGTAGGTATGTCAAAGTAGTTTGGGCACCAGATACCACTTTTGTAAAGATTGTGTTATAAGGAAATGTGACAAATTAGCGCTTAAGTCTTTCGAACGATTCAAAACGAAAAAACATAGAAAGTGAAGAATTGGGCGCCAAAACTACAACGGTTTTCATATTGAAGATCTTGTCACAGACCATCCGGTAGGTACTATAATTGACTAGATTTGTAGTTGAGTGAAAAGTTTCGTCATCGTGCACCCACATTAGGTTATACCAGATTTTCCGAACTTCTTTAAACTATAAGTAGACGAATTCCTTATATATACCTAATTCTATTAATTTATGTTATTCTCCTACCATATACACACGTTTTAACAATCCACAAATAACAAAACAGCGGAAACAATAACTATTTAATTTAGTTTCCGACGCTTTCCAATAAAATTACGTATGGAACGGCTACTTTGTAAACAAACAAACAAAACAATTCATAAATAACAATAACAAAATAGAAGTTTGGGATATACTTTGATTGTTGATGAAATTATTACTATGTATATTAATTATTTTTTAGTCAGAATGACTGCGATACTTCAGCACCAAAAGGAATTTATCGAACCACCACAACGAGAGGAATGACTCACCAGTTTTTAACTCATTTGAATTTGCAACTATGAATATGAATATCACAACGTATCTTTCTTTTTTTAATAATTTCGGAAATCGTTTTAGACATAGATATACTTTATTTGAGGAATTCTCTTCGGTATTCCCTGAGCGCTATGACTTGTCCTTCTTCAAACGAGGGTCCTTATAGTTAGGTCGTAGGTAGCGACCCCTCAGTGTCTCCTGACATTGCAGAGGTACATGAGCGACGGTAACCATCAGGTGGGCCGTTGGCACATCTGCCTGCAAGGCAAAAAAAAAATGGTACGAAAAAAACAGTACAATTTACATAATCATACCTATTACATTTTTACCACAAACCAGGCAAAGTTTTAGTAGACAAAAGAATACTTGTATGATATTAGAATAGATTACAGAGCTTATAGCGCTTAGCAACGAATCACCCAAGCATTTCTTACTATTTCCTCTTCTGAGGAGACCTTAGCCCAGTAATAATGGGTTACAGTACAATTAGCCTTAAACGTTTTTAGAAGTCGTGGTGGCCGAGTGGTCGAAGCGCTTCCTTCCATACGGGAGGTCGCGGGTTCAAATCCGGCCGGCTTGTACCTCTAAATCTAAATGTGAAACAGATTTATGTGCAATTTTTCACAACACCACTGACTATAAACGGTGAAGGAAAACATCGTGAGGAAACCTGCATATCGGAAAAGGGTTCTAAAAATCCTTTGAAGATATGTGAAGTCCTCAATCCGCACTAGGCAAGCGTGGTGGACTATGCCTAATCCCTCTCCTGAGGAGACCTGAGCCCAACAGTGGGCAGTAATGGGTTGGTACAGTACAGTTTTTAGACATACTATCCAAGTGTGTTCAGTTTATTATATATTGTTTATAATTCCTTGTTCGGGTTTGACGTCAGGTGCATCTGGGTTTATCTAAGCTTGTTCGAGCCTATCAGAAGCCAGATGCGTATCAAACCAGACATCAAGCCAGTTGAATGGAATCCAAACATTACGTCTATTTCGGTTGTTTTACTCGTTTCTACGGTTCATTCGTTGATGATTTCAGTGATATCTTTGATGCTTTTTTTTTCAGTTGGAGGAAATCACCAGATCGCGGGGCGGGCGGGGTATGTGGGAGTTGAACCGCACTAAAACCTCCAACCGCTCACACTCAGCGTCCGAACCCCGGCTGAGGCCAGAACCCAGCACGGGGTTTGGAGGGACGGCGCGACGTGTTATGCGCTCGGCAGTCTTTCCCGTCGCTCCGTCCCCTATCTTGGATGCTTAGTTTCTTTGTCAAATTGGTATTGTTTTTAATGGCGTAAATTGTTTTTTAAAGTCAAAATTATTCATTTATCAGATTTTTAGAAATAATTTACAACATATCGTTGTGACTTTGATCTACTTTAAAGATGGTGTCATGTAGTCAATTTAAGTGTGTTGTGTGTCATTTTTCTTCTTCTTTGATCAAGATTAGATCTAATGGAATAATATCTGATTTACGATCCTCTGAACACAACGGTCTACATGAAATAAGATGAAAATTTTAAATATAGCAGAATGAACCATAGGTCACATTTAAAGGGTACAGGCAAATGGAATGTTTCATGTGTTCAGTACAAATATGATCATAAACTCCTTTGTACATATTCATTTTTCAATGTAGGTATTTCTATAAATTACAAGGTTATTTCCACCAAAACGTTTTTTCTTGGGATCCTATAGCATCCAACATGTTTTTTATATTCTGGACTCTATTAAAGGTAACACTTTGCCTATAGTAGTTTAGATCCCAATAACTTTAAAAAAATTAAACAGACTACGCTAAAAAGACGTTTTTGTCTATGGCCGTACCTACTTCTAAACTCTTCATAGCATTTTTATCAAAACCCCTCTATTTTTTTTCATTTAATCTTACATTTTTGTTTCTTCAGTTTCCTTTAACTAAAACACACATATTCTAGTAAATGATATGTTGGAGCATGTTAAATGTCATCAGTTGCGTAAACAATGCCATTAATTTCGTATTCAACACACAATATTCCCGGATCTAATTGCTATTTTGTAATGAAAACAAATATCTGAGATTAGTAGCAAGGTTGAGCGCGTTGCAATGTGAAATGATATACAACTGTATTCTGAGGTTTGTGAATTAGACATTAGTCTGTAGATCTGTTTTCTTTTTGACCGACTTCCAAAAAGGAGGAGGTGCTCAATTTGTCTGTATGTTTTTTTATGTTTGTACCTCGATAACTTTAGTTTGGGTGGACCGATTTGAATGATTCTGGTGTCAGATGAAAGGTGATGGTTGAACTTAGGTCCTGTTTTTTTTTAAGATCGAACAAGTACTTTTGGATCTGTGTTTAATAAATGTGTATTTTAAACGGACAAAATTTCACGATTTGCTATACGTTTTTGCGTGTATTTATTTTTTATATGAACCGACGTTAACCCTTTCAGGACAATAAGATGGCTGAGACTAAATATGCGAATACTACACAATATTTAAGTTATTCTGTAAAGTAAGAGATATCACTAGAAAAACATAGTATGATGTACAAATTTCCTATAAATTTCATATGAAACATTTTAACACAACGTACCTACGTACGTTTGACATTCATTAAAAAAATATCGATTCAATAATAATTTATAATCAATAACAATTTTTGTAGAAGGGAAAAATATTTCCTTTGAGCGTGAAAGGGTTAACGATTCTTATTAATTTTGAGCATTATCTCATATAAATTTGATAAAGATCTGACTGGTATTTTTTGTGCTATGCTTAAGAAATGGAAGTCGGTCGTTTTCATTTTTGTAATAAAAATATTTTCAAGTTAATCAAGTAGACAGATAGATTAAAAGTGAGAACATAGTATAATGGGTAATTATTAGCATTATGCAGTAACGTGAATGTATATAATAGTTTTTATGGTAAGCAAAAATGTATATTTGGCTGATATTTTTACAAACTTACGTCGTACAATTGTTGTTTATACATAGTTTATGTAATCATATGCAATTAATAGGAGAATATGTATTGATAAAAAATACCGTATTTAATTAATTTTTAATCTAACTTGATAAGTAAGCAATGCATATTTTCAACTATGGACTGCACGCCATTACCGTTGTCAACAATTTTTATGTAGCTAGTTTTACTTGACTTAACCTGACAAGAGAGGGGGCGGCGCGACGGGAAAGACTGCCGTGGGTGAAACGCGTTGCGCCGTCCCTCCAAACCCCGTGCTGGGTTCTGGCCTCAGCCTGGCGGTTGGACGTTTTAGTGCGGTTCAACTCCCACATACCCCGGTCCGGATCCGGTGATTACCTCCAACTAAAAAAAAAATTTACCTAACAAGAAATCTTGCGATAGTGAGACCATCCCTTGCAAAATGTGCTGAACTAAATAGTCAACCGCAACAGCATGTACAAACTACAGATAGAAATTGTGTAGGTAGTCCCAGTTACGAGGTTTCTTTGTATTCGTGACAGCAACAAAGAAAAATACACATACAAAGAACAGGTGGTGTTGCGCAAATATTAAACAAAACAGTCACAAATAACGATATACGAATTTTATTACTCCATAACTTTTGGAGTCATGAAACTTGTCCTTCTCCGAAAGAGGTTTGAAAGGAGTTAAGTTAGTTGAGGTGTATTAGTTCTGGCGTTTTCGAAGTCACTAGACGGTAATCACGTAATATTAAACGAATGGAAAAGTTCATGTTTGAACTGTGTACACAAAATTGTATATCAATACACAAACAAACAAACATTCAACAGTTAAACAACATTTAGTAACCGAACCTGCGTGAACAACTTGTTGTATCCGTGCACCTGGTTGTAGCTCATGTTACGGCATGTCTGTGGCTGGTGGCCACTGCGGACCACCAGCGGGATCGCGTCCTGGTCGGCCGTGGTGCGAGACGACCGACTAGCACGGCGGCCGCGACCGAACTGAGCCGAAGCGGCGACCATTCCCCTTTCATGGGGTTGTCAGATATTGATAAACAGAATTACAGGACTAAGGACTCCAGTGTTTGGTTGCTAGATTATATTTTTCGTGCAGTCCTTTGAACTACATACCTATTATACCAAGTTCATACAAGATTACACACTTCAGAAAGAGAAGAAAAGACAGGTAATACATACAAATGCTATATGAAAATGGAATACAATTAACGTCACTTTTACATATCAATTTATAATATTCATGGCACATAATTGAATAGTTAACTGGATTCTGCTTTTAACATCGTCAAGCCTCGCATCCAATTTGGAGAGTCACTTTTAGTCATTTTAAGTCACTTTAAATTGTCACTTTAAAATGGAGCAGCGTTGGGAAATTCAAAGAGTTTCCCAACGTTCCTCCATCTTCGACTTGTTCTTCCTAACCAAAGGGCACAACTTGAAAGTTTTATAATACAGATATAGGTACATATAGGGCTTCGTCGTTCATCAGTTTTTAGTTCAGAAAAGGAAATGTGCTTCGCCACTCTCTCGTTAGGCTAACCACATCCGCACACTACAGAAGTTGCCTACGATTCAAATAAGATTCCATGCTCGAGACGTTAGCTTGACCTACCTGACGCGACCTCACAATTTCTTGCTATAATGTCCCGTAAACAGTTCTTATGAAACCACTTCATCTAATATATAAAATTCTCGTGTCACGGTGTTCGAACTTGAACTCCTCCGAAACGGCTCGACCGATTATGATGAAATTTTTTGTGCTTATCCGGTACCTATGAGAATCGGTCAACATCTATTTTTCATCCCCTAAATGTTAGGGGTAGTCCACCCCTAATTTTTTTTTTCGGCGCAGACGAAGTTGCGCGAGTCAGCTAGTATTTTATAAAAGGTACCCTATCTTGTTAATTCAACCTAAACACTTTCGAGATTTGACAATAATTGTATTAAAAATTCACAGCAACACTGCAGCCACCAGAACAAGCACAAAAAAACTACACCTTCCAGTAAAATCTTATCTTCAGCAACCCTAAAGCATTCAAACTTGGTGAATGAGTGCGCGCGCATTCTTCCCCCGTACACCCGACCGCTAATGTTTACGTTCGAAACGAACCGTAACCGCACATTGTATAGTCAAACTTGTACGGCGAGTTGTACTTGTCGAACATACTCGTTGACAAATTAAGGAAAGCACCTCCAATACTGAGGGTCGGGAGGCTTTGAGGGCTCTTATTTTTACGGTTATTAGCGTAAGTAGGTCACAGTGATAAGACCCTGCGTCGTTGAATGATTGAATTGAATGAACACATCCTGTGTCGGGTTCAATGGACTTTGACGGCTGTTTTGAAAATAATAATTTAAATCGGCTTCACAAATATGGTTATTGGTGACAGTGTCCTCTGACAGTGCAAGTGTCTGTGAACGACAGTAACCGCTTAAGGTCGGATGTATAAAAAAGTTGTGTTGCAGATCAAAATCGGTTCATCAATGCCCAAACAAACGTTCATATTACAAAATCGACTATTACCTCTTTTGGAACCTAGTCAAAAATCACCACTCATATCCATAATATTATCAGCTATATCTATACTTCGATACTAATATTATAAAGCTGCAGAGTTTGTTTGTTTGTTTGAACGCGCTAATCTCAGAAACTACCGGGCCGATTTCAAAAATTATTTCTCTGTTGGAATGTCCATTTATCGAGGAAGGTTACAGGCTATATTTTATTTTGAAAAAAATTAGGGATCCGTATGAAAATATCGAATTTGTAAGACAAGGTGTAATATCGAAAACCTATTTATGCGAATTTAGTATTTTGAAGTTATTACGAGTATAAAACGCAATGAATATGTGGGGCACTGCAGGCCGCGAAAATAATAACTCGACGGCATTGCGAGTACTGCTTGAACCCCTTTGTAACGCAGACGAAGTAGCGCGGGTCAGCGCCTATAACCTTCCTCGATAAATGGGCTTTCCAACAGTGAAAGAATTTTTGAAATCGGACCAGTAGATCCTGACATTAGCGCGTTCAAACAAGCAAACAAACAAACTCTTCAGCTTTATAATATTAGTATAGAAGTATAGATACTGAATACTCCCCGGGCCGCGCAAATAATATTGTAACAGCATTAAGAGTAGGTACTGTTTGAACCCCTTTGTGACGCAGACGAAGTTGCGAGGGTCAGCTAGTTGACTTATATATGTACATACAGGGTGGATCTGTAACTTTGGACAATCTGACGTGGGTGAATTTTTTATCCAATTCCTAAAATAAAAGTGGTTCTAAGTTGTACTTCGACAGGTCATTTACCCCAAGTCAGATCGTCCAAAGTTACAAATCCACCCTGTATATCAGTAACACGACTCCACTTCTCCCATACATGTCCCTAACTAAATAAAGGGTATTATTCGTATATTATCGTGTTAATGGCTATCATGACATAGTTATGGATACCCCGCGGCGAATGGGGGCCATAAAGACTTTGTGTGATCTCACTGTGTGTGTGTATGATAATGTTTAACCAACTCCAAAAATAAAAGTGATTCTAAGTTGCATTTCGACATGTCCTTCACCCCACTTCAGCTCGTCCAAAGTTACAGATCCACCCTGTATAAAAAATATTTATGAATTCCTTGTTACCCATATTGAATATTATATGTTAGTTCTTCTAATTAATTTCATAATATCGAGACTTTTATGAAAAAGCACCAATTATAAAAAATACTTGATAGATTTTCCATAGGCTCGTGTAAATCGTAGACCTCTACGTAAGTGCTACGAGACGCTACGAGATAAGGCCTTTTAGTGCGGTTCAACTCCCACATATGACAAAATTTGTTTCCATACATTCATACAAACTTTAATTATGAGTGTAAACCCTTTACCTTCTTGAAGTTATTTTTGAAGGGTTATATAAAATGGTAGTTATTGAAATGAAATAAACAGATAAAGGAAAAATTTCATAGTTCTTGGTAAACGATAAACTATTCCTATGCAAATTTTCGCCCCCATATAATTTATTTAAGCAGACTTACAAAATAGATTAAATAAAAAGACCACATTATTCCCGATTTTTGTTAGAGTCTACTTTATTTACATGACCTTCTAACAGCCTTGCTACCGCCTACGTCGTGCGAGTGAGTACAATATTACAGAAAATTTAGATTACTTTCATCAAGTTTGAAAATACACTGGTTAAGATAAGTTTTAAACACGGTTGCCGGGGACGGCGCGACGGGAAAGAGTGCCGAGCGCGTAACGCGTCGCGTCGTCCCTCCAAACCCCGTGCTGGGTTCTGGCCTCAGTCGGGGTTCGGACGCTGAGTGTGAGCGGTCGGAGGTTTTAGTGTGGTTCAACTCCCACATACCGGGGATCCGGTGATTTCCTCCAACTGAAAGAAAAAAACAAAAAACACTTTTGCCAAATATTATGCGCCGTGACGTGTTGCCTACTTTTGTATTTGCTCTGAGTCACGACTGAAGTTAAAGACGAAGATTGAGGAATAATGCAGTAGTTCATGACCGACGGTAATGACTTACAATTAGGTGGACTAACGGCCTATCCATCTATCTATGCAGCAAAAAAAACCTTTGAATAAACTAAATGATCACTTACACTATTACTAAACGGGTTCTTTCCACGATTATTTTCAATTGAGCGATCCCGATATTTCGGCACTGTTTCAAGCGCCATGATCACGGCGATTTAATCGGGGTGACGGCTTCAAACTATCCTGTATGTGGAATCCAGTGTTAGACGAAAATAAAGCCAAAATATCTAGTTTTGAGACGGCAGCCGATACTGTCAGTCTGGTATGTCGAAATGAGAGTTCGAGTTCCAGTGGTACCGGCAAAAAGGAGGAGATACTCAATTCGTCTGTATTTTTTTTTATGTTTGTTCCTTGATAACTTTTGTTTGGGTGGATCGATTTGAATGATTCTGGTGTCAGATGACAGGTAATGGTTGAACTTAGGTTTTTTTAAGATCTGAACTTAGGTCCTGTTTTTTTTTCTTAAGATCGAACAAGTACTTTTGGATCTGTGTTTAAAAATGTGTATTTTTATAGGACATAGTTTCACGGTTTGCTGTGCGTTTTGGCGTGTATTTCTTTCCTATACAGGGTGATTTCCTAGTGAGGGTACATATTGAAGGTCATAGTAGCTGATGGTTATATAAGACCAGTAAAAATATTATTACCAAAGAATATGGCTTAATGCCTTAGTAATCGCAACTTAAAAATATCTAAAATTCTTGCAAAATTATGGTTTTTCGACAGCTGATGGGTGTGGCGGAGGTGTGGGGTGCGCGAGATCATTAGAGGTCATTAGTCAACACTCTTTAAGCCGAAATTGTTTATGTTTGAGGTAGTTTTGTCGAATTTAGACTTAAAAAAAAAATGAAATTGTACCTATTTTTTGTAATATTCCGTATTAGAACAGAGTACTCATCACCCTCCTGCAATATGTACCCTCTCTAAAAATCACCCTGTATCGAACCGATTTCGATGATTGCTTTTTTGCTAGGAAGCAGACACTTTGGACATTATCTCATATAATTTGATAAAGATCTGACTGGTAGTTTTTGTGCTATCCTTGAGAAATGGAAGTCGGTCGTTTTCATTTTTGTAATAAAAACAACACTAGAACAACCTAAAATATCGACCGCGAGTTAGTAAATAATTTCATGAACCCGAGTACCGAGCATCGATTCCCTACATAATTTAAACGGTACGAACCCGAACTGCTAATTTTAATTCCAAAATCAAGCCAAAAACGACTTTAATGCAACGACATAAGATGCAGTTGAAAATTCAAAAACATTCGAAAATCAAGTGATTAGATTCGTAACGTATAATGTAGATCTTATCACTTTGCATCAAAGTTGGTTTTAGCATAAATTCGCTGCTGTTACTAGTAACTCTTAAACCGTTGTAACAAGGTCGATGTTCCCTTGCGCTTGTAACTGTCATAAATGCATTCATACTATAATAGGTCTTATGTATGTTGTTTTAAGGTTGTTTTTTGTTTGTGCTAGTTGTGCGCGTGCGCGTGCATCGATCGGTAATGGCGCCGCGTCGACTGTGACCTACTTCGCAGCAGACGGTCACATTAGACCGTTGGAAGACTTGACCATAGAGGGAAGGTTAGAAAGTAGTCAATTGTTGTACTAAGTTGACTACTATTGACAATTTTTTGTTAATAAAGACCTGCTACAATTTCAGCCACGGCTATTAAGGCTGGATTGGGATCTGCTCCGCAAAGGGAATTTTGGGACATATTATAACATCTCCGAATGATTATAAATGATTATGATTATTTTTTAATGTCATTGTTGTAACTAATATTGTTGGTGAGATTTTCTAATAAATAAAGCCTTATCCAAAATGCTTGTCTAAAACCGTATTTTAACGGGTAATACTGTGATATATGTACTTAAATATATTCAATATTTCAAGATAAGAAAAATGTGTAGTTAAATATACCAAGACTTAATCTACCTATTATACATTCAAAACACCAATGGCCTCTATTTAAATTTGTAATTTTAATACTATACCAAAGGTTTGTGACTCGTTTAAATTTGAACTCCCATCACCAGTGCATTCTATTTTAGTTTTTATTATAAAACTTAAATGTTTGTTACCCCTGTCGAGTTGGACTCTGTAACGCTGTTTATGAGACCGCACTAATGAGGTTGAGTTTCAGGGTCTTACCGCTTTGACAGCGCTGTAATTGAAACTAACGCCTTAACATGGGGCGGGGCTGTTGTGTAAGCGGGGAAGAATTAACCAATCCAAACTGAAGAGTTTGTTTGTTTGATACGCTAATTTGAGAACCACTTATGTGATGAGATTCTTGAAATTTTGGATACTATATTTTCGATAAGATATTCTACTAACTGAACCGAGTAGGGAACTATCGGGTAAAGTGGGATATGTGGGAGTTGAACCGCCCTAAGCCCCCACAACCGCCCTCACTCCACATCAGAACCCCGGCTGAGGCCAGAACCCAGCACGGGCTTAAGCGGGGCGACACGACGCGTTACGCACTACGGCACGATTTACCGTCGCGCCGCCCCTCCTTGCAGGGGTTGCGGTGCAACAAGCTCAGTAAAGTGCATATTTTCATTTACTTATGATGTCAACGGGCTTGCCGCCTGCCGTTCAGTGACAATAAAATCTCTTTCCTCATAAGGTAGGTACATTTATACCTTCTGTGTAATGGAAAGTAAGAATAATAAGAGGGACATGAGGGACGCGTAACCGCGTACGATCTGGTGGCCCGATGATATGAAATGAAATACTTTATTTTTTTCAACATTGATGAAATGCTCATTCTTGTTGATGTCAAAATTTAAAAGCTACCACCAGTTCGGACACAAAAAATAATTATCTTAGTCACCGTTCTGAGAAGAACTGGCAAGAAACTCAGCGGGCATTATTATTATGAGCATTATCTTTTTTTAAAATATTTTAACAATATTATACAAAAGATGAAATAGACAAAATATAAAAAAAAACGATTATTATAATCAAACGACCTTGGCGAGCAACTCATTCCCACTTTGTGCAAAGTAACCATTGACCTTATAGTAGGCTTTCTTGCACAGACGTTCTTTAATGGCTTCTCTCAGGTCTCAAAAAAAAATTAAGTATTAAATTTTGCAGTAAAATAAATTCACATGGGCGTCATTCGTCAAAAACCGACATCCCTCAATTAAATAAGCACTATAGCTACTAAAGTGTTTATGTAAAGAAAAAATGCACTTTATATATCTAGACGTTGCACTCACCCTGCCAGATGCTCTCAACTCAATTACGATATTAACCTACAAACCCGCCGTCAAAGGGGCCACACTCCAGCGAAAGCAAGGCCCCCTTCATCGGGAAGTGGGGCTGTGCCTTTACAGCGGTTTCACGAGAGACGCTTCAGTATTGAGTGATGTGACCTCGGATATGAATTTTAAAACGTTATTTTTTATAATAATGTTGCATTTGGTTACAAAAGTTTTGTCGATTGAATTGGGACACGAATCACAATAGGTTTATGGTAAATATGGGGCCAAAATTGGTTACTATGTTTCGTTAGTAATAACCTACCTAGCAAACTACCGACCTAACTACTACCGACTACAGTAGTAAGCTCATGAAATTCCGATAAGGTTGTTTTTGGAACGAAGTTCCTTATCGCGCATTGTGAAAGGGGGTTGTCACGACACTTTTTTGTTTTAGATGATTATCGCTAGATGGCGCTGTGATCAAAATCTTTTAAAACACGTTCTTTATCGCGCGTGACGTTAGAAAAAAAAAATAAAAGATATCTTTTAATCGAAAGGAACTTCGTTCTATTCGGGTGTCCAATGACACCTCTCAAGTTTTATTTTATTCTTTTATACTACCTGTTTGTCTTTACTTATGTAGTTACCTATCTGCCGTACCTACTTTAGGTAAACTTATAATGAGCTGACAGTGACAAAACTAATTATTTACACGCTTGAAACAATTTGAATTATATTATTTTGGGGCAAAATTCGCGACTTTAAGAATTAGTACCCATGTGCGATATCACCAGTAGTTATGAGTTCATTAGTAGGTAATAGGTATTGTACAATGACAGTCTCAAAATACGGGAAACGCAATAAAATTACAGTTTTCCCGCCAAAATGTCGTGGCGGCCATCTTTACTACGCGTGACTCACACGCCATTCAGGAAAACGACCACGCAACGATCCCAGACAGGCGAATGCTGTTTATAATCTACAATCACCTGTTCGAGATTGATCTAGATTTTATGATGAATTGCATTATTAAAATTGGTAAAATTATCAGCTTATAAGTGTCTACTGCTAGAGAAAAAAAGTTAATAACCACTTTTACAAACGATGAGTTCACTTTAATCTTCAATTAAAATAATTCGAAGTAGCTCTACCCAAAAGCTTATTAGAAGGTTGGTTCTGTATGATTTAATAATAGTTCTATGCATTTAACTAGATGCTGTCAGCATTATTTACGAAGTAAGTATCTAAAAATTTTCAGGGGCTTTCAACGGAGTAATATTGGATCTTCGGTTAAGTTGCTATTTACTGGAATGCAATCGAATGATCGATTTTCCAAGGCTGATATTTAAAAACAAACATTTTACAAGTTCCGGGAATTTACATTCATTGCAACTCAAAATCAAAATCTCGCTCTCCAAAGTCCATGCACAAAGTACATATTTGCACAAAATTGTGATAGGTCGACAACAGTAACTAGGTATATTATTATATAGGTAGGTATATTATTGATATTGGAATATCATATTTTATATTGGAATAGTTGGGCTTGTGTGAACTTTGCTGATTTTCATCAAGATATTTCATAAGTAGCCAACTGGCAACATTGAATACGAAAGTTCATGAAATAGTACTGAAAATCTGACAGTTCATGAACTTCCCAACCTTGTGTGTACACGGCACTATTAGAAAGCTTCAACGAAATCTAAAAACAAAACCGTATCGTGTAGTATGACCTTAATTGAAAACTATATCGATTTGACACTTACAAAAACAAACTGGCTTAACACATGTTTGACAAGGAAGTTTACGTCTATTTAGTACTAAAATACAGTATAATAAGATATATTTTCATATTAATATAACACACAAACATTTCGAGGGCGTTTTCAATTAAAAATATCAAAATATAACCTCAAAATTTTAAGTCATCTCACTCACCCGTCTTCCCGCTTTTTTGTAACGCTGCCTTATAAAATGATCCATGTTTAACACATCCTTTGTCATAAGAAACACATTTCACTGTATTATATTTATTTAATAATTAAACACTTATAACACTAACACATAGTTTCGAGTTTTTCGATGCGAGAGCGCTGTGATCGCTACGCGCTAAAAATAATCGAACGACGATTAGTGACGGACGCTCGCGAGCTTTCCGAATTGGATTGTTTACATTGATTGTTTACGTTCTTTCTAAGTTGTAGGTACGAGGGATGAAACGAATATTCGCAAATAATGGTGCGAATATTTTGAGGGAAATTCCTTGAATGTGAAAAGCTTCATCTTGTCCTTTCAAATGAGCATAAACTCCATGGGTCGATGATCTTACGTTCTCAAGATTATTTCCAGATTTCAATCATTAAGGTGAGGAGGCGAGAATCCACTTCTAGATCTAATAAGTATAGAGATGCAGCTGACTTTAATGCAGCTTCTCTTTGAAATCTAAGTAAAAACCTTTTTGTTTGAAAAGTCAGCCTATGAGATCAACATTCACAATATATGGTCAACATTGTATCGTCGCATACAATATTGTTACTGTGGCATTTAATTTTAAAGACGCACAATATTTTTTATAAAATTTAAAAGTTATTTTTTTTGCCACGTAGGCAGAGTTAGCAATTATAGCTGTATTTCTTAATGAATTTGATTCTGATTTTCATATCGAACCATCTTAAATACGAGGAACCTAACTGACGAATTGCTGGAAAACTGTGATTGGAAAAACTTAATTTTACCTAAACTAAAATGTGCCGACTTCTTCTGCGACACTTCTTCGACATTTAAATTGAGTGTTACTGTCAAAAGAACTTGAAAATTTGAAAAGCAGTAATGTAATTAAAACAAAAAATAAATCACGTATCTTGTAAGTTCATAGTGATGCCAGAAAACCACATCCCGAAGACAGTCCCGCATCTTATTTAGTCTTTATAACAATGAGATAAAGTTTAAATTAGAATAAGCAAATATTTACAATTAAATTAATAAAATCAATAATCTCAAAAGTAAAAAAATAGTCATAAATTTTAAAATTCGAATTCGAATGTTTGTTAAAATTTTGAAAACAAAAATAATTATGCGTTTCAGATGACTTTTATTCCATTGAAATAGAGTTGAAATTGGAGAAGTCGATGCCGTAATTAAATTTGTTACGCGCGGTTCCGCTTTTCGCGGCATTGGGTGGTCAGCGGATGTTGGCTGCAGCATTGTTATGACGAGGTGACCATTTGTTGGATATGTCTGTCAACCTTCGTTGCAGTTGCCAATTAAATTATTGTGTTGTCAATATGTATTGTGCCCTTTTAAGAGAGTGATGTTGACCAAAATGACAGATAGGTAGTTAGAGGATACGTGGGGGAATGTCTTCATCTGATAACCGAAAAAAAAAAACAAGAAGTAGTCTAGTAAAAATGAAAAAACAATATTAGAGATAATAAACACTTTGAAATAAAATCTTTTTCTTTTTTTAATTTTATGTTGAATTTCTTTTTTTTTTTAAATGGGTCATAATGGTCATCAATACATAGTATAAAACAAAGTCGCTTTCGCTGTATGTCCGTATGTATGCTTAGATCTTCAAAACTACGCAACGGATTTTGATGCGGTTTTTTTTTAATAGATAAAGTGATTCTTAAGGAAGGTTTGTATGTATAATAAATGCATAATATAGTAGAGAAACACTGATAAATTTAAAGGTTTCTAATGTGCTGTCGTAAATAAGCACGCTTTTTTGCGCTTATATTGCAAACGCTGGCTGAACCCTACGAGATAGACCAAAATAATGTACTACAGTATTGTTCACCTTAAAAAGTTCAACAAAAAAGTCCGCGATGGTATATGTCTATCTCTTAGGGATAACCCAGCATAACCATTTTTAATCTTTACTAAGAAATGGTTATTTACAAAGTGATTTTAAACAATACAGCATTAATCCTTATCCAATTAAGTACCTTAAATAAATTGTGCATTTATTATAGATCAATATGCTTTTTACAGCATGTAATTCAAGTGAATATTACCGAAGATATTACAAATTTAAAGTCCTGTATCGGTAGGCGATAGATAACAGCCCTTCATTGCCCTGGCATTGCAGAGGTTCATGAGCGACGGTGACCGCTTACCATCAGGTGGGCCGTAAGCTCGTTTATCTATTATGCAATAAAAAAAAAAAAAAAAAATGCAGGGTCGTAGTTGTTTGCGCCGGGCGGCGCGTGCCTATATAGGCTACAATTTTTGAACCCCTTTGTAACGCAGACGAAGTTGCGCGGGTCATCTAGTATATTATATAGCAAAGTGCACTATTTAATGGTTGTTGTAACCTTTAGACGAAGGCATCAATAAAATATGGACTATCCACATTAAGGCTCCTATTTATAAATGAGCTATCTCTCAATGTCATAGCTCACAAAATAATATTCATTATTTGAGTAAAGTAAAAACCTGCCTACAAGGCGAGGAGTAGTGGACTTTGGCAACCAAAAATTAAAGCATAGCAATTTGCGGAGAACTGTATTGGTCATCTTTTAATTTTATAGAGAAAGAAAAAGCAAAGGTTTTATATACTTACACTTACATAATAATTACTTTAGATTTAATCTTAATAATGAAGTTATTTAAAAAAATCCCTATTATAATGATTTTAGTCAAGTAGCGCCATCTGTTACTAGCGACTAAAACTAAAATGCGATTCCGTTCCCGCAGTGTTTCCATTTTCTTCGTATAGATGTCGTTATCTAACAATCTTACTATAGTTTACAACAACTTGCAAACAGATGGCGTGAGTTGTACCAAAATAAATACCTAATAAGAATTTCTTTCCATAACAAAAATGTTTTGTGTACTTTAATACTGTTACAGTGGCAAGGACCTCTGCGGGTTGTCACGGAATGACTAGATTTCAGATCGAGCACTAAGAAGTAGTGGCGTGCAGTCTATAAAAGCAAATGTGCATTGTGCACCCTTTTTTTTTTGTTTTAGTTGGAGGAAATCGCCGGATCCCCACCCGCCCCGCAGGTGGGGTATGTGGGAGTTGAACCTCACTAAAACCTCCAACCGCTCACACTCAGCGTCCGAACCCCGGCTGAGGCCAGAACCCAGCACAGGGTTATGCGGGGTGGCGCGACGCGTTACGCACTGCGGCACACTTTCCCGTCGCGACACCCCCGGACGCCGAACCGGTAGCCGCTGCGAACACGGCCACCGGCTCTCTCGGATTGTGCCGAGAGCGTAACGTGGAGGCGTTTCCTCCAACTGAAAAAAAAAACCCTAGCCTATCACATTGAATTAAAAAATACAATAATCATCATCAGGAGGGCCATAAGCTCATTTATCAATTGTGCAATAAAAAAGTTTTGAGTAACAAACTGTAATAAAACTGATTGGTTGTAATTTTGTCAAAATTAAGTCAAATTTAACGTAACATGTGACGGTCGAACCGCACTAAATTCTGGCATAATGTAGAGCCATAGAGGAGGCCTATAATAGTTACCTTACCTTTAATTTGCGCTATAAATAAAATAAAAAATAAAAAAGCCTTTATTATTTCCTACAAGTAAATATAAAAACGTAAAGTAAAAAAATATATAAAACAATGTAATTAACTTTAAAAAGACGAACTTGCAGGAACCCCTCCGCAGGTGCAGGCCTCCTCCAAAGAAATCCAAGTCTCTCTATCTTGTGCTGCCTGCATCCAGTTTCCCTACTATATCATGTATGTATTTTTTGCCGTTTTTTTTTTTTTTTAGTTGGAGGAAATCACCGTGTCCCCGCCCGCCCGTTTGTCTCACCCCGGATCCGGGGTATGTGGGAGTTGAACCGCACTAAAACCTCCAACCGCTCAAACTCAGCGTCCGAACCCCGGCTGAGGCCAGAACCCAGCACGGGGTTATGAGGGACGACGCGACGCGTTACGCCATCGGCACTCTTTCCCGTCGCGTCGCCCCCATTTTTGCCCTATAATAATAAAATTCCTCCATGCCGGTTTCGGCTACGGCAACTATTTTCTATTGTATTTTTTCCCTTATCATTGGTAGGTTGAGCTTTGATGACATGCTCTGATAGGACTTATGTATACTGTACTGTACCAACCCATTACTGCCCACTGTTGGGCTCTGGTCTCCTCAGAATCCTATCTTATTAAATTTCTATATCGTTTCTTAAATTGGCCCTATAATGCTAAAGTAACTGCTTTCTACCTTACCTTTCCTTTTGTTTTGAAATTTAGATGCATAGTCTACAAGTTAGTCGATTTAAAGTTTAAAATACTCAGCATTTAAACTACCAAACATTGTTTTAACAGCGGCGCGACAATTTTAATTACACTTTCGATATCCTCTCGTGTTTACAGCCAAACTATTTCTACTCAGTACTTAAGACAGACGGACAAAGTCGTGTCTTTTTGTGTTTATATATAATTATGTAAAACGGAAATAGAAGCGAATGTCGTTCAACTCGGAGACGTATATGGACAAATCTAAGTTTGGATTAACTTGTGTTTGAGATGAATCTAAGAGATGAGAATTACTGTATGAGTATATCTTACAAGTATTAATACTATTTTTCGTGATTTTACGAATGAGAAATGCGTGTTTTTTAGAAATATAATACAATATTCAGGCCCCAATCAAAAAGGTGATAGATAACGGCCTCTCTTTGCCCTGGCATTGCAGAGGTTCATTAGCACCGGTAACCGCTTACCATCAGGTGGGCCGTAGGCTCGTGTATCTATTAAGCAATAAAAAAAAATCTACTTTAATTATTAAAATCCCTTTGTCGTGTAATCAAAAAGCAATGCTAAGTTGAAAATAAATTGAAATTGTAATTTGAGTTTATACAGGGTGGCGCAATAGAACGTGCATATTGCATCATCTTTTTTTGCGGGGTAGAAGGGGCGTGGGCGGGGGGAGACCGATATCGTTGGGTAGCGCGGTTCATAAAGTTTTAGTCACTATGAGTCACTTCGACGGGAAGCGTCGCGCATTTTGCGTGCGCGCATTTTACGAAAACTCTCGTTCGTACGTAGTTGTCAGGCGACCATTTTGTTCTGAGTATGGTGTACGGCAAATTAGGGAGGCTCCGAGTGCTAATTTAATTAAAATCTGGATAAAGCGTTTTGAAGAGACTGGATCGACGTCTAAACCACACGCGAAAGGTCGTCCACGCACATCTAGGACCGAAGACAATATTGAGAGTGTTAAGCAGTCGGTACGAGAAGATCCACAAATGTCTACTCGCAAGAGATCGTCTGTCCTAAACATATCGCGACGAAGTTTGCAACGAATTTTAAACTTGGATCTTAAATTGCATCCATACAAGCTGCAATTAACTCAAGAATTGAAAGACTCTGACTTCATAGCACGGCTCACATTTGCTAATGAAATGCTCAATCGGTTTTCAAAACATCCTTTTCTCTGATGAGGCACATTTTCATATGAATGGGTTCGTAAACCGCCAAAATTGTCGTTATTGGAATAGTGAAAATCCCAGACTCAAACATCAAAAACCGTTACATAGCCCTAAAGTGACAGTTTGGGCCGCAATATCTGCCAAAGGAATAATTGGTCCTTATTTTTTTGAAAACGCACGGGGGCAAAACATCACTGTTAATACCGAACGCTATGTTGCGATGTTGGAAGGTTTTTTGGCACCAGAACTTGAAAATTCAAGAATAAAGAACTCTAGGACTTGGTTCCAACAAGACGGAGCTACCAGTCACACATCAAATGACTCCATGGCGGTTGTGAAGCAGATGTTCCCTGGCAAACTGATTTCGAAAAGAGGTGATATCCCATGGCCTCCGCGCAGTCCAGACTTGACGCCTCCTGACTTTTTTTTGTGGGGATACCTCAAACACAAAGTCTACACCAATAATCCGAGAAACATCAGTCAGCTCAAGGAGAATATTCGTGGTGAAATGGCAGCAATCACACCAGCACTACTTAAGAAAGTTTTCGGTAATTTCCGTTTGCGGTTAGAGGAGTGCCAACGTAGAGAGGGTCATCATTTAGATGATGTTATTTTTAAAAAATAAACTTCAGTTATCACTTAATAATTGCTTAGTTTTATTTTAACTATACCTTTTGTATTTATTTTTTAATAATTATTTTAAAAATGCACGTTCTATTGCGCCACCCTGTATTTTTCTTCTGCCCTTGTATCAACGTGATGAGATTCCAAATCACGTGGCAAGAGAAATGAGGTACGAACATAATATCCAACGTGGAAAGTAATGGAAGATATAAATAACTTGTTATTGTAATGCTAAGTTTAATTTCATCGTAACATTGTCACATCGTTTTTATATTATTGTTTTATGCTTGTTAGTGGTCCGCTGTTTTCTCTTCCATCTTTCATTTGGAACCTATAATTGTACAATCCTTACGGCCTCCCGCGATACAGGCCTAGCCTAGTGCGGGGGCCATTGTTGAAATCCTTATGTAAATTAGTTTTATGTTTGAAAATAAATTATTTGTATTTGTATTTATTTGTATATCAATTTTGTACAGTTATCCACCATATTGTACCTACCATCAGAAAGGACAAGGCAAGACATAGTTTGATAAAAGTGTTTTTGATTGAGAATTATCTAAACGGTGCGCTAACTACATCAATTTAACAAGCACTGTGGCTATACTCCTTTGTATTTATTTAGAATCACTTGTCATCTAAGGTTCGTTTTTGAAAATATTATTCTTTATATTTTTTTTAACCTATACAGCCTATCTGTTTAATATTTAATTGATAATTGTCATGTGCAGGTTTAATTCTTTTGTGATTTTTTTCATTTTATTTTTTCTTATTATTTTTTGTCATTGTTGTTTCTTTGTTTTATTGTTTAGTAATTATGTGTGTACCTTCGTTCTGAGGCTCTGCCTGAAAACCAGCGCTGTATTAATCGCAGCAATATGCTGAGGCAGATTCCTTTTCGACACACAATCTATGTTAATTATATTTTGCTATTTATCTTGTGTTTTAAGTATGTGTGTTTAATAAAATTATTTTCTTTCTTTTCTTTCTTTCTTTCTATTCTCTGTTGCGTTCCTTCCCTCCTCTTATTGACTTTTCCTGCACTAAGACTTGTCTTCAAAAAGACTAAGTCTTTAAATAACGCTAATCATCAATAATTGGACCGATTATTTACCACAGCAATATTTATTTCTAAAATGGAATAGCTAATTATTAAGTACCTACCAACTCCTTTAAAAAATAATATAGTCAACTAATATGATATTATCGTTCCCTTTCCCGTTTCTTCAAAATAAATAACAATAATTTTAAATTACAGACTAAACACACTTATATTATAATAATATAAATAATCCGTATTCTTGGCAGTACAAGTGTTTAATTAGATTAATCAATTAATTTCAAACGTTTTACCGTCACCAACACGTATGGAATGCTTTTATATAAGTTTATTAAAACATGACGATAAATAATAGTGATTCGCAATTGTTTTTATAAAATTTAGAACTGTTCAATGTTTCAACAGTTTTTGAAATGGATGTAAATAAACGTTTATTTTGTTATTAAAGATTCTGGCCGATTTTTTATAGTGTAATGTAACAACCAATTACTGCCCAGTGCTTGGCTCAGGTCTCCTCAGAGGAAATATTTTTTGTACAGTTGTAATTAATAGAAAAAAAAGTAGAGTAGGGTAAACGAGCTCGCACATTGTTACTTTATTTTTAATTAATTTACAATGAATTGGACCTAAAAAGTCTATCTAGAAATAGCTGAAGCAGGTGCCTAGAGATCTTTGCAAACTGCAAAGCCAGAGTATTTAGAACTATTTACCTAAAGAAAAATCTTCATATAAATTGTCTTTCATATTTTTTACTGTCTCAAAAACAAAAATTGTTCTCGACACTGTCAAGTAATTTGAGTAAAGAATAATATAAAGAAAACACATTATAATTAAGTATTGTGTTGTCATTCCTAATGGACAATACACAATAATATTTTCACGTCAAAATTATGTTTTATATTGCGTAATAGTTGGCAACAGTTTCTGTTTGTATCGCGGAACGAATCATAGGTTTATTAGTGAAGGTATCATTGCTAAACTTTGTAGTAACACGTGGAAGTGATGATGATAAATATTATTGATAACCATAGATTGAATTAGATTATCTCCTGCTTCAGGAGAAGGGAAGTAGGAATTTTTATTTCCTACTCCTTCTATCATCTTCTGATTAAATCTTTGGCAGAAAATAAGATACTTGAAATGTCTAATGAAATATCCCCTACTGTGAGATACTATGTTATAGATACTATGTAAATAAATAAAATAAAAATAAAATAAAAATGTTGTAGCAAAAAATATTCGTAACTAGCTGGCCCACACAACTTCGTCTGCGTCACAGAAGGAAATTTTCTCACCGTTTAAACCTTCCCTAGACTTCTACGAATTTTTCAAGATTAAAGTAAGCCAAATCGGTTCAGTGGTTCTCGAGTTTTAGCGAGACTAACTAACAGCAATTCATTTTTATATAAGAAGAAGAAGAAGATTAACTGTTGTTTCGATTGGCATAAAAAACAGGCTGAGTTTTACCGATTTTGTTATTAAATTTTCAGACAATTACACATCAAAAATAAAATTATATTTCCTGTTTCAGCAAAACAACATTAGGTACTCCGATGTACGTACGTGTACGAGCCTTGAAGAAAGACGTTAAAGGTAGGCCGGAGGTAGTGGCTGCTGTGACCCCTGACAATTCAGAGGTCCACGAGTAATGGCAACCGCTTATGATCAAGTGACCCATTTACTCGTGTGTCTAAAAGATAATAAAAAGACAATATTTCAGCTCAATCAGAAACTGAGAAGTTGGTCAAATTTAACTTGCAATATTCCACACGAACTAACACAGTTACATCCATTGCAATAAATATCTTATGGGTCACAGACGACGTTATCAAAATATTAGATGTAAATCGAAAACCACATGTTTCAATAGGCACGTGTCATAAACTCAGCTAGTATTAGCGAGTATGTGAGTATGTGACACAAGTGTATGTGTTTCCTGAACTGCCCGAGACGGTCGCTCTATTTCCTATGTTTACCTTCTGACTCCATCATCAGATGAGCTCTATGCTACCATATTAATGCATTGTCACGCTATAAGCATGTGTGCAAAATTTCAGCTCAATCGAAAAATAAGAAGTTGGTCAAATTGAACTTGCAAGATTCCGACCGAACGAACATGGTTACAAACAAGTTAAATAAAACCTTTTAAAATATCGATCTTATAAGACAACTTTTTAATGTCACTAAAATATGATATGTAGATCAAAAACCACATGTTTCAATAGGCACGTGTCATATACTCAGCTAGTATTAGCGAGTATGTGAGTATGTGACACAAGTGTATGAGTTTCCTGAACGGCCCGAGACGGTCGCTCTATTTCTGTGCACCCACAATCACTACCCATGGTATTTTTATTACTCGGCCCGTTTTATTTCAGTTACAATTTGACAAAATAAAAATAAGGGCTCTCAGAGCAACGGTCGCTGAGGGCTGACACGACATTTGAAAGTAAAATTAGGTAATCCCATGAGGTTCATACATGGATGTAATGAAGATATTTATAGTGTTTTATGTAAACTTGATTATACTTTAAATTGAAATTTCGAGGAATAGCACTTTTAATCGGGGTGACGGCTTCAAACTATCCTGTATGTGGAATCCAGTGTTAGACGAAAACAAAGCCAAAAAATCTAGTTTTGAGACGGCAGCCGATACTGTCAGTGTAGTATGTCGAAATGTGAGTTCGAGTTCCAGTGGTACCGGTAAACGAACGAGAAAGAGGGTAGACAGATTTGTCTGCTCTTAAATGTCCTACCCGCAGTTCTTCAGTCTTCCCGTGATCATGGCGCTTGAAACAGTGCTGAAATATCGGGACCTCTCAATTAAAAATAATCGTGGTAAGAACCCGTTTAGTAATAGTGTAAGTGTTGATTATACTTTATTTGAATTCAATTCACTGTTTATCCAAGTTTGACTATATTATTTAGTGTGTAGATTGACAACAAAAAATATGTATTTTACGTTCATTTTGAATTTGAATAGAACAATCACGAAGATCTTTAGAGAACCTAGGTGTTATTAATTTTGATGGCATCAACCTTATGTCAACCAAACACAAAAGAAAGTTCCATACCTTCAAATCCCTTTACAAATTTTTAGAACTATACGATATGATAGAAAATTAAGTAACACCATCCCTATTTTTAAACGTAACACGACACTTTGTATCCAAACCATTGCTTGTTCTACTTCAACCGACAGCTAAACCTCTATTTTAAAAGGGCAACCTACACTGAACTCAATGTCCCTTTAATGAGAGTACGTTCACCTCGAAGTATAAGTATATTTGGTGCTTCCCTTCAAAAAGGTCGTAAGTGCCGATAGTTTTATATAGAGATACGTCGTTTTGTAGTTTAGTTGAAAGAAGTGCATTTTAAGAACGTGTCATTTCCGTATTACAGAAGATTTCTTTTCAGTTGTACGCTGCGATGTATTTGAAGACTTATTTAGTTTGACGCTGTTTTGTTTTTAAATTTATACAGAGAAGGTGGTGAGAAGTATCGTTTTGAAGTTTGTGATATTTTATTGCGCGATATGATAGCTTCATAACTTCGTCTGCGTGGGAAGAAAAGTTGAACCATGTTAAAGTACCTACGCCCTGTTGTTCATGATTTTGTACACGTTGTTTAGGCATTTTTTCAGATCAAACTTTCACATATGTCAATATATAGAAACAAATATTAGCTTCTTATATATAAAAATGAATTGCTGCTCGTTAGTCTCGCTAAAACTCGAGAATCTGAAATTTTCGTAGAAGTCCAGGGAAGGTTTAAACGGTGAAAATATTGACTTATGTGACGCAGACGAAATTGTGGGCCAGCTAGTAAATCAATAAAAACCCTTCTGTTCTTCCATATTTGTTTTTAAATCTAAAGCTTATCAAAAAACTATTTCATCAATACATAAAATAAAAGCACCTATCTTCCTATACCTACTTATATCTCTACATAGGTAAATACGTCAATGCCAAACTATTCGTTAAGCAAATTCAAAATTACATGTTTTCGATAAAGTCTGGTTCACAAAGCGTAAAAACGTAATCAGGGTTATTAAAGTCGAGTTTACACGAGACCAGTCGCGTGCCACTGGCAATAGTATTAAAACTTTTTGTATAATTTAATCATTTATTTTTAAGTATGAAGTATTTATGTAGAATGTCGTTTAGTATACCTACATGTATACTATGTATAGTTATTGTAAAATATTTTGATATCTTTTCTGTTTCTAATATATATTTATCCAGTTTAGATAGCATTTTCAATAAAACCGTTAAATATAATTTTACGAAATTTTTGTTGTAGTGTTATTTAGCTCAACTTTATCCATGGGATCGGTCCAATGTTTTTTATCTCCTTTTATTCTTTATCTGGTATTAGTCCTCTGTCACGTCGTAAATCTTCATTTCTTCTTTTCCACAATCCAATCATCTCTTTTTAAGCCTTCCTCTCTTACGTCCCTCCACTTTCTAATTCCAAATTCGCCTTTGTAACGTGGTATTTTTTGTTTCCTAGTAAGCAATAAACAAGCTCTATTTTTATAAGTTTTATATCCTTCATGAAGTTTTAAAAGTGACTATTTACGTTCTAAAATCACGCTAAAAGTGCTAAAACTTGTCCTAACTAATAATCACAGTGAAGTACAATAAAGAACAATAAAAATGTTATTTTACACCGTCGTTACCCCTCAATTTGAATGTTATATAAAGTTTGTTCGCGAGGTGAGACCCGCTATCTGTTTCACACAATCCACAATTTCGTACAACAAACTTGGGCGTGTAAGTATTGAAATCACGCACTTTATTTTTGGGGAGCGTTTGGACGCGTCACTTGCTTGAAGGTTTAAGGACAGTCACTAAATCGTTCAATAGTTAGTACTGTTTTGTAAACGTGGAACAAGAACTGTAGATTGATTAGAATGAGGGTAAAAATTAGTGCAAATGTTAGAGAGCATTGGAGAAAGCAGAGTAGAATTGTTTAGATCAAAAAGTATTTCAACATCAACGAACAAATCAGTCTTTCAGATATGCTTTGATAATAGACAATTTTTATTTACAATGAAATTTGACATACGGAGTAAATACAAAGCAGCATAATATCAGTTTCATCATCATTCATCGTAAACCAGCCAATCATCATCAACAGCCCGTAGACTTCTAATGCAAGACATAGCGTCGCCTCAGTGCTTATTTGGCCAATCTGAATTTTTTTACGAAAATGACTTTTTAATGCAGTATTATAAAGAATAAAATTTCCATCCGACTGGTAAAATATTCAATTCTGAAACAATAAAAATCTCATTTCAATTTTTTTCTCAACACGGCACTTAACGAAAATTACGTGCTTGTTTGCTGTCTCCTGTAAAATTTGCTCGAGTGCAGATTGGCCAAACAAGCACGGAGGCGACGATAGGTATCCACAAACCTTGCCACAATGACCTGCGCTGTTTGCATCCAGAGACTGCGGCTCTGACTAGTCATCGGCCAGCCAATAGCATACAGGAATCAGCTTTACAGCATTTCCGACAGTCAAGTAGTTACAACAGTGTGAAGCGAGCATAAGATGTAACCAGCACTATATTGGAAGTTCAGCAATTAAGGCGTATCACGCGAGGCGCCGACGTCCCCGGCTTGCGTCGTACATGCCCCCGCCGAGTGTCGAATTATTACCGGCATTTTTCATTAATGTTTATGAATTTAACGCCAAAACTCGCTGACAACATAAATCCAAACGTTCTTATTTCACTTGAAATAATGTTTTTATGGTTCTAAGTTTGATAACGAATAGAGTTTAGTAAGTTTTGTTTGATGTTTTATGTTACGTTCAGTATCTTGTTACGAGTGTTAAAGCTACTTCGAACGCTTGCGTGTATTTTGAGGATTATCCAACTAATGTAAAATATAAATTTCCTTGGGTAATTAACTATAATTTAAAGTTAATTTCACAATTACTAAATAAGGAACAAAGTCTTGTTAAGGAGAAATATCAATCTCTATTAACGTGTTTGTTGCACTAGCATAGGTACTTAACCTATGACCTCAAAAATCTTAGTATGAACAACCCTTTTCTACCGTTGTTCATCGTATTTGTTTGGTATAAAATTTATAAAAGAAATAATTCCTTGTCTTCTGCAATCAATTTCGTACGTTTCTCGAACGGAAGATTCCTTCAATTATTTTTAAATCGTACGAGTAATTGCGAACAATTCGGTATTCCCATCAATCACACCGATGCAATTTTCTATTCAATATTATTTTTTATCACTTACAAAACGTAATCAAGGCCAATTACTTGAAACGTAACAATAAACTAACACACACGTAATTGTTATAAAAATATTACTTTGTAATTGAATTGTGAACGGTTTGTTTGAAAATCGATCTTTGTTGTATTCTACAATTAAAAATTATTTCGACTATTTGTGCACGCTCTTAAACTGTGCAAACCAAAGGAAAATAGCTCTTGTTTTTGTGTAGATAAAATTGAAATTGACTAAACAGGCAAGTTGCTGGCTCGATCGTTACTTGCACGGTGTGGAGTGCTCGTAATTGCGTTTGGAACTTGCAAATTCTCGGAACGATGCACGATTCGCGTCCGAATCAAATCGATAACTTTGGTACGAAATATTACATTGTATCGATAAAAACATATATCGATTTCTTGTCTGTACTGTTAGTGTTTCAATTAAACAATCTATTGTTATTATGTCTTGATTAATCGCTTTGAACTGCAATCGAGGTTCGCCATTTTTGGAATACGGTTTTGTTGTAGTTATGATGGGTTAGTGACCCACTATTAACGAGGTAGGTAAGTATTGAAAAGAACGGATGGCCGATGAGGCCGAAAAGTTCTGGAGTGGCGGCCACGAACCGGTAGGCGCAATGTTGGTAGACCCCCCACAACATGGACCGACGATCTGGTCAAGATCGCGGGAGGTCACTGGATGCAGATGGCGCAGGACCGGTCGATGTGGCGAGGTTTAGGGGAGGCCTATGTCCAGCAGTGGACGTCTATAGGCTGATGATGATGAAGTATTGAAAAGTAAATTTTATGGATAGTTCAAAATAATATTCAAGCAACATTTGTTTCCAATAAATCCGCAAGTAATTAATAGTGTGCAGTTGAATTTAAAAATAAGTACTCGAAATCACAATATTACTACATAATTACTAGGAAAACTAGGTCAAAGAGATAGTTTTACTTAAACTAAATAGCAGAAAGGGAATTATCATAACTACATTTCTTGGAACAAACACCTAGACCTAGTTCACGTGACGTTGTTGGTCATTTTTAAATTTGAGATTAATACAGAGAAAATAATACACAGAATATTTAATACCAGAATAACGAAGTGGGCTTTGCGATTGCACACATAAGCGCCTCTTATGGATACTAGTGATGTTCCAAATGTCGATTTTGGGACATTTGCGAATGCGAATGCGAGTATACCTTACATCCCTTACGTAAACGGATTCAATAGGGATATTGAATCCGTTTACGTAACAACCTTTTATTTACTATAATATAAGACTTTTATGCTACGCAGGCAGACGAGCTAATGGGCTACCTAATCGTAAGTGGTTACCGTCGCTCATGGACTTATGTATTGCTAGAAGACACTGCGGGGCTGCTACCTACGGCCTACCCTTAAGGACTCTTCAAACCTCGTTTGAAGAAGAAGTCATACTTATTACTTTACAAACGGGTTCTTATCACGATTATTTTTAATTGAGCGGTCCCTCAGTCTTCCCGTGATCATGGCGCTTGAAACAGTGCTGAAATATCGGGACCGCTCAATTAAAAATAATCGTGGTAAGAACCCGTTTAGTAATAGTGAAAGTGATGTAGATAACCGCGAGTGTTTAAAGAAACTTATTATCTTTTTCATAAACAAACATTCACTAATCACCTATGACGCTGCAGTTTCTTTGAATTTGTCTCTAAGGTTGAAATTAAAATAAAATTAAAGTAATTTATTAACAGAAAGTTTACATGCGCTTTAACATTACCGGCGACCCCCGCACTAGGACATGCCTGTATCGCGGGTGATCTGTTACTTTTACAATCATTCGTTAAACAAATATGCGACGCCAACGTTATTCGTAGTAAAACTTAACATAATATTCGTAAAGTTACATATAATAACTAGCTGACTCGCGCAACTTCGTCTGCGCCGAAAAAAAAAATTAGGGGTGGACTACCCCTAACATTTAGGGGATGAAAAATAGATGTTGGCCGATTCTCATAGGTACCGGATAAGCACAAAAAATTTCATCAAAATCGGTCGAGCCGTTTCGGAGGAGTTCAAGTTCGAACACCGTGACACGACAATTTTATATATTAGAGATAGTACGGGAGATCGCGAGTTCAAAACCGGCCGGCTTGTACCTCTAAAACTTTCAATTTTTCACAACACCACTGTCTAAAAACAGTGAAGGAAAACATCGTGAGGAAACCTGCATATCGGAAAAGGGTTCTAAAAATCCTTTGAAGATATGTGAAGTCCCCAATCCGCATTAGGCAAGCGTGGTGGACTATGCCTAATCCCTCTTCGGAGGAGACCTTAGCCCAGCAGTGGGCAGTAATGGGTTGTTACAGTACAGTACAGTTACATATAAACCTGAGATGCAATGATTTGTGTAAGTGTGTATTTGTCAATAATATTCAATAATGACTCTGATTTTTGAGTTTACTTCTGTATTAAATATTCTGTGCTAAAAAGCCAGTTACCGACGTACGTACATCAACAAAACTATTAATATAAAGATTCGCACATACGATATGTGTTTGTCACACATTTTTATTTGATGTCACATGGTAGGTACGAGTTGATTTACTCATCTCGTTTCATCAAGGTTCACCGAAAGATTTTTTAGTAGTTTTAAATGGTAGTTATAGTAATTTTTGTCGTTTTTTATTGCTTCTAGGCAGACGAGGTAACGGGTCACCTGATCGTAAGCGGTTACCGTTGCTGGACACTCTTAAAACTTTATTAAAATCTAAATTAACTTTGTACCTATGTAAGTTCGGTTAGAATCTTGCGAGTTTAGTTTGATCAACTTCCCAGTTTCGAATTGAGTTGTAATTTTGCATGTGTGTATATCACGTGACAATGCAATAATATGGTACCATGGAGCTGATCTGTCGAGAGAATCGGAGGGTAGCCATAGAAATGTTTTAGTCTAGCACTTTACCAACTGCTACACCATGTCCAGGACCTAAAAAGTCATTTTTTACTTTTAATTTATTTATAAACTTATTCAGACACTCGCTGTTTTCATAATACTTTCATGCATTTTCAACGGGTTCTTACCACGATATTATATATTCTTATCGAGTATGTGGAATCCAGTGCTTAACACAACAGTCACTCGCGGGTTCATGCTCAGAGAGTCTTGTAGATACAGTGAGTGTGGTGTGTCGTGATGTGAGTTCGAGTTCCAGTGGTACTACCCAAAAGCGAACGAGAAAGAGGGTAGACAGATTTGTTTGCTCTTAAATCGACCTGCAGTATCCAGTCTTCTCGTGATCATGACGTTTGCAACATCGTTGAAATATCGAGACAACTCAATTAATTAAATATCGTGGTAAGAACCCGTTGAAAATGCATGAAAGTATTAATTTATTTGTAAATATTCATGTCCAATTTTACTGCACTAGCGTAAATGATCCTGATCCCTCTACTGAGGACACCTAGTTAAGTAGTATTACTATTAAATGTTAACTATTTGTTTAAAAAATAATGAAATAATAAACTTACCATCAGTAAAAAAAACGATAAATACCAAAGATCCATTCTTACGTGGACAATGACGCCAATAAATTGGAATTTGAGGAATTTCAGTAATAAAATCATTGCAAGATGTTACAAAGCGTGTAGGATGTCTGACGTAAAGTGCGGTAGAGTTTCACTTGTTTTTATTGTACTTTTTAGGGTTCCGTAATATAAATAAAGAGATCTTATTTTGTGAGGTCATGCCTCATGCTGTATATTATATGACAATTGAAGAAAAATACAAGGGAACTATTATCTTGTTTTTTTATTGCGATGTAGGCAGACGACAACGGGCCACCTGATCGTAATTGGTTACCGTCGCTCATGAACCTCTGCAATGTCAGGGGACACTGAGGGATGACTACCTAGAAAAAGATCGATGTATGTTGTTATGTGTATTTGAGAACTACTAAAAGTGGATTCGGAAATGTATCGCGAGGAAACCTGCGAGAAGAATAAAATATCATTGGAAGTTAATTGCTAGTCCCTAATCCGAATCGATATGTGTCAGATCAGCATGTCCAAGGTTAAAGCACCACAACGAACGATCCTAAGCTGTTGGCATGGCGTTCTGATTTGAGCAGCGGTCCACCTTGTTGCAGGTCTGCCCACGTTGTACCTACCGGTTCTCGTGGACGCCACTCCAAAACTTTTCAACCACATCGACCATCCATTTTAAAACTTTACTCGTTGCCACGTGAGGTACGTAATTCTTCGGGCTGTGTCGTGTGATGCTATGTTTAATCACTTCACTGGAGAGACCAGCCACCGGAGTGCAGAGTGGTTGATACTAAATTGAGATAGGGAAATCACCAAGTGTACTCCTCTATAATTAAGAGTGACTAAGATAAAGTTAAACTTGTCCTTTTTTAAACGAGGTTTGTGAAGATCTTCGATAGATGACAGCTCTGTAGTTCTTGGCATTGCAGGAGTGAACCCAATTACCATCAGGTCGAAACCTCGTACCTACGAGGCCATAAAAGCCCTCACGAGGCCCACGTTACAAAGTAAATCGTCCACAAATAATCCTCAATTACATAACCCCGTGAATTCGGTTATAAAACACGTTTATTTTAAGCAAACACGCATCCACTAACTATACGCTATTTATCACACCTACGTACTAATGTGATAAAAACAATATCTTCGAACTGTAATGTGATTTTTGTCCCTTTACTGAGCAAAGTGCATGGGAAAATCGACCTTATCGACTTGAGGCAGTAAGGTTCTTTTTGTATGGAATCTGCAGCGATTTTAAATCTTTTTGTTGATGAAGATAAGTCACTTTTCTTAGTTATTAACTGAGATTCGGATGTTGAGAATTTCTGGCTGTTTTTACAGTGGTCTTTATGCTGTTAGGTTTAAGGTTGATATTGGAATGCTTTTAATATTTTTTTATGTCAACAATGTACGTGATACTGACGCCAAGTGTTGGATTACTCGAGTACTTCGATTTAATGTTGCTAGACTAGAAAAAACGGATTTATGGATTAGATGTTGATGCATAAGATAGAGCAGAGAGATACCAAGTTTGGACTGGTTTTAAAATGTGGATTTTTTTCACAGACATGGTGAAACTACCTATTTGAAGAGTGAAATACCTTTTCATAGAATATAAAGACTTCAATTTGGCATTAATTAGACAAGCCTGCTGAACTTAAAAGTCGTGGAGGCCGAGTGGTCGAAGTGCGTCCTTCCGAATGGGAGGTCGCGGGTTCAAATCCGTCCGGCTTGTACCTCTAAATCTAAATGTGAAAAAGATTTATGTGCAATTTTTTACAACACCACTGGCTAAAAACGGTGAAGGAAAACATCGTGAGGAAACCTGAATGTCGGAAAAGGGTTCTAAAAATCCTTTGAAGATATGTGAAGTCCCCAATCCGCACTGGGCAAGCGTGGTGGACTATGCCTAATCCCTCTTCTGAGGAGACCTGTGCCCAACAGTGGGCAGTAATGGGTTGTTACAGTACAGTACAGCTGAACTTATCTCTCAACTGAGGAGATCAAATCCAAAAGTGATTAAAAATTTGTTTACACAATACAATAAAGTACAAGTCCAGTGTTCTGCGGTCTGTAGAAGTAAATATTAAATATGTATTGCATGCCCTAGCTTATAAAATTCGATTAAAATAATAACAAAAATCTATTAAATGCGATATATTAAATCAATATATGCAAGCTAAGGTGTAAAATTATTTGCATTTTTTTTATTGCCTTGTAGACGAGCTAACGGGCCACCTGAACGTAAGTGGTTACCGTTGCTCATTGACCTCGTCAGCGGATACTGCGGGGCCGCTACCTATGGCCTACCTTTTAAGGACTTTCTTTAAGCCTCGTTTGAAGAAGGACAAGTCATAGCGTTTGGGAAACACCGAAGAGGGGAGCTCATTCCACAGCCGGATGATGCGTGGCAGAAAAGAATTTTTGCGGACCGTGGATGACCGCGGTGGTTCCAAATAGTAAGGATGAATTCCCCCTCGACGACGGGTGGTGCGATGATAGAACGGAGATGTTGGAATCATCTCGAATAATTCTTAGGAGTACTCCCCGTGGAACAAGTGGTATAAAATGCAAACCCAAAGGTTCCAGATTTGTAACCAGTTAAGTCAAATCTTCATTTCTGCATACCCTGATCAAAATACATACTTGCCACTGGTACCCTAGACTGACAGATTACCTATATAAAATTGTACATACTTAGAGCTTACATCGTAAGTAGGGCAGAAAATTCCTTAAATTCTCGTAATTAAAACCTGACAACCCAGCAAATGAAGTAGCTTCGAGACGACACGTTGGTTTGTTTCAGTAAAAATAAACACGACGTGTTTACGCGTGTGCGTCTCACATACATAGTACACACGCGGAGTAATACAGAAGGTAAATTATGTACAAATCATGCTTGTTAACATACATTTTTCTGTTCAAACTGAATAGCGTCAACACTCGCGGTTTTCTATAATACTTTCATGCATTTTCAAAGGGGTCTTACCACGATATTTAATTAATTGAAATGTCTCGATATTTCAACGTTGTTACAAACGTCATGATCACGAGAAGAACCCGTTGAAAATGCATGAAAGTATTCTTAGTCACATATCTACATTCCGATCAACATAGCAAATGTAATTTAAAACAGTATTTTTTCAACAAAATAAACTCTTGACCTGTTGAGTGATTTGATGTTTGGTACGTTACCTTTTATAGAAAAATGCGTTTAATATCCGATCTTTTGGATGTAATATAAGACTGGTGTAGATTTCTGTCTTTGCTAAGTTCCCATTTGAACTTTATCGAGTTATCTTACGTTACTAAACACTGTCACAGAAGAAAATCCAAAATTGTATCTGCGATATGAGTGGAACTTTTCTATAATACCTAATTGTTTAGGACTAAAGCATGTACCTACATGAATTATACTTCTGTTTACAACATTCTGTGGTGCACACGTAACTACTTTACGCACTGTCTTATTAATTGATAGCGACCTGTTTGCGTTCACAAATATCTCTAATAACATTATTGTTTAGTCGTAAAAATATATAATGGCCGTGAGGATGTGCCAGATCCGAAGAGTGTACTTGTACTACTGTGTATATACTGTACTGTTCTGTACCAACCCATTATTACTCACTGCTGGGCTCAGGTCTCCTCAGAAGAGGGATTAGGCATAGTCCACCACGCTTGCCACGATTGGGGACTTCACATATCTTCAAAGGATTTTCAGAACCCTATTCCGATATGCGGGTTTCCTCCTTATAAACTTATTCAGACACTCGCGGTTTTCTATAATACTTTCATTAAATATCGTTAATTTAATTAAATATCGTGGTAAGAGCCCGTTGAAAATGCATGAAAGTATTTCCTCCTTATGTTTTCCTTCACCGTTTTAAGACAGCGGTGTTGTGAAAAATTGCACATAAATATATACACATCAAGATTTAGAGGTAAAAGCCGGCCGCATTTGAATCAGCAACCTCTCGTACAGAAGGTAAGTGCCTCAACCGACAATCGAGCTGACTCACACAACTTTACCTGCAAAAGAAGGGAGGTATTTTTTAGCAGTAATAGCCTTCTAACTGTTATATTTGATACTCATAGATGTATGTCAGAGGAAAGGAAGGCCGAAGAAAAGATGGTATGACTGTGTGAAGGATGATATGATGGTTTGATAGAAAGGAGTGGAGAGAGAAGACATATTGCGCCGACCTCATCTAAATGTGATACTGTGTAGCGAAAGAAAGATGTTCATAATATTGTAGCTTCCTATTAGTGAAAGAGTTTTCGAATTCGGTGTAGTAGATCCAAAGATTTTGCCTTACAACGTCACATATATCACGACATTACCTCTTTCTAATGCTAGTAACACAAGTATGTAGATCAAATTATTACAAACATTTTCTTCTCATCAAAACCAGTCAAAACTCAGCTTAATATAAACCATAGATTGACCATAGTCAGTACTGTGCACTGTGATTTTCACTTGTCATTCTCTTTAAACGAGGTTTAAGAAAAGTCCTGTATAGGTAAGTGATAGATAACGGCCCCTCATTGTCTTGGCATTGATCATGAGCGACGGCGACCGCTTGCCATCAGGTGGGCTGTAAGCTCGTTTATCGAACTTACAATAATAAAAAGAGTTTCAACAAAAAATCATAAAAACACACTAAACAAAACATTATTCAAGATATAAAACTAAAAATTGTAAAAAATACGTCATAAAAGAACAGTTTTCTTTTCCTCAAAGTGGCGCCATTTATAAATAAATCAGTATATGATCCAAGCATAGAATTATTACATCTGGAATCAACATCATGAACAGAATGAAGCCAATTTAAAGTACACCTTGTGCGTAACTACAAGACGTTGAACCGCACTAAAACCTCCAACTGCTCACACTCAGCGTCCGAACCCCGGCTGAGGCCAGAACCCAGCACGGGGTTATGAGGGACGGCGTGACGCGTTACGCACTCGGCACTCTTTCCCGTCGCGCGAGAAATAGGGTAAAAAGATTTATCTGCCCTTAAATGACCTATGCGCAAAAATAATTGTGGTAAGAACCCGTTTAGTAATAGTGTAATTGATGTAGATAACGTGTCTTATATTTTATTAGTGTGCTAAAACTGCTAAACGAATTGAGTGTCATCGGCACCCTCTATAGTCGAGTTGTTACGCGCGATTGTCGTACTCTCAATTGGCTTCATTCTGTTGTTCATGATGTTGATTCCAGATGTAATAGATCCAAGTGATACGACCGAGTTATTTGAGCGGGAAACGTGTGATTCAAACGTAAATATATCAACGAAATGTATAGTAATATAGCACAGATAAAAACTACATAGAGGCATAATGATGCGACTGGGATGTATGAAGGAAAAGGGCTAAAGTGGATGTGGTGTTTTTGTTTATTTAAAAATCACTAACAAGAGTACACTAATAATGGCCACTTAAAAAAATATGACTATAATATTATGTACTCTTAATTCAAAGTTTATTTGACTTTTATTAACACCCTGTAGGGACGCGATTGCATGCTTGCACTTTTGATATAATATATAAGTGCAGTGCGTAGCGCGATTCCCCAGTCGTTCCGTAATCAGCAAAACGTACACTCGCGTCCACACATTATTGTAATCATATTCATTATTGTATTTATTTATTTATTTATTTATTTAATATAAAGCTAACCAACAGTATAATTACAGACATTAATTACAATTAAAACATTCAATAATTCCAATAACAGTGTAAATATACCAATAATAGGTGAGCATAGCATTCACGAATTAAACGAAGACAGTATTGCAAATTAATAATAAAACTATAGAAAAAGATTTAAAAAAAAAAAGAAAACAATTTGATCATGTAAAAATTAAAATTAAGCACAAGAAAAAATAAACAATTATCATTATTACATTACAATACAATAAATTTGAAGTGGTGAAATTCAATTTAAAATCATAATAATAAGAATTAAGAAAAAATAAAAATTATGTAACAATTTAAAATATTATAAGTTAAAAGCTATAATTCAATACAAAACATACGATATCAACTGCATAATATGTAAAAAAATAAATAAATACAAAATTTATCTGTCTAGCCCATCGGAACCCAATGCGAAATCAATAATGCACTTCTTAAAGCTAATCAATGACATGGAGAATATGTCAAAGTTCTCATCATCCATGTTCCCCGAGACATCGTTGTACATCCTGGTCAGTCGTGGGACTGGGCTGTTACACGTGGTGTTCAATCTAAGCGATTCGGTTACAAATAGGCGGTGATGTCTAAAGTTGCGACTTGGGACCCAAAACTTAAACTCGCCGATCAAATTAGCATCAGTAGAACCATTAACAATTTTATATAAAAATATCAGATCCGCGAGCTTACGTCTTAGTTCCAAATTTTGTAGACCAAAACGTGATAATCGCGCTGAGTACTCAGAGATACGTTTGCGCTCACCGGTCCTACTACATAAATGTCTAACGAAGCGAACCTGAATAGATTCAATTCGCTTGACATGTAAAACATAATACGGTGACCAAATCGAGGAGCAATACTCAAGAATGCTTCTGACTAAAGAATTAAATAATAGAATGATGCTATTTATGTTCCTGAAGGGCTTGGTCACTCTAATTACATACCCCAGCATCTTAAAGGCTTTAGTAGTAATGCAGTCGATGTGGTCACGAAATGATAGAGAAGAATCAAAAACTACACCCAGATCACGAATTAGTTGGACTCTCTCCAATACTATCCCATCAATGTGGTACGTATGAGTGTAATAGTTCTTTTTATTAGTAAAAGTGATGATGTGGCATTTTTTAGTGTTGAGAGACATATGATTGTTAAAACACCATTGATTCAATACGTTCAAATCATTTTGCAGAACGAGTGCGTCATTAGTTGCTTTTATTTTTGTAAATATTTTCAAATCATCAGCGTAAGCTAAACATTCACACTTAAAACAATCTAAAAGGTCATTGATAAAAATCAAAAACAGAAGGGGACCCAGTTTGGAACCCTGAGGGACACCAGATGTGGGAGTGATAGGTGCAGATTTGTAACCTGCAAGTGCCACCAGCTGAGAACGATTATTCAGGTAACTCACGAACCACCGAAGCAGGGTTCCGTGAATACCGTAATGAGCCAGTTTAGCCGTGAGTAGAGTGAAATCAACACGATCAAATGCCTTTGAGAAATCTGTGTAGATTGAATCCACCTGACATTTATTCTCAAGAGCATTGGAAATATAATTTACATATGTGAAAAGATTAGTTTGTGTAGAGCGACGGGACATAAAACCGTGCTGAGAATCATTTAAGAAGTGTCTACAGTGATTGTATACGGTATTATATATCAAGCCTTCAAACACTTTAGCGAAGCAAGAGAGCATGGAGATAGGTCTGTAGTTGGCAACATCGGCCTTACTGCCAGATTTGTGCACAGGAACGATGTGTGCTGTTTTCCACAACTGGGGGAACACTCCTTCGCTTAAGGACTTGCTAAAGATAATGTGTAGTGGCCTAATAAGGGCAGCGGAACACATACGAATAAAAATTGGAGGTAGCTCATCAGGACCAGGGCCTTTATTTACGTCAAGATTTCTCAAGGCACGCTGAATATCTCGTTCTGATATGGTAATATTAGATAGCGAGTAATTAGAGGCGGGAAAATCCAAAGCAAGACCATGACCAGATCCACCTGCTGCATAGACCGAGGCAAAATATGAACAAAAAAGCTGACATATACCAGACCCCGTGTCAGCCGAGTCAGATCCGAACACGACTCGATTTGGGATACCCGAACTCTTTGATTTAGTGTTGACATATTTCCAAAGCGGTCTCAGGCTGGTTCCCAACTCGCATTCAATACTCCGTATGTAAGCATTATAGCAATACCTAATGGAGACTTTAGCTCTCTTACGCAAGACAGCAAACGCATCGTAATCACGAGGATTACCGTGCTTATTATAACGCACTCTGAGTTTGTTCTTCTCCTTGAGAAGGGCAATCAGTGACTTGCTGTACCAGACCGGGTACCCGTTCTTATTGGGCTTAGATTTCGGAGTGTACTTTTCAATGTTTTGCCTAATGATAGCATAGAATATATGTACGAATTCATCACAAGATAGATGTAGATAGTTATCCCAGACTACTAGTGAGAAATCGTTTACAAAGGACGTAAAGTCCATCTTACGAAAGAGGTAACGGGGCAGGGGTTGGTTATTATCTAAGTCAGCTCGATCGTTCACATCAATCAGCAACTCAAGCGGAGGATGATGAGCGTCAATTCTACTTATTGGATCAGCACTACGGACCTCTATCTTATTCTCCAGGTCCGTTAAGACCAAGTCAAGTACATTGTATATTGTAGAGTGCAATAAATAATGATAACTAGAATCAGTTGTTCATTTTAATTCAATGGTATCTACTAATTAGATACTCAAGTAATTTATAAAGGGATACTCTTCCGCATTATAAGAGACTCTAACACCTGATACTTATTTGTCTGGGCCACTTTAAAGAAAACAAAGGTCCAGAAACTATCCCATTCCAATACCAAGTCCTTGAAGCTTTACGTCGTTATTAAAGTTGCACATTGTTCTAGTGTAATTTTGTTGGTTTTACTTAACGTTGTAGATACAAATAAATGAATTATTTTCAACTTATTAATTTACTATAGTACTTAACTACTGCATTTAAGAAGATAAATGATCATATTTTAGCTATCACAGGTATTAAAATAAACGACATTTACCTATTTCACAGCAAACAAAAAAAAAATTAAACACAAAAAGCTGTTGCTACCGTTAAAATAAAAACCATTATACCAGATTTCGATACAACCTATAACCTCAGCTCCATAAATACCACATCCGACAATATCATATGTTCTAACAGTAAAGAGTGCATTCCGCCCACATACTGAATGCTATATTACACGTTGGCGACACACAAAGTTGCCACATCGCTGTGAATTATGACCCCTGGACAACTCAGTTAGGGTTGCCAACTGGATAGAAAAAAAAATAAGTTGTGTGAATTTAATTGTAAAACTAACATACTCGAAATTGAATATGCAGTATTTTTTATTTGAAATCCTTAAACAATGTATACATCACCGGAAAACAACAAGAACCCTAAATTTATAAATTTCCTAGGAAATTCGTAAACGTTCGTATGATTACAAACGACAGATAAATTGTATTATTTTACGACTACCCTTTGCAAATTTATCACTTTATCACGAATTCTGGTAAATGTATAAATTAACGGATATCCAGTCGTAAGATTTACGAAAATGTTTTTTTCCTACGAAATTTGTAAATTTACGGTTCCTGTTGTTTTCTTGTGACATATACATTGTAATATGTAGTCATAATATAAATTATACTGGCAATACGTAAACCCATACTCAACTATAATAAAATATGAGATTATAACCGAGACAAACATGGAAAAAAGGAATTAATATAACAAAATAAAAGTACCTACGTATGTAACGCAAGTATTTCTACGTCAAATGAAATTAAATAAAAAAAAACGTTAAAGACTTTTATTTTCCAGTAGTGCCAACCACGACAAGTAAAAAAATACCGTTTTTATAGATTACATCCATTTTGTTTACTTCTACATTGAATATATTATGTTGTATATTAAATTTTTATGTTTAATTTAATTTGTGTAAAAGCTGTATTTTGATAATATTAAAATTTAAGTTTATGCCAGTTTTTTGGAGATTTTTTGAGATATACCGTATTGCGCATTTATTTATGTTAATAAGTCCCATTTTGTTTTTGTGGTACAATATTTATTATTTTGTGTATTAATTGTGTATTATTAAAGCAATGTGGGATGAGTGATATTAGGCCAAAGGGAGATCTCCGACCGGGCAAGGTAGTATATGTCAGGCCGAAGCCCCTTGTAGTAGATTTCAGATGTCGTATATTTGCGAAGATTTCTGCAAATGTCGTAACCGCGATTCAGGATCTCGCGCGTTATTATTGGTCGCCACAAGCAATGTCAAGCTTCTGAGGTCACTTTAAAGCAGAGTTCTGCGCAATGTAGTCCATATTTCAATTCAAAATTTATACCTAAACCTGTAAATTTAAATTTCAAAATAAGCTATTTCAAAAGCTATTACTGAATCTAAGTAGAGATAAAATAAAAACATCAGAAATGTCCACGTGGTTGCGACGGAAGTTTCCCCCCCTCGTAAGCTCCTACACCCCCCACCCCCCGCTACACTCGCGGCTATTTCTAGTGGCGGCGACACTTGTACATTAACTGAATGCTTTGATTTCAGTTTTCTTTGGCATAGAGCTGTGAAGTTGTAGAGTCCTCCTTCAAAGGATGTCTCGAGTCTAAGATTGTAATGGATCTGTTCTATTTTTTGAATGGCGTTGCAAGAATACAGGGTGTTATTTTATCCGATTTTGTTAGTTCGATTTTTAGATAAACCAAACAATTTAAGAAAAAAATTGAAATAAAATAATAAAATAAATAAGAGCGCTATGACTTGTCCTTCTTCAAACGAGGCTTTAAGTAAGTTCTTAAGGGTCTCCTGACAATGTAGAGGTCCATGAGCAACAGTAACCGATTACAATGAGGCCTGTGAATACCTACTTGGTAATAAGAAAAGTAAAAATTAATAAATGAACGGCACTTCTATAATATTGTTAAGTCAAACCGTCGGCATGCGCGTGAACCGACGTCGCATCCGGCGAGATGAGACCAAAACGACATGAGCACGCGCTCACTTACTAAATAATACTATAGATAATATAATATTATTTAGATAGGTAAGAAAATTCGATAGAAAGCGTATTGCTTTATACTTTACAATGTTCTAAACTTATTCAGACACTCGCGGTTTTCTATAATACTTTCATGCATTTTTCAACGGGTTCTTATCACGATATTTAATTAATTGAGTTGTCTCGATATTTCAACGTTGTTGCAAACGTCATGATCATGAGAAGACTGGATACTGCTGGTCGATTTAAGAGCAATTATTCTGGCTACCCTCTTTCTCGTTCGCTTTTGGGTAGTACCACTGGAATTCGAACTCACATCACATTCATTGTAGATACAGTGAGTGTGGTGTGTCGTTAAATATCGTGGTAAGAACCCATTGAAAAATGCATGAAAGTGCTACAGGCTATGTTGTATCTCTCTGTGATGCAGACGAAGTTGCGCGGGTCACAGTCAGTCATTTATAACTCTACATTTACTAAATACACTAAAAACAAAATGGAGATGCAAAATTGATAAATTTTTTTATTCGATTTCCTGGAAACGATGTACTAAGTACACGAAATTCGTAAACGTGTGTTAAATTATTCATTTATAAAGTATGTAGCGAAGCTGAGTGACGACCGGACGTAATTACTGTGCTTACATGTATGTGAAACAACTATAGTGTTACATTTCGAATATTTTTGAAGTACCTCGTGGTGAAAATTTTAAATTTTTCGATTTGTAATGATAAATATGTGATTTTTTCTCATGTAGATATTTATATCACAACTGTAGAGTATATAATATGGGGAAGGCGCGACGGGAAAGAGTGCCGAATGCGTAACGCGTCGCGCCGTTCCTCGTAACCCCGTGCTGGGTTCTGACCTCAGCCGAGGTTCAAACGAGTGTGAGCGGTTGAAAGTTTTAGTGCGGTTCAACTCCTACGTATATCCGGCAATTTCCTCCAACTGAAAAAAAAGTGTATGTTCGTCGGCTGTTTATATTAAAAAAATAAAGGTTTAATATTAACGTTCCAGTCGTGGTGGCCGAGTGGTTGAAGAGCTTGCCTTCCGTACGGGAGGTCGCGGGTTCAAAACCGGCCAGCTTCTACCTCTAAATCTTAATATGAAAAAGATTTATGGCCAATTTTTCACAACACCACTGGCTAAAAACGGTGAAGGAAAACATCGTGAGGAAACCTGCATATCGGAAAAGGGTTCTAAAAATCCTTTGAAGATATGTGAAGTCCCCAATCCGCACTGGGCAAGCGTGGTGGACTATGTCTAACCCCTCTTCGGAGGAGACCTGAGCTCAGCAGTAGGCAGTAATGGGTTGTTACAGTATTAATGTTCCAAAAAGAGGGTACCTATAAGGTTATTCGGTTTGTGTGACGCTACAGTAAAATGTTAAATGATAGTAACGAAAAAGTAATTTTAAGATAATTAACTTTTACTAATTAATTATTTCCAAAACTCTATCACTGACTTGTGTCCTTTTAATGAGTCAGTTTTTGAAGGTCAAAAAATTATCTCATTCCAAAATGTATTTATCGCTACACCCCGTACGTAACATTAAAGTTCAACCTATGGATGTGGTATATTTAATCCCGCGTAAAGTAAGATCGTCTTATGATTCCGAGTATAGATTACAAATCATTTGTGACTCATTTATATTTCGGTGTCCAGATCATTATCTTTTAGATAGTTCGTGTTTCTCATTTATGTGTAAAATTCTATTTCGTAATTTGCATGTGTTTACATTTTTTAGCGACAGATGGCGTTGTTACAAAACAAAAAAAAAAAACATACAACAAAAACAATTTTGTTGTATGTTTTTTTTTTTTGACGTGACAACGTCTTATAAATTGGTTTGCCGGGTGACACTTCAAGAAACTGCGTTACGCTCCGCTCACGTTATGCGCTCACAATGAGAGCGAGTGAGAGGCACGCGTGCCTTTCACTTTTTATGTCTGTCTCTCTCGTTCTTAGGCGGGCTAACCATGCCCGAGTCGTTGTCACGTAAAACTTTCGCCCGTATACCGACTTTACAGGCAACCAATTTTTTTGTATGATAAATAAACGAAATGGTAAGTGATAACCGTCGCAGAAAGACTTGATTGTTTTGTTTAGAATAAGCTCCGTAACTAATTGACCGATTTGAATAATTCTCTCATTGAAGGAAGCTCCACTATTTCCAGTGAACAGAAGCTATATTAAATTTTGAAAAAAGATAGAGATCTATACCAAAACTCCAATAATGTAAGCCAAGGTGTGAAAAAAAAACTTGAGCGGTGTCAAGGGACACCCAGATGGAACGAAGTTCATTCATTATAACATTCATTATTATTAATTACAAAAAACCAGTATACTCTAAACAAAAATAACTAACTAACAAAAATAATCGTCGCGACACCACACTGTTCAATGCGAAATGAAAATATCTGGCTTGCTGTTTATAAGAGAGACAGAGAAACATGCGCACGTCGTGATATAGCAAAAAGTGTCGTGACAACTTTTCGTAACAATTTTTTCCACCTAGCCCCCTTTCACAACGCGCGATAAGGAACTTCGTTCCAATACCAAAAAGCTTTCTTTCATCTCGTGCGCTGCGAAAACTATTGATTATAGAACGAAATAATGTACCAGCTACGGATTTGTAAGTCTTATTACGATCTACCAGAGCATATATCTAACTATCATAGTTTAGTCACAATAACCGCTTGTATATTCCTGGAAAATATTAAATCGTCTCAAGAATGAAACAACGTTATTCCAAAAGGACATTTCGTAGAGAAATTATCACGAGTTTAAAAAATATCGCGACAGCATCGCGAGTGTTGTTTGAACCCCTTTTTGACGCAGACGAAGTTGAAATCATCTAATATTCTGTAAAGTTATTTACGACTACACATGTCGTTGTAATAATCTCTACAAGTCATTGTACAAAAATTTCCTGTGCTGAACATTTCAACTAAATATAATATTTATTTGTAATAGATTACTAATGTAGTTACGGGAGGTAAACGGTGAGTGGTATGTATTTTTGGCGCGAAAATGTCGACGTGACACAGAGATTTTATTGCAGAGAGGTTTATTAGTAGTCGTATATTTCAATTTTAGTTTAAGTTTTAATTTGAGATTAGTGATCTAAGGATAAAACTCAGAGAGCAAAGACGTTGTCCCTCGTTAACTTTGGTATTCATTTTTTCAATTGACCGACATTGATTCGAGAATCTAATGAAGTGGGTGGATACTGGATATAGTGGGTTGAATGTATGTCCAACATTTATTTTTACTGCCTTCTAGGCAGACGAGCTAACGGGTTACCTGATCGTAAGTGATTACAGCCGTTATGGATCTTCGCAATGTTAGGGGACACTACGGGCCGCTACCTATCCTTAAATACTCTCTTTAAGAGATTTAAAAACATCAACCTCACTTGGAACTAAATAACTAAATCAAATTCTTTATTTAACTACAATTTAATTCAAATAACGAGTACCGCTCATAAAATGCCACTCACGAGACTAAATTAGGGAAGAGCCGATATTTTAATTAATTCAAATGGACACAATCGATGCGTGAATGCGAGCACCACAGAAATAGACTGGATCAGACATTAGTGGCGACAAAACGACGTCTTACCATTATACATATAAAAAAACTTTAGAGGTGTCATGGGACACCCGAACAGAACGAAGTTCCTTTCGATTAAAAGATATCTTATTTTTTTTCCTAACGTAACGCGCGATAAGGAACGTGTTTTAAAACATTTTGATCACAGCGCCATCTAGCAATAATCATCTAAAACAAATAAGGAACGTGTTTTAAAGATTTTGATCACAGCGCCATCTAGCGATAATCATCTACAACAAAAAAAGTGTCGTGACAACTTTTCGTAAGAATTTTTTCCGTCTAGCCCCCTTTCACAATGCGCGATAAGGAACTTCGTTCCAAAAATAGATCAAGGTATAGAACATTTTTAGTGCCTGTTCATTATTAGATTAATTATTTTTATAAAGATCCGTCTATCTGAATACTTTATTGGGAATAAAGGTGAGTTTGATCGATGAACAATTGTCAAAATACTATGTCTCATACCTTTTGAATTGTTAGAAAAACAAAATGGCGTCAACTGCGTATTCACCCTAAAAACCCTGTGAAGCAAACACATTACAATAAAATTACTTACAACATACATAAACACTAACGAATAATACACAGAACAATACACATTTAAATACATGACAATGGAACGTGACGCTCGTCTACATACCATGCATCATTTGAATTGGAATAATACACAAAAATAGCAGGATAAATTATTTGTTTCACCGGCAAAGCAATGATCATGAATGATTTTACTTTTTTTTTATTTCTTTTCGACTTACCTTTGACGATATTAGCGTCAATGTAGGCGACGATTCCTGTGAAACAAACAATTGATATCCTGCTTTAATTGTCCAATTCCTTTTGAATAATAAATTAAATTAATTTGGAATAATATTTTAAGTTATAAAGGTCTTTTTCAACATTTATTTAATGTTATAACAATTTAGGTTGAGGAATAAAAGTTGATTGCTGGAATAATACACAGTAGGTATGTACACGTATCTGAAATAATATCTTCAAACATATCCTTAAAGCTATAACATTTTAAGCACAGAGTATTAATTCATTTCCTTTGTCATGACTTTAAATATTCCTATAGACTATTTTCTATAAAACTTTCTTAAGTTATGAAATCTTCAGGTCAAAACATTTCATCTTATTCTACTTTTGTAATCGGAATCTACAGATAATTTAGTAGTTTCTACTTAGACTGTTGACGTTAAAAGAAAAGGTAACTGACTCTTTTATTTATTTATTTATTGAATACTTTATTGTACGCGACAGAAAAATAAGTTATATTAAAAAAAATGTTCACAAAAGGCGAGCTTAACTCAATACTGAGTTTTCTCTCTATTTTAGTCGTAGAGTCCTTGTTAAAATTGAGTCACCAAATAATTCAAAGTTTAAACGTATCCGAGCACAATTATTGTTATCTTAGATCAAATATTATATTTAATGAAAGCTTATTAATGATAAAACAAATAAATACCACCAAAATTATATCCCATATTTGGATCTCAGTCTTCAAATTCGGTGTCAAACTTCGATATTCTATTATTCCTTGCATAATGTATAATGCAATTTACTTCATTTTTCAATACAATTTATGATAATAAATATTATTTCATTTCTAAGTTTTGAAGTATCAAAAGTTAATTTTTGGAATCACTATTTACCATTGCTTTGTTCGGTACTGTCTATCTCGTTTTTTTTGATCGAAGATATTTATCATTCAGTTTTAGACGTTAAAAACTATTTGCAAGCAAAAACCGGTCCGTAAACGTTTTATTGCATGAAGTAAAAACAATACTACAATTATAATTATACCAGAAACGTTTTTCTATAAAACAAAACGTATAGTTATTAAATCTAGATGCGGTAAGGCTATACAATTAACTACTTAAATTTTCAAGAAAAAAAGTGCATGATTAGTATTCATATATTTTTTTTAAAATCATGAATAGTAAATCACTTGAACAATCGAACAAATCACATAAAAATATCAATTAAGTATAGTGTGTAAAATTTCCTTTTGTTATTTGTTATTCTACCAGTATGCCGAAGATATTTCAATAATATTTATTGAAGATATTTAAATAAAAACAATTTAAGAAAAGATGACTATAGTTGCTGACGGATAAAAAGCAATTAATCTTGATCGTAATGTTTAGCTCAGGATATCGATAGATAGGATCTTACTGCTAAAAAGGATAGCAGTCTTTAACTAGATCATCATCATCCATCCATCCACACTCGCCCACTGCTGGACATAGGCGTCTCCCAAAATACGCCACTGAGCTCGATCTGCTCGTCTCATCCAGTTGTTACCAGCCACCTTTCTTAGGTCATCGTTCCATCTAGCAGGGGGGCGCCCAACACTACGTTTACCACATCGCGGTCTCCACTCTAGAACCCGTCTACTTCATCGGGCATCAGTTCTTCGACATATGTGCCCAGCCCATTGCCACTTCAGCTTGCTGATTCGCAGAGCTATGTCGGTTATTTTACTTCTCTGTCTGTTCTCTTTAACTAGATATAGGTTTTTAAAACTATCGTTGATCGACACAAAACTAGAGATCAATTTGTGAAGATTCAGAATTTTATTGCTTACAAAGAAATGGGATAGCACACTTGATTGGAAGTGGTTCTCTTTGGTCGTTAACATTGGGATTCTTGCCAAGAGTATTGAACAAAAACTTGCATAAGATTTAATGTTTTGTTTAATATATTTTATGGTTATAGGCGTGGTGGCCGAGTGGTCGAAGCGCGTCCTTCGACCACTCGGCCGCGCGAACGGGAGGTCGCGGGTTCAAATCCGGCCGGCTTGTGCCTCTAAATCTAAATATGATAAAGATTTATGGGCAATTTTTCACACCACCACTGGCTAATAACGTGAAGGAAAACATCGTGAGGAAACCTGCATGTCGGAAAAGGGTTCTAAAAAATCTTTTGAAGATATGTGAAGTCTCCAATCCGCACTGGGCAAGCGTGGTGGACTATGCCTAATTCCTCTTCTGAGGAGACCTGAGCCCAACAGTGGGCAGTTATGGGTTGGTACAGATGGTTATAGGCGTCGATCAATCTATTGTGTTACAGGTTACGCGCTGATTAGAACAGAGCTTTCTATGATAGTTTAAAAGTGCACAAAGTTAGGCAACGCATTCTATCAGGACATTGTTTTAATGCAAATCTTACAGATTGTGTCGCGTTATTGCATGCCTCAGTGTGTGTTAGTTTATACAGAATTTAAATAAGAGAGAGATAGAAAGAAAACTTTATTCGACACACTAATACACAGAGGGACACAACAACAAGAGTAGGATACAAATATTTACAATTAAGTGTAACCATTTATCTATAATCAAAAACAATTTTTTTTTCTGCCACGCACCATCCGGCTGTGCTCCCCTCTTCGGTGTTTTCCAAGCGCTATGACTTGTCCTTCTTCAAACGAGGCTTAAAGAAAGTCCTTAAAAGGTAGGCCCCGCAGTGTCAGCTGACATTGTAGAGGTCCATGAGCAGCGGTAACCGCTTACGATCAGGTGGCCCGTTAGCTCGTCTGCCTACAAGGCAATAAAAAAAAATAGCCAGTCTGTCAGAAATGTATCACTTACACTTTTGCCAATAAAAAGTTAATTAAAAAAAGCTTCGCAAAAAGTATTATATTGCATGTGAGCACCTTGCGAGCCACGTCACTCCCTAAATTATCCTGTCACGCTCAACTATAAAATGCAATTGGGTATTTTTTATAACTTTGAAATTGGTTAGAACACTTTCATATGCGAGGAATAATAAGCTTTGATGGGTGGGAATAGAGGCGTTTTTCGAGTGTGAAGTGGTTGGTTTTGTTTGGGGTAACCATTGTTTTGTGAGGGAAAGTATTGTTAGATATTTTTGTCCTAGATCAACCTAGTTTTTTCTTCGTTTTCTTTTTTAAACGTAGTAAGAAGAGAGCCATTTAAATCTAGTACAGGAAGATGTGGATTAGATAAATCAATCATAATTAGGCGATGATTAGAAAAAATTGTAAACTGCAAATGGAACGTTTTCCAGCGAACCAAATCTAATATATTATTTAACTTTCCAGATTATACATGAAGAAAAAGTACAATCTTTAACAAATTAAACCATCATATCAAAAAAGCAAAATAAGTTCATCTGTTAAATAGATACAATCACTCCTCAAACTTCTCTAAATTTTTTTGTCGAAACCTAACACCACCTAACGCCATTTTAAAAAAATGGCGGCACATCATGGTCACTGTATTTTAGAGTCATGTTGCAAGGACAATAGGCGCACGCGTATGTACCTGCACAAGGTGACCCTACGGTGAAGGGCACGGGGCTGCCCTTGGGCCCCTAGCGAGGTACCATTCGCATGCATTGTCCGACACGCTGTTACATAAACCTATAGGGATGGGATGTATCGATGTTTTTATCGATATTTTGTATGTCGATAGGTTATTTACGACGTATTTAACATGTTATATTTTATTTCAAGAATATAAAAGAAAACAGTATGATAACACTGAACAAAATTACAATATAATTGCAATAAGATCATCTGTCTCAATGCTCGCAGAATTTTGAGTATTCCACTCGACTTCTGAATATATTAATCTTAAATCCATTACCCATTCTTTAATACTTTCATGCATTTTCAACGAGTTCTTACCGCGATATTTAATTAATTGAGTTGTCTCGATATTTCAACGTTGTTGCAAACGTCATGATCACGAGAAGACTGGATACTGCGGGTCGATTTAAGAGCAAACAAATCTGTCTACCCTCTTTCTCGTTCGCTTTTGGGTAGTACCACTGGAACTCGAACTCACATCACGACACACCACACTCACTGTATCTACAAGACTCTCTGAGCATGAACCCTTAGTGACTGTTGTGTTTAGCACTGGATTCCACATACTCGATAATCTGAAGCCGTCACCCCTGTTAAAAGTGCTATGTCTTGAAATCTCGACAGCTTTGAGTAAAATATTATAGAAAACCGCGAGTGTCTGAATAAGTTTACCCATTCTTTGTTCTATAGTCTTCATTAAATCTCTAACTGGTCCTATACGTAAGAAAATTGTTTTCAATGAAAGCAAACAAACAGTAGATTGCTTACAAAGACACATAACTACCTATTATGTACTTTTTAACAGAAGGTTATCATATGACATTGACACGTGTCATAACGTATTCCTGTAACACATCAACCCAAATCAAAATGACCCATATACGGAGTAATTAATTAATTCCAGTGAACACGTAGTTTAATTGTAGCTGAGACAATCTCGAAGCAATACAAAACACGAGACGATCACGCCCATAGATTTAGCACGAAATTACAAATTGAAATCATAACTAGACTTGTTTTGGTAACAGCAGTCTAGTCAACAAGTAAAAAACGTGTTAAAGCTTCTTAAAATATATAAGATAGCTCATTCGATGTGGAATGACGTTTAGAAAAATGTTTCTTAAGGTCTTATTAGCGAAAACAAGTCGCTATAACTTGTCCTTCTTCAAACGAGGCTCTAATGTCTACAAAGGTAGGTCGTAGAGAGCCTAATGTCTTCTGGCATAGAGGGAGTCCATGAAGTAACCACTTACGATGAGATGGCCTGTTGGCTCGACTGCATATAGGTACATTGCTGTTTTTATGGGTAACTTCAGTAATGAATTGCTCCCTCTATATTTAATACGAGTTTTGAAGATATTTCTTAATGTGGTCTCTGATTTTTCTGAGGTCCATAGATGCCAGTAAGTACCAATTACTGTTATGCCAGTTAGACCCTCCTTATTAACCTTACTAGCTTTTGCCCGCGACTTCGTTCGCGTGGACTTCAGGTTCGTCCTGTATTATCAAAAATTGTAGCCTATGTGTTATTCTGATGTATAAGCGATATTGTGGTAAAGTTTCATTCAAATCCATTCAGTAGTTTTTACGTGAAAGAGTAACAAACATCCATACAAACTTTCGCCTTTATAATATATATTAGATTTTAGCTGCTTAAATAATGCAATTTGAAACGTAATCATCGATAAAAAGAATACAATCCGATGTGTACTTTCCCATCACTAAATGATTGTCCAATAAATGTTGATCAGGCACATAGAGCTTGGAGCGACAGGTGTTGAATCGATTTAGCCGCAAATCATACAGTATCGATGTAGCTTACATTATATCGATTGTAAAATCGATACGCAGAAACTAATTACAAGATTGAATTTGAAGGAATTAGGGATTATTGGCGAGGTTTTATTTACCTTCTTGTTTATGTAAAATACTCTAAATATATTTTTTTAATGGTTGAATGGATACCTGTACCTTATCAACTTGTTTTTGTTTTTTTAAATACTTTTAAAACCATTGAGGTACATTTACATCTACTATTATAAACTATTTCGTTTAATTGTACACTGTTAAAAAAATTTAGGTTGTTATTTTAAAAGACAAATTTACGAAAAATAATGTTTGCATTTATAAAGAAATTAAGACTTTATTTAATTTACATTTCTTAACTAATGAGAGAGGAGAGTACAAAATATATCTAAATGTAAGTTTTTTTTTCTGTAATAGAAATCATCTTCCATAGTTAGAAAAGATTTTATTGGAAAGCAATAAATATTGGATATAAATGGGCGTAACAGCATTATAAAAACAAGTATTATGCCTGACCTAATATAGTGAGTTGATGAGGAAATTCACAATGACAAGTGTGGAGAGAGGGCGCGAGAATGTTAAGGGGAGTGTGGCCCTGTTAGACAGGGCTGCCAACATACAGGAAAAAATATTAAAAATAACATTAAGACGTGTTACTGAGGCTGCTCGCGTACTTGTAGTGTTATTGACAATATTTTGGATATTGTCAGAATTTTTAGAAGAAAAATATATATTTGAAATATTGTTAATATTAAAATAATTATACATGTAGTGTCAATAATTTAGTGTTGTGGGCGGATAGCCTAACAGTAATAATGACGAAAGATATACAGTTAAAATTTTCTGTTACTCAACTTTTGAAAATAATTTTCTCGTCCTTAATAAATTTCTTTATACACAGTTTCAGAATATTTCAGATGTTTAGTTCATTGAAAAACAATGCAAAAACGTTTGATTTTAAAGAGGTTTTTAAAGCTTTATTTGCCATTTGAAGCTAATTCCTTAAGTAAAAATATACCTGTAAAACCTCCTTAGTAATGACTTTCTTTAGGGTTTTAGAAGTGTGTATGATACTAATACGGGATGGTAATATGGGGGTGTCGGGACGCGACAGTGTGCCGCAGTGCGTAACGCGTCGCGCCACCCCGCATAACCCCGTGCTGAGTTCTGGCCTCAACCGGGGTTCGGACGCTGAGTGCGGTTGGAGGTTTTAGTGAGGTTCAACTCCCATATACACCAGCCGCGGGGCTGGTGGGGATCCGGCGATTTCCTACAAATAAAAACAAAAAAAAAAAAATGGTGCTAATACGCCTAAAACGCAACTTACTATTACTTAAACTGTGTTCAATCTTAAACTTAAGAAAAAGCCATCTATAGTTGATAAAATCTTCTGAAAAAACCCGTTCAACCCTACACGTCTCCGCACTGACCCAGTTCCGCTACCCCACTTCCGCCCCCGCGTTGAAAACTACTGAAAACACTGTCGTTCCTCCCCCTACCCTCAAATTACACCGATTTATTGCGGATCAGATCAGGACAGCTCGCGACGTGCCGAAAACAGGGGGAAAAAGATATTTTATTTCTAACGCATTCGTTGGGTTAACTTGTTTTTCGAATTTTGGTAAACAATTTTTTTGGAGCTTCCGCGTTCTTATTTTGTATTTTTGGGATAGGACCTCTTTGAATTATTTTTGGAAATTGACTATTCCATATTTGAAATAGGAATGTAATGTAATGAATGGATAACAGTTTGGATATGTCCTTGGCAATGTACTTATATTTCGGCCGTTCAGAGAATGCGTTCCTGACACGTAACTTAGTAATGGCGTTGCGCTTACGACAAAACTATTTTTGCTGGTTGTTTAACGTTTTATGAATTGATGAGCATTAAAACAACATTATTATAGCAATAATAAATGAATGTTATAATTTTGGGCCAAACTGAGCGTCACTTAACTTGGTAAACAATATTTTGGGGTATCCTTCTGTATCTGTACCAACCTATTACTGCCCACTGTTGGGCTCAGATCTCTTCAGAAGAGGGATTGTCAATGTACCTACTTGGTAATATTTTCTTACTCGATTGTCTGTAGGGAAAGGAACTAAAGGTTTTATTGATAGTCACTACCTTAGTTTTGCAACGCTCCCTCGTTTAGCACTATGATATACCTTGTTTTAACCGAGGTTTAACCCTTTCAGGACCATAAGATGGCTGAGACTAATACTACACAATATTTAAGTTATTCGGTAAAGTAAGAGATATCACTAGAAAAACATAGTAGGGTGTACAAATTTCCTATAAATATCATATGAAACATTTTAACACAACGTTACGTAACGTTTGACATTCATTAAGAAAATATATTATTCAATAATAATAACGATTTTTGTAGAAGGGAAAAATATTTCCCTTGGTCGTGAAAGGGTTAAGAAAAATCCTGTCTCTCCCAATACCCTGACATTGCAGAGGTTCATAAAACTGTGCGCGACGAGAAATAAAGCCGTAGTGCGTAACGCGTCGTGCCGTTTCACGTAACTCCGTGCTCGCTTCAGCCGGGGTCTGGACTTTGAGGATGCAACCCAAAAAATAGGCGTTACAAACATACAAACCCTCTTACAACAAGAATCGGTCCAAAATCACAAAGTTCGCTTCAACTACCCGAAGTAACATTAACGGTAATTCGCCACCCCCTTCCACCCCCTTACACCCCCTTCCACCCCTAGCAGTAAAACTTACCCTATTAAAGGTTTACAACCATTAAAAACTTGAGCAAACGTTACGGTGCAAACAGAAAAGTAAAAATGTAGTAAAAATGTGATTTGTGAGGGGTCAGCGTTGCTCTTTACTGGAATATAAAACTACGAAAGTAGGATATAAAACGTTCATATTCTTATTTTTACTATTTATTTATTTTTAAGAAAACTTTTTAAACACAAGCTTTTAAGATCCTGTATTTCAAATAGAAGTAGATTGCTAGCTGAAACAAGTAAAGCCAAGAATACCTAAATATTGAATACGTATGTGTCCAAAATCGAAGCTCTAAATTCCAGAACTATTAGCTCTTTTGGCCTTCTGTTCTGCAAAGCAGATCAATATATCAGAAATCATCATTCTCTTCTTCTTCTTTTGTTCATGGACCCATATTATCATTCTCAATTTTATAAAAAAAATCATAACCAGCGAGGTTCTAGATCGAATTAAGTGGGTCAAACCACAGAAATCATGTGTATTGGCCAGGATATCAGCTTTTTGTAAAAATAGGATATAGATCTTATTATAGATCCAGGTTATCCATATTAAGAATTTCAGTAGGTACCGAATCCTCCGCAAAATTCGATTTAAATAATACAAGTTTACAAGTCATCCAACGAAATAATTAAACTATTCAAACCATACCACAATTATCCGACATGATTCCACTATTTACAAATGTTCAACAGCCTTTAAAAACAAATTATTTTCGGAACAACACTTCGGCGTCAGTCCACCCAACAATGCAGATTTAAATTTAGAAGAACAAATCGTAACAAAAAAAAACAAAAAAAATAAACCTCGAAATGTAACATGCAAGGAGTCTCATATAATTCCTATTAGCGCACATCAAGACCCTTGCATTTGACTCTCTCGCACACCGACAAAAAATAAGTACCTAGAAACGCGCAATCTCGTACATTCCTTACCCTAAAATTACACATTAAACATTCAAACGAATATATCCTTTATTTTTATTACATTAAAGTCCAACTGAAAACAGGCAATTCGTTAATATAAATAACAATAACAAAACGGGTCGGATCTTAAAAACTTTTTAAAAACATTGACTCGGTTTGACAGATGAGGCTGTACGGTAGGGATGCCTTCGTCGGATTACGGAGTCTTTGTAATAAAAACCTCTAATGGTTTTGGCGGGAATTATTTACTGATCTTCTTTTGTTTTATAATTTAACAACGTAATGTTATAACAACTTATTCGAAGACATGAAGCAATCTAAATGGAGAAGTATAAGAAGCGTGTTGTTTTGGAATCTTTGAAACATAATTATTATTAGGTAGTAGTATGAAGTATAATTAAAAATGCTTTACTGATATCGATCTAATATTAATAGATACACTATACTGAACAAAATATAACCTACAAAATAGAGTCTCCAAACAAATAGTTCCATTCAACATTAAGAGTTTTACAAAATGTCGTAAACAGTATTCAGTTTAAAATAATTTATATCTTAAACGACAGAATCCACGTTTAGAAAAGTGAAAAACATGCAAAAAGTGAAAATTAAGTAGATGTATAATTTAAAAAAAAACAAAGATTACCAATTTACAAAAGATTACCAAGAGGCTTGAGGAGGGTCCTTAAAGTTAGGTCGTAGGTAGCGACCCCAGTGTTCCCTGACATTGCAGAGGTTCATGAGCGACGGTAACCACTTACGATCAGGTGGGCCGTTGGCTCGTCTGCCTACATGGCAATAAAATAAAAAATAAATTATACCAGGGTGTTCATTGCCATTTTACACTCTTATAATATTCCTAGTACGTTGAATCGAAGTTTAGTCATCAAAAAAATTGCGATGATTTTTTTGTCTAAACCAAAATAGTGTTTGCGTCACATACCTAGTCATAACTTTGACCAAGTAACCAAATACACGTTACCGAAACAGCATTCTTAGAAAACATTGTACAGAATATTTCTATAATTTATAATGTTGTAAGCTCGCGAATTAACATAAAAACATAATAACATTCTTGCAATTGCCGGTGACATCTCCAAATAACCGAGTATGGTAATGATAGAAACGCGTTTTTTTAAATTAAACATTGACTTTGTAATCGGAGAAATCGTTATTAATTTATATTCAATTTCAATCGTGTGATAGTACCAATAATACAGCAAAGTAATACAGAATACAACTCAGTAACAAATACTGAATTATTTTATGATCATTCCTTTTCAATAATAGCACGAAAACAAAAATTGTATCTTAGATTTCCCTGGATTGCATCTAGATATGGTTTTTTTATCTTCTTCCAAAAAAAAAGAGTCATCATAATCGGTTCATAAACAACGGAGATATCCGCGATACGTTGGTAGTAAGTACGAGTAACAGCAGGACAAATGCCAATATCCAGCGCTGGGCATGAAAACCAGCGCTGGATATTGGCATTTGTCCTGCTGGTATGTGTCAATGTTCAGCATTATGCTGAGTCACAGCTGATTTGTGGTGAAAGAGAAATTTACTCGCAATTGTCTCTTATTTTTTGTGTATTATTTTTATGTGTTTTGTATCTTTGTATGACGTTTATTTTTCTTCACAAATAAAGAATGTCTATGTCTATGAGTATTTTTAAGAACTTACTTTAAAGGTATTATCTATTAAAATTCGACACGCTTTTCTTGCAGCATACGAAAATTGCATTGCATTTTTTCTCTTTTTTCCAAATATTCTATGGTTCCGATATTACTACACGACAGTTTATTTAGCTCAAAATAAGGTTAATAGTATTAACTGCAGGTAGTGAGGTGGGCGACTTCAGGTGTGGCCATTTGGTTATCATAACATAACTGTATGAGAATAATATATTTATTTTATTTTCCTATATATAAAGATAATATCAATGTTTTAGGTTATTAAAAGAACGAAGAGTTTGAATCTATTGGCTTTTAAGAAATCGTAATAAGTAATCTATATTAGTACGTCTGATGGCTTGGGTCGTAGACCTCGTCTTCAGTGGGCCTCTGTTTTTTATATTGTATTTTTAAATTTATTTTACTGTGATTGAAAATTATCAAATAAATGAGTATAGAATGTCATGATATTTATTGTGATGTTGTAGGATAATTTTTGATCTGCTTAACCAATGAAAATACATTTAACAAAAATACAAAAAAGACATACACGCTGAATTTCTTTCGACAGTTCTTCTCAGGGCGGTGGTTAATCTGCTACCGAATGTTTGATAATAAGTAAATATAGATCCTTTGTCTTATTCTCGCTTACCCTCTGTGTTTCTTGCTGGTTCTTCTCAGTTGGGTCGCGTTACGAACCAGTAGTAAATTCATGATGCGCTAATAAGTTGACTTCGGGCTTGTTAGTATTACCATCCTATGCTATACTCAGCCAAGCCCCTCCTGAGCTCGCACCCCATCATGGTGAAGCTGTAAAGGCTTGAGGGCCAACAGCGATTCCTCAAATCAGAAAAAAAAGAGCTACCGAACTAGTAGCTTTATAAGGTCAACAAGAATATTTAATGTTGTAAATAAAATATTTAATTTTACTGCTTCACATTGTTATTAATAGCAATCAAATTTTAATGCTTAAAACGTATGTACCTACATTTCTACACGAAAAGTCGTAGGTGACAGATTTGAGTGCGGTTTGACTCCTACATACCCCACCTAAGCAGGTGGAAATCCAGCAATTTCCACCTGTTTGTAAGTAAACAATCATTTAATACGACACTCCTTAAAACACAATGAATCAACCTGTTCACCATTATTACCTCTTTAATTGGCAAGTTTTCTATTTTAAAGTTAATGATGATACGTTCATTACCATATTGTTTGCGATTAGATATTTAATAAGTGAAATAAATGAGTAAAATTCCAACACAGCGTGGTATACGGCAGTTATCGACATTAGATCTCAACGGCTTCTTTGCATAATTAAATAGAGGACAAACTGAGCTTACGTTATGTCAAGACACGTGAATTAAAGTGAATAGCATTATATTTTTGACGATGATTAGGGTTTTATAGTGTAAATGCTGCATATATTTTGATGTAGTTAATGTTTTTTTATTGCCATGTGCAATGTCAGGGGACACTGCGAAGCTATTACTAGCTAGTAACTAGTATTAAGTTTTATGACTCTGCTAGTGATTAACTATGCCCAGCTTCTACTATGTAACACTTCATTTAGCGTGGTCCTCACGATACAGGCTTTGCCTAGTGTGAGGATCATTGGTAACTTGTTCAGGCACATCTGTAAGTTGAATCCTATGTATATTTAGTATAAGTTTTCTGTAGAATGTGTAATGGATTTAACTCACAATAAACATCTTTATTCTTTATTCTTCTCTTTATTCTTTATTACCTACCTATAAAGACTTTCTTCAAGCCTCGTTTGAAGAAGGATAAGTCTTAGCGCTCGGGAAATACCGAAAATACCGAAGAAGGTGAGGACTTTAGATAGCGGCCCTACAGTGTCCGACGACATTTTAAAGCGAGGGTAGCCACTTATGTCTAGGTGGCTCGTGGCAACAAATAAGATTTTATAGAAAATTTTGGGATTTCATATTTTCTTCATAGGATCTTGCTATACATAGATAAAGGAGCGAGGCAGCATAATAAGCCGACCCTATTTAAATGGGATAAAGGCAAAGGGAAAGAAAGAATCTGGCTAATGACTCAAACAGTAAACAAGTTCTTTAGTACTTAAAAACACTAAGACGTTAAATAATTTATTTAGACAGAACTTCGAAGCATGAAGTAAATGCTGGAACGAGTATCATGTTATATTGTACGTCAAGTATGTATCAAACAAAAATTTCTATGAACGCAATAATATAAACGTCGAGATGTAAAGCTAAATTGTCGCTTCGTTTAATTAAAACTACTTCTAGGAAGATAAAAACTTTGATTGTACCACTTCTAGCTCGTAATATGTTAGTTCAGTTAAAACAAGATGAAGTTCAGTTAAAATAAGATGGATTGGGTATTTGAACTCTCACTCCCACCACTGTAGCTCCTGTGTAGCCAGGATCCACAGCGGCGACCATTATAATGACTCTGAGCAGTGAAGCCCAGGAACCCGAGGGAAAGCTAACTTGTCTTGCCTCGCAACGAATTTAACCAGCAGATGATAGAAGGAGTAAACATGAGTTCCTACTTCCGTGCTCGTAAAGTTGGAGACAAAAAAAATATTAAAAAGCGTCACCTCAGAATCTCTCTTAATAATACTAGCATATATATGTTTGTCTACATATTATAATTGCGTAGTTTTTTATACAGATTAGTTTTTGTAGGTAATATTTATTGATACACTGGCGCAATACGTAAATGCTAATTAAATGTATAAAGTATTGACATTAAGAATCATCGCAATAAAAATTATTTATTACCTTGTCTGATTGTGTCATGTTTTTTTGTTGATTCTTAAGTTATTTATACGCTTTGTGTTTTAATAGTACACTGGTTTGTGACTTCGATTGTTTTGCTGTTACTATTTTATAAATATTCTTGTTGCGGTTTAAATTTTGGAACGAAGTTCCTTATCGCGCGTTATCGAAAGGGGGCTAGACGGAAATTCTTATGAAAAAGTTGTCACGACACCTTTTTTGTTTTAGATGATTATGTGCACTGTGATTAAAATATTTTATAAAACAATTCCTTACTTTGTTTTATATGATTAATGCTAGGTGGCGCTGTGATCAAAATATTTTATAAAACAATTCCTTATTTTTTTTTATATGATTAATGCTAGATGGCGCTGTGATCAAAATATTTTATTTAAGTTATCATTAAAAAATAAAATTTTATTAACAATTCCCTCACTAATTAATCGAAAGGAACTTCGTTTCATCCGGTTGTCCCTTGACACCTCTCAAGTTTTTTTTGATTGAAATTATCTCTGTGGAATTGTAGCGATCATTCCTTAATTATTATTATTTTTAAAGATTTAATAGAGTTTCTAGTGAGGTATTGAATGAACTCCTGTCCTGGCTATTCCTCATATTATTATGGTCCTTCAAAGTCTAAGAAGAGATTTAAACATTAGGCGGTGTCGATCTCGTAGATTCCCTGACAGCATTGACCACTTATCATCAGACAAGCTGTCGATTCCTCCGCCTACTAATCGCATAAAAACGTTCATACCTAATTACATCCATTAAATCCATACCCAAAACGAAACCAATAAAACACTTTACAGTAACCGACCCGGCTCATTTACCACATCCAAAACTCATTAAACATGCTAAATAATTAAAAATTTCAATACATAAATTATTCCATTTAAAAAAAAAACCTTTCACTAAACATAATATATTTACGTTGAATATTGTAATTCGTGTCATATTCTTAAATCTCGTGTTTCCGGTGTCTTCTTTGCGCACACAAATAAGGTACACACACACATGTCAACATATTTAATTAATATTGTATCGAAATGTAACTGGGCGTATTACCATACTCGTTGGTACGTCTTCTAGTACACTTACGTAATTATATGAGAACGGAGCGACTACTATGAAACTTTGATCGCGTTGTGCTCGCGAATTGACGACGAACATTCGTTTTGGGAATTTTGAGGTTTAAACTATAGTAGAGAGTTAGGTTATTTTTTCTGCAATACAAGTAAATCCAAGTAAATAAACATAATATGTTCTAATATTATTATATCTACACTAAGATTTTTTAGACTAGGCTGTTTTAAGATTTTAGTAAATAAAACCATTGGAACGAAGTTCCTTATCGCGCGTTATCGAAAGGGGGCTAGACGGAAAAAAATCTTACGAAAAGTTGTCACGACACTTTTTTGTTTTAGATGATTATCGCTAGATGGCGCTGTGATCAAAATCTTTTAAAACACGTTCCTTATCGCGCGTTACGTTAGGAAAAAAATATATGATATCTTTTAATCGAAAGGAACTCTGTTCTATTCGGGTGTCCCATGACACCTCTCAAGTTTTTAACTATTTTGCCACTCATTTTTACGTTACTTAAAGTCTACCATCTTCCTTCTTACACAGACAAGGTTGTTGGTCACCCTCCAGTGTCTCCTGACAGGTAGCCCGTCGACTCGTCCGCCTACATGGCAATAAAAAAAACCGAGCCCGCGAACACCGAACAACATTCGCCGTTGAAATTACACGTCGATCGTGTTCATAGTAGACGCACCGGTATCATTTCGAATCGAACCAGTTCTGTGTTTTATTGTTTTATCCTAGTTTCGGACATAGAGCAATATCGGTTTCCAAATTAATGTTTTTCAACTTATTTTGATTACATTTCTAAATTAGCATAATTATAGCATTTAGACGAATGGCGAGTCTATCTAAATCGATGCTAGTTTGTGATAATATATATAACTGTTTTATGAAATGTTTCGTTATTTTTAATTAGTTTGTACTTTCTATGTTTTTAAGGTTTATTGATTTGTTTATAGCGTTTTTTTTCTTTTGGGATTTATAAATCAGCTTTGTTTACAAAATATGTAGTGCATAATGAGAAAGGTTTTTTTTATTTGGAAGAAATTGCCGGATCAGCACATGCCCATGATGGGTATGTGGGAGTTGAACCGCACTCGAACCTCCAACCGCTCACATTCAGCGTTCGAACTCCGGCTGAGGCCAGAACTCAGCACGGGGTTATCCGGGACGGCACGACGCGTTACGCACTACGGCACTCTTTCCCGTCGCGCCGCCCCCAACAGAAATACCGTAGACATTAAATTAATTCTATATTAACAAAATCTTTAAAAACGCATTTGGTGCCAAACCCATTACACAATTGACTATAGACAACTACAATTTTATTTACCACCAAAAAAAATACTTTAAAACGTGAAACCGAAACCAACCTCCATTACCACTATCAAGATTTAAAAAAAAACGTTCTTTTTTCGAAATTCGAATGCATTTGGCGCGTAAACAATGGACGCCATTACCGACCGTCAGCTCATTACCGTTGCGGCTATGGGTATTGTATTGTGTCTACCTGTTCATATCTAAGATACGCCCATCGTTTTGGTACTACTGAATTACAGCTTTTATTACTGGTTTATGGGAATTAATTACTTATTGTAATGATTTTAAGTTCTACATTAGGCTTTAAGGTATGTCTAAAGATAAATTTGTGGCTCATCTAATGAGAAATAGTTACAGACGTCGCTGTTAAATTATTGCAATGTTAGAATTTAAAACACAAATCGATGTCAGTATAAAGGGTTGACATCCCCAAGTGGAGATGGACCGGTTATATGATGTGTTCCAGGGAAGAAAAGTGGAGCAAAGAGCTTTTTTTTTCAGTTGGAGGGAATCACCACTAATCACCATTAACTAGTATGTGGGAGTTGAACCGCACTGAAACAACCAACCGCTCACACTCAGCGTCCGCACCCCGGCTGAGGCCAGAACCCAGCACGGGGTTTGGAGGGACGGCGCGACGCGTTACGCGCTCGGCACTCTTTCTCGTCGCTCCGTCCCCGGAGCAAAGAGCTAACGAATTAGTCTCCTAGGTACTCTGCAAGAAGCAGAGGTCGACCTCCTTCTAGATGGAAGGACGATATTAAAAAGACAGCGGGATCATACTGGCGGAGAGTAGTAAGTAGTAACCTACGACAGGAATCAGTTGAATGAGTTAGGAGACCTATGCCAAAAATTACAATGAAACGCTCAACACTTTGTGAAGACGATTTTTTGTAAATACCAAAACTCAGGAATAAAGGCTATTTTCATACTTCGTTTAAATTCATAAATAAAGCATTCGACATAATATCGAAGCGTCAATAATACATATAACACGTACAAATACTCAGGTAACATAAGTTAATCGTTTTTGTATGTTCAATGTTCACTTTCCTACCTGTTCGCTCCGTGCGAAGGTTTACAACAAAAAATACATTAACAGATTAATAAATTCACGCGCGGTGTAGCGGTTGTGTGCGTGTTTGATCGCAGGTTCGATATCGGCAAGGATTTGAGTTTATGACAATGGAACATTTTTGATAGAGAAGTTTGACTTTGAAGGTATTCATTTAGCGTTTAAGTGTCTGAAAAGGTAATATCAACTGAACATTCGAGTTTCATATTTATTTTCAACATTGTTGTAAAAAATGCACACGGTCACCTATAAGCGATTACCGTCACTCATGAACCTATATAATGCTTGTGCATCACGAGATCATTACCTAGGCAATCATACCCTTTTTAAACATTTAAATAAATATCTTACAACAGCAAAATATTTTAAAAGGCAATAAATCATTTTAATACTTTAAAATAAAAAACGTAGGTGTACTTAATTTATAATAAGGGAATTTTATTGTGTTTTTGCAAATAACATATGAAATTTTATGTTTTAAAGACTTGTTTAATTGCGGTGTGTTTGCGTCTTAACAACTTACTCGTAATGTACTTTATACCTATACATAAATGTCAAGTTTTTTTGAAATATTTGACTGAAAAGGTTAAAAATCGAGAACGGCAAATGAAAAATCTACTACAAGTTACAAGTTAGTTACGCGATATTTTCGGAATATTACGGTTTGCTCGATTTACAGAACCTTTGCGACATAACAGTCTAGCTACATTTAAATATTCGCATTTTTTTCACAGAAGTAAATTTTCTGCGAGGGGCGCAGGCGAAGTTGCGACATTAGTACTTATTATTATTTTTTATTACATGATAGATAGGGTGGGCCAATCTAACGTTTGCATTTTGAACTACTGTTTATTTAGAGAATGACAACTCAAATGTCATTCAATTTGTGTTCATAATTTAATTAAAGGTTTGACATTTACGAAATGGGACGCTATACGCTTGAACAAAATTGGGAAATATTGAAAAGTTACTTCCAAAGTGGTGAGTCTTCAGACCAAACTGTAAGAAATGTGTGTGTGTGTCAGATGAAACCCATGTTCACCTCGGAGGCTATGTCAATAAGCAAAATTGTCGCATCTGGGTATCGGAAAATCCACACGGTTTGGTGTGGGTTTTGGTTCGGCGGCATCATTGGAAAATGAGCAAGGAGCCGCTGTTACGGTCAATGGCGAGCATTACCGTGCCATGCTCAACGATATTTTTTTCCAAAAGTGGAAGAGTATGACATGGATGACATTTGGTTTCAACAGGATAGCGCAACATGCCACACAGCAACATGACAGTCGAACTTTTGAAAAAAGCAAACTTTATATGGCCCACCCCTTACTAGCCTACTACGATGATAAGTTTGCGCTATTGAGTCTCAACACCAGGGTATTGAGAGGTCGTTACTAACAGGACTTTTCTTAAACCTTGACCATAAATATCACCTTGACGTAAAAAATAGGGAATGCAAGAACGCGTGCCCGATGAGATCTAATATCGATAAAAAGAATCGATTACAGTTCTCGTATCGAGTAAGAATCGACTCTTTACCTGGCGTACCCTGTCTGAGTAATTGACAAAAAATATAACCCAAAACTATATACATTTATACGGAATTTATTGTACCTCAGCGTGTGTGTGTGTGTGTGTGTGTGTAATGAATCATTATTGTTTTTTGTTTTTAAAAGTACATCGAGAGGTTTTAGTGGAACTTTATGACTCAGGTATCATCTAATTGGTTTTACTTTGCTGATCGCCGCGGGTCTTGTAGTGTTTATCGTATGGAAATTTTAGTAGGAAAAATATTACAATCTTTATAAATAAAAATGAATTGTTGTTCGTTAGTCTGATTAAAACTCGAGAACGGCTGGGCTGATTGAGCTGATTTTGGTTTTAAAATGTTTGTCGTAGTCCAGGGAAAGTTTAAACGGTGAGAAAATACCCGGGATTTTTTTTGTGACGCTGACGAAGTTGCGCGGGCCAGCTAGTAATATATATTTATTACTGTTATTCTATTATGCTCTAGATCTTTTCAAAGTTAGAACAATATAAGTAGAATACGGTTTGAGAATCCTGTGATCCTGTCCTGTGATATTTTGCGAAACATTTCATTTTATAAGTATTTTTTTATTACTTATTTGTATTTGGTATTTGTTCTCAATATTTTAATGTTAGTAATAGGAAAATGTTTGTTTTTAAAATTGACTTAGAATATTTTTTGACACTCGTATTTTCAAATTAAGTACTAATTTTAGCTAAGTTTATAAGGAATTCGTATTTAATTGTCAAATGGATACTTATACCGCCATTTTACTGGTTACTGTTAAGGCGTTATAAAATTGCGTGCAAAAATAAAATTCATCATTACTGTCAAAAAGTGAGTCGTCTAAAAAATATTGTCGATGGTATCCAGAATAGGGCGCTTGCTGTGTTAGTGTGTGTGCAACACTTGCGCAAACACGGGATGCATACATTCGTCCCTAACAGATAAATTGTTGCTCTTTAATGGACATAAGAAGATTTATACATTTAAAAACTTACAAAGGATTCTTATTTCAATGTTTGGGATTAATTAAAATAGCTTAGTTTTTTATTTTACTTTGGAAGGTTTACCTTATATTTTGCAAGAAAAACGACCTTATGGACCATCTAATGGTAAGTGGTAATCGTTGGTCATTGACTCCTGCAATGTTAGGAGACACATCCACAATCTACCGTATAAAACAGTTCTTAAACGAGAAATGACCGTATTGAGATTCTATTTCTCAGTACTCTATATTAAATAATACAGTAACTACTACAAACACAGATTGTCTATCTCCAAAAAATACTTCAACAACCATTAGAAACCGTAAACATTAAATACATTTACACGATCCGATATGTCGTTAACGTCATACGATCGCGATCCGACGAACCGAAGTAAATTGCTCTCACTACTACACAATAGGACGATTAGATCGGCACCCGTTGCGAAAGAAAAAAAAACGAACAAAAAATAAAAAGGATGACCGTAAGTAGAGTCGATAGTGGAAACAATAGAAGCTGACATATTTGAAATATTATTTCGAAAAAATAATTGCATGGAGTCTAAGGTATACTCGATTGGGTATATTTTTATTTTAGTTATTTAGTTTTAAACATAGTGGCTACAAGGGCCCACATTACAATACATAAAAATACGTAAGTGTTAGTAAGTCTTAATCTAAGTGTTAGTGACAACAGAACGTGGCCTAAGCAATATATCATAGGCCACGCTTCCATTCGACTCGTCCCACATGAGCATCCACGTAGAGTATCATACCTGTAGAGTTGAACTGTACAGGAGTACAGGTATACATGAGCGTATGTATGTTGCAAAACCGTGTAGGTTTATCTTCTTAATCATAATAATCATAATAATATTATAAAGGCGAAAGTTTGTAAGTATGGATGTATGGATGTATGTTTGTTACTCTTTCACGTAAAAACTACTGAATGGATTTGAATGAAACTTTACCACAATATAGCTTATACATCTGAATAACACATAGGCTACAATTTTTAAACCCCTTTGCAACGCAGACGAAGTTGCGCGGGTCACCTAGTAATATATATATAAATCTCGTGTCACAATTTTTGTCCTCAATGGACTCCTAAACCACTTAACCGATTATAATAAAATTTGAACACCATATGCAGTTCGAACCAACTTGAGAGATAGGATAGCTTAGATCAAGGTCTGATGATGGAGCTGGAAGGTGGCCACAGGAATTCCGTCAATAGGCAAGATAACCTCATCGTGTTCAGACTCTAATGAAGCGTTCTGATGAGTACTTTTAGAAAATTTCCGGGAACAATTCCTATGCGACGTAGACGAAGTTGCGCGGGTCAGCTAGTATTATTTTAAATTCAATGCACAAAATTATACACACAAGTGTTTGGTCGGCATTACTTGAATTATTTATTGGGTTTTTCTCTCTCTATGAAACACCTAATTTTTGTTTAAGAAATCAAAGCACCTGATTAAATGTTTAACTATATGAACCGATTTAAAATATATATTTTTAAGTAGTTTATTATATTATTAAAGCTCATTTCATTTCATAAATATAGTTATTACTAGCTGGCCCACACAACTTCGTCTGCGTCACATAAGTAAATTTTCTCACCGTTTAAACCTTCCCTGGACTTCTATGAATATTTCAAGATTAAAATAAGCCAAATCGGTTCAGTCGTTCTCGAGTTTTAGCGAGACTAACGAACAGCAATTCATTTTTATATATAAGAAGAAGATGTGTACAGTAAATATTTACATAATATTAGCAATAGATTTGAATGTTTCTTCTACCTGATCGATTCTTAGAACATGACATATAAATCATAAATGGCGCCCTGTAATTTGAAGTCCATAATGCGTAATTATGAAATTGCGAAGGTTTTGCCTCGGAAATGCATGAAGTTTGCATCGGAAATGAAGTTGGGTTGTATGATTCAACTATCATGAATATACCGATGTAATTATTGCTGTTTTTTTCTTTTTTGAGTTTAAAATTTATATTATGGAGTATATTGAGGTATTTGGAATAACTGCTTTTTCTTTTTTGAACTTAAAATCTAGAGTGTATTGAATGAGTTTGAATTCTAAAGCTGAAAAAAATTTTAAAGGTCACAAAATCACAAAATATCTTATTTTTTACTGTATTTTTTTGACGATTTTGCACAACATGATTGCATCTACTATGTCAGGAACCACCGCTGGATAGCTACTAACAACCTCTCTCAAGGACTCTCTTCAAGCCTCAAAATAAAGACAAGTCATACCCACCACAAAGACTAATTCACAACAAAAACAATAATTAAAAACAGGCCGTACGTGAACGCATCCCGTTGCCATGATTCATTTGCGCGCCAAATCGTTTGATACAAGCTAGACGCTAAAAAAAACAGTACCGAATATCGTTGAAGGCCGCGCCGTGTCTGTGTTTGCGGCAATTAAAAATAATTAGGGAGCAAGATGGCGTCTTCTCGGAAGGATCGGTCAGTACATTTACATATGGCGCACGCTTGTCTAACGAGACGGGGCCTTACTGCTGGCGGGTGCTATTTATTTATCTATACTAATTTATTTATTTACTAGCTGCCCCGCGCATCTTCGTAACTACTAATAGATTATCTAAAGTATACAACATTAATATACATAGATATGAAATAGATATAGTACATACACGTAAATCTAATAAAATTCTCGTGTCACAGTTTTCGTTGCCATACTCCTCCGAAAAGGCCGATTGACCGATTTTAATGAAATTTTTTGTGCTTATCCATTATCTATGAGAATCGGCCAACATCTTTTTTTCATCCCCCTTAATGTTAGGGGTAGTCTACCCCAAACAATATTTTTTATGTTTTCGACGCAGACGAAGTTGCATGGGGCAGCTAGTAAATATAATATTAAAAGAAATATTGCAATAAAATTCTAAAAGAACACATACTCCACCAAACTGAGTACCAGCGATTATCAGCTTAAATCGCTAAACGCTAACACTAATAATTCCAAAAAGAACATTTACTTCACCAACCCGAGTACCAGCGATTATAATTAAATCGCTAAACGCTAACAACAAGACATCGTCTCCTTTATAAACCAAATCAGGTACGATTAGGGGCAATAGTGATTGAAAAGGGTAAAGAAACCGACCTATATTAATTTCAAACTTTTTTCTTGCCGTTCTAAATCCAAATAACACAGTTCTAATGCCTCTTAATGTCTAAAACTTCATATATTTAGTGCTCTTCGTTTTTCGCTTAAATTATTAGTTACACTTTGAAACACCGCTTAGAGTTACGGTTGTGTGTGTTTTAGGTTGTCATACTTTTTTATATTTTTAAATTTTGATGATAAAGCGCGTGTACTAGTAGTTTTCATAAGATTATTCATAGAATGACGTTGACTAAATAAATAATAGTCAAAGGATGATTATTGGAACGAAGTTCCTTATCGCGCGTTATCGAAAGGGGGCTAGACGGAAATTCTTATGAAAAAGTTGTCACGACACTTTTTTTAGTTTTAGATGATTATCGCTAGATGGCGCTGTGATTAAAATCTTTTAAAACAATTCCTTATTTTGTTTTATATGATTAATGCTAGATGGCGCTGTGATAAAAAAAAACTTTTAAGTTATAATAATTCGTTAGTTTAAAATTACAATTCCCTCACTAATTAATCGAAAGGAACTTCGTTCCATCCGGGTGTCCCTTGACACCTCTCAAGTTTTTTTTTTCATACTCGTTTCAAGATCATACAAGTACTTTTGAAGCTGTGCTTGAATCATAGTTTTTAGTTATTTTTGAACAAAATTTCATGAAGACACTAGTTTTGTCAATTTTTTTATATTAGCAAGCAGATTGTGTAAGTGTGAAGGCAGTCAGTTCGTGATCTTATAAATTTACTAGGTGGAGTCGAGGTGGAGTTCATCCTTACTATTTGGAACCACCGTCCATCCACGGTCCGTTTCAAAATTCTTTTCTGCCACGCACCACCCGGTTATGGAATGAGCTCCCCTCTTCGGTGTTTCCCGAGCGCTATGACTTGTTGATCTTCAAACGAGACTTAAAGAATGCCCTTAAAGGTAGGCTGTAGGTAGCGGCCCCGCAGTGTCCGCTGACATTGCAGAGGTCCATGAGCGACGGTAACCACTTACGATCGTCTGCCTACAAAGCAATAAAAAAAAAACTATCTTGCAATAAAAAAACTCTGACTGATCTGCAAAAAGAAGGCATTTCAATGAATAGTACTTGTATTTAAAATGGTTTTAGTAAATTAGCCGATTTAACTGTTTGTTAAAAAACTTCTGAAGTAGTCTAATTAAAAATTTATTCAGACACTCGCGGTTTTCTATAACACTTTTATGCATTTTCAACGGGTTCTTACCACGATATTTAATTAATTGAGTTGTCCCGATATTTCAACGTTGTTGCATAAATTTGGTTGCTCTTAAATCGACCCGCAGCATCCAGTCTTCTCGTGATCATGACGTTTGCAACAACGAAATATTGAGACAACTCAATTAATAAAATTTCGTGGTAAGAACCCGTTGAAAATGCATGAAAGTAATTAAAAATTGTTAAAGACCTGAATAGTAGTTTTTGAACAAATATTGAAAAACTGTTTTTTTTTTAAGTTTTCAAATTTTAAACAATATTTGACAATATCCCAAGTGGATGATGATTCTTCGATGATTCAATTTGACTTATAAAATATTAATTTCTATTTCATCTCCTTTTAATTTGTCAATCAAAGATAAAATAATTAACAACTTTTATGCTACACTAAAAAAATAAATTCCAACTAACTATATTAATAAACTAGCTGGCCCACACAACTTCGGTTGCGTCACATAAGGAAATTTTCTCACCGTTTAAACCTTCCCTGGACTTCTACGAATATTTCAAGATTAAAATAAGCCAAATCGGTTCAGTCGTTCTCGAGTTTTAGCGAGACTAACGAACAGCAATTCATTTTTATATATAAGAAGAAGAAGAAGATAGTATTATCAGCTTCTAAAGAGATTTATGGTCGACTCAGAAGCTTAGGTTTTCACTCGAACGATTTTAAAATAAAATCAACAATGAGAATAAGCACATTACGTTCGGTAAGTTCGCTCGGTTGAACTTAGCAACTTGGTTTTTTTTATAAAATCGCGGATAACTTTATTGTGCTTGTTTATGTGTGTACGTTGATCTTGTAATTGCAAAATACCTTGTCAGTCTGTCTTTGATCGAACCCTTTGCCTTTGAAGGAGTTTAAAAAATGTAATTTGACAGTTTGTTGCGGCCGCCATCTTGTTTTCAAAACTTTTAAGTAGCAGGAACTTTTTAGTACAATGAGACAAGCCGTATTAAAACATCCTACGGCTCAGTGTTCGAACTCCAGTTGAAGTTAGAACCCAGAACGGGGTAACACGGTACGGCACTACGCATTACTACCACCCCCTGAATTCGAAACTTAGCATATTATTATTTTACTAAGCAAGTCATGAAACACTCACACACACACATCGTTTACGCAGTGTTTTTCCATGTCAATACCACATCATTAGAAAGCCAATAATGACGTCACAACATTGTATTTATTTCCAGTAACTTCAATGATGAAGTTGAAACGCAAAAAGAAATTTAAAAGTTAAAAACCTCTCGACAAAGGTCAACGAGTTCTAATTTTCATGTATTTTGTACGAGATTCATGAAATTCTTTTACAGTTTGTAGGTCTACTAAAGTTCGCAGATAAAATTTATTTTCTACTCTGAGGTTCATAAATGTTTTTAATTCCTATTTACTTTGATTGTTAAAAGACAATTTCTCTGAAGTACTTACTATCTATAACTGCCTACTAAGAACTGTGTTTGGATCTCCTCAGAAGGGAAGAGGCATAATAGATAGAATATCATTCCAAATTCAGAAGAATCAACAAATTTTTGAAGGATTTTAATATTGACTAGATTTACAAATCATATTTACCTTCACCTTTTTTCAAAATTAAGTTTCAGCGGGAAGATTAACCTTTAAAAATCCAGGTCAACTGATTTTGAACCTGCGATTTCAACGCAAGCAGTCAAGGCACGGAATCACTCATCATATCAAAATACGGACCATGGTATTCCTCATTTCATATACGATATATTTATCCAATTGTAATTCAGATAAAGTGTGTTGAACTTCGATTATTTGCGATTCAATATCAAGAGTAATCGACCCGACAGCGGTCAATGTTAGCCGGGATGACCTCGGGTTTGGACTTTGTTATTTAGTTTAGAATTTACAATTAAATGTACTCTGAGTGGAATTTTTCACTGACTTTCCACTGGTTATCAAGTTTGCTGAACTTTTTTGTGAGTTTGTTTATGTCTGTAACTTCCGGGGGTGACGAGGCGAGACGTGAGCGTTGATCGCGAATGTGTCCTTTCACCTTGCCTTATCTCGTGCCGGGTTCTATCCTCGGCCGGGGTTCGGACGCTGAGCGTCAGCGGCAGGAGGTTTATGTATGTAACTTGGCAGTTTAGGCGAACCGATTTCGATGTCCTTATAAAAAGGTTTTTAAATCGAATACTTAATACTTTTGTTATTGCCACGTAGGCAGATGACCTGCAGTGGCAATGGACACCGAGCGGTCGCTACCTACCCTGTTAATCATCAGCATCTCAGCCCGCTGCTGAGCACAGGACTCTCTTCTGTTACGTCACTTTTCTCGGTCTAGATCCACATCCAATTATTAACGGCGATCTCTTCGGTGTTCCTCAAGTGATATGATTTGTCTTTTAAATGAATTTCAATACAATAGGTTGTAGATGGCAGCTCTACAGTGACCCGTGACATTGAGGTCCATGAGCCACACATACCATCACGCAATGTTAGTATTACTATATATAATGTCTATATATTTATTTACACTTATTTTTTACATTATATTTTTAAAAAAATTAACAAAGGAAATAAATTTAAAAATACAATATAAAAAACAGAGACCCACTGAAGACGAGGTCTACGACCCAAGCCATCAGTGGTCAGGGCTCAAGAGAGAGGAACCTCCTCACAATACGCGCCGTGTCAAGAACGACCGCCTTCTGAATCAAGCCCTTTACCCAGCCGGGGAGCGAAAGCTTCTCTAGATGTCGGTCGAAGCTTTTCGCTATTAGACCGTGCACAGATACAACGATCGGAACAATGATGGTCGATTCAACACGCCACATGTCGGTCACCTCGTGGGCCAGGTCCAAATATTTTAGCAGTTTTTCTTTTTCTGCCTTCACAAGGTTCTCGTCATGTGGAATGGTGACATCGATCAGCACTGCCCGATGCGCATCCCGATCTATTATCACTATGTCAGGCTTATTGGCAGCAATAGTCCTGTCAGTGATAATAGATCGGTCCCAGTAGAGAGTTATATGACCATTATCGAGAACCGGCTGAGGCCAATACTGGTAATAAGGTACGGCGGCTTCAACAAGGTCGTATTTCAGAGCAAGTTGCTGATGAATGATCTTAGCTACTTGGTTATGCCTGTGCAAGTACTCGCCGTTAGCAAGACGGGAACAACCGGAAACGATATGTCTAATAGACTCTCCCGGACGGTGACATGCCCGACAAATGTCGACCGTCCCATCCTTTAGAATATATTTACGGTAGTTGTTCGTCATGATAACTTCGTCCATAATTGCTAAGACAAAACCTTCAGTCTCTCCGAAGAGGTTACTGTATCGTAGCCAGGCCACGGAGGCTAACTGATCTACATCGGGACCCGTAAGGGCCCGGTAGAATCGACCGTGTAGTTCCTTGCTCTTCCATACGTCCGTGCGATCCGCCACACTCATCACCTTCGGCGCTCGCCAATTCCCGTTCGCTAAGGATAGCGGAGTGAGTCCTTTATCGACTGCTGCTACATCACGGTACATACCCACATTCACCTTTAGGAAATATTCCCGAAGGTTGTATATCTCTCGGTTGTGCAGATCCTTGGCATTTAACATGCCACGACCCCCACACTTCCGAGGTATATACAGCCTCATAACAGATGAGCGTGGATGGTGCATCCTGTATGCCGTCAGCAGTCGCCGAACTTTTCTATCCAGGGCATCCAGTTCTGATTGCGTCCACTTTAGAATGCCAAAGGAGTACGTCAGTACAGGCATGACCCAACCATTGAAGGCTCGGATTTTGTTTCCGCCAGACAAGAGGCTTTTCAAAACCTTTATCAGGCGGCCGAAGAACCGATCCCTCACCGATTGTTTCATATCTGCATCGACGATACTCAAAGCTTCGAACATTCCAAGGTATTTGTAGGTTTCCGACTCAGACAGAGATCTAAGCACCTCACTCTGGCTAAGTTGCAAACTCTCCGAGTTTACAACTTTACCTCTCTGTATATCTATGACCGCACATTTATCTACTCCAAACTCCATTCCAATAGCTTTACTAAAATTGTCGGTTATTTTGAGTAAAGATATTAAGTCTGGTTTTTTAGTAGCAAATAATTTGAGATCATCCATGTACAAGAGATGTGAAATGGGCTCACCCCCTCTCTTGAGTCGGTAGCCTAGCGTTGAATCTCCAAGTAATGTACTTAGAGGATTAAGCGCCAGACAGAACCACAAAGGACTCAGACTGTCACCCTGGAAGATACCCCGCTTTATCCTTATCAAGCTCGGGGAGGCCGGAGAGCCAACATGTCCTGGTTGACGAAGAAACGTAGACCACTGACCCATGCATGAACTAAGAAAGGAGCGTAGCGTGGAATGTACTTTATAAAGCTCTAAAACTCTCATTAGCCATGAATGGGGCACCGAATCGTACGCTTTCTTATAGTCTATCCAAGCCATGTGTACTCCCTTTCTGCCTCGACGAACTTGTTGCGTAATGGCCATGTCTATGAGGAGCAAATCCTTAGTACCTCGGGATCCTACCTTACATCCATTCTGAGAAGGTGACATTATGTCATTTGCCGAAATATGTATTTGAATTTTGTTTCTCAGGATGGATGTAAGTAGCTTATAGATGGTTGGTAAGCATGTTATTGGTCTATAGTTTTTAGGGTCCGAGGTATTGCCAGATTTGTATATCAGGTGAGTGACTCCCGATGTCATGAAATCTGGGAGGGTTCCCAACTCAAGGGCTTGTTGAAACTGAGCAGCCATACGCCCGTGCGAGTTGCGTATCCATTTCAGCCAGTAGCTGTGCAGCCCATCCGGTCCCGGACTTTTCCAGTTCGGGGCCGAACGTACCGCACAAGCTACGTCAATCGGCGTGATTGTAATGGAGTCCATATCTTTAATAGACTCGCACGCGCGCCCGACCGTCTCAGTCCACTCCCCCTCGGAGTGACCGATGGGCACCGACCAGATATTTTTCCAAAATGAGGTCATCACATCCTCATCAACTGGTGGGTGTCCATCGGTAACTCTTCCTCGAGAAGCCTCCCAGTCTCTGTAGACACTCTTCTGATTACTCTGGAAGACTCTATTCAAGCGGTACCGCTCCGATCTTATTCGATACCTACGAATACGGTTCGCCCATGCGCAAACCTTCTGCTTCCAGTAGTCAACACGCTCGACGACACGAGCCAGGTAGTCGTTCCTGCTGACACCGGTGTCAGCGAAGGCTCGGTCGACGAATCGCATTACGCGCGGGCGCGTGTTGCCTGCCTGGAAACAAATAAGCTTCGCTATAAGGGTCCTGGCTGCATCTATGCGCCTCTCGATTCTGCACTGCCATTGCGGCTTACCATCATGTCGGCGGTATGTCTGGTTAGGGTTCGGGAATTTTACCCCTGCCACGCGACAGACAGCAACCGCACCGCAGTACAGAACCGAGTGGGTGTCGATAAGGTCTTCAGTTGACTCAAAGTAAGGTTTTAAGATGCAGTCCAGGGCCAATACCAGCGAGACATTACGCTTACACATGGGCAGCCTCGGTAAACGTGGCCGCGAGCATGGATGAACAAACCTAAACTCTTGAATAGAGTCCTCCAGAGCGCTCCTCAAACGCTCATCGTCCTGGATACTTGCACATGCCTGCACCTGAAGCTCCTCCGCTGGTGGTATAGGTTGGGTGACGGTGACATTTACCACATGTGTTGGTTGTGGTTCAGAAGGAGCAGGCAGTGCTTCATTGCGCAATCGGTCAAGTACAGTCTCATCCAGTAACTTTAGTCGCTAAATGGCCCGCACCTGATCCGAGAGTCGTTGCACTGTGACGTCCACAGCTGGGCAAAGAACCTGAAACATAGACAGCAACCTTGAACGGTACGCAGTGAGGTTAGTTCCTCCCTCCGTAGCCCTGTAGTACGCCCGCATGACATTTTTATTTAACTCTGGGGTCCATCTCATGCGTTGGCGCACTGCACCACTGGTAGCGGGGGCCGTAGACGAGCCATGTTGACGCGTTGACCCCAAGCCGACCGGTGGGCGGCCCCGGCGCGCAGATCTTGTTGTCCGGGGTTCGTGGTCGCTCGGTGTTTCGAGGCTCGTCGGGGAGTTACTGCCTTCCCCTAACGACCGCGACGAATCTTCTCTGGATGGTGATTGTGCGCAGGCTAAGGCAACACGCCGGCATTCTCTTATGACGTTTCTTCTCATATTTGTGTTTCTTTGTAATTTTTGTCATTTTCACAAAGGGGCTGATATACTTAGGTTGAATTTTTCCCTGACTTTTATTTCAGTAGTTTTCTACAGGATTGTATCGTTTTATCGTCTGATTATTAAATATTTTATAATTTATTTACATTTATTTATTTTGAAACATTTTTTGACGTCTTGACACGGCGGTTGCCATAGAGAAGTTACTATTATAATGTTATTATTAAGTTAGCTATTTTTCTTTTTGTTAATCTTTGTTGTCATTGTTTGTTAACCCTAATAAATGAAAAAAAAAATACTTGTGACGTAAAAAATGCATATTTTTATTGTGAATGTGAATTTGATACTTCAGTGTACAAAGGGTTTTTAAGTTTCTTTAATTTGCAAGGACCTTTACTTCTTGAATACTTGGATAGGATAACCTTGAAAACTGTGAAGTCTTATACCGTCAAAGTTCATTATAACTATAGAAAAAACCTGATAAAATTTCAAAATAAAATAAACATTTTAAAATCGCGACAAAATAAAGGCGAGTTCGGCCATTAAATTTTAATGTGCCTACGAAATAACTACGAGATGTATAAATAAAACAAAATTATTGTAATTCAGTGCGATGACCTCTCGCCTTACAATATGTCATTGTGAATAATTAAATATTAATTTACGAATAACGAGTATGTGTGCGTGTGTGTGTGTGTGTGTCTGTTTGTGTGTGTGTGTGTGATTTTTTCTAATGTAGAGTTTCTTCAATATGTCTCTCGCTCTGATTCAATATACACTTTTTGATCGACTTCCAAAAAGGGGGTAGGTACTTATTTTCAGTCAGTTCTTTTGTTTGTTTGTTCCTTCATTTACTTTAGTTTGGGTGGACCGATTTGAATGATTCTGGTATCTGTTAAAGAAGCGCTATGAGATCTTTTTTAAGCGAGCTTTAAGAAAACTCTTGTACGTAGGTAACGGTTCTCCAATGCCCTGACTGGCCAAATTTTCATTAACGACGGTAACCACTTACCGTCAGACGGACTGTTGATTCGCTTATATGCAATAAAAAATATTTTGGAATTTTAAGTTTAACTAAGCCGTATTTTTATAAATTTCATGAAAATTAAATTCATGTAGAAATTTGACATTACTTCAAAAGCTTTTCTGGTCGTTTTCCAATGTGTAGGTTTCTAATATATTTAACACTCTTTCCTTTTATAACATAATATTAACTAATAAAGCGAAACATAAACCAGGACAAGCTATATTTAGCTCATCGCATATATTATAGATATAAAGACCAGCCCACAACCGTAGCGCAACGAGGGTTTGAAATAGGTCAGTGCTCACATCATGCACATACAAGCTTGCATCTCTACTTATACACTGTGACCTATTTTATAGATAGTCTTAACACAAATACGAACCAATTTAAAAAAAGTGATTCTTCTTACTTGTTGACCCAACTTTGCCTGCGCTACGAAATGAGCGTTTGTTTATTAGTTTAGTTTTTTTAGAATTATGACACTTATAAAATACGTAGAGTCCTATTAGTAAAAGAATCGGTTCAGTAAATCTAGAGCTTAGTAATGTAACTAAGTATTTATAAGGTAGCATGGACAGGTTTCAGTCAACAATAAAAAATGAAAATTTATTCAAACATTTTTGGTACTGTGAAGTTACTTCTTTATTATTTTTTTTATTACCTCGTAGGCCTGATTGTAAGCGGTTACCGTTGCTCATGGACCTCTGCATTGCCAGAACACACTGCGGTGCCGCTATCTACGACCTACCTTAAAGGACTTTTTTCGAACCTCTTTTGAAGAAGGACATGTCATAGCTCATACTAAATATAGTAGGGGGTAATTTTTTGATCTACTCAAGAGGTTCTGATTTATTTTACAAATATTAAACAACGTTATTTGTGAGCGTCACAAGCGATATATTAGTTCTAAATTAAAATTAACTAAAACCTGTGAAAAAAAATATTTCCTTTTCGCATGCAATTTCTATCGTCACATCTTTTATTTCCTTTATGTTTTTGCCTAGCATGCAAAAAACCTGAAATAACAGCGACAAATTCACACAGTAATCTCGCGTATTCTTACGAAAATGTTATATTTAATGAGGAATACAAATAAAAGCACTCTACCTGCAGAACAGCTATCAACATGCAAGGACCCATAAAATGTAATCTTAGGGAGGTGTTCCACGAAAAACGATGCGACACTAATATTAATTAAGTTTGAACTTTGAAGGTAGAAAAGAAGTCTATTCTACCATCTATTCGTTGTCCCTATCTACGTCTAATGACTATAGAAGGCCTATTGTTGCAGTCTACTTATCTCTGAAATTCGATTTATTATATTTACTCAGAATTATATTAATCACGTTGATTGTTAATAATTAAAAATGGATGTCTAAATAATAATTAAATTGTTGACATTTCGTCGCCTCAGTGCTTGTTTGGCCTATCTGCACTCGAGCAAATTTTACAGGAGACGTTTTTTTTGTTTTATTTATTAAATAACGTTTAATTTTTTAATTTGATACTTAATATAAATACACGAGCTACCCACAAATTGATTTATAAAGAAATAATATACAATAGTTTATGATTCTAGCGTATTTTACATGTTTTGTGTGACGATAGGCCAAACGTGCACTAAAAATTTTTCGGATGTTTACTTACAACAAACGTGCACTGAAGATTGACCAAAGGATTGTGATAATTTTCCGTGCTTGTTTGTGCTAAGTGCTAATATTGTTGATACAGGATGTAAGTTTTTAATTAGTATAAGTTTTACTGCCGATTTCGCTTGTTCCGTTGTCTATATTATTTTAAAATATAACCAACTTCTCAATTTTTGATTGATGGGTTTTTTGCGCTTGAAGCATCCTGGTGAGTATTTTGTCTGTAGATGAAGGTCAAGATCTGATGATGGAGCTAGAAGGTGGCAACAGAAACTCTGTCAATAAGCAAGATAACCTCATCGTGTTTAGACTCTAATGAAGCGTCTTGATGAGTTCTTTGCATAGACATGAATATCAAGGTCTGATGATGGAACTGGAAGGTGGCCACAGGAACTCCGTCATTACGCAAGATAACCTCATCGTGTTTAGACTCTTATGATGGCGTCCTGGTGAGTACTTTATCCCTAGATGAATGTCAAGGTCTGATGATGGAACTGGAAGGTGGCCACAGGAACTCCGTCATCACGCAAGATAACCTCATCGTGTTTAGGCTCTCATGAAGCGTCCTGGTGAGTACTTTGTCCCTAGATGAATGTCAAGGTCTCATGATGGAGCTGGAAGGTTGCTACAGGAACTCCGTCAATAAGCAAGATAACCTCATCGTGTTTAGGCTCATATGAAGCGTCCTGGTGAGAACTTTGTCAGTAGATGAATGTAGATGAATGTATATGAGCCTAAACACGATGAGATTATCTTGCTTAATGACGGAGTTCCTATTGCCACCTTCCAGCTGCATCATCAGACCTTGATATTCATGTCTATGCAAAGAACTCATCAAGACGCTTCATTAGAGCCTAATCACGATGAGGTTATCTTGCTTATTGACAGAGTTCCTGTAACCACCTTCCAGCTCCATCATCAGACCTTGACATTCATGATTGTGCAAAGAACTCATCAAGACGCTTCATTAGAGCCTAAAAACGATGAGGTTATCTTGCTTATTGACAGAGTTCCTGTAGCCACCTTACAGCTCCATCATCAGACCTTGATATTCATGTCTATGCAAAGAACTCATCAAGACGCTTCAGTAGAGCCTAAACACGATGAGGTTATCTTGTTTATTGACGGAGTTTCCGTAGTCACCTTCCAGCTCCATCATCAGATCTTGATTAAGATCAAGGATCCTATATTCAAGATCCAGGATGCAGAATCCAACATCCGGATCCAGGATTCACAGTACAGAACAATTTACAAACAGATTTCGAAAACTCGAATTTTATTTATTTGTATGGAAAACGGGCGTGATACTTGTCTTAACCTGACAATTGGTTTAAAGTTTTTAAATAGAACACCCTGTTTGAAATTCAACTGAGTCAACGGTTAATTAAAAAAAATACGTATTTCTCTATTTTTAGCGATGTCTGCTCATCTTTGCTTTTATGATTTGTTGAAGAAATACTTTTAAAATGATATTCAATCAAATTTATGAAAAAAAAAACATAATTTAATAAACTATTTCTCATTTTTTATTGTGATTTCATGCGAATCTCACTGTGTTTCGAACTACTGTGACGTCATACAAAATGGCTGATACGGCGCTACGCCGGCTGTGATTGGTCAATTGAGTTGCGATACAACAAACAAGCACTGAAATTTTTAAAAACTACCGATACAGCAAACAAGCACGGAATTTTCGTTAAGTGCCGTGTTGAGAAAAAAATTAAAATGAGATTTTTATTGCTTTAGAATTGAAAATTTTAAAAAGTTATTTTACCAGTAGTATGGAAATTTAATTCTTTATAATACTGCATTAAAAAGTCATTTTCGTAAAAAATGTCAGATAGGCCAAACAAGCACTGGGGCGACGATTTTTTTTGGATCAAACTAAAATTTTACCTCTTTTATTTAAGTGGCTAGTAGACCCGCCACGTTCTGCTTGCTATTTAAATATAATAATGAGAAGAAACAAGTCCCTGTATAATTCCAATTCGGTAGCTTCCCTAAATACGACAGTTATCACTTCATTACAAGGCTCAGATCTCCTCAGGGGGGGTCTTGAAGTATCATCGAAGGGTTTGTTATTGTTTATTTCAATATGCAAATTGATTTACGATATCTTCTATCTAAACTTTACCGTTTTGAGCCTACAGTGAATGTCAAAAAAAAAGATTTTGCATTCTTCAAAGAGAGAGTTGAATACGAAAAGCAAGTGCTATAATCAAAGATTTCTAAACAAAAAAACTTGAGAGGTGTCACCCGAATAGAATGAAGTTCCTTTCGATTAAAACATATCTTAATTTTTTTTTCCTCACGTAACGCGCGATAAAGAACGTGTTTTAAAAGACTTTGATCACAGCACCATCTAGCTATAATCATCTAAAACAAATAACGCGCGATAAGGAACGTGTTTTAAAAGATTTTGATCACAGCGCCATCTAGCGATAATCATCTAAAACAAAAAGTGTCGTGACAACTTTTCGTAAGAATATTTTCCGTCTAGCCCCCTTTCACAACGCGCGATCAGGAACTTCGTTACAAAAACACTTTGAATCTTGCAGTGGACCTCAACCTTACTCAGCATATTAATTCTATCTTTATAATTGGGGTACGAGGCAGCCATATTGCCGAGAAGTTCCATTGCATCCTAAATAAACACTTCGGGTCCCTACATTGTGTTTGGCACTTGCATAAACCTCAGAAATCCTGCTTTATTGGGTGACTGGCCGTATTTTAGGCAGTTCTATTTTAAATATGGGTTGATGGTGAATAAATAAATTGTATATTCTGTGTTTAAAGGTTCTCTCTAGATATATATATTTAAGTATATTTTTGGTCTATTTTCCATTAATATAAGATAAATTTAGTTGCATTTTTATTTAGTTAGTCATAATGTATGATTTTTTTTACTACTGGAAAGTTTTTTGTTTTTTTCTCACTTTTTTCGTTTTTAATTATACTTACTTTAAGAAATTTAAGTAACTCATAATATTAGAAATGCGGTGTTTACCTATAAGTGATTGTGCAATTAGCTCGTATTATGCAATACTTAAGTATCGCTAATATTATTTGAACTGTATTTATATTATAAACATTGTAACAATTGTTGGTAAGCCAAATAAACAAAATAAAAAATAAAATATACTACAGAACACAAATCAGTGTCTAAGAACTTGCTTTATAGACACTAACATAGGTAGCGTTCACAGCCACAAATTAAATAAATGAACGGAGGTGTATTTAACATAATAAGGAGAGTAAGATACTGTTGTATATACATCAATTCTATGTATAATCTGTGCTTGTAATACATACTCTGTGACCTTGACATAGAGTAGTAAATAAAGTTGAGTGTGCTCAGGACTGGCTTTCATTACACACCTGTGTCCCGATCTAATAGATACTAAAGGTACTAGACGCGACGTATTCCTGAACAATAAACTGGACCATTGAGTATTACTATGTGTGGATACAGTGGACTTATGGCCAAAGGGAGATCTCCGACCGAGCGAGGTAGTGTATGCCCGGTCAGGTCGAAGCCCGGTCGGAGATCGCCCTTTGGCCATAAGTCCACTGTATCCACAACTGGTGACCCCGACGTGATCTGAACACGCAACCTTCTGATCACGTCGGGGTTACCAATTGTGGTTACAGTGGACTTATGGCCAAAGGGAGATCTCCGACCGGGCGAGGTAGTATTTGCCCGGTCAGGCCGAAGCTCACTGTAGTAGATTGTAGTAGATAAATGTCGTATATATGCGAAGATTTCTGCAAATGTCTTCACCGCGATTCAGGATCTCGCACGCTATTATTGGTCGCCACACTATGCACTAAGAACGTAAGCCTAGCTAGCTATTTCAGTCGGCCCGTTTTACAGTATAAGGTAATGAACGTGTATAAAAATTCTACATCATCATCAGCCCGTGGACGTCTACATTTCATTCATCAGAAAATACTGATAATGATGAAGTATTCAACCTTAAGATTTTCAATTAAAAGGACTGAAGACACAGTGAACTAAACACACTATGATATGAAGAACCAATTTTGTTTTAAACAAGGAATGGCTAAAAATGAATAGTTAGTAGTTAGAATAGTAAAGTCCTGTTAAAATGTGTCTAAAAGTCAGTTATAAAACTACATACATATAACATGCATTTGACCGGAAATTTCTGGTCATCAGCGTATCGAAAGGCGCAAAAACTCCACACGTGCACATATGAGGGTAGTTCACACGGCGGGAATAGGATGTGATTTATCGCTCTCCGACCTCTCGTATGAAGCTTTGTATTGCATGTGTATGTGTCACGTATGAATTGTATGATCTTTTGAGTGCACGTGAATTTTTACTATTGAATTTATTTTGTTTTTTATCTGGGATCTAGCTTTACCGCGCTATTTCGTCTGCGTCACTTCAGAATAAATAAGAGTGTTCCGTTACCTGGACTTTTACGAATATTTCAAGACTAAAATTAACCATATCGGTTCAGCTGTTCTCGAGTTTTATCGAGAGTAATGAACAGCAATACTTTTTTTATTTAAGAAAGACGATAAGATATTATCAGATTCTGAAGACTTGAAGAAAATCCTAAAAAGGTAGGTCCCCTCATGTCACTGTAGAGGTTTATGAGCGACGGTAAACACATACGATCGGACCACAAACTTGTTAATTTGTCTTGTAATTAAAAAAATATTTTAAAAATATACTGACTCATAAGTCACTTTAATAATAACTATACACCAAAAAACAATAGAACTTCATCGGATAAGTGTAATAATATGTTAGAGCGAGTACCTGCGACCCACCCGAGCGTTTGTCGCGCAAAAAACGCAAGACGCAATCGCAACTGTCTTCCTTATTTGATTTCAAGGAATTTTCAACCTTACAGAAAAGGAATAGAATCTAAATTAGTATGTAGTGTGTTGACGTATGATTTATAAGGGTTGTTAGATAATTAAAACTATTTGGTATTTGAAATTGAATGAATGAAATTTGAGTTGAATTTATTGTTATTTAAAATGTAGAGTTGAACTTTAGTTTATTTAAAAATTGGTATTTATTGAATAATAAGATAAATATGTAAGAAATAAACTAAATCGTATAAACACATAAATGATACGATGAACTCGAATTTGTCTCGAATTACAATATAAAAATCAAGTTGACAATACTTAGAAAGTTAGGTATGCTAAATTAAAATGCAGACGACTAGACTATATACTATTCTGGAATATTCAATATAATGTCGAATTTTACAATTAATATTGTAGTCTAAAAGTACGATATTAAATAAATTTAAAGATAAAACGAATCTTAATTATTTATTGAATTTTCTTGCAACAAACTAAAGAGATGACTAAACTTAGTAACAAATCAAATTTTAAAGTTTATTGTCAGTCGCACGATTATTGAATATTTTCATGGATAAGGTTTTATTTATTTATTTATTTATTTCCTTAAAATGCTACCATTACAGGTTAAATGATTTAAGTATTTCGAGCAGCAGAAATAAGGTAGAAATAATTATTAAACCCAATTATAATTTACCGTACATACGAGAATTTCAACGAACGAACCTGGATCTGGAAAGGTGTTATTTTAATTTTATTTTTATTAAAAAGGTTACACCAACAGAATAAACACTAATTACAATAACAGATTAACATTTCCAATACAATACTAAGTAATATTCCAATTATAGGCGTAAACAACATGCCAATAATACAACAACAATTAAAAATTCTAAGAGTAATCAAAATAAAACAATTTCATAAAACTTAGATAAAATATCAATTCCATTTAAAGCATTTGACTAGTGTTTCGACTTAATATCGAACGCTCTACTAATAGGTTGATATAACATGAATTCAAATGTCTTATTTGTAAAATCGATTTTAATAACAATAATGTAACATTTAAATAAATGAATACAGAATGTAACATTTACATATTTATTTATAAAATCGTGTAGATACTCAAATTTTGTTTCGAATCAAATTAAGTTTTTTTTATTACCGATTTTTTTTGCGTTATATCAAAGAGTTAACAGGTAAATAAAAAGTTACGAAGTATTGTTGTAACTTATATGTATTCCAAAATGAAAATGAAAACCACAAAAATAAAGAAAAAAAAACAACAGGTATAGATTACGCAAAAACTCTTATAAACACAAATATATTTCATTTCTCGTCATTGTCACGTAATTTACAAAAAAACTATAATATCTACCTGCGGTACGATCTTATTGTAAAATGGTAAAAATAATAAAAACCTTCATATCGCGACCCTATGGTGTTATATCCGTAAATTTATATATCTTATGTAGGATTGAACCAAACAGTTTTATTAAATATATTAAATTAATTACTAAATAATATAACATGTTATACTTGTTTTAATTTGTAGCCCATACTGCCCATATTTTTTTTTTTTTTGAACGAAGTTCCTTATCGCGCGTTATCGAAAGGAGGCTAGACGGAAATTCTTCTGAAAAAGTTGACACGACACTTTTTTATTTTAGATGATTATAGCTAGATGGCGCTGTGATCAAAATATTTTATTTAAGTTATAATAATAAATCGAGAGGAACTTCGTTCCATCCGGGTGTCCCTTGACACCTCTCGAGTTTTTTATTTTTTTTATCAATGTCAAAGTGTAGTGTCCAATACTCTCTAAACAATTACTAAACTAAACATCCTATTTCACAATAGGTCTCTATTTTAAAACAATTGTAATTTTAAGCGAAAGAGAATACCTACATGTTTTGCATTTCACATGTGTAAATTATAAAATGTATCATTGCTTATATTACACGATACGCGGTTACCTAGCTAGTAACATCAAAAGAATACCATTTTTTGCTTTTGGTACTGTTTAGTAGATGCTCTAACCTAACCTAAAAAAAACAATAGTTAGTAGGTATTATATACACCCTAAGACCTACTGGGCAACTGATCTAAAGAGAGAGCAAGTATATTCCAAAACTCCACCAAATTAATTTAGTTCATGTACCAACCCATTATTGCCCACTGTTGGGCTCAGGTCTCCTCTGAAGAGGGATTAAGCATAGTCCACCACGCTTGCCCAGTGCGGATTGGGGACTTCACATATCTTCAAAGGATTCTTTAGAACCCTTTTCCGACATGCAGATTTCCTCACGATGTTTTCCTTCACCGTTTTTAGCCAGTGGTGTTGTAAATTGCACATAAATCTTTTTCACATTTAGATTTAGAGGTACAAACCGGCCGGATTTGAACCCGCGACCTCCCGTTCGGAAGGAAGCGCTTCGACCACTACCCCACCACGACTTATTAATTTAGTAATATTCTGAAATTAATTTAGTAATGTTATCAGTCATGCAACTAAAATATTATCATAACTATTATTTGTCTACTTAAACAAACTTGCACAACACTATCCACTCAAAAAAACTACTACCTGTACGTACAAAATACGAAAAAACTTGATCACACAAATGTAAACTCTATGTCATCCCAATAAGTGTTATTTACATTTATTTCAAAAATCTAAACTTCATTTCAAATCCTTAGATTAGAATTGTGACTTATCTAAATAAAAAATGGACAAAGCATTTTCTATCTTAACGTAAAGAATTAAGAGTTATATTCCTTTATCAGAATTATCAAAACATGCAATAAAATGTACTCTTAGTAGTAGCATACAACTTAGAGCCTTAAGTACATGTGACAAGGTCGTAAATAGTCTAGCAATAATGATAGTATGTCTCGACAATGCGTAATATGATATTGTGCACACGATCTTCAATAAATTACTATTTTTTATCGTAAAGTATTTCATTGGTGGTCGTAATGTAACGAATTGATATGTCAGGCATTTGATATGTTACTGCCAATCAATGTTTATGACATATGACAATGAAGTAGCTACGCGGTTTTTTAGAAGTGTGTCCCGCGCAAATGGACCGGGCCAATTACACCTCGTGTCGCAGAGACCGGCAAATATGCAAAAATCGGTCTTGCAGAAAACGTGTTTATGTGAAAAAGATTTATGTGCAATTTTTCACAACATCACTGGTTAAAAATGATGAATGAAAACATCGCGAGGAAACCTGCATATTGGAATAGAATTCTTAAAATCCTTCGAATAGATGTGAATTGTGAAGTTCCCAATCCGCATTGGGCAAGCGCGGTGGACTGTCCCACCGCTCCTTTGAAGAGACCTAAGCCCAACAGTGGGCAGTAATGAATTGATACAGTACCTTCATAAGAAAGTTAACAATAACAAGTAAAAGCCGAACCTAGTGTCAGAGACAAGAGGTTAAAGTTTGAACAGTATGTTTTGTTTAAGGATTAGCTTATTCAAGCGGGCCACAACACAACGCATCACGTCGCGACAAGTTTTGTATAAAAACCCGTGACACTGCATTACGTTGCGGCTTAATTGTGCAATAATAAACAGCAATGCGAATATAATACAAATATGAAAAACAAAACACAAATCTTACGAAATATACACTTAAAATCCATAAAAATCGTCATATTTCCTTAACATCGAAATCAAAACTTACGATCGAAACCTCTGTCATAATACATTTTTTTCACAATTTATTCGACAAAGGGTCTCAATTTTAAACACTGCAGTACCTGTACCAACCCAAAAAAATATGATTAATGATAGTAAAACTGAAATAATTCGAGCGCAGGTACCAGTTTGGGGCAAAATGCCGATTTTTTCCCTAAACCGTCGCCCCAGTATTGTGCACCGAACAATTTTTGTCCATTAACTTTTGTAATTATTGCTTTTTTGATAATTTTTTTGATGTTATAGGTGTGGGAATCCTGGCGTTTGGTCATCTTTTTTTGGCGATATCGGTAATGTGGCGTCAACTTTTGACATTGCACAATCGATTTTATTTATCTGCTGTGTTTAAAAAAACATCTTGAGATAAATTTAATTTTGGAAAAACTTTGATAAAACTCCTTCGCTTATAAAAAGTTAAGGTATAAACTGATAAACGAGCCTACGGCCCACCTGATGAATGCCTAGACTAAGTTAGCACATTCTTTTTTTAAAATGTTTGTTGAAGTTCAAGGATGGTTTTTACGGCGAAAATTCGAATAATTGACATTTAATTGAAAGTGATACAGACGAAGTTTCGCGCTAGCTAGTTTAATATAAAAAAAAAACATATGGCAAATTTTTCTCAGGACGATGCCTAAGTTTTTAATTGGTAGTTCAGTAGTTTTTGTTTTGAATTTCAAAATGTATGTCCACATGTACTTTGAAATAAATTATTTGAGTATTACGTTGCATATTCAATAACCAAACACTTTTTCAATTACAGATAGACGAGCTTACGTCCTGATGGTAAACAGATACCCAAGAACCTCTACAATGACAGATAGACTGCCGCGTCGCGTAACGCGTCGTACCGTCTCGCCGTTCTGGCCTTAGCCGGAGTTCGGACGCTGAGCAGTTGGAGGTTTTAGTGAGGTTCAACAATGACTATTCATCACCTCAGAACTCTTTAAAACAAAACATCAAATATCAAGTACTTCCTGACTGCGTTGAATCACAACATACAATTTGCGATAAAAACAAGTACTAATCATCTTGTATTCGATCATGTAGTCGATATAAATAGCGGTAATAATTGATCATAATTGCGGCAAAAAGTGTGCATAATCAAGAATAAGGCATACGCGAACTTTATGCTGATGATTGAAGATGTTTTGTGTTGCCGTTGAAAAAATAATATAGAATTTAAGATAACTTTTTGAATATATTAGGTTACTTCAAATATCCACGCATTATTATAACTGTAGTTTTTAAATTCATAAACTGCTTTATCGATTCATTTCAATCACCAACAAAAATTTGCACCATCCACGTCATAAATAGATATATATCCAGCGTCGGATGTTGGCATTAATTGTCCTGCTGGTATGTGTCAATGTTCAGCATTATGCTGAGTCACAGCTGATTTGTGGTGAAAGAGAAATTAATCGTAACCACTCAACTGGGATCGGTAACAAAATTGGTTTGTTTACTATTGCCAAGTCTGTGGCAGGAGCCAAAATTAAGCACAGTTCTAAAACTTGTTTTGTTTAAAATTTTTAATAGTCTCATATTGTACGGAGAAAATATATTTCGCTGAAAATACAATACAGCGTCATTAAATAATAAAGAGTTACAAAAATATAAGATTTAATTAAAAATCGAAATTAAAATATATTGGAAAAAAAATGTTTTTAAAATGAGGCACAAACACGGTATTGATTCCGATCGAAGTTTCACTAGATCGCGAAACTGGGGAGTTTCGCGATCTAGTGAAAAGTGACGTTCTCAGTTGAGTGGTTAATTGTCTCTTAGTTTTGTTTAATATTAATGATATTTATTAGGTTCGCTTTATATTAATGATATTGGCCATACCCTTCAGCATGCAAATTATATCTTGTACGCGGATGACACCAAAATATATATGAAAGCTAGATGTATCAATGATTGCCAAAAATTGCAATCCGATCTTATATCGTTCGTTAACTATTGCAATCTTAATCAACTTTACTTAAACACTGATAAATGTCACATCATAACATTCACACGGAAACATAACCCTATAATTTACAATTACTCGTTACAAGGAGAATGCATTCACCGCGTTAATAGTATTCGTGACTTGGGAATAACCCTAGATAATAACCTCACATTCAATCTACACCTAGATAATATTCTACAAAAATCGTACCGTAACCTTGGATTTATATACAGAATCACAAAACCATTTAAGAAACCTCTTACTTTAAAAATACTTTATTTTTCATATATTAGATCTGTATTAGATTTTGGTAGTATTGTTTGGTCACCCTATTACCAAACACATAAAGATCGCATCGAAAGAATACAAAAAAAAAGTCCTAAAAACACTTAATTATCGAAATTATATATTCGATAAGAGTTACTCTGAATCACTTCTCCAATACAGGATTTTATCATTACAAAATTGTCGCAAGCAATCGGATATATTATTCCTACATAAAATAATCAATAACGAAATTAAATCTTCATTTCTTTTATCTAAGTTAAATTTAGTCGTCCCACGTATGTCCGTGCGTTCTACTAGACGAAATAAAATGGGAGTGTTCCAACCACCACGCTGCTCTAAAAAATACACTAAAAATAAATACCTTTATCGTAGCACCAAAATATATAACGATGAGTTCAATAATTTAGATATATTCTTTATCACTTACGATACCTTAAAAAAGCAAATCTATTTGCATTTCAATTGTTAGAGAATACTATTTGACTTGTTCCTAAACGAAAAAGAATGTTTGTAACTTAAGTCATACTTTTTATATGTACACAAATCAAATTAATATAAAATAAGATACGTATTTTTTATATAACACTAATTTATGGTTACTGTGAAGCTTGTTACTATGTATTCTTTTAATTGCTTATCATATTATCGGCACTATTAGGTCTTTAAGAAAAAACTAGTTTATATAATAGTAATAATATTTTGTAAATGACTGTTTGTTGCCAAAATAAATAGAAAAAAAAAAAAAAAGCAATTGTTATTTTAAAACTTTTCGTACATTTTTTTTTTATTGGCAACCCACACTCGCTATCATGTCGGATAAATGTTTTTGCACTAATTATATTAATCATTATTTATTGAGGAAGGACACCGCACTGTTCAACTATCACGATTTAGTAATAAATACGTTAAATGTAAACATTTTGATGATTGACTTATGTTTTTAGCAATAATTGGATGCATAGAGGCCTAATAGGTGATATTTTAACCGATTTTCGAAAACGAGAGAGGTATCTTAAATCAATCGTAGGTATGGATCTTTTGTTTGTATGCGGATAACTCAGTCTTACGTAATAGCTTTCAAAAAAAGAACTATAAACCGATTTTGATAGTTCTTTTTTTGAAAGCTATTTAAGAGGTAGTGCTATAATAATGGAAATCAGGATTTGATGATGGTAGAACAGAAAATCGAAGGTATTATTTTTGTTTTTATGTTTGCAGGAGCGAAAAACCACTGACTATCGGTTCGGTTATCAATAACGCCAAAAAATACAAAAATCAATTTTCTAGCAGTTTTGAATCTAAAAATCTTACCAAACTCTTCATTCAAGAAATCGACCCACTTTTTGCACATCTTTACCACTCACACATCCATATTTACTTTTCCAAGTACTCAGCAAATATCTAATTACAAGGGCATCTCCAAGTGCAAAGGGCAGGTCACAAGTAACACGACACGGCAGCTGGCTTGCTCCTTGCACTTCCGAAAAGTGACAAAAACAAGCGTATGTATAATCCTACAAAAAGTTTTAGACAAAAACTGAGAACGACATATTGGACACTGGTATTTTGTTTTAGAGTTCCGTACAATGTTTTAAAATTTGATTTTATGTTTTAATTCTAGATTGTTATGATGATTTTAAGAACCATCATTAAACAGGGCTTTTATACATAACTAGCTGCTGCCCGCGACGTCGTCTGCGTGAACCCTATGACTAGGGGTGTGCGAATATCGTTCGAATCGAATCAAATCGAATATTCGTATTCGATTCGGAACGAATAATTCGTGAGTTCGAATTATTCGCACACCCCTACCTATGACCCGTTTTTTTCAATTCTTCCCGGCAACTATTCGATTTTTTGTCGCCGTAAAAACCATCCTTGAACCTCAACGAACATTTTAAAAAAAGATTTGGCCAAATTGGTCCGGGCGTTGTTGAGTTGTGCGCTTACCAACACATTTTGCGATTCATTTTTATATATAAGATTAGCGGTTTTTTTTCTAATTATCTGAGTGCTCTGGATATTTCGACTTTCAGAGATCAAGCATAGTCCAATATGTTAATTGATTTGAAATCCTCTACTAATGTGCAGGTTTCTTCACAATGTTTTCTTTCACCGTTTTTCGTCAAAATTTGTATAATTATTGCCTTACATTAGATCTGTTTTACTCTTTGTTAATAGAGCTCACGGTCTTCTTAATTATAAACATGTACAATCATCCGTTCACATCACAAAACGATTGATGTGCAATTTTTCACAACACCACTGGCTAAAAACGGTGAAGGAAAACATCGTGAGGAAATCTGCATATCGGAAAAGGGTTCTAAAAATCCTTTGAAGATATGTGAAGTCCCCAATCCGTGTTAGGCAAGCGTGGTGGACTATGCCTAACCCCTCTTCGGAGGAGACCTGAGCTCAGCAGTGGGCAGTAATGGGTTGTTACAGTACAGTACAACCATCCGTATGGTTAACTTGATACACTCCTCCTTTTGAGCAATCGGTCCAAAAAACACTACTACACTTTATGTAGGTTTACCATTTACCATTTTTTGATGGTTTTGTAACAATAAATTCGATCCCTAAAACTGCAAAGGACCGGCGTAATGAGCGGCGTACATTAAATACTGCATGTGCTGAACATTTGGCGATCAACATTGTACCGTCCATATGTCACTAACAAAAAATTACTACCTCTACTGTTAGTGAATTTACATCTAATAGTTACGAATAATGAAGAATCCGAGGAATAATATTACTTTATTCTGTGTGGAAAATGGCAGTTTAGGAAATAAAAATAAACCATTTTTTAAAATGAGGAAATTGTAGATGTTTTTTTCATTGCTTCTGTGGAGCAATTAAGGCCATTTTTTAATGTTGTAGTATTCAATTTTATCAAGACGTAATCTACTTTGATAACCTTCCTTACATTTTTTACCATTTTCGAGTTTATAATAGATATTATGTGTTGCCATATAATTTCTATTTTTTTTTATTGCGTGATAGATAAACGAGCCTACGGCCCATCTGATGGTAAGCGGTCACCGTCGCTCATGAACCTCTGCAATGCCAGGGCAATGAGGGGCTGTTATCCTACACCTACCGATACAGGACTTTTCTTAAATCTCGTTTAAAGAGGGACATGTCATAGCGCTCCGAATAATGAACGGAACAACTCTTATATAGTTATATATTAAGGTAAATCATGCGTATTCTTATTAAAATTTGACAAAGACCACATTTTAAGTAACATTATAAAATGGAGCTTGCATATTTCCTTATTCTACTACTTGTTTCACAATCATTCACCAATACGGTATTGTTTCTAAGCTCACATAAGTACAACAAACCGCATACCAGAACACTGACACCAATACCATCATTTACAAACGCCATAGAATAAATTTCCCATCAGCGTCTCGTTAACGTTTATAAAACATAGCATTTTCACCAGTTTACAAGACGCATCGCTAACAAGCACCGTCATTATGGAGTTTCGAAGGCATATAAATACATATGGAATGTAGTAGATGGCTTTATTGCAATAAATACAAATTGCATGTTAATAAGAGGGGTAATATAAACTAACAACTGTTTTAAGAGACTGAGAAATCTGTTGAAATCAATCAGTTTCTTCTTTGAATACTATTGATACAAATTCTCTAATAACCTCGTGACGTATTTGTAAACACTTGAAAATTTAATGATGTTAAATATCCTTTACTTTTATCTCGCCTATTTATGTCGCCATCGGCGTCCATAACCAGGTAAAATTGTACACTGCATGAAATTTTTACAATATTGAAAAATACTTAGGTAGCTTTATAAGCTACTAGCTGACTCTCGCAAACTCGTCTTTGTCACAAAGGTATAAAATATAGGCTTTGGCCTTCCTGTATAAATGACACTATGTCACACTGAAATAATTTTTCAAACTCAACCAGCGGTACCTGAGATTAGCGAGCTGAAACCAATAAACAACCTTTACAGCTTTATAATACTACCCTATTAACCGGGAGCGTAGCGCGTCGCGTCGTCCCTCAAAACCCCGTGCTGGGTTCTGGCCTCTGCCGGGGTTTGGACGCTGATTGTTTCGGAGGTTGGAGGTTTTGGTCAGGTTCAACTTCCAAATACCCGCCCCGCGTTGGGCATCTAGTGATTTCCTCCAATTAAAAAAAACCCTATTAATCCCTTTCCCTGAAGGTGTCGGGCGAACGTTTAGTAGAGCGAGCGTGAAGCTCGTGTAGAAAAGTTCTCTGAAATCGTATAGATTACACGATTATCTTTAAAACCATAATTTCAGTAGTACTAACACACTATGTTACAATTATCTCACAGACAACCCCGCTATCACCAACCACTTCACAAGTTGAGACAAGATAAAGTGACGTTAAATTTGATTTAAGTGTGTTCACCGTTACGTGTTCAACTGGACTCACATTAACGATATAAATACGTGTGCGTTGCTTAATTAATAACTTTTAATTCTAATTCCGAATACATTATAGCAATGGCCAATAAACCACGGTGATGGTGTGAAATGTATGGGAAGATATTCGATTTTCAACGCAACGTTTTTAAGTGCGCATAATCATCAGAAAATGTGGGTAGCTTTTCACTACGGATTGTGTGATACTTAGTAAATATAAACACAAGCACGCACACATGCACTCTCATGGACACAAACACATACACACACACACATATACACACACCCATACACACACGTTACACATTACATATTTTACTATTTGTTTATAATATTTTGTTTGATCGATTTTTATCATTGTACCCCTAAGGCCTAAAATCAGTGTAAACAAAATGTAAATCCGTAATTGGCTAATGTTTTGTTTTATAATTTTAAGTTTAATTTAATTGTAATTGTAGCTGTTGATTTTTGTTTAATAAATAAAATAAATAGTGGTGGACTGGTGACCTGGTCAAGACTGCGAGAAGTAGCTGGATGCAACTAGCCTACGATGAGTCGCGATATTTGGAAGATACCTATCCGGCTGTAGATTACAGTATAACTCGGCTACAACGCACCAGGTGGCGTCAGATTATCTTTGACAAAATAGCGTGAAGTGATTGTGACCCCCAGCATTGGGGGTACCGACTCGAGGAGAGTCCAGCTGTAGACATCCGCAGGCTGTTGATGATGATGATGAGCAATGGTACTTAATGAAGTGAAGTGAAATACCAACCGTGATTAGTCTATTTAGTTTATGTTATTTTTTAATAAAACATAGAAAGAAAGAAGAAAGAAAGAAAATAATTTTATAAACACACATAACATACTTAAAACACAAAATAAATAGCAAAATAAAATTAACATAGTTTGTGTGTCCAAAAAGAATCTGCCTCAGCATATTGCTGCGATTAATACAGCGCTGGTTTTCAGGCAGAGCCTCAGAACGAAGGTACACACATAATTACTAAACAATAAAACAAAGAAACAACAATGAAATAAAATAATAAGAAAAAAAATAAGAATAAAAAAAAGACAAAAGAATTAAACCTGCACATGACAATTATGATTATCAATTAAATTAAATTGCACTTGGTAACACTCTACACACGTCGACTTCTACCTTCTACCGTCGCGTTGTTTTCCGAATCCACTTCCGTATATTCCACCCGTCTTATTCGCCGTCTCGGTGTAAACGCGGTCGTAACATCCAAGTATTTCCGTCAAAGAACCGAATCGATCCAAATCAGAATATTAATTAAGTACACTCATGTACATAAATATCTGTCTTGTCTGGTAATGAGCCTCTGATAACTTTAAATACATTTTCTAAATTATTTATACAGGGTGATAGGTAAGAGATTTGCTATGGAAGTACTTGTAACACTTATGTCAGCAGCAGCAGCTGAAGCTTGATAAAGTTTCTAAAGTGGAGACCACAGTGTAGTAAACATAGTGTTCTTTGCTAGATTTAGCAACAAGTTATGTAAGGTGGCTCGGAGTAACTAGATAGAACGAATAAAGGATCGCGCTCAGTTGCATACTTTGTGAGCTGATGACTGATGATGATGGAGCAGTGGAAGTGCGTACGCTGATGATGATGATTAAGTAAACATTTGATTTTTACACTATTAATACAGGAGAATGTTTTTTTTTATTACTTACCGAGACTAGTGCATTTAAAAAGAAACTCGCTCAACCTCAGAAGTAAACATTCTCGCAATCTCCTGTGTAGTAAATTCAACTTCATTCAATCGACAAAGAAATTTTTCTCATGGGATATTTCATCATTAACTTCATTATAGCACGCAGACAAGCAAACAGACCACTTGATTATATCGATATGTAAAATGGATCGCCCTGTATAACATGGCGAGGCGTTTCAGCCCACACATGTGATAACACTAAGTACCAATGCAGTGAAGTTATCACATAACAGTTAATATATGAGGTTATAGTTCATAGTGTCTTTGTTTTGTTATTTTTATACTTTAGGCAATTTTAGCTAGTCAGAGATTTTGTGCCTAATTCATTAGTTTAGTTATTACTAGCTGTGCGGGTTAACTTCTTATTTCGTCTCATAAATTGATTCAAAAGGAAGGTTTGGAATGGATGTGATGAAGGAATGTGTATCATATACGCATGATATAGTAGAGAAACACTGATAATTTTAACGGTTTTAGATATGATGTCGTAAATAAGCACATTGCTCTGCCCTAACTGAAGTCTTCATTCGTAGACAAAGCTTAAGCTGCATTATCCTCGCGTAATATAAGCTTGATTTTATTTTGGGGAAAAAAATAAGGATTTGTACTCAATAATGTACGTCAAGGTGTGAAAAAAATACCCAAAAACTGTCTTACATTGCGTGCGCTGCGAAAACTATTGATTATAAAGCAAAATGATGTACTACGGGTTTGTAGATATTATTAAAATCTAACAGTGTTGCCTAAAATTTTAGACGCAGACGAAGTTACGAGAATCAGCTACTTTGACTATAAAACAAGGCTACTAAATTATGAACACATAACAATTTCGTGCTCGTCATTCCATATATGGTCCATCAAGATGGGAAAGTATCTCGCGCACTGTGATACGCATTTAGCACCGATCATTTGATAACCGTTTTTATAAGCTTCATTAACGTTTTCTTTTTTTTACGATAATTGTCGAAATGAATAAATTATGACGATTTAATTGGCGAAGATGCTCGCTTTTGTATTCATACTACGGTTATCAATTGTATAAGTCTTATTTGGGTTTAGGTAGTACAGTTTTGTGGCTATAATATTAAATTTTTTTTAGGAATGAATGAAGGCTATGGAATGAGCTCCCCTCTTCGGTATTCCCAGAGCGCTATGACTTGTCCTTCTTCAAACGAGGCTTGAGGAGGGTCCTTAAAGTTAGGTCGTAGGTAGCGACCCCTCAATGTCCCATGACATTGCAGAGGTTCATGAGCAACGGTAACCACTTACGATCAGGTGGCCCGTTGGCTTGTCTGCCTACATGGCAATAAAAAAAAATCAATTTAAATTAAACATTTTTGTACTGAAATACATATTTAATCGTGGTATCGTAGGTTATTTCGATGATAGATAAATAAGAATACGGTAAATGATGGTAAATGCGTCATTCTCGGCCTCTACAGTTCCAGTGGATAGTGCATGAAAGATCCGTTAAAATAATAGAAGGAGTAGGACTATCATCAGGAGTATACTTCAAAGGATTTTTAGAACCCTTTTCTGATATGCAGGTTTCCTCACGATGTTTTCCTTCACCGTTTTTAGTCAGTGGTGTTGTGAAAAATTTCACATAAATCTTTTTCACATTAAGATTTAGAGGTACAAGCCGGTTGGTTTTGAACCTGCGACCTCCCATACGGAAGGCAAGCGCTTCAACCACTCGGCCACCACGACTGCGACTGAACAGTACTCTTTGATTTTCCGATGTATATCGGAAAATCAAAGTGTTCATCATCTCTCTTCATAATTATATACAAATCGCAGTAACTGTTTTTACCAATAACGAAACGAACGGTAAATTATAATTCTCGAATAAATTTGCCAAGAACTAATACAAGGTTTCTTCTCAAAGTCATTATATTCCTAAATTATTATACTGTTCTGAATATCTATCAATGAAGTTTCGAAGCAGACAGACCGCTTGTCGCCATTTTATTAATCAGTTTTCAATATCCGTTTTGTTTTTTTAATTTTGCTAAAGTGGCTAGGAGATTAGGAAAAACATTTCAATCGAAGTTGTCCTTATAAAGAACAGTGGTCTATTCAACATTTTAAATATATTATTACTAAATAATAACTTAATATTTGGACCTAAACCACGAGGTGATCATTGTTCCGATCGTTGTATCTGTGCACGGTCTAATAGCGAAAAGCTTCAACCGTCATCTAGAGAAGCTTTCGCTCCCCAGCTGGGTAAAGGGCCTGGTTCACAAGGCGGTCGTTCTTGACACGGCACGTATTGTGAGGAGGTTCCTCACTCTTGAGCCCTGATCACTGGTGGCTTAAGTCGTAGACTATCCTACCTATCTATTTTGATCAGTTTGTGATGTTAAAAGACACATAATTCGACACATCTAGAAACAAAATTATCTTTTCACTATTTTTTACTAATAAGCAGTTTTATCTGCCACAAATTTACCAAAGAAATCTATACATATAATAAAATCGTAGAAAAGTCAACATTGCAAAATACACTCCCCCAAGTCTAGCAACCGTTGAACATATTGGTGGCGCGATTCAGAATCCATACATTTAGTACTGTAAAAAAGTCAGCTTTGTGCGCGATAAACTCGAAAACTGCTGCTCCGATGTACTTGAAATTTGCCAAGAATATTGCTTAGAAGTCGGGTCAACACATAAGCTATATATTATATTGCTATCATGTCCGAGGAATACTTAAATATATTACTAACAGTTATCTAGTTTAAAATTGATTTAAATAACTATAACGGAAGAGAAACAAATAAAAGTTTTTGGCGCATTTCGTAATACAAAGATCATTTGTTTATAAAAACTTGTTTGAAACATTAATATATCCCAATCAACGGTTTTAGATCACTTACGTATGCTTATTAGGAGAAATTTCCAATTTTTATTGCGTTTATTATACTTTAACATGAATATTCAACAAACGGATGACACCAGATACAGTTACCTCTTATTATGTAAAACTTGTAGTATTTCCGACCTTAATCTCTTAGCAATAAGATCGATTTTTTTTTCTTTTTTTTTAAAGTGGTGATAATCAGTGACTGATTTGGCTGTCATCAATAAAGTGTTACAATATAAATGATGAACTAAACGTTTTGATAAAAATAAGTTATTTACGAAAATGAACCTAAACTATCCAAATATAAGAGTCAAACTTACTTGTTAATTATCTCTAATCAATCTCAAAATCTATTTTAAGAACTTTCGGTAAAGTTTAAAATCGTAAAGAAAATAAGTTTTAAATGAAGTGACGACTCCAATAAATCACGAACAAACCGGCGATTAAAACATATATCACAGGTCTATCAAATTATTTTAAATCTTAATTCGTATAAGTTAAAGTTTAGAGTTGCGTAAACCTATGTATACTTGAGTCCGTCAAAATATTTTATAGGCACAGTTAGGGTTGTGGCTTACAGTTTTCATTGAATCCTTAAATACACTTCGCAAAACTCTTTTTTTTAGAGTACCTGTACTAACCCATTACTGCCCATTGTTGGGCTCGGGTCTCCTCAGAAGAGGGATTAGGCATAGTCCACCACGCTTGCCCAGTGCGGATTGGGGACTTCACATATCTTCAAAGGATTTTTAAAAGCCTTTTCCGACATGCAGGTTTCCTCACGATGTTTTCCTTCACCGTTTTTAGCCAGTGGTGTTGTGAAAAATTGCACATAACATAACATTTAACATTTTTCACATTTAGATTTAGAGGTACAAGCCGGCCGGATTTGAACCCGCGACCTCCCGTTCGGAAGGACGCGCTTCGACCACTCGGCCACCACGACTTCTTTTAGAGTACCTACCATATAATATCAATAATTGTAATCTAGCTAATTTCTAATCAAAATATCGGTTTCTAATTAAGTTAGTTCGCTGATTATTGAGATTATTTAATGTAGTAGCCATTTTGTTTAAAATATTATCATTGTCCGCGCATTTCTAGCAACTGCTAGGTAGTCTCAACTAGATATCTCCTATTCCTATATTCACCAATTTGATATGCTTTGTGGTACAAAATGTAACATACAAGTGTTTAAAAAGTGACTTCTTTTTCATTCCTATCTACCAATTTAACGACAATATTTTTAATTTATTTTGTACTAGCGGGCTCGCGCAACTTCGTCTGCGTTACTTTAAATTAAAAGGTCTAGCCTAGGCCTATGTTCTTTCTCAGGGTCTAAACTTTGCCAAATTTCATCAAAATCGTTTAAGAGGTTTAAGCGGGACAGCGTAATAGACAGACAGACAAACTGAGAGACAGAGTTACTTTCGCATTTATAATATTAGTAGGAATGTATTTATATTTTGCTCGCATCAGCCAACCCTAACCAGTACTAGAGATTTTTCACTAAACCGGATTTTTTACATGTGAAACGTCTCAGATATATATTGTTCGGTCGCGTACGTCCGTGTTTTATGGACATTTGTAGCATTAAACGCGATCAACGACTTTCTAATACATTTGGAATTACGTAAAGAAATCATTTAGATTGAGTTTGTTAATAGAAATTTAAGGAGATTTACGTGGCATTAGACTCGTTTTGTTACTGCCAATTCTCATTTTCATTACTGTAATTTTTGTCTTATGAGTAAGTGAATTTAGAACTCTTAGGAAAAGCAAAGTTTTTTTATTGCCATATAGGCAAATTAATCTAATGTTACAAATTGAATTAGTATTTTTTTCGTTAAGAGTAGCGAAACTCTGAAAACTCTTTTTTATCGTCTATTCTAACCTAACCTAACCTAACCTAACCTAACCTAACTGCAAACTAATTAAGGAAAACGAAGCTCAAATTCAGACCTAGACTTAGATAGCTACGACATCTAAAATTAGGACATATAGGATTACTACATCGTTCTTTTTTAAGAAGAAAAAAGACGAAGAAGATCTTTTATTCCAATCATGGAATAAATGAGCATGAGAGATTGGATTCTCCGGCATATTGTTTTTGGAGAAAATTTTAGTCTTGAATTTTGTAATGCTTTTATGTTTTGTTACGTAAGTTTGTCTATAGCTACTATAAGTTAAATTTGCTATATGTTTTTGTATGTAGGTACGTCGTATGGTTCAGTCTACTTCTTCGGTGAGCAATGATTTATTATTATTACTACTTAATGTCTATAAACAAGAATATATATCCCGTTATACCCGTAGGCCTTGGTGAAATATGAGTTCACACAGTTCCAGTTCAAAACTCATACCTATACCACAGAAAATGTTCTATACAGATGTAAAAGAATTGAAAAGCACCTCTAAATCCACTAACGAAATAACGGTGAAGGAAAATGATGAGGAAAAATACATATTAGAGAAGAATTAAAGGATATGTGAAGTCCCCAAGCGTGGTGGACTATACCTGATCCTTCTACTGAGGAGATCTGAGCCCAGCAGTGGGCAGTAATGGGTTGTTACAGTGCAGATTAAAACTCGCTGATAAGAAGTCCAACAAAAGCTTACGAACCATCACAAGAATGACTGACATCACGAGAAGAACTCGCATACTGAAATGGAACTGGGCAGGTCATAATTCCAGGATGGAGCCAACCAGATGGACCAGGAAAGTGACGGAATGAACACCGAGAGGGAAAAAAAGGAAAAAAGGGCGACAAAGGAGAAGATGGCGCGATGTCTTTAACCAAATCGTGGGACCAAACTGGATGCAAAAAGCTCGGAATCGAAAGTGGTGGAAGGAAACGGGGGAGGCCTACGCCAAAACAGGCGAATTTTACCTTGTATAAAATTTATGTAATTAGTTAGTAATATTGAAACTGTAATTTAGGTAATAGAATAAAGGCTTTTTTATTTTTTATTTTATTTAAACAGTGTAGTAGGCACCGTTGATACTAACACTAGGGTAAACAAGTATGACTTTAATTTCAAACTTTTACACTCACGCACTCATTTGAAACATTTTACTACTTGTATGTAACTGTCAGTACATTACAGCGATTTGGATATTATTATTTATCTGTATAACCATTTTTTACCTAAACTCCATTTAAATTTATAACGTTGTAGTAAACATTAGATATATAAATCACTTTACTCATTAGTTTTTTGCTATTTATTTAGGAACACGTTTGGAAACGGTTCTATTTTGTAATGATTAATAAAAATTAGAGTTACATATATCTTTGTTAATTAATGCGATTGTTAATTAGGAATCGGAAATACAGAATAGGACAGAAAGTAATGTAAAAATTGTATTTGAGGAACAAATACATAATTAATATTACATTGGGCAGGTATACGAGAGATGAAACACTGTTTTGAATATTTCATAATTACATAGACATAAGTTTATTTGTGTGTAAAAAAGAACATACAGACACATATTGAAAAATTAACGGAAAAGTTCACACACAAAACTTATTATTACGTCTCTAATTATATTACTATACTTATATTACTACTTATAATTATGCTGAATATGTTTTGTTGTTATATTATGTGTATTGTATTTGTATGATATATATTTTATGTATTTTATTATTAATTTAGTTATGTATGTAAAGTATTATTTATTTTATCCTTATTAGGTAGGTGCTTTGCTGACACATGAAAAAGTTTTTTTCATGTGTCAGCAAAGCACCTCGAAAGCAAATCGAGACGTGGATTGAACCGAAAAACTGAGATATATACAGTGATGGTCTTACTAAACTTCAAATTTCCCAAATTCTTTAAAAAATTGAAGTTGTTTGCATTCACTACCTCTTTTATACCAGTAGAATAAAGTACTTATCACTCTACTTCTTCTTCTTATACACTTTGTTTTCACCTTGTAAAGGAATTTGACTTCTTTATGGCTGGTATTCTATGATGGAAAGATGGACGGTTGACACTGTTATACATAGTTGCTTTATTACTTTAGTTTCTTTACTAATTCTAGTGATTTTGGTGAAAACAAACGAGATTTTTTAAGTCTAGTTATTAATTATAAGTCGACGAAAGCAACAACCGATGAACTGAAATTAGTTTACTTTATTGCATAAATTAATCAATCAAATAGAAAAACAACAGATGTAGGATCTTATGTCCGAAAACGATCTCTTCAAGGCAACTCATAGCAATTATTTGATGCCGAGCAATGTTCTTTGTCTGCGTCATATTATTATGAGCCCGCTCGTTGAACTGTCTGTCACCTGTGCTGTCAAAGTATTTTAACCACTCAACTGGGAACGTCACTATTCGCTAGATGGCGAAACTGGGGACTTCGTTCGGAATCAATACCGTGTTTGAGCCCCTTTTTAAAAACATTTTTTTCCAATAATTTTTAATTTTGATTTTTAATTTAACCTTATATTTTTGTTAACTAAACGACGCTATATTTCATTTTCAGCGAAAATATATCACCTCCGTAAAATATGAGACATTTAAAAAATGTAAACAAAACAAGTTTTAGAACTGTGCTCAATTTTGGCTCCTGCCACAGACTTGGCAAAAGTAAACAAACCAATTTGGTTGCCGAGCCCATTTGACTGGATATAATCTGGATGTGTGCACGTGCCATTAAAATAATGGTAAAGTATTTAAAATAAAATGTCACAAACGTAATAAAAAATAACTATTCGATTCGATTTTGCCATCGTTTAGATTTCTTTCATTTCATGACTAAAAAGTTTTCCTGAAAAAAAACTTACATCTTTAATAATATTCAACGTATTTGATTCAAATGTCTTGTCTCTAAATAACTCTATTATCATACACGAGGTCTTAGCCAATCGCTTATCGCAACTATAGCACACTCATTTACTTAAATTGAATTTAAATAAACTTAAAATGTCATTCAACACAATACAGTGTTGTAACTATTTAATTATATTTTACATAAAAATATAGTAATACGAAACGATATACACAAAATTATAATAATATTGTGAAACGAGTCGTTCGGATTTCGTATAAAAATCGACATTGCGCCAACCATATATCACATAACATAATATTGTATGTCCAAAACTTATAAGAAGTGTATTTGGAGCTGTTAAACTTTTAGTGCTGGATTTATACTCACGTCTGATTATTTATCATATTTTTATTCCTGATTACTCCATTTTTCATCTCGGTGTTAGTATTTAAAAGTGATTAGTAGATGATTTCAAAACTAGCAAAAAGAGTGACCCTTATTCATCTCAGAATTATCCAAGCATTGAACTAATATTTTTAAATACACTACTACCGATCAAAATAGCACAAAATATAGTGTGCAACCATATTCTCTACTCTAGCTCTAGACGAGCTATTCTAGATAAATCAATGTGTAGTGTGTAGTGTTTTATGAAAGGTCTTAATAGTATTAAAGTACTTAAGAGTTTAAAACAATTAAAATATGAAGCGATAGAAAATCCATGTGCCCTTTGATGAGTTATTTTTAATTTCGATATGTCCATAGTCAAAACTACTAAGCCCAATTTTCTTGCAATGAAGTACCTCAAATGACAAAGCTTCTAAATAAATAATAAAATACTTCAAATACCACACATCTAAAACCTAACGAACGTTCGCGACGAACATTCGTCATCCATTGTTCGCGTGAGTCTGAACTCGACACAGTATTAGTATGCGAGCAATAAGCTCTGCCCACGAACGCTCCAATTGTGTGGCGTAACGTGGGCACATCGTGTTATATGACTTATATGACGCGTCTAACATTTTAATGTACTAAGATGTTATATGCTTACAACATGTACTTGAGCAATAGATGGAATCTGCACAGGTTTATAATTTTTTTTTTTATTGCCATGTAGGCAGACGAGCCAACGGGCCACCTGATCGTAAGTGGTTACCGTCGCTCATGAACGCTCTGCAATGTTAGGGGGGGGGACATTGAGGGGTCGCTACCTACGACCTAACTTTAAGGACCCTCCTCAAGCCTCGTTTGAAGAAGGACAAGTCTCTCTGGGAATACCGAAGAGGGGAGCTCATTCCATAGCCGGATGGTGCGTGGCAAAAAAGTGTTCCTGAAACGGACCGTGGATGACCGCGGTGGTTCCATATAGTAAGGATGAACTCCTTATTAATATATATTATTTTTGTTATTTTACACTTATTCATCGTCTTTGTAGGAGACTTAGATTTTTATAGGATAAATCTAAAAGTTCGGGAAGCAAGAAGATTTTGTAAAACGACTGTGTTGAAACGAGTTGTCGCATTGTTGAATGAAACGTCGTACAAAATTGAAGGTCTTAAACGGTAGCACCGTTTTAGACCTTCATTAGCTTAGACCACAAAGAAAAATTTTTTTTTTCTAATTTCAATTTTAGAATTATTATATAGCCTATGACACTCGCACATAACGTCCATTCAGTGAAATTATTGTCAAAATCGTTTTATTTCCTGTAGGTAGTTCAAGTATTCGACGTTACTAACATCATTTAAGCTCATTTTAATATTATATTGTTATAGATTCGTCAGAAATCAGACAATGACCCAAAATAAATGAATAACATAGAGATGCGACATCCCCCGCTGTGATTGTTTTCGCAGTCTAAAATTGCTCAATAGGCTGCTAGCAATTTAGATTTTACAACAAATTATATTTAGAGTATTTTTGTTTCGTCACGATTTCATTGATTACTTGAATTGTAAGGAAGTAGTATCATAGACACATTAGTTTTGTTTTTTTGTTAATTTAAGTTTGGATTTGCATGATATTTGCAACAGGATTAGTGAGGTGCTTGAGCGTAAGTGACCACTTATCAAGATAAAAAGCTTTATCAATTATAAGCAACTATAGATTTTTTTCGTAACTTTAGCCAGAACAATACTAACTGATATTTTGAATTTAGACCGACACTCCATATTCTTGCACGAAAAAAAAGTACAAAAATGAGTCCTATAAAAATGTAGAAGTAATATTTTTGTTAAATAAAATTTTATTTAATATTAAAATACCTACAATAAGAATAGTTTAAACTAAAGGACCATAATTTATTGGTTGTTTATGTTGTGTTAAAAAACAGCGAGAATCTAAAAAACTAGGTATGTGAAAGTTTCTAGGAATCTAGGATTTTATTAAAGGAAAACCATAAATATATGCGACAGTTTTACAACATAATAATAAATTATAAAGAATTAATCGTTATTGATTTCATAAATATTTATTTTTTAATTTACACAATGCGTATTGCGATTTCTCTTGTTTAGTTAAATATATATATTTAATCTTGATTTATATTATAAGTATTAAGTCATTCGTGTTCTCATAATAGTCTTGCAACCAAATTTAATATAATTTGAATAAAATTGTAACATTTAAATAGCTTGATTCATAGATCCAAACTTAGACTGCTTGCATAATCTATAATATTGATAATACATTTTTAATATTAAAAATGTTACGAATTTATGAAATACTCAAAAAATTTTTGATTTTCGATAATTTTGACAATAATATTAAACTTTTATATTTATTATTATTTGACAGGCAAATCAAGCTAACAGCAAACTAGTTGGTAAGTGACTACCGTTGATAATTAACTTCGACTATACCACCGTCCAGTGCAATTGCCACTACCACTTAATTTTCTCTGGCTCTATTTATATTTACCTATTACAGAGTTCTTCAATATATCTAATACCAAATAGTATCAAGTATTTACGAATTATGAAGTGTTAGTACACACCGCATTTGAAATCGTTATATATCTGGCCATTCTAAATTCAGATGTTGATTTGGCTAAATAAATTTGTTAATATTTCAATATTTTATACCGATAACTGGGTATAAAAACCATCCAAAAGTGTTCTAGATTTGATTATAAAAAAGCGGATCAGAAATCAAGAAAATCTCATAATTTTGTAATCAGCCACATCCTCTATCTTATTGTTTCCTTGTCAAACCGAAACGACTTGATGAAGAGATATGATCGTTTTATGTATCTATATATTATTTACGATCTATACGAAATATGTGATGAAAATAGTTATTTTTTTAACAAGGTGTTTTATTTAATCTATAAATATTAGAGCTACAATCGAAGTTTTAGATGAAATTTACTGAAAGCCTTTTTACGAAAGTAGACTTAAAAAGTAGCGGTCTTAATTTTTTTGTTAAAGTTACATTTTTTTTATTGCCATGTAGGCAGACGAGTCAACAAATTTGAACCTTAGATCCTGCACCTAACTTTGAGCATTTTTTTGTATTGGCAGCTGAACTAAAAGGCCACTCTCATAGACCTCTTCAATGTCAGGGCCAGTCAGGGGGCGGAGACATTAACTCCGACATTGTACCATTGTGCATGAAGTTTAATAAATAAAACAAATTGTGGTCCTTATGAACAGTTAGTTGGGAGGTGGTCCTAGAATTTTGTCTAAGTATTTTTTCGGGTATTTGCCCACCTCTCACTCCCACCACTGTAACTCCTGTGTAGCCAGGATTCACAGCGGCGACCATCGTCATGACTCTGAGCAGTGAAGCCGAGGAACCCGAGGGAAAGCTAACTTGTCTTGGGCCCCGCAACGAATTTAATCAGAAGGTGATAGAAGGAGTAGGTAAACATAAGTTTCGACTTCCCTTGCTAAGTATTAATACCAATCTGTTATTACACTGTTTCTTCAAGATTGAAGACATGAAACCTATTTGTAAGCAATACGTTACAATATTGAAAGTAAACCATAACACTGATTTATCAATATTTGTAAACAAATTTCATTAAAGTACCAAATAAATAGATTTCTACGTTATATTTCATAACGTTTAATTAACTCTGACAGTTTTATAAACTTCTTAATGACATATGTAAATTTTTTACATAAAACTTGATCGGCATACAAAATATGTGATGTATGATGTATTACGTATTCATATGAGTGGTAGGTACTTCATCATCATCATCATCAGCTTATAGACGTCCACTGCTGGACATAGGCCTCCCCCAAACCTCACCACATCGACCGGTCCAGCGCCATCGGCATCCAGTAACCTCCCGCGATCTTGAGTTTTTAAAAATATATTTTACTAGTAACTATACGATACCCATTTCGGAAAAGTTATGAACACATAAACTGTTCTTTTATTTCATGAAATATAACTAAGCATTACCATTCACTTTGAAACAAAAAAAAACTAAATCCAAATCGACTAAGTAATACTCACATACATACAACACCTACGTTTTAATTAAAAATATAACAATCAACAAACAATTAAACATCATTGAATGTCGTTCGTTAACCTTTCACAAATACTCAGTGATCACCATTGCGCTTTACATAACTCATTACCTAACTGTACCCAGACGCCTAGTTTCGACTCGTCTTCAAAATGATCAAGGAAAGAAATGAATAATTTATAAAAATTACAACAAGATCCATCGGACTCATTATGGAGGCCAATAAAAAACACTTAGTGACGTTTATTGGGCACATTCTTAATTAACTATAGCAGTAAGTGTGTGTTTCCGATGTACAATGAAATTGACGTGTAAGATGCAATGAAATTTACGATACAGATTTGGTATGACACAAATTTTTATATTTATTTGCGACAAAACCTATTAATTATCTATATTATTATTGAAAATTAACTTTTAGCATTGAAGAGACACAGTTTTCTTTGTCTTCTCATCTATGGATGTCAAATGTCACTAGATGATTCTTATTATTCTTTTGTTTATTTTATTGCTATTCAGACAAATTAGCCAACAGACACCACGTAGTGATAAAGTATTTAGCTTAAAAAATTATACATATAAATCAGAAATCGAATTCGTCCGTTAAAACTATCGTATCGTAAACAACCTTATAAGCAATAAGTGGTGTTATATCGAAGAGTTCGGTACCGGTAAGTGGTAGATGATGGTGAAAATTGTAGGCAATAAATACATCTCACCAGACATGTACTCACGGATGTATTTTGAGATAGACGTATTGGGTAATAACTTGAATAGAATCTAGTAATATAAGTCGTGGAGGCCGATTGGTTGAAGTGCTTGCCTTCCATACGGGTCGCAGGTTCAAAACTGGACGGCTTATATCTCTAAATCTTAATGTGAAAAATATTTATATGTGCAATTTTTCACAACACCACTGGCAACAAACGGTGAAGGAAAACATCGCGAGGAAACCTGCATATCAAAGTCAAATCATTTATTTCAAAGTTGATGTAGACACACGGAAAAGGATTCTAAAAATCATTTGAAGATATTATGTAAACTTCCCCAATCCGCATAAATAAGTGCAGTGGACTATACCTGACCCCTCTTCAGGACCACAAGGACCAGGAGTGGGTAGTAACAGATAGATAACAAAAATTGATTATGACATGTCTTTCTTGCCGTGTCTTGCAACGTGTACGTACTTGCAACGTACCTATTGAAGATTCACTAAAGCTCGTTTATCTCCCGTGCAATTAAAAAATCTCTTCAACACACTAATCAATCCAATACAACTGATTAAACTTAAAATTACATTCCAAAACACATTAAAACATTACCGGACTACCCAGAGTCCCGTAAATGCCGATAAATTTAAATATACATAATCTAATAGATTTGATTGCGCTTGCATCATACGTGTGAATATGAGATATCGTGTGAAACCAACGAAGCAATCACAATAAATAACTATTAGAGAACTCCACTGCGGTAATCGCTACATAAATAATATCTAAAACATTAAATTATAAGTGACCTGGAATTAGTCAGTTTTTAGTGGGCGAGTTCAGTTATTATAAGTTTCGAAGTTATTTTGCCGTTCATATTATACTAGATGATCTGTGCAATTTCGTCTGTGTCAAAAAGGGGTTCAGGCCGAACTATTAGATCTTTATAAGGCCTACAAACCCGTAGTACATACATCATGTTGTTCTATAATCAATAGTTTACGCTGGGCAACCCATGTAAGAAAGTTTTTGGGTAATTTTTCACAACTTGGTTAATATTATTGAAGTTTTAGTACTGTACTGTACCAACCCATTACTGCCCACTGTTGGGCACAGGTCTCCTCAGAAGAGGGATTAGACATAGTCCACCACGTTTGCCCAGTGCGGATTGGGGACTTCACATATCTTCAAAGGATTTTTAGAACCCTTTTCCGACATGCAGGTTTCCTCACGATGTTTTCCTTCACCGTTTTTAGCCAGTGGTGTTGTGAAAAATTGCACATAAATCTTTTTCACATTTTAGATTTAGAGGTACAAGCCGGCCGGCTTTGAACCCGCGACCTCCCGTTCGGAAGGACGCGCCTCGACCACTCGGCCACCACGACTTTTAAGTTTTAGTATGGATCTTGAACTTTTTTAAAAATTTAATCTAGCATATGTTATTCGTGGATAATGTAGCTTTCCAATAGTGAATGAAGTTTTAAAAACGGTCTAGTAGTTTTTGAGCCTCTTCATTACAACCATAGATAGTGTTCCTCTTTATAATATATTATTAGAGTAGGTGTAAATTTAGTGTATTTTTTCATGAAATATTTTTTCTTTCTTACTTTCCGTCTCTTATTAACGACCTCAAATGGTAAGTAACTAAAGTTTTTCTCATAACATATTTGAAATAACTAATTAAGCAGATGTTGTTTCTGACCTACAAAATGCATATTTCAATAATCTTTACTAATATTATAAAGAGGTAATGTCATGTTTGTGACTTTGGGGCGCTATTGAATCGAATTCGAAAATAATTTGACTGAGAGCAAGCTACGTTATTTGTTAGTGCTATACAGGGTGTCCCAGGGATAAGTGATAAGCGGAGGCGAAGCCCAGATATAGACTACATCCTGTGGTATCCTCAATATTGGGAACTGAATCTTCATGAATTGGACTATTTCAAAGTGTTGTGTTGTATAAAGTTGTTCGGGTCGAAAATTTTCCAAATTTTAGAAAAAAGCTCATAACTCTAAAAATACGAAAATTCGCGGAACAAACATGGGATTCGGATACCTCAGAAGGCGCTCTATATCTGGGCCTCTGCTTATCACTACTTCCAGGGACACCCTGTATAAAAATGTGAGTGTGAATTTATTTGTTTGTTACTTTCACATGAAAACTACTCAACCAAACATCATGAAACTTTGTACACATTTTTGGAGGTATTGAAAGTAACATAGGATACTTTTTATTAAAACAATCAAATTTTTTCAACGCCATCTTTTAGCCTTACGTTGAGAAATTATCGCGAGTATAAAACCTTATGAATACGCCCGTCGCTTTCCGCTACAAAAAATATCGCGACAGCATCGCGAGTGCTGTTAGTGACGCAGACGAAATTACGCGGGTCATAGTTTAATATAAAATCGTTTACAAGCATTCAATTCATAAAAAAAACTTTTACATACATAAATTACTACACCAAATCCTTTCTCCCTATCACAAAACATTACATCATCATTTTATTAATTAGTTAAAAGCCACAAAAACTATGATGTCCGTGTTCATACATATCAAAAGATGTAATAATAAAATCCGGTAATGTCTACGTATAGCCGCAATTAACTTGGATGCTGCGACCGGTTCCAGCGACAGATTTAAATAATAAAGATACCATTGGTAATAAACAAGCATATGCCACATACAACTTATCAATTTCAATTCTAATGGTGATATAGAATAGGTAGAGAGATTCTTCGTAAATTGAGGTTTTTGGTGCCTAATTTTTTGTGTCTCTGAGAGACTGTACCTTTTAAGTTCATGAGTAAGTTATTGTAATTATAAAAATATCAAATAGTATAATATTTCGTAAGCTGTTGTCTCTTTTTGATAGTGTATCTTAATCTATTCTGTTTGAATTCATTTTAGAGTTTATAACCAACACTGTGCATTCACTACCGTAATGACTCTGAGCAGTTGAAGCCCAGGAACTAGAGGGAAAGCTAAATTGTCTTGGGCTCCGCAACAAATTTAATTAGAACATGCTAAAAGGAGCAGGAAACATGAGTTCCGACTTCCCTCTCGCAAAGCAGGAGATAATAAAAAAATTAAAATGAAAATACATTACGCCAGAATTGAAACATGCACAACAGACATTATTTGTTGTACTTTTTAGAATGCCAATAATAGTTATTGCAAAAACGTTTGAATGCACGAAAATTAGCGCTGAATGCTACAAGATCCGTGTAATAAACGACGCCAGACGTAACACGTTTAAGAAGTTGAACATAGTGACGCGTTCCACATGTAATAGATTCAACCCATCTGTATTACAATTAAACTTACTAATCTATGTCAATTTTACCGTATCGAGGTAAGCCTCCTAGTTCGGCAATTGGCGGTGTCGCAACACCAGTCGCTTCATTATGTATTCATGCAATAAAACAGAAATAATGAGATGTTACCCACAAAATACAGTATAAAAACACCGTTTCTTATACTCGTGTGTACATATATGAACATGTCAATGTACTTATGTGGCTTCCTTTGTTAATGTTTAGAGAAATAGTGTGGGATGGGCGTGACGTTATGATTTTAAAGTTGTTTTTTGATTTCACGATAGTACATGTGTTGAATGGAACTTTAGCTATGACTTGTCCTTCTTCAAACGAGGGTTAAGGAGACTCCTTCAAGGGAGGGTTGAGGAGAGTCTTTCAGAGGTCTATGAGCGACGATAACTACTTACGATCAGGTGGCTCGTCGGCTCGTCTACCTACAGTAACGGCAATAAGAAAAATACAATAAACTAGATAGATACTAAGCAGGTCAAAATAAACTCTGCAAATCTGTTACAATTTTTTTATTGCATTACAGATAAACCAGCTTACGGCCCACCTAATGATAAGCGGTTATCGTCGCTTATGAACCTCTGCAATGCTAGCGAAATGAGATTTCGTTATCTATCACCTACTCATTCAGGACTTTTCTTAAATCTCGTTTATAGAAGTCATGTCACTGCCAGCTGGGACTGAAAACCAGCGCTGGATATTGGCATTTGTCCTGCTGGTATGTGTCAATGTTCAGCATTATGCTGAGTCACAGCTGATTTGTGGTGAAAGAGAAATTACTCGCAATTGTCTCTTATTTTTTGTGTGTTATTTTTTTTGTTTTTTCTATCTTTGTGTTTCTTTTTTTTTTCTTCACAAATAAAGAACGTCTATGTCTAAGTTATAGCGCTCCGAAAACAACGTATTAAAAATTAATATCATATTTATATTTTTTTTATTGATTAAACAGCGTAGGTGTCTACTAATTTTTATCTCACCTGTTACCAGAACTAATGTACGTCACGGGAACAATGCTGTTAAAGCCAGAAGTACCATAAACCCCAACTATTCTCGATCGTAAGATAAACATTGATCGTTTCAGCATAAAAATAAGTACTTTGTATCAGTTATTATGCTGTTAAATTGTTTGGATGGATGCAGTTTACGATTTAGGGAGGCGTCACACACTGTTCGTGATGTCGATTTGTAAATAACTTCATAAGAGGTTTCTCATTTAAACGTATCTACGTTTTTTTTGTTAGTTAACGAATAACTCCGTCGTATGTGAATTGTTTTTGATAATTATTTTTTTGTCGCATTAAAACCAGAGTTTTTTTATGACAATCGAGTCTACGAACTTTTTTGGTAATTGTGTTAGTTTTTTTTCAGTTGGAGGAAATCATCGGACATGGGGTATGTGGGAGTTGAACCGCACTAAAACCTTCAACCACTCGCACTCAGTGTCGGAACCCCGGCTAAGGCCAGAACCCAGCACGGGGTTATTAGGGACGGCGCGACGCGTTACGCTCTCAGCACTCTTTCCAGTCGCGCCGCCCCCTTGGTTTTTGTGTAGTAAATGCCAAAATTTTTTTTTTAATATTTTTGTCGTAATGATGATGGGAAAACGACCTACAACAAAGTTACCTAAAAATTACTTTATTAGTTTAATAACCTAAACACTCTAAAAACCAAATTTTAAAAAAATAATACTTTTACTACAAACTTCTCTCACCGTTCCAAATGCGTCCAGTCTTTAAAATCTGTCGACCACAAGACAATTTGATCAGATAATAGACCTAAAATAAAAATTGTTTACCGCGAGTTGTCGGCTCGGCTCCTGAGTGCCGACGTTTACAATAAACTGTTTAATAACCTGGGCTTAGAGATCCGTGGGGGTTTGGACAAAACGCTGGTCAAATTTGAAGTTGGAACGAAGTTCCTTATCGCGCGTTATCGAAAGAGGGCTAGACGGAAAAAAATCTTACATAAAGTTGTCACGACACTTTTTTTGTTTTAGATGATTATCGCTAGATGGCGATGTGATCAAAATCTTTTAAAACACGTTCCTTATTTTTGTTTTAGATGATTATCGCTAGATGGCGCTATGATCAAAATCTTTAAAACACGTTCCTTATTTTTGTTTTAGATGATTATCGCTAGATGGCACTGTGATCAAAATATTTTAAAACAGGTTCCTTATCGCGTGTTACGTTAGGAAAAAAAAAATAAGATCTTTTAATCGAAAGGAACTTCGTTCTATTCGGGTGTCCCATGACACCTCTCACATTTTTTCTTTGTTTAATTTTGCAATGATTTGGGTATGTGAGTTTCCTATATTATTATTACTATTACATTGGTAAATAGAGAAATTGATTTCTTTGGTGGCCAACTTGAATTGACTTATGAAATAGATGAACTGCAGTAATTATAACTTGAAGAGCACTGTCATTAGTTTTAAAATGATTCCTAATACATGAGGAACTATTCATACATTCATTCAACATAGATGTGTTATAGATAAACTGTATAATGAAATTGTTCAAACCTTAACTGATGCGGCTTTAGTGAACCAGGAGGACGTTAGACATAGGAAAAAGAATAGGGTCGTTGTGGGTTGGAATGAACATGTTGCTGAGGCCCATGGGCACGCCAGAAATAAATTTGAAATGTGGAAACTATTCGGTAAGCCTAGTTCGGGGACTGTATATGAGGAAATGAGTAGTGCTAGAAAAAAGTTTAAATCACGACTAAAATGGTGTCAAAATCATGAAAATCAGATTAAAATGGATATATTGGCTTCTCACCATTCCGAAGGTAATTTTAGAGCTTTTTGGAAATATACCTACTAATAAATTAAATTATAAACAGGCGCTGCCAGTGAGTGTTAGTGGCATGACCAATCCCAGCGACATAGCTAATATTTTCGTTGATAGTTTCTGTGTAAAATCGCCACTTGGGCCGTCCGTGAAGATTGCGTTTGATGCTGAGCCCGGTGCGGGACTTGGTGTAAAGTTCAAGGCAAAAGAAATTAATCATGTCATAAATACCATGCCTAAGGGAAAATCACCGGGTCACGATGGTCTCAGCATTGAACACCTTCGGCATGCAGGTCCGCATTTACCGAGAGTATTGTCTTTATTGTACACATTTTGTGTTAACCATAGCTATGTTCCTCAAGATATGTTACGTACTATCGTTGTTCCAGTTGTTAAAAATAAGACTGGTGATTTGTCAGATAAATCTAATTATAGGCCTATTTCTCTAGCTACGGTTGTGTCCAAGGTTCTCGACGGCATGCTTAACATACATTTAAACAAATATATAAAATTACACGACAATCAGTTTGGATTTCGTCCTGATCTTTCGACTGAAAGTGCTATATTAAGCCTTAAGCATGCCGTGGATTACTATGCAAAGAGAAAGACATCTGTGTACGGGTGTTTCCTGGATCTCTCGAAGGCTTTTGACCTGGTTTCATACGATCTCCTTTGGAACAAATTAAAAAAATCTCAAGTGCCTGATTCCATAATTAATATTTTTAAATATTGGTACGGAAGCCAGGTGAATAGCGTAAGATGGGCCGGTGTACTGTCGCGAGCGTACGGGTTGGAGTGCGGTGTGCGGCAGGGGGGGTTGAGCTCGCCGACGCTCTTTAACCTGTATGTAAACGATCTCATTGAGGAGCTTGCTAGTGCTGGGGTGGGTTGCCGTATTGATGGTGTTTGTGTGAATAACATTAGCTACGCTGACGACATGGCGCTGCTAAGTGCATCGCCATGTGGTCTGCGAAAGCTTCTTACTGTGTGTGAACGTTATGCCGTAAACCATGGGCTCATATATAATGTTGAAAAGAGCGAACTCATGGTCTTTGAGGCCGGTGGTAGATGTCCCAAGACGATTCCATCAATAATACTTAATGGTAAACCCCTGAAAAGGGTGTATAAATTCAAGTACCTTGGACACATTCTGACACCCGGTCTTAGGGATGATGACGATGTAGAAAGAGAGCGTAGGGCGTTATCGGTGAGGGCAAATATGCTGGTCCACAGGTTTAGACAGTGCTCGAGAAGTGTGAAAGTCACACTTTTCAGAGCTTACTGCACATCTTTCTATTCTTGTAGCTTGTGGGCCAAGTACACCGCTAATTCCTACAACGCTCTTCGTATACAATTTAACAATGCTTTCAGGATGCTGTTGGGACTACCTCGTTTCTGTAGCGCGTCAGGGATGTTTGCCGAAGCGCGTGTTGATTGCTTCTACGCAACAATGCGCAAGAGGTGTGCATCCCTGGTGCGCAGGGTGCGGGCTGGCTCCAACAGTGTCCTGAATATGATCGCCACCAGACTCGATTGTGTGTATGTGAACCGCTGCTGTGCTGTTTCGCATGGAGCGGTACAGTAGCGATTTACAAAAACTTTCATTTTAATTACTAACATAGCTTGTAAGTTATTTGTAATACTAACATTTTTTGGGCCATTGGTAGCCTTAAATAAAGATTATTATTATTATTATTATTCCAAGAATAAATATTTATTAGGTATTTTTCGCATTGGACATTTTTTTTATATTCAACAAGAACAAATTAAATTAAACTAAATTAAATTAAGAAACTAAATTAAAAATTAAACTTCAAACCTTTACAATTACATTGCGATAAAGCTATACGGAACTCATTCCTATTTTTTTTTCTACCCCCTAAATCAAAGCACAGATTACACTAGCATAGAGTAATTAAAGTAACTTGTGTATCGCCGACATTAACCTATAACGACACATATAAAACTATCTGTTTTAATACCAATAAACATATTATTACATTCATAATATATGTTGCTATGATTTTATTACGCATACGGTGAAGCTTATGTTTCTGTTTGAGACTAAGTTTTTATGATGGACGATAATATTAACTGCTGGCCCGCGCAATTTCGTCCGCGTCACTTTCAATTAAAAGGTAGCCTATGTTCTTTCTTAGGGTCTAAAGATTGTCTGTACCAAATTTCATCAAAATCGGTTGAGAGGTTTAAGCGGGAAAGCGTAACAAACAGAGTTACTTTCGCATTTATAATATTAGTAAGGATTCTGGTAGTAACTCCTTAGTGCTAAGTGATAGCGGCCCTTTACTGCCCTGGCATTGCAGTGTTTCATAAGCCACGGAATATCACTTACCAATAGCGTGCAGTCCATACAAGCGAATGGGCTTTGCATACCCTTTCAAATTTAATGAAAATATTACAATAAAAAACGATTATCATTTCATCAAAATAAACTTCTTATTAACATAAATAAAATTAATAATAAGACGTAAATATGTGAAAAATTAAAAGAGCTTTACATTTCTGTTTGCCAAAAACTTGTGCTTACTAAAACAAGTAAAACGAGCCTAAAAACAATGAGTATCTTGTTAGGCACAGGAGTTCCTAAAGCTTCAGATTCCCTTATCAGATCAGCTCAGAAAATCGGGTAGTTGATCAAATTTAACCCACAAGATTCCACCCGAACTTACGTAGGTGATAATAGAACATAGTAATAAGTAATAGATACTCTTCATTGCCCATTGCAAAAGTTCATGAGCGACACTAACCGCTTACGTGGACCTCGATTATATATCATGCAAAATAACTATAAAAAATGACTTGGCATAGGCACTATAACAACTTATTACTGCCCACTGCTGGACTCAGGTCTCCTCCGAAGAAGGATTAGGTATAGTCCACCACGCTTGCACAATGCGGATTGGGAACTTCACATATCTTCGTGGCATTTTTAGAATCCTTCTCCAAAATGCAAATTTCCTCACGATATTTTCCTTCACCGTTTTGAGCCATTGTGAAAAATCGCATAAAATCACATTAAAGGTACAAGCCGGTTTTGAACCCGCGACCGTACGGAAGGCAAGCGCTTCAACCACTCGTTCACCACGACTTCCATAGAGCACAAAAACTTCAAAAGCATCGTTAATTAATAAGACTCTTACATTACACCTACGCTACATAGCGCGGTAGAGGCGGCAGAGATCGACGCGTGTGGCCAACCAATTAAAACTTAACCTAATTTATGTCAACTCTATATCAATGTAATTTATCTGAGTGTTACTAGCTTTAAAGTAATTATGGATAATGTTTGGGAGAGTTTTTTAAAGGTAAAGATTGTTTAAAGATGTTATTTTACTAATAGTTTTGATCAACTATATTTGGTACGTTAGTTGAGCCCCATTTCATTAGTGCAGAATGTGCTTATTTACGACATGACATCAAAAACGGCTAAAATTATGAGTGTTTCTCTACTTATAAATCTAGCTTGAAATATTTAGAAAGCCCATTTAGATCTTTCAATGGTTATGAAAATTTGATTGTTAGTATAAGTATATTATTTTAAAGTAAGAGTATATTTTCATTATTTTAAATAACATTTTAATTAAAGTTAAATATTGTGACAAAGTTTCATTGGGTATTTTTTAAGAATTACAATAGTCTTAATCAATTTCAATTCATAAAATTCTTATCTTTTCGAGTGGTATTTACTATGTTTTTAATGATAATATTTCACAAAATTTTGATTTGATGTTAGTACTTGCAACTTTAAAAAAATCAAACCAACAATTCTCATACTTATTTCTAATTACAAACCAAAATTCCACTCAAACAATGCACAAAGGTAGCGTCTATTTAACAAAAAAAAAAGTCGCCATAATGAAATCCCGAGAGTGTGCATAAATCATTGTTCACAAAGCGAGCGCGCTGGTTATTGCTAATTGGTCGGCTCCGTCAGTCTGGCTCTAATACCGACATAACAAAACGATATACAGAAGACAAACTTCTTACAAAAGGCAATTCGTTTGGCAACCATTTAAAAATCGACAAATTTTGCTCAATTCCATACAATATCGCTCATCTTTCCGTACGGGAAGTCGCGGGTTTAAGCAACAGGCGTGTGCCTCTAAATCTTTATTTTTCTTTTTTTTTCTTGAAAAAATATATGAAGTAGGTACTCGATTGAACAGTGGCCAACAGTGGGCAGTAAAAGAAGTACAGAGTAGAGCAGTACAGAGCGGTTTTCACTTTGTACAAGTGTAAGTGACCACTCCACTCCAAGAAGACACGTCAAAAAAACAACTTGGAACCAATTTTCAGTCACAATCAAATTCACAATTCCTCAATGATAGTAGTACATAACTTTTAACGATGTTTTACGTACCTTTGGAAGAAGATTATGTTGTAATAGCTATCTACCTATTTCCATTGCTTTCAGTAGCTAGAAAATCCTTAACAAACAAAAAAAAAAGTTTTTGGAACGAAGGTCCTTATCGCGCGTTGTGAAAGGGGGCTAGACGGAAAAAATTCTTACGAAAAGTTGTCACGACACTTTTTTTTGTTTTAGATGATCATCGCTAGATGGCGTTGTGATCAAAATCTTTTAAAACACGTTCTTTATCGCGCGTTACGTTATGTAGATGGCGCTGTGATCAAAATCTTTTAAAACACGTTCCTTATCGTTACACGTTAGGAAAAAAATATATAAACTTCGTTCTATTCGGGTGTTCCATGACTCCTCTCAAGTTTTTTTTTAACAGAAATTATAAGTAACACTAGTACGTACTATTTTCTTAATCCTATACCTTCTGAACACATTCTCTGTTGTGTTCTAAGCTCCAAGAGTCAATCTTTTAAACAAAGAATCCAAAACTCGAGGTCGGGCCGCCGAGTAACACAATACTATACCGGGAAAAAACATTAAAATTATATTATTAGATGACCAGTTAAACTCTACAATAACACTAATTATATTCCTAAAGTTTTCTTGTTGTAATAACATTTTAAATTATATTTCTTCTTTAGTAAATGAACTAAATACTGTTGTATTTTTACTTCAAATTTCACTTAATTTTGTAGGTTCATTAGTTGTGGTGTACTGTACTGTACCAACCCTGCCCACTGTTGGGCTCAGGTCTCAGAGAGATTAAGCATAGTCCACCACGCTTGCTCAGTGCGGATTGGGGACTTTACATATCTTCAAAAGATTTTTAGAACCCTTTTCCGATATGCAGGTTTCTTCTGCAGATTTGAACCCGCGACCTCCCGTTCGGAAGGACGCGCTTCGACAACACGGCCACCACGACGTTTTAATTATCTAACCTATAAATATCAAATTCCCAATCTCCTTGCATGGCTATAACATATTTCTCACTAGAACAATCTAAATACACACACACACATATATCCCATACACAATAGACACACTTAGAGGAACAACGAAATGTGCTAAGTAAAAAATATCATTATCTTTTAATGCGTCATAAAAGATGAGCGATTCTCAAATTTAGGTTATGCTCCGTAGAACGTCGTAGCGCAGTGCACCGTAGCAATTACCTACCGTAGCAGCTCGTAGCTTATATATACTTTCTATTTATTATTGGAGTTCATTTTTTTTGATATATTAAAGTTATATGTGAAAATTACAGATGAATGTTTGACAGTACGAATATTTTGTTTTAATCTGTAGCACTAGTTAATAATATTTTGAATTCCCCAAAAACAAGAATTTAAATGTATTAAATTATGAAAAATTACTTTGTATTGTTTAAGAAATTTTCTGCACCTAACCATCAAAAATGTAAGTGGTCATCAATTCTTAATCAATCGCTGGTAGTAAGTTTAACAATTTAAAACTTTTATTAAATTCAAATTTACCTATTAAATAGGGGTGTGCGAATAATTCGAACTCACGAATTATTCGTTCCGAATCGAATACGAATATTCGAAATTCAACGAATATTCGAAACTTTTCGAATTATTAGAAATTTTTCGAATTTCGAATCGAATTTTAATATTCGAGTCGATTCGATTCGAACGATATTCGCACACCCCTACTATTAAACTTTGAGAACCACGGTTACTGATTAACAGAACATACACAATGCCGGAGATCTATTAAAGAATTAAACATTTCGGCATAAATACCGAAGCGACTCACGACAATCGTAAATAACAACGAGATCGCGACTCACAACTATTTACTTAATACCACCTTCATTTTTAAAATGTTAGTAATTGTTCAATCGGATTTTGTTGGTCATATACATAAAAATAGTGGGTACTTACTATGCTTTATTTTTTGTATAATATTCAAAATGTATGGAGGAATATTATAACACCGCGATATAACTTTGAACTTATACTACTTATCAATGCTAAAAGTTAATCTCAGAACCCTTTTAAAATATAGAAAATACAGTTTTATTGATATGCAGAACGAAAGGACTTTCATGCAACAAATGTCGTGATGTGAGTTCGAGTTCCAGTGGTACTAAATAAAAGCGAACGAGTGCGAGGGTAGACAGATTTGTTTGCTCTTAAAACGACCCGCAGTATCCAGTCTTCTCGTGATCATGACGTTTGCAACAACGTTGAAATATCGAGACAACTCAATTAATTAAATATCGTGGTAAGAACCCGTTGAAAATGCATAAAAGTATTATAGAAAACCGCGAGTGTCTGAATAAGTTTAGAACGATATGACTTATTAGCGCACTCCATACAAAAAAAAAATCAATATTCAGTTTTGGCATTCTAGTTACCACGGAAGTAAACCATATACCTTATGTTAAAAAAATATACCAAAATCCTTACATTAAATTCATAAAATTAGAAACTCCTTTAAGTTGTACTTCATTTACTTGCTGAGTTGACTGTCAGTTTTAATTGATAGAATTGTAATGTTTAGTTGAGATTTAAAAATCAAATAAAAATATTTAAAACGTACAAACTGAGACACAGAACCTACTTTAAATAATCACGGAAAACAAGTAATGCCCGTTCATTATACCCAACCACAAAACATACACAATTTTAAACCGTAATTTCTAACAAATAAGACAGTCAATCGCTTGTCAAGCTATTTAGCTTATCTTTATAGAAATCAAATAATGACGATTCTATCTAATTAATTCGAATACTTTCCAAAACATTACATACAAACGTTATTATCAATTCTATTTAATGTTAATCGTGTTATTTATAAGAAGTTTCGTGTAATAATTCACGTATTATGTCGGAAAATATACATTAATTTATTCGACAACATGTTTTTATATTGATATTTAGTAACGGTACCAGTAGGCTTTATTCTGTGAGATTTCGGTGGCAATTTCTGTCGGGTTGATCCACTTGATTTTCTGTACACTACTCTATGTTAATGTATGAAGTAATCTATGACAACTTGTATCTTTCCAATCTTATCCACTCAACTGGGAACGTCACTATTCGCTAGATGGCGAAACTGGGGACTTCGTTCGGAATCAATATTGTGTTTGAGCCCCTTTTTAAAAACATTTTTTTCCAATATTTGTTAATTTTGATTTTTAATTAAATCTTATATTTTTGTAAATCTTTATTACTAAACGACGCTGTATTTTATTTTCAGCGAAAATATATCATCTCCGTAAAATATGATATCATAAAACAAGTTTTTGAACTGTGCTCGATTTTGGTTCCTGCCACGGACTTGGCAAAAGTAAACAAACCAATTTTGTTGCCGATCCCAGTGGAGTGGTTAAAATGATGCCTGTATATTTAATTTAATTTCCAGGTCTTGTTGTGTACAAAGTTCATAATCAGAACGAACTTCTTTAAGAAAACAAGCAATTGAATTTTTGGCTAAAAGTAAATAGGTACCTACTATTGCGTTTGAAGTAGTAATTGATCGTACTTTAAATACTTTAAATACAAACTTTAAAATCCTGGATAGGTTTTAGCAGTAAATTGCTAGACTAAGACAAGTAACGAGAGCCCAAACACGACGAGCCTTCTTCCAAATCCATCGTCAGAAGCATGCAGCTCCATGGCACCTTGCATTGTCACGCGATATACATATGCATGCAGTTTTATCTTAATCGGAACCCAGAAGGTTGGTCAAATTCAAATCGCAAGATTCCACTCGAACTTACATAGTTGTGTACATATGTGCAAGTTAACATAAAGCTTGTAAAAAAGCGTTGAATATATTACTAGGTAGACACAATGGCTCCTGTAGGGTTGTCACAAATAAATCAAAAAGTACGAACCCAATAAGCGCTCAGGTTCGGCTGCAGTCGACTCTGGATGTCCGGGTCGGAGAGGGCCCCTCGTCCGAACGAGCCCGACGCTGATGACCCTGAAGGACGTTTGCCTCTCCCCGCGCGCCTCTCGCCTCCCCCGCCCTGCGTACGACCACGTGTCACGCACCCGGCCACACATCTCGATGCAACTATTCAAGGGGTTTGGGTAGGTAATTCGATTAAGGAACAAAATATACCTGGAATTTGGCAGCCCTAGTAGGATTTGGTCTCTAAGGGCTGCTTTGTGACAACCCTACGGATTACTAAACTTAGGGCGTTACGTCACTAGTTAAGTGCAGAGTTGATGTCAGTGACAACCCTAGTTCTAAAACTACTTTGGATAGTGTATTGATAGAAAGTGAAGAAGGAAGATGATAGACTTTTCTTTGCTAATAGTCAGTCAAGCTACAATAGACTCTCCTTATTGTTATCTAAAGAGTTAGAAATTAGTGGAATATTCTAGAAATTGTGTTATCATTGATCTAGGAAGCTAGAGGATGTGAGTGAGGGCATGCGAATAGATTTATCCCAAGTATAGTGAAGACAAAGCATCGAAATGTGTGAACGTGTAGCGTCTAATAAGCACACTATTTTTATAAAGATCCACTAGCGATTTGATAAAAATTGATACCATAAAATACCTCAAGATGTAGAAGTTATTTTTTATAAAAATTGGTTGCCTGTAAAGTCGGTATACGGGCGAAAGTTTTACGTGACAACGACTCGGGCATGGTTAGCCCGCCTAAGAGCGAGAGAAACAGACACCTCACACTCGCTCTCATTGTCAGCGCATAACGTGAGCGGAGCGTAACGCAGTTTCTTGAAGTGTCACCCGGCAAACCAATTTATAAGACGTTGTCACGTCAAAAATATAATAACAATAAGTTGAGTAACGGAGCGGTACCGCTTGAATAGAGTCTTCCAGAGTAATCAGAGGAGTGTCTACAGAAATTGGGAGGCTTCTCGAGGAAGAGTTACCGATGGACACCCACCAGTTGATGAGGATGTGATGACCTCATTTTGGAAAAATATCTGGTCGGTGCCCATCGGTCACTCCGAGGGGGAGTGGACTGAGACGGTCGGGCGCTCGTGCGAGTCTATTACAGACATGAACACCGTAGCGATCACGCCGATTGACGTAGCTTGTGCGGTGCGTTCGGCCCCGAACTGGAAAAGTCCGGGACCGGACGGGCTGCACAGCTACTGGCTGAAATGGATACGCAACTCGCACGGGCGCATGGCTGCTCAGTTTCAACAAGCCCTTGAGTCGGGAACCCTCCCAGATTTCATGACATCAGGAGTCACTCATCTGATATACAAATCTGGCAATACCTCGGACCCAAAAAACTATAGACCAATAACATGCTTACCCACCATCTATAAGCTACTTACATCCATTCTGAGAAACAAAATTCAAATACATATCTCGGCAAATGACATAATGTCACCTTCTCAGAATGGGTGTAAGATAGGGTCTCGGGGTACAAAGGATTTGCTCCTCATTGACATGGCTATTACGCAACAAGTTCGTCGAGGCAAAAAGGGTGTCCATATGGCTTGGATTGACTATAAGAAAGCGTATGATTCGGTGCCCCATTCATGGCTAATGAGAGTTTTAGAGCTTTATAAAGTACATCCCACTCTACGCTCCTTTCTTAGCTCATGCATGGGTCAGTGGTCTACGTTTCTTCGTCAACCAGGACATATTGGATCTCCGGCCTCCCCGAGCTTGATAAGGATAAGGCGGGGTATCTTCCAGGGTGACAGTCTGAGTCCTTTGTGGTTCTGTCTGGCGCTTAATCCTCTAAGCACGTTGCTTGGAGATTCAACGCTAGGCTACCGACTCAAGAGAGGGGGTGAGCCCATTTCACATCTCTTGTACATGGATGATCTCAAATTATTTGCTTCTAAAAAATCTGATCTAATAACTTTACTCAAAATAACCGACAATTTTAGTAAAGCTATTGGAATGGAATTCGGAGTAGATAAGTGTGCGGTCATAGATATACAGAGAGGTAAAATTGTAAACTCTGAGAGTTTGCAACTTAGCCAAAGTGAGGTGCTCAGATCTCTTTCTGAGTCGGAAACTTACAAATACCTTGGAATGTTCGAAGCTTTGAGTATAGTCGATGCAGATATGAAACAATCGGTGAGGGATCGTTTCTTCGGCCGCTTGGTAAAGGTTTTGAAAAGCCTCTTGTCTGGCGGAAACAAGATCCGAGCCTTCAATGGTTGGGTCATGCCTGTACTGACGTACTCCTTTGGCATTCTAAAGTGGACGCAATCAGAACTGGATGCCCTGGATAGAAAAGTTCGGCGACTGCTGACGGCATACAGGATGCACCACCCACGTTCATCTGTTATGAGGTTGTATATTCCTCGGAAGTGTGGGGGTCGTGGCATGTTAAATGTCAAGGACCTACACAACCGAGAGGTAAACAACCTTCGGGAATATTTCCATAAGGTAAGCGTGGGTATGTACCGTAATGTAGCAGCAGTTGATAAGGGACTCACTCCGCTGTCCTTAGCGAACGAGAATTGGCGGACGCTAAAGGTAATGAGTGTGACGGATCGCACGGACGTATGGAAGAGCAAGGAACTACACGGACGGTTCTACCGGGCCCTTATGAGCCCCGATGTAGATCAGTTAGCCTCTGTATCTTGGCTACGGTACAGTAACCTCTTCGGAGAGACTGAAGGTTTTGTCTTTGCAATTATGGACGAAGTTATCATGACGAACAACTACCGTAAATATATTCTAAAGGATGGGACGGTCGATATTTGTCGGGCATGTCACCGTCCGGGAGAGTCTATTAGACATATCGTTTCCGGTTGTTCTCGTCTTGCTAACGGCGAGTACTTGCACAGGCATAACCAGGTAGCAAAGATTATCCACCAACAACTTGCTCTGAAATACGACCTTGTTGAAGCCGCTGTACCTTATTACCAGTATTGGCCTCAGCCGGTTCTCGATAATGGTCATGTAACGCTCTACTGGGACCGATCTATTATCACTGACAGGACTATTGTTGCCAATAAGCCTGACATAGTGATAATAGATCGGGACGCGCATCGGGCAGTGCTGATCGATGTCACCATTCCGCATGACGAGAACCTTGTGAAGGCAGAAAAAGAAAAACAGCTAAAATATTTGGACTTGGCCCACGAGGTGACCGACATGTGGCATGTTGAATCGACCATCATTGTTCCGATCGTTGTATCTGTGCACGGTCTAATAGCGAAAAGCTTCGACCGTCATCTTGAGAAGCTTTCGCTCCCCAGCTGGGTAAAGGGCTTGATTCAGAAGGCGGTCGTTCTGGACACGACACGTATTGTGAGGAGGTTCCTCTCTTTTGAGCCCTGACCACTGATGGCTTGGGTCGTAGACCTCGTCTTCAGTGGGCCTCTGTTTTTTATATTGTATTTTTAAATTTTATTCCTTTGTTAATTTTTTTTAAAAATATAATGTAAAAAATAAGTGTGAATAAATGAATACAGGAGTTGATTAATAACAATTTAAAGATATTTTATTCTTATCAATATCGCTTAAGTGGAAATAAAAATGTTAACGACCAAGAAAGGTTAAACCTCAAAGTAAGTTTACTCTTACTTGGTCAATTTAATATAGATTGTAAACAAGAGCTCTTATAATAAAATAGTATAAGTATCTTGTGTTACCAAAAGATATTTACTGAAGAGTAAGTAATCTTAGTTCAAAATTAACCTAGTGGTTTTAAAAATATATAAAGAATTAAGTTAAGTAAGTAATTTGGACACCATTTTTTCTCTAAATTCAGATCGCTTAATGATACTCAAAAAATATCAGTCTTCATCAACAGTTTCAACAATATTGCAGTTTAAATTGCGATTGAAGAAAATAAAAAATATAAATTAGTTAACAGTTTGAATAAGATTAAGATCAATTAATAATATTTTATGTAAGTGTTTAAATACAATTACGAAGATAAAAGTTTTGCAACAAAGTTCATCAAGATATTTCAGCGTATACTTTCTAGGTAACTTCAACGATATAATCTATAATATAGAAATGAATCGCAAAATGTGTTGGTAAGCGCATAACTCAACAACGCCTGGACCAATCTGGCCAAATCTTTTTTTAAATGTTCGTTGAAGTTCAAGGATTGTTTACACGGTGAGAAAATTTCCTTATGTGACGCAGACGAAGTTGTGTGGGCCAGCTAGTATTCTTTAAATGTGCACTACTTAAACCATTTCGTAAACACCGAACCCCGCATTCAGCTTCATACTATAAGTAACGAAACCGCGCATTTGTTTGAGCCAAGTTACGATCCACTAAATCTCACAACTATCGGCCCTTAGTTTTATAGGTTCATAAACACAGAGATCGATGTTTATTTTCTCTGTAGAAACATAACAATTGTACTTTAAACTATAAATAAAGTTTTATTTGTAGAGTGCGATTATTTTCCTAAAAGAGCGATTCAAAAATAGATTTATTTGGGTAATGTCACTGGATTGTCGTTTGTGTTTTACTTTGTTGTGGTTTGATTTGAAGATAGAACTGCTTTCATTACACACCTGAATCGCTTTACGAGAAATGACCGTAAAGTCGATCGCAATTGAGACCTTGTGGTACGATTTAAGATCTAAACAATTCAGTTTAGGTCCTAAATTGGATCGCAATAAGAGGTCGTGGTAGCCCCCCTGAGCGACTGTAATGTAATAAAGAGAAAAAACTAATTTAAAAAATTGTTTTGTTTTTCATTCGATGTGAAATCATTTTTGGAGCAATATCGTCCCATTTGTAAATTCCGCCTAGGCTAGAGTATACGACGAGTAGAGTAAGCGACGGGAAAGAGTGCCGATGGCGTAACGCGTCGCGCCGTCCCTCATAACCCCGTGCTGGGTTCTGGCCTCAGCCGGGGTTCGGACGCTGAGTGTGAGCGGTTGGAGGTTTTAGTGCGATTCAACTCCCACATACCCCGCCCGCGGGCGGGGATCCGGTGATTTCCTCCAACTAAAAAAAAAAAAAAAAAAAGAGTATAGAATGCATATTTGCCCAAGTCCCATCACCTCTGAACGTCGAGCCAGTAATCATCAGTGAAAATACGCCCTTAATTCATTTCAAGACACGTGATGTCTTAAGGTTGAACTCAATCATCATTCAAATATGAGTCATTCATCTCATATACATAATCCCTCATTTAGTATCGTAACAGAAACCGGTTCGAAAGGATTTTTATCAATGAACAGAATTCATATTTATGTGAATTGAATATCCTTAGTGGTTTCTTACGTAGCTCAACTTTCCGTCAAAGTGGTTCCTCCTCTCTTTAACATTTTACCAGTCTTTAAATATTTCTAATTTCGAGCTATGATATAGCCTATGGCCTTTATAAAAAAGTAGTTTACAATAAGTAAAAGAATTATCGAAATCGGTTTAGTAGATAGTTGTTTATTATAATTTAAATCCTAATACAGTCATAAAAGTAATTTATTCTACACACATAGGATTCAACTTAAACAAGTGTCGGAACTAATTACCAATGATCTTTACAACTCACAAAGATGACCCCTTACAACGTCGCAACTTAATATTACTATAGAATAGATTTACGTATTTTAAAGAAAGCTAAATGACACCCATAATGTACTTTCACCTTATCTCTCACTAGGCGTATAATTTTATTGCTTTAGAACCTAGTAGCGACATGCGGTTGATTACAACTGTAGTCCTCTTTTTCGCCAACTTGCGTTTATAATTAGAAACAAAAGAGATTTGAAAAAAGATAACATAAATTTCGCAAAAAAGACCAGAATACCTCTTTTCCTATACTTTTAAAGTTCATATCATTTTTGATATAGCAATAACATATATACAATACATTTTTGGTAGGTATTAGTAATACTAAAGACCAATGTCCTGAGCTCGAAAAAATGTAACCAATGACTAAAACTTTCCTAGAAAACAAAAATTCCAAATTCGAATTTCAAAAGAAAAATAGTGATGTAATCGTATCATAAAAATTTATCGACAATTACGCACACATACAATAAAAGTAACTCAAAGCACAAAGAAACTAGTGTTGGCGACACCAAATGGACCGGTATTTTATACATAAATATATTTTAAGTTTAGAAGAAAAAATCCGGCCGAGCCCACACTTTGGTGGAATGGTTATTATCTCATTCCGTTGGTACTCGTGAGATTCATTACACAAGTATTGGCTAGAGAGCGAATAAAACCATTTTTGTTGTTGTTTTAGTGATGGGGTCGTGTCGATAATTTTTATTTTATCGTTTAATTTAATATTTTACTGGTTTTATGATCATGTGAGCTATATGAATCAAAGTATTTTTTCTTTTATTCTTTTATTTGATATCAGTAGGCTTTGATGTCAGATGACGCCAAAGGTTTACTGTCCTACATAGATGTAATATGATAAGTCCTTAATTACTATTGTATTCTTTATAGGTTAAAAGGATATCGGAAAACATATCTTATGACCTACAAGATAAAAGATAATATCAAATTACATTGGAGGTTCTTAGACCTGGCGTCCAAAGTTAATATACTCTATTAAGAGTTTAATATACAGAGTGAATTTATAATAAAGGTAATGCTAGTTGACGGCCATATGCGAACAGTAACAATATTATAACCTAATAAAATTATACTGCCTTAATAAACGCCACTTAAAAATATCAAGAATTTCTGCAAAAAGATTGTGCAAAGATTTTGCAAGTGTGAGATGCGCGAGGTTACGCGAGGTTCTTTAGTTCATGCTTTGTTGTCTGTACTTCAAAACGTTTGGAAATATTGTTTTTAAATTTAAGTACCTATTCTTTATTTCGTATTAGAATAGAGTAGGTATTTTAATTATTCAATTTGTACCGAAAAGCTTAAGATTTAAACTGCACTAAAATTTGCACAACAAACATACATCGTTACGTTAACACAACAAAATATGTTCTAAAGAGCGACGGTTATCGATAAAAATCGTTACATCCCTAAAAAAACCAGTTCACGCGTTAATTGCGGTACCAAATTCGTATCACAATCATTTGAATATCCGTAATTTATGGCAGCGACATAACTGAGTATCATCTCTACTGAGTTCCACTTCACTATTCATGTTAATGTATGCATACATTATTGCAACCCGACCAAATACTATTTAACTTTAAGCACAAATTAAATTAATTGCGTTATAGCTCTTTTTATTTTGGTAGTATTATCCAGTTTTGAATGAGCTTCGATTTTTAAATTTTTGTTCAAAATTAGAGATCTTTGTTTGTGGTTTGGTAATTTTTGATGTTTTTAGATGAAAATGCGGAATTGTAGATAAAATGGTTAGAGAGCGATGACCAGCGGTGAGACCGTGATTCCATTTTGTAAATTGATTCATAGAATAAATTGTATTGAATAAAATTATTGATAAACATCACATTAAGCTGCTAATCTGCGTGTTATTTAATGATTTGTTATAATCGATGTCGTATGTTTAATCGATTTTGAAAAAGAAGAGGTAATAATGAGGTATTTTCTTTCCTTATTTTATACTGAATGTTAGTACTTCAAAATTCAAATTTGATTTACAGTCCAGTGTGTTTAGTTGTGCTGGAGCTTTAGTGTGCGCGGTGGGAGGTTTTAATACGGTTAAACTTACTCATCTGCAGGGTATGAGGATATGCCGTATTTTTTTCCCTCAAAAAAAAACAAACAAAACCTCTTATAATAAATAACAGCTCCCCGCGACGTCGTTTGTGTGAACCCTATACAGCACCAACGATTATACCTTTTAAATTTTCAATACATTTTCTTAGCAGTTTTTTTTCGCCTTAAAAACCACCATTGAACTTCAAAAAACATTTAAAAAAGGAATTAGGCAAATTAGTCCAGCCGTTGTTGATCTATGCGTAAAACATTTTGCGATTCATTTATATATTATAGATCGATAATTATAATTATTAGCTCCTTAACAAAAAATAAATAATTGTTCAATTGTCCATGAAGTTGCGAAATGCATACATGATTGCAGAGGGCCACCGGCGCGGTCCATACAAAAAACATATCATATTACTCTATCTAACTTTTGTTAAAATACATTCAATATAGAATTTTGGATGTGGCATGTAGCTTGCTACCTCACTTATAGGTATGTACTATGTAGGTATATAAATACGAAAATTTTTCTCATACCTAATGGCGGCTTGTTATATCAAGGACAAGTAGATTCTATGGAACTCAATATAATCAAGTCTTTGAATATAACCCAAAAAAAACACTGCTAAAATACTATGTAGGTATTGTAGTTACTTATTACTACTTATTTTTACTTATTCATTTAATAAATAAATAAAAAAAAATAAAAAATATAGGATATATTGTTTCCCTTTGTGACGCAGACGAAGTTGCGCGGCCCAGTTAGTTAAGTTATAATTATAAATAGATAATAATATAATCGCGATAGCTAAATTATATTACTTTACAGATCATCGCATCCGATCCTTAAGTTAAATCCCATGAATTATTAAAAAAACTAGTTCCATTTAAAATGTTTAACATAATTGAATTATTTTTAACCGCTTCGATTTTGCCGTTGAATACGATTACTATATAATACAGTATTATATAATAATAAATTGTTTCGTACAATACAGGTAGGTATGTAAATTGAAAGTAATGGATAAAGAATAGATAAACGATTATTTAAGTTTTTTTATAGTAGCCTTGATATTAATTAGGATTATTTTATGATTTTTTATATTGTTTGTTACTAAGGACGTTTTAAAATAACTATTAATGATTTTTTATTATTCTAACACAGATATATCTTTAGCATCAACAATTCAAAAGGAAAAAAATATAACTACAGCGTCTCCTGAGCGCTATGACTTGTCCTTCTTCAAAGGAGGCATGAAGGGAGTCCTTAATAGTAGGTCGTAGATAACATTACAAAGCGAACCACATACTATCAGGTGAGCTACCTGACTTTGTTAGCACATAAACCAACGTGAAAAAATATATACCACATCCAAAGTAAAACAGGGTTTAAAACAAGACCTGTATAGGTAGGTGACAGATAATGGTCCCTCACTGCCCTGACATTGCAGAGGTTCATGAGTGACGGAGACCGCTTACCATCAGGTGGACCGTAAGCTCGTTTATCTGTCTAGCAATTAAAAAAAATATACCACATCCAAAGTTAAAAATCTGATAATCATTAGTGAATGTTATCGATGCACTTTAAGGTTTTTTGAAACACACCCATATCCATACAAATTGAAGGCCCGAATCCTGGCGATGTGTTTTTTCTCTCGCCATTTATCTCGGAGTCATGATTCGTATTGTTTCTCAGTAAATAAGGATTAAAAATAAAACGATACGGTGTCGTTTAAGGGTCAACAAACGAAAAAAGGTTCTAGTTTAACTTTTAGATTTTGCTCTTGATTTTAAAATTGGAACACTTGAAATATGTTCTGTTGCCAATATTGTATTTTTTCTACGGGGCCTTCGCATCTAGGTAGGTACTCTACTGTACTGTAAGAACTCATTACTACCTTTGGGTTGAGGTCTCCTCAATAGCCTGATGCTTCTATTGAGACAGTATAGGTCCACCACGTTTGCCTAATGTTGCTTGAAGACTTCATACATTATTATCTTCAAACGGTTTAAGGTAAGTCATGCAAAATCACTATCTTGTGAGACAGTTAATACTTCGTTTCCACATTGGCGCGCCTACGTCCAAAACACATACAAAACAAATGATGGTGACGGCGGACTATTATGGAACTTGGCGAGCCAATGTGGAAACGCACCATAAGAGAGTCACACTACAACTAAATTAAAATACAATGAATACAATAAATGTGTCTTTTTCTAGCCTTCCGCGTTCAGTTTTGACCCCATAAAAAAACATTTTATCTCGATCTAGATCATTTCTAGAATAATAAAACAGTCTATCGAATTTAATATTATTTAAATAAGAAATAATAGAAAATAAAATATTGAATTTATTTATTTATTACATCGAAACTATCGCCGTTAGGACATTTTAAATAATATCAATACACGAATACGCAGTTAATTTGTAAAATAATGTGTTAAAATATAGTTTTATTATTAAATATAAAACTGAAAATTAGCATAATACAATCATTTCTATTTTATGCAGATATGCATTTTATTGCAATAATATGTCGGATATAAAATGGAATTAAAGAGAATTTATTTTTATAAAATTATTGCGAAAATAATTCCATTTATAGATGTAAGTCTTGTAGATGTTATTTTTATCCGACTTTCTAATGGAGTCACTCAATTTTTCTGTTGTTTTTTGGAACGAAATTCCTTATCGCGCGTTATCGATAGGGGGCTAGACGGAAATTCTTATGAAAAAATTGTCACGACACTTTTTTGTTTTAGATGATTATCGCTAGATGGCGCAGTGATTAAAATCTTTTAAAACAATTCCTTATTTTGTTTTATATGATTAATGCTAGATGGTGCTGTGATCAAAATATTTTATAGAAAGAGAGAGAGACAGACGTTTTAAACTAACTAATTATTATAACTTAAAAAAATAAAATTTTATTACAATTCCCTTGACACCTCTCAAGTGTTTTTTTAATATGAAAAATAAGTGTATCTCTATACGAAACGTTATAAATCAAGTCCATAGTCATCATATCAACACCACGCGACCATAATGCAAGTTAGGAACTTCACAAATCTTCGAAGGCCTAGTCCGATATGCAGATTTCCTCACAATCTTCACCTTCACTACTTTAATTTGGAGCGCTACGACATGTCCCTCTTTAAACGACGCCCTGATATTGTAGAGCGCCATCAAGCTTACTATTAATCTAATTCTAGCTATGTAAAGGCTCATTTGTCCGTCCTCCAAAAAAATGTCGCACACAAACTTTGAAGTTTGTTTTAAACTCCTTGCTAAAATACAGGATTAAGTAATACTCGTAAGGGACGTGTGGTAATCTCGGGCTTCGCAGGAAGTGGGTCAGGCCTTCGCCCTTGACTCGTTGCGACGTACAAAAACAATGCAGCCGGCTGCGCGGGCGTCCCTTCCGTGGCCTTGGCAATGAGACTTTGGGTAAAGTTGCCATGCTGCAATTATTTGCCGGAATTAATTTTAGAACAAAGAAAAATAAGGATTTTATTAAAACTTTTATTTGACCTTTGGAAACCTGCATATCGGAAAAGGGTTCTAAAAATCCTTTGAAGATATGTGAAGTCCCCAATCCGCACTGGGCAAGCATGGTGGACTATGCCTTATCTCTCTTCTGAGGAGACCTGAGCCCAACAGTAGGCAGTAATGGGTTGGTACAGTACAGTTTCTTTGACTTGCAGCAGGACAGGTATCTTTCTAGTTCGGGTGGAATCTTGTGAGTCGAATTTAACAACTTCTGGGTTCTGATTGAGCTGAAATTTTTGACAATGCAATAATTTGGTACAAAGGAACTGATCTGATATTAGCATCGGAAGTCGGAACTCATGTACACAATAAGATGGATCGTGTATGGGCTCGTTCTACTTGTCTTAGAGCTCTACTTTTACATAATATCCAGGAACTTAAAAGCTTGTTTAAAGAAGTTTTTCATAAATAATTTATAATCTAATTTATAATATAAAAATGAATCGCAAAATGTGTTGGTAAGCGCATAACTCAACAACGCCTGGACTAATTTGGCCAAATCTTTTTTTTAAATGTTCGTTGAAGTTCAAGGATGGTTTTTACGGCGAGAAAAAATCGAATAGTTGCCGGTAAAAAATGAAAAAAAACGGATCATAGGGTTCACGCAGACGACGTCGCAGGCAGCAGCTAATTTCTAAATAAAAATAAAGTACTTGCCGTAGTTTTCCCATATTTTCTGAGGACAGTTTAACGTTGGCTCATTACACGTCATTATACAGACAATAATGAGAATAGTCGAAAACTATAATAAAAAAATGATAGTTTCACAAATATTACATAACATCAAGACATAAGGATGACCAGGTAATATTTATTTCGTAAACAATTGTTGCAACACTGGCGGGGTCACCTTCAGTCTGCGCCAATTGTTACTAAAACGAGCTTGTCTCGTGCCGCAGGTGCTTTCCAATGCATGTTAAACACTGATTTTATGTTTTACTAGCAGATCCTAACTTCGTCTGCGTCATAAAGGGGTTCAGGAAGCACTGTTAGATTTTAAGAACTACAAACTAGGGGTGTGCCAAATGATGATTCTCAAGAACTTAATGTTTTGACCAGAGAACGTAAGTTTTAACAATCACACAAACAAAAAACACAAAATCTGACATCTAGCCCATTCAAGATACCATAAAGTATTCTCGATGACAAAACAATTTTTCTAAAACATGAGTAGCACTTTCATGCATTTTCAACGGGTTCTTACCACGATATTTAATTAATTGAGTTATTGCAAACGTCATGATCACGAGAAGACTGGATACTGCGGGTCGATTTAAGAGCAAACAAATCTGTCTACCCTCTTTCTCGTTCGCTTTTGGGTAGTACCATTAGAACTCTAACTCGTAGAATTTCCGACTTAGTATTTCTGTTTAAAACTGCACAAGCGAATATCGACTCCTCAGAGTTAGTCAATAAGATTCGGATCCGAACCTCTAACACCTATCTGCGAAACCCAAAGCTCCTGCACATACCCACTACGAAGGTAAGGTATCGAGCCAATTCTTTTATACCCAGGGCGACTCGGTCTTGCAACGAGGTGTTGGAGGATTGTAACTTAGATTTATTTAATAGCACGTCAACTTCAGTTAAAAATATTTTAGCCAGTAAAATTTGTGATGCAGGTTCATAACATAACTTTTACTATTTACTTACTTAAGATAGAAAATTATTTATTTATTATTTTTTGTTTTATTACTTACATCAATAATTGTATTTAGCACATATCTTGTTAAGCACTTTCTATTTCTATTTCAAAATTTGGCTGTAGAAACTTTTAATTGGCTATCTAAATTACATAGTTTTAATTAAATAAGTGTTAGCTGTAAGTTTCTCTGGAATATTAAAATAAAATAAAATAAACTCACTTCTCGACACCACACTCACTGAATCTACAAGACTCTCTGAGCATGAACCCTTAGTGACTGTTGTGTTTAGCACTGGATCCCACATACTCGATAATGTATGAAAGTATTATAGAAAACCGCGAGTGTCTGAATAAGTTTACATGAGTAGCAATAAAAGTCCTTCTAAAATGTCTCACTCACAATCATTTACGCAACGGCTTAAGCTCTATTATTATCTCAAAAACATTCTCAAGTTTTAATATTTAGTTCAATTTAATAATCCACGTTTTATTACCTATTTTTATTACATTCTCGATACGTTATTATGAAGCAATGCATCAAATATTATTTTTACACGCTTTAAAACACAGTTTTATTGTTGTGTGGGCGACGTGTGTTACAGATACTTGCTTTAATTGTATCTGGTGTTTTTATTATATCGATATTATGCTTTGTATCCGATAAAATAAGTGTTTGGGAATTCCTTTAAGAAGATTTCCTTAAGTTGGAATTTTGCGAGTTAAGTTTGACCTTCTTGGTTTATGATTGTGCACGTTTAGTTATATCGCGTAACGACGCAATAATATAGATGGAGCTGATCTGATGATGGAGTTTGAAGGTAGCTAAAGGATCTCTTGTAGTTCAAATTTTTTTTTGTTTTAGTTGGAAGAGATCGCCGGATCCCCTATGTGGGAGTTGAACCTCACTAAAACCTCCAACCGCTCACACTCAGCGTCCGAACCCCGGCTGAGGCCAGAACCCAGCACGAGGTTATGCGGGATGGCACGACGCGTTACGCACTGCGGTACACTTTCCTATCGCGACACCCCCCGTGTAGTTCAAGATAAACCCATTGAGTTTGTGCTCGTTTTACTTATCTCAACTAGCACTCTACCTCTACTGGCTTGAAGAAAAATCTTAAAGGTCGGTCGTCTGCCTAAACGACAATAAAAAAAGTCTCAAGACATTGCATTAAATACAATTGAGACTTTCTCAAAAATGTGGGTGCGAATGAAAATTATGTCAAAATCCTGTTTAACATTTTTTTCGAAATCAATAAAATAAAACCCAACATCACTACACAACCCGAACGACATAAAGATATCAACGCAAAATTTCCTACATAATAAAAAAACACGTTCCAAAAACAGAAAAAAAATATCTTTAATTTTAAAACGATATACGTTAACAAATAAACAACATTTAAATACAATTTTAATGAATTTTATGCAAAACTGTTTATTTATTTAAAAAAGAGCAAACAAATCAGACGATTTGATTTAAAATATTCTCTGTCTAATTATATTCTCGTCTGGGATTCTTGTATTTACGAAAATAGTATAAATTTTTATGTAAATTAATTTGGTGCATAATTTTTACTAATATTATAAAAGAGGTAATGATGTTTATGATATATTAGAAGTAATCTTAGGATTTATTGAACCGATTTCGAAAATCCTTTTACTAATAGGAAGGTACGTTATCTGCGAGGGGGCGACGCTACGGGGAAGAGTGCCGTATTCCGTAACGTGTCACGCCGCCCCGCATTATTCCGTGAGTTCTGGTCTCAGCCGGGGTTCGGACGCTGAGTGTAAGCAGTGTGTGAGTGAGGTTTTAATTTTCAACTTCCACGTATAAAACGCCAACTATAAAACGCCTGGTTACTCAAAACTTATCTCAATTTCTGACTATTTTTTCACTATCGTAAACAAAAGTAAAAGTCATGAGAAGCCGCGAGCTCACACTAGTCACACACGTGAGAAATGCGTGCGAGAACCGGTCTATATCCTTACGCAACGGGATCGTGCGTAGAGAAAACAGGTTATCCTTAATTTTCGTATTTCCAACTCGGGAACGCACGCATTTCTACCCGAACAATTTGAGGATATTTGTTGATATTTGGAACGTAATTTACTGTATAAACCTACGACTTAACTGTTGGTCAATAATGTTATTACATAATATTATTTATTTGTTATATTATATAAAAAAATGACCCACCAATCACTTTTGATCAGCTGGCCTATTAGATCGTCTGACTATCGTACCAATACTAACAATTAAAAAACATGATTTGAAGCAGTTGGTGACAAGGTGGTCTATTATGGAAATTACAAGTCAAACTTCAGAGTCAGGAACCTCCTCATTATACCTATATCTTAAGCACATATCTACGTGACGTGTCAAGAATGATCTTCCTTACACTAGCATTGTAGAGGAAGAGCAACGGTGACCGCTTACCATCAGGTGGGCTGTAAGCTCGTTTATCTTACTAGCATTAAAAAAGTGATGGTCGATTGTTATTTACATCATCTACAATATTATGAAGAGGTAACGTTGTAGGGGGTGATCTAGAGATGTACTGAACCGATTTCGATAGTTAAAAGTGTCAAAATCTATATAATACATACTTATCAATTTAAGTAAAAGCAAAGTTGCGCGGTACAGCTAGTATGAATTATTAAGTTTCCAAAACAATAACTTAATTTCATAATTAGCAAAATAATAATTCCATTTAAATCTAAAAGCAGGTGTACAGGAGACATTTTAGGTAAAAACAAAACGTGAAATAAGCAAAAATATAAATAACATTTATTAAAAGTACATTAGACGAAGAGAAAACAAAAAAACAAGTATTATTAACATCTGCCGTGTTTTAAATAATTCAACATGGCGGACACAATTAATCTAATAGCTTATAATAAAACTAAAAAAATATATGAAGAAATGAAAAATCAGTTTTTCATTCACAAACTTTTCATTCAGTCATATATTCACTTATTCACAGAGTGGGTATATTCATCATCATCATCAGCCTATAGAGTCCACTGCTGGACATAGGCCTCCCTCAAACCTCGCCACAACTCGCGGTCCTACGCTGTCTGCATCCAGTGACCTCCCGCGATCCTGACCAGGTCGACGGTATATTCCGGTCGTCTTCTACTAGTCTTCCATCACACTCTGATTTCATGGTTTTTTTTCAATTTGTCATGGAAACATTTAAAACATCTTCTTTTCAACAAAACAAAAACTACAACATTGGTTGATAAACGACATATTTTTTCGCGAATAAACATAAAAAATCTGTTATAGTTTCGAATCGACGAAGCTCTTTGACGTCGGTCAAAAAGTACACAACTTCACATACTATGTACAAGATTGTCAATTAATTCCAAAGCTATTCCGTTAGTTCGAACTATAAATCCATCAATTGTAATTGCAATTAATAAATCGCAAGCAGTAAAACTGAATTACTTATTTCAAATGCAAAAAGTGATTACAAAACGAGCAAAACGTTGAGAAGGCGACTCGGCCATAAATATAGATGTGGCTCATTAACATCATATGCACTTAGAGGTTTATTAAACTTCAAAGCTGAAACTAAAGCGGGACGTCGACATATTATACTATTAATAGATAGTATTACTATACGTATGTGTTTAAAAATGAATTACTGTTCATTAGTCTCGCTAAAACTTGAGAACGGGGTAACCGTTTTTTAACCTTGAAATATTCACGAAATTCCAGGGAAGAATATGGTAAAAATACATGGTAACAATCATATTTTTCCGTGTGATGTTCCGTTTATGTAAGTTGCAACCCAAATTTGACTAACTTGCATGACAAAATGGCGCTGATCTGGATGATGGATTCAGAAGGTATGCTATAAACTCTTCTGCTAAATAAGATAGACCCGTCGTGATTGGGCTCGTTTTACTTGTATTAGCTAGCACTCTACAGATACACAATATCCAGGATCTTAACTTGTGTGCTTAGGAAGTTTTCTTTAAAATAAATTATTGGTATAGACAATTTTTTATCACAAATAATATCTAAATCTAATTGCAATTAAAAATTAAGTACGTCATCTATATCTCAAGTAATCGTTACAACACTAGTAAATATAAAAAAAATAACAGTACAATTAAGAATTTAAGAAATCAAGTACGAGCTCGCCCGAGGCGTTTCCAGTGTTTTATTGTGGCAAATCAATAAATCTTGTGCCGGCCGATAACAACTTACAATATGACTAAGTAACGTGTATTTTTTTTTCTAATTATTATGATCACTTAAATCTGTACTCGTAAACTGTTGGACGGAAAATCGTGTAAGTCAGAATTTCGGATTTTTTTTTGGATGTGATTTTTTTGTTTAATAATAACTTTAGCTTGAGACACGTTTATTAAAAAACCTTTTTTTTTTGAACTCTATAAAGTTACTAGCTTTTGCCCGCGACTTCGTTAGCGTGGACCTCAGGTTCGTCCCGTCTAGCCCGTCTAGTTCGCGACGTCTATAATATAGTATACTATTATAATATATAATATACTATTATACCGCAAAAAATGTGTTTTTTACGACCTGTTATTCTGATGTATGAGCTATATTGTGGTAAAGTTTCATTCAAATCCATTCAGTAGTTTTTACGTGAAAGAGTAACAAACATACATCCATACATCCATCCATACATACAAACTTTCGCCTTTATAATATATATTAGATTACATTATTTTATTGGTCGCAGAAAAATCTTAGTAATTCCTATCCTTTAAAAGATTTATCCTAACTTGTATCACTTATTTGGCTATTTTTTTTCTACCTGTGTGATATCCATCATAGAAATTTAGTATTGAGAACACTGTAAAACCTGAACACAGTCTAAAATTTAATCATTCATTTTTTATTGCCTCCTATGTAAATGAGCTTACGGTCCACACTATAGTAAGTAGCCGTCGCTCCTGCAATATAAATACATCAAAACTAAAAATTTCAAGTTACGCCCTTTTTCAAAAACGCCATAACAAAATAGTTTCCAATGTAAGTTCATCGGCCGCTCGTTTTACTTGCGAACATGAATTACTGCAATTAAATTGGCGTATATTAATGGCTTTAATTGAAAAACTGTTAAACCAGAATATAACATTAAGACATAAGTGTGGGAAGATAGTTACATACATGCTTATCAAAACAAATAGTTTTTATATAAATTCCTGTTACGAAATACTTTGCGTTTTATGATCAAAAGTTTTGCCGCAAAACGCATAAAAATAGATAATTATGATAAGGTTGTAAAAGCGGTCTATCATCTCCGGAGTTCGGTGTGTGAGTGATAAGAGGTTTTAGTGCGGACAACCACATATCCTACATGGGGTTACATGGGGCTATAGGGAGAAGTCCTACTCAAATATTAAAAATTCTCTGCTCCGGTCAGTAGGTGGATCAGGCATAGACCACTGTACTGTAATAACCCATTACTGCCAACTGCAGGACTCAAATCTCGTCTAAGCGTGAACGGCAGGAGTTTCTAGTGCAGTTCGTTTCCCACATACTCCACCTTTAAGGCGATTTCCGGCGATTTCTTCCACTCCAAAAAAAACACGGAACATTGCTGATGTTACCCCTTATTTTTAACGACCTTATCCCTTTTTTTCGCAATAAAAGTAGCCTATGACATTTCCCAGAGTCTAAAGATTATCTGTGCCAAATTACATCAAAATCGGTTGAGAGGTTTAAGCGGGAAAGCATAACAGAGTTACTTTCGCACTTACATTAGTAGGGATAAACATGCCGGTCAGCTAGTGTTGTAATAAATACTTGCTTGTATAGAAGATACTGTTACACGTATAAAAGTATCATAGTATATGCCCACGCGAATGCACATTAGTTACTTGGACATTTTTACTATTACTGTACATCGTAAACATTTTAAAGGCGCCATAAATTAAATTGTATTCGCCTTTTTTATCAAACTCTTCGCGTTTTATGTACGTTTATAATTTTATATGTCTGTTGTGTTTGAGGAAAAAAACACTATTTAAAAAAAAACTAGATACTGATGGGTAGTAGATGAAATCGCAGGACTTCCTGCATATATATGGGTGTCGAACTGAACTAACCCAGCATAAAGTAATGTGGAATGGCATGACGCGTTACACATGGCGACTGTCCTTACCTAACTGATGAACATTGAAAATCTATATTTCTTTATGAATACTCAAAAGTTTTGATAACACAATCTTTAGAAACAAATAAATAATTAATAAATGATAAATTTTTACTGAATCAACCGATTTTGATTATGCTTTCTTCAAGGAGCTATATCTGTCATAATTTACTTAAAATACTTGTTGACTCTATATCGTATAAAATTATATTAAATTTGGAACACCAATAAAAATACCTAAATAGTCACATCCTTCGAGTACCGTTACAATAATCACGACAATATCAACTCCCACGCTCGACCATACATACATACACATACAGCTAAAACATACATGTAATTCAATAAACACGTATGTATAGACAACATTTTTATAGTCAAAGTATTCGCGAAGCTATTTCCTTTGTTCCTATATGGTATGTGCGATGGAATATCCCGCTATTTTTTAAGTTAGTTCAATATTGTGACTTTACTTGGCTAATAAATAATACCAATATATTGGAAAACACAAATAAACAACAATTGTATCTAAGAATTAGAAAAAAAAGAAATTTGAAAAGTAACTGAGGTTCAAGAAAAGTCCAGTATAGTGATGGACAAAGGCTCTTCAATGTCTTAACATTGCAGAGGCTCATGAGCGACGATAACCATTTACCATCAGGCGGACCGTTGGTTCATTTATCTTTCATGCAAGATAAAGGGTAATAAGTGCAATTACCTAACTGATATTACCAATAATTGCTAAACAGAACTAGACTAGGAAACTTTAAAGATATCACACATCGGATCCATGTGTTCATCAACCGCTGCCTCCGCTAGATTCTCGGTATCTACTGGCTCTAGCCTGAGCCTATGGGATAGATGCAGGGAATCTCCGATCTAACATCAAATCAAACGTCGTAAATGGACATGTATTCGCTTAGAAGAGACCCTAGTCATATAGCAAAGCAAACCCTGGATACCTTAGGGTTCCAGAAAGCGTGACCGCCCAAGGCAAAAGTTAGCTCCGTCGCGGCCGATCTTTTGAACAATCGGAGTTAAAGAACTCAGGTCAAAGTGGAGAAGCACTATCGAGGCTTTCGCCCCACCTTGGGGATTTAGGACATGAAGAAGAATACTAAACAACTCATAAACAAACAGACAAACAAACTTCACTCTTAAACAAACACCAATTATCTATATTAAATTAAAACGGCGAACAAATAACAGTTAAGCGTTTAAATGACCAAAAAACACGCGGCTGAGTCAGCGGCGACCATCTTAGTTTGTGTTTAATTGACTTAGAAATATTTTCGTAAATAATGGACCAGTTCGTTATGTATCCTTTTATTTTCGTCTCGCACTCGACTGACCATGCGAGGGCCTTGTTTCCGCGTAAAAATTGATTTTCGCTGCATAGAGTTGAGAAACTGTAGAAGGTTTTAAATTTTATCTATGGTAACAAGACGAATGATGAATTTAAAAGTAGATGTAAAAGGAGAGGAAGGCCAAGAAAAGATGGTATGACTGTGTGTAGGATGATAATAGGTATAATGGTTCGTGGTGTGACAGATGATGTATGTAAAGATAGAAGGGAGTGGAGCGAGGAGACATATTGCGGCTATTCCATCTTAATGGGATAAGGTATAGCGAAAGAAAGAAAGGTTGTTATGGCTCACTGTAACAATCCAATACAGCCCACTACAGGGGTCAGATTTTCTCAGGCAACACAACGCTTGTCTACGAGTTGAAGACATTACATGTTTTTGAAAAAGTTTTTAAGCCTTCTCTAATATACAGGTTTTTAGAATGTGGTGTTTTGATATCAAGAGACAAGCTGTTAAATTATAACCTAAAATCAAAATCAGTAACTGGATTACCGATTTAATATTTCAATTTAACTCTTAAGTCATCTCATGAAATGTGCTATAAAATATGTTATCGATAATAGGTCTCCTACGAAACATATTTCGACCTAGAGAATCAATGTTATATTTAAATTATAGCCTGATACTTCTTCTACAATTTATTTACTATTATTTAATCAAACTACAAGGAAAACCAACTCAAACCACTTCTAAACCATCAAAGCTCTACAAATCTAAAACAATAGTGCGGCCGTGCCTTTTTATTCGTCGCCGGAATGTAGGTAATGTACTGCGATAAGTCAAACGGGTCCAAATTTATAGCGTCCCAACTCTTTCTCGGGAACTACTGAATAATTCGCATCCCAGAGACAGGTATGCCGGTTCGATTCCCGTGCGCCGATGCACAGTTATGTATGAGATTGTTGCGTAACTTTCGTGGAAAAAACAAGACTGAACGTCTTTTGTTTTCGATTTAGATCTTAGATGATGCGTTAGTGTTTGTGTTCGTTTTTTTTTTTTCAGTTTTCAATAGTTATTTAATTTGGTGGTCATAGGTCTCCCCCGAACTGCGCCACAAAACGACCGGTCCTGTGCTGTCTGCATCCGCGATCCTGACCAGGTCGTCGGTCCATCTTTTGGGAAGTCTACCTGCGCTGCGCCTACCGATTCGTGCATACTTTTATTCAAAATCATTATTAAATATACATGATATAAAAGGTTTCCTACCACAATTTTTATTAAATGAGCGATCCCGATATTAAGACGCTGTAGCAAGCGCCATGATTACGAGAAGGCTGAAAACTGCGTGTGGTTAAAATATTTAAGAGCAGACAAATCTACCTAACCTCTTTCTAAAACGATAATATTGGAACGAAGTTTCTTATCGCGCGTTGTGAAAGGGGGCTAGACGGAAAAAATTCTTACGAGAAGTTGTCACGACACTTTTTTGTTTTAGATGATTATCGCTAGATGGCGATGTGATCAAAATCTTTTAAAACACGTTCCTTATCGCGCGTTACGTTAGGAAAAAAAAAATAATTATCTTTTAATCGAAAGGAACTTCGTTCTATTCGGGTGTCCCATGACACCTCTCAAGTTTTTATATTTTTATTTCCATGTAGGCAAATGAGTCAACCAACTACTTGATCGTAAGTGGCTACCTCCGAAAAGAGGTAAATAATACTCTGTAAGAAAACTTCACTGATTTATGAAGATTAAAAATTCTTTATCTTCATAAAACAAAAACCAACATCAAAAACAGCAAACGTAGCCTTACAAAAACAAGGTACACAGGTACAGACTAAAAACAAATTCGAAACTGTATCAGACGAGACCTTGGTGAATTCACGGAAAGCGTCCGCGCATGACTGACCACGCCCCGTCTCGAAGGTAGAACAAAACCTTCAACTATTTGTGTTTAGCCCTACAATGTCGGAACGGTATTTTATAAATAGAATCAAAGCCTTCTTGCGACTTCACTTTTAAAATGGAGTTTTAAAATTTATGTTTAGTTAATATTTTCAAGATTATATCACATGTTAATTGAACATAATATACAAAAGAAGAAGATTATCATCAAAATTGGTTCACTCATAAAATTTACAGGTTTTGGAAGAAAAGTGACGGTTGATCCCTGAACTTAGAGAGCAATCAAAAGTTCATTACTAGACATGTAAAAAATATAAAAGAAGATAAAATAAACACAAGTAACGATAACGACTTACGGTCAGGTGGTCTGTTAGCCATCATCGCAAGAAATAAAAAAAAAAAAAAGTATGTTTGCTCTATTGATGACAATAAGTATTAAGTATAATAAACCGGCTGGGTAAAGGGCCTGATTCAGCGCGGCGGTCGTTCTTGACACGTCACGTATTGTGAGGAGGTTCCTCACTCTTGAGCCCTGACCACTGATGGCTTGGGTCGTAGACTCCGCCTGCAGTGGCCCTCTGTTTTTATATTGTATTTTTAAAATTATTTTTTTGTAAATGTTTTTTTAATATAATGTAAAAAATAAGCTAAGTAAATATATTCATAGCTAAGTCTTCGTAATATTTTTGTAATGCCATTGTGAAAGTGAATATGTGTTTGTATCACTTTCACATATATTCTGAATTAATAGCATTTAATATGTTATAGCCTGTGGCATTGTAATTTATTTTATACGATTCCAAACACGTGTGATTCTCTCTGCCTTTACTTAAAAATGATTTATTGTGAAAACACATGAATTATTGTGCAGATTCTAACACTAAAAGAAATTAATTTAATGGGCACAAACAAATAAATAAGGTAATGTAGACATTGATGCATTTTTATAAATATTATCCGTCGTTTAGGTCTCATTAGGCTACAACTCAGCGTGTGGTATTGAAAGTAGGTTCTTTTTCCGGTTAACACTCAACTGTTTATGTTATGCTGTGAGTGTAATAATAATTGTTGTTATAATACAGAAGTGAGAAGATCCGCAGAAGGACCAAAGTAACCGATATAGCCCAAAGAATTGCGTCTTTAAAATGGCAATGGGCAGGACACATTGTGCGATGAAAGGATGGCCGATGAGGCCGAAAAGTTCTGGAATGGCGGCCACAAACCGGTAGGAACGTGAGTAGACCTCAAGATGGACCGACGCCCTGGTCAGGATTGCGGGAGGTCACTGGCTGCAGACAGCGCAGGACCGACCGTTGTGGCAAAGTTTGGGAGAGGCCTATGTCCAACAGTGGACGTCGATAGGCTGATGTTATTATACTGATTATAGCTATATTACAGTACAGTACTGTAGTTACCGTCACTCATAAGCATCTGTAATGTCAGAGCATTAGGAGTCGCTACCCATCACTAGACAGGATTTTTCTAAAACCTCGATTGAAAAGGGACAATGTCAAAGTCAAATCATTTATTTTCAAAGTTGATGGGGACATACATACATTTTGAACGTCAAAAAAAGTACTAACTAACTAACCTCATAAAATTACGTCTTCATCCTGAGAAGAACCGGCACAAGAAACTCAGCGGGTATGTCTTTTTTATTTAATTTGTTTTTATTTATTTATATTATATTGGAACTGGCATTACGCATCCTCCCCAGAGAACGGAAGTACATACCAAATTAGGCATAGTCTACCACGTTTATTTAACAAATGTTAGGTTAGCAAACATATCTTCCATTTTTATTCAAATCTCTTCTAATATGCAGGGTTCTTCACGTAGTTTTCCTTCAACATTTAAATCCTCATTAAACACTATAACCCAAATCTTTTTAGAAACAATATTGCTATCAAATCTCATCATTTGTAACTGTATATCTCCAGCCATGTTATCTGAACGTGACAATAACTTGGAACCATTCAGTCGCCCACGCAAACAATAAAATGTCATCCGGAAACATATTTACGGCAGAGTTCTCTATATGTCATAAATACATCACATACTAATCATACATGTTTTGAAATCTTCAATACGCGGTTGTATTACCGATCGGTGATAGCAATTGAGATCTGAGTGGAAAAAGGGCTATAACAATTATTGCAATGACTTATTACTTAGTAGCGTGGAATCTATTATTTCAAATTATTCAAATGTTATGTAACTTTTTTTAAATTTTTTTTATTGCAAGGTAGATAAACGAGCATACGGCCCACCTGATGGTATGCGGTCACCATCGCTCATGAACCTCTGCAATGCCAGGGCAAAGAGGGGCCGCTATCTACCGCCTACCCATTCAAGACTTTTCTTAAACCTCGTTTAAAGAGGGACATGTCATAGCGCTCCGGGAACACTGCGGACGGGAGTCCATTCCAACTCGGAATGGTACGTGGCAAAAATGATCTTCTGAACCGAACTGTAAAAGAGCGCAGCGGTTCCAAGTAAAGGTGGATTACTGGTGGTGGAGTACTTATTAGATTATTATCCAAACCATATCGTAGTAACCATTATCTTTACTGATAAAGGCTGTCGCTGTGCTTAAGACATTGATGAAGTCAATACACGAATTCTATCACTCAAATAAAGCTCAAAGCTCATAAGCGATGCTGACTGTGATTTAAATATCAACACATTTCACTTATTACATCTTGTATTTATCATTATAATAGCATTTATTTTAATGACAATTGTTGATTGCAATGACGATGGTCTTACGGTTACTTAACCAGCCCGTCATCGTCTCACCCGCAGTTCCCACGGTGAAATTTCATTCCATAAATCACGACTTCATTAGTGTATCGTGTCGCGGGCCGATCTGATTTTTCTTCGCCCTAATCAGTAAACGACTGCAACATGCTTTCGAGGTTAACTGATAACTACACAGGTTATTTAATTCAGTTTCTCTAAACTAGTATGTCTTTTTTATGGCCCTTATCGAAATGGGTGAGGTCGGTACATATTTCACACGGGTGAAAATTTCACCTGTGATTTTAGTGCAGTTCATCTCTATTGTTCTATTTTTTATACGATTTTTTGACTTTTGAACATATAGATGAATGAAAGAAAGAAAAGGAGACTAGCTTCATCGAGATCGTGACCACTACTGGACATAGGTCACCTCCACAGTTTGTCAAATTGCGCTCTTTGCATTTAGTGAACTTTCAGAAAGAAAGATTGAGAAAATAAGTTTCATCCCCATGACCACTGCAGGACATATTTGGCCTTTGCACAGTTGTCTAATTGCGAACTTTGCATCCAATGAATTTCTAGTTTTTACCTATAGTCTTCAGTCGCCTTCTTACGGCAAGACTAGATTTTAAAATACTAATTTTATATTAAAAATGTATAAGACGTGTACGGTGCAGTATTCTAACAACCCATTACTATTTATTATGTGGTGTCGATAATTTATTATAGTTGGAGGCAAGAATAAATGCACTTTGACTTTTAGAAAGAGAGCACTTCGTAGCTCCGCATTTATAGAGCGCTTTCTCTGTCTCAAACAACTTTGTGACATTCATTGTCACATTGTAGCTGCCCTGCGCAACTTCGTCTGCGTCGTATAGGAATTGTTTCCGGGAATTTTCTAAAAGTACTCATCAGAACGCTTCATTAGAGCCCAAACACGATGAGGTTATCTTGCTTATTGACGGAGTTCCTGTGGCCATCTTCCAGCTCCATCATCAGACCTTGATCTAAGCTATCCTATCTCTCAAGTTGGATCGAACTGCACATGGTGTGCAAATTTTATTATAGTCGGTTAAGTGGTTTAGGAGTCCATTGAGGACAAACATTGTGACACGAGATTTATATATATTAAGATATAGAGCTGTTAAAACTCTAGAAAAGTCGGTGTGCATTTATTCTTGCCCCAAACTTTACTAACAGTGGGCGTTAGGCTCAGGACTCCTCAGAAAAGGGATCACTTGTATGTTATTAAAAATCAAAACGCTGTTTAATTGTACCGTTTTGCAGCAATCAAACAAATTTTTGCAGTTTTTTGAGAAAATTATATGTAATTATAACACGCAGAGGCGTCTGCAATCAGTCTAGACGTTACGGAATAGCTTCATTAAAAATTAGAAATCCATTGTTGTGATAGTTTTCTCGTTTTGGTGTGAAAAGAGACCTAGTTCTACAAAAGTAGTTTATTTTTTTATCAAATCCAAAAAGGAAGAGGTTCACAATTAGTCTGTTTTATTTTTGATTTTATGTTCGTCACGTCACAACTTTGGTTTGGGTGGACTAATTCGGATGATTTTTGTTTCTTATGGAAGCTGATGGTCGTCGATAGTTCCCATTTTTTAAACATTTTGAAGACTTTTGAATGTGATTCAAAATTTATAACACTCAAAATTAAAATCTAGAAAAACCAAATTCCGATACCAATAGGCCCACCCCGCTGGTATGTGGGAGTTGCACACTCAGCGTCTAAATCCCAGCTGAGGACAGAACCCAGCACAAGATTGTACAGGATGACGCGACGCGTTACACTCCTTAGACTTAGACCCCGTAGACTTAGCTTTAACTTGCTACTTCCACTTAAAAATCATCTAATATAAATATTGGTTCTTGGAAGTGAAAATGTATTATAACTATCTTGTTATATCGAATTAAGTGTGGGTGTTGCAAATTGACCGTTTAATTATACACAAGGAAACGACTTATTTAAATAAACAAGACTGTATTTATGATCAGACTAAAGAAAGTACGCAGGAGTGTTCAGAACAGAAAAGTGTGTCTTGTGTGTTACAAAATTGTGACTTTTTAGATAACTAAGTAAGTTTTTAAAAAAGTTTATGTTTTTTTAAAGTACATATAGGTTATCTTAAAAAAAAAATCAAACGCGTAAACAAACTACTGATACGTGTTAGTTACAGAGCTTGGTCTACTGAGGGATTGACGATCTTAGTTTATCATGTATCTCATGATAATTTTATATAATTGTACTGATAATATTGAAATAATTACCTAAAACACACCACACATAATCTTACCACATTTAAACTACTAAATCATAGAGTTACATTCACATAAAAACAGCGATAGTTTCCAAGTGGAATGCGTCAAAATGTTTGTACCAAACGCTCCCAGACTAAAAAACGAATAAAAACGATTAACATTTTTATAATTAAAAACAATCAGAACCGTTATTTATTTTGCGTGTTTTTTGTTAATTTATCCACTTTGCTTAGGTCGGGGAAGGTTAACCTTCGATTTTTTAGCTGTCTTAGTAGGTCAACTGATGGTATATATTATATATGAAACCAAATAATTAAAATTAATAATTGTGATTTAAAATTCAATTATACAGGGTGATTTTTTAAAGAAGGTACATATTGCAGGAGGGTGATGAGTACTCTGTTCTAAAACGGAATATTACAAAAAATAGGTAAAATGAATTTTAGATATTTTTAAGTTGTGATTACTAAGGCATTAAGCCATATTCTTTGGTAATAATATTTTTACTGGTCGTATATAACCATCAGCTACCATGACCTTCAATATGTACCCTCACTAAGAAATCACCCTGTAGATGTGTGTTGTCCATAACATAAGCATCTTAAAAGGTATCGAATTTTATTCAGAAGTGGAAAGAGCTTTTATCAGAAGCTAAGACTCACTTTGAGTCGCTAAGCCAGCCGAAAATACCTAAAAATAATTTCGCGATTTATTAAAATTGAAATAGATTTCATAATTTTATGAGCTTAAACAAAATTCATTGCTCTCAGTTAATCAAGTCAATGTTGGTGCTATATTTTCAGTAGATACTTATTGTTGGGTTATTATTGAAACCACAGCATAATAATTTATTTATTTATTGTATTTATGGAATACAATAAATTGGTATAAAAAGTAAAAGAAAAATAAAATGCGACTAATCTCTACATGGATAGAAAGAAAAGTTTAATTTGACATAGAATTGAATTTGAATTTAGTTTTCCATAGCGCGAGACAGAGTCATCACGAAAACTAAAAAGTTTGAATACAAATAAAATATAAAAAGTTTCGTATGTTCAATATGGATTGAACACTTATTATTTGGCATTTTTTCAAACGGCTTGACCGTTTCTCCAAACATAAATATCGTCCATAGAGAACAAATAATAACTAAATTGAATTAATTAAACATCTTTATCAGTGATTGAAGCTCTTTCTGACTACTGTAACTATTTCCATTACGTTCATTGTTCTTCAAATGAAAGTCAGACAGAAAGATAGAAATTACACCGCTGAAGTCGTTTCACAAACTCGACTCTATCTGGACATAACGATGTATCGCTTCCAACAACTTTACTAATACAGCAGTTTCTTTATTATATTAAAATAGTATTGGAACTTATTATAATATTTTTGGTTACTTTGAAGTTTTTTTAGGTTTTTTTAAAACTTATAACACTAACTACCTTTAAAACAGTACATGTATTACCATAATGTTACTTCTGTATTCATTTATTTTCACTTATTTTTTACATTATATTTTTAATAAAGATTAATAAAGAAATAAAATTTAAAAAACAATGTAAAAAACAGAGGGCCACTGAAGACGAGGTTTACGACCCAAGCCATCAGTGGTCAGGGCTCAAGAGAGACGAACCTCCTCACAATACGTGTCGTGTCAAGAACGACCGCCTTCTGAATCAAGCCCTTTACTCAGCCGGGGAGCGAAAGCTTATTATAATGTTACTTATTTTTAATTATTTGTAAACTATACTTTAATTTTAGGTAGTTTATCATAATTAAGATAATGTTAAGTCTAGTCATATTATTAGTTACCTGTGGTTGGGTTCGATGCGAGTGGCGCGATGGTTCGGGCGCGCGCGCCGCGCACATCCCTTATCGGAGTGTGCGCATGCCCACAACGGCACCGCCCACACCTGGGAAACAAACAAACAAAATTAAACTATAAAGGTTGTCAAATATCTCCCTTACGCCTTTTTGTCTTTTTGAATTTCGCGGCTATGTACAACGCGCTACAGAGCTCGTATCTGGCAATACTATACATAATTTGAAAGGTCTTGACATAACCTACTATGCATGATTAGTTTGGATATTGCGTTCAACAGTTATAGACGTGTAAACATGGAGTTCACTAACTATATCCGGGAACTGCGCCAAAATGGTTTGTAACTTATATACGTCTAGTCTGTGACAGGAGCCAAAATTGAGCGCGAGACGACGTTAGTTCGGAAACTTGTTTTGTTTACATTTTATTATCGTCTCATATTTTACAGATTAATATAATTTTTCCCAAAATTTAATACAGCGTAGTTTAATTAAAAACGTAATATTTTTTTTTCGATTTTTTTTTAAAGATAGTCAGACACTAGGTAGCGATTCCGAACAAACTCCGGGCGAGCGACCCAGTTTCGGCATCTAGAGACAATTGACGAACACAGACAAGTGTATATACAGGGTGGTTAATGATGGTATCTATTGAAAATCACGATGACGTAATGACATAAAAGAGACTGCATTTCTTTTTTAAATTGACAAACAAGATTACGGCCGTGATGGTAAGCCGTTACCGTCGCTCATGAACCTCTGTAATGCCAGATTTGAAGTGTTTAGTTGGTGCCATTTTTATACCCTAATCGTATGTCTATAATCAAACAGATTGAAAATTTTGAGTATTAATTTTTATCTAAATTAATAATTATAAAAACTTATATGTGTGTAATGTAAACCGCTAAGCTCCTCCGCCTACATCATTTAAAATATTCGAACATGAAACTATTTGCATAAAAATCTATTACACAGTGTACATCGTATATCAAAATAAGTATTTAATCGGATGAAAAAACTTAACATCGTACATATGACATCTTTTTTAGGGTTCTGTACCCAAAAAAATACTTGAACTTCACTGTTAGTGTGTTGCCAGGCTGTATCTTAAAAACGGCGATAAAATTTTCACAGATGATGTATTTCTATTGTCGCTATAACAATAAACTAAACCAAAATTAAATGAAATAAATATCTAAGAGGATCTCTCATGCGCGACGGGAAAGAGTGCCGAGCGCGTAACGCGTCGCGCCGCCACGTGCTGGGTTTTGGTCTCAGCCGGGGTTCGGACGCTGAGTGTGAGCGGTTGGAGGTTTTAGTGCGGTTCAACTCCCACATACCCCGGTGATTCCGATGGTGATTTCCTCCAACTGAAAAAAAAGAGGATCTCCCATACAATAATATAGATTTTTACTGTTTTATGTTCTCTTTCAAAAACAGTTAAAAAAACTTAATTACTTTAATTAGGTAAAGATAATGCTACGGAAATCTTCGTGCGCGAGTCACATTCGCACTTAGCCGGTTTTTTTAATATATCTGGCACACAAAAGGCACTCATCTGACAGATTTACTCGCGATCTGACTAGGTGACCTCTCGGGGTTACCGCGACACTATCGGATGTGCAAGCAGACTGACAACTTTCCAAATTGTTTATACATTACAAATTTACAATATTTATATGATATTTTTATTCGTGAATCATAGTGTGAGAATTCGAACTTTAATTTTGGCAAAAAATAAAAGCATGTACCTAGTCTGAACGTGCTTGTGTGTGTGTGTGTTAGCCTCAATCTTCCAATGTCCTTCCTTCACAGTATTTATTCATAGGTACATATTTATTGTGTTAATAGCGCGGTTTTTAAGGATATTTTTTTCTAAAATAGTTAATACGATTCGATAATCTTCAAATGAATTTTACAATTTTCTCTTCAAACTTTTCTTTAACGACTCTCCCTCAAAGATTGCAAGAAAAACGTCTAGGCACGTTATAGTGGGGACGGCGCGACGGGAAAGGGTGCCGAGCGCGTAACGCGTCGTGCCGTCCCTCCAAACCCCGTGCTGGGTTCTGGCCTCAGCCGGGGTTCGGACGCTGAGTGTGAGCGGTTGGTGGTTTTAGTGCGGTTCAACTCCCACAATCCCCCATGTTGATTTCCTCCAACTTAAAAAAAAAAAAGGCAGGTTACAGTAATAAAGTACATAATCAACACACAAAGAAAATAGATCTATTTTACAAACAAACAAAATAACAACCAAACATAATCCATTTTGAAAAATAGCCACCATTAATTTTAAAAAGTTCCAAAATAGCCAACATGACAAAATTATAAAGACTGTATTGCCAACATTAAAGACGAGCACCTCTGACCCACGGGTCACGTGATCGACCCCGGTTTTAGTAAACAATTTCTAAAAATGACTGAATTGTTATAAATTTTATCATTAATTTATTTGAAGTTACTTTCGTTTCTCTGTGTTACCGCGAAGAGAAAGTCAACGGTGACTTATATGAGCAGAGAAGACACATTGATATGGTTAACTAGGTAGTGTTTGGGGATTCGTTTGTTAAAAAAAAAAGGACAAGTAAACTACGATTACGTTAAGAACTTACACCTTTATTATCCCTTTTACTTTCATTTCCATTTATGTTGGTGATGACTTTGGCAGAGTCATCCGTAAGGGAAGAACTCGGTCCAGAAAAAAATAAACTTGAGAGGTGTCATGGGACACCCGAATAGAACGAAGTTCCTTTCGATTAAAAGATATCTTATATTTTTTTTTTCCTAACGTAACGCGCGATAAGGAACGTGTTTAAAAGATTTTGATCACAGCGCCATCTAGCGATAATCATCTAAAACAAAAAAGTGTCATGACAACTTTTCGTAAGAATTTTTCCGTCTAGCCCCCTTTCTCAACGCGCGATAAGGAACTTCGTTCCAAAATTTACGAAACAATTCTAGATTTAAACTTTCAACAAACAAACTCTCTCAATAGTAGAGGAGGCGACGATGCTAAATGGGGATTTACTCGAGCGTTGAAGAGACCTATTGGGATGCAAAGCTTAGATGATAAGAAGAAAAAAATGTTATATGACATATACCTTTACATCGGTGGGGAAAGGGGCTATAGATTTTTAAATATGTAAAAAAAAACTGTTGCATGGACATCCTCGAGCGCGTCAGATATTGATAGCATCAATGCCCTACGTATTTTTAATAACGTACGTATGTTAATCTGATCGTTTGCGTGATGCGGGTGGTTGTAATTAAAGGTTGAAAATGAAAAAAAAAAAAATATATCGAGCGCGTCAGATTTTCTAAGGGAGTGTTAAGTACACCAAAAAAAAGCTCTCATTCACTAATCTGACGATTTCGATGGGACGCAAACTCGCGGCCATTTTCATAATGTGCAAAAAAAAATCGCCATTTTGAAATACTCAAGCGCGTCAGATTAAGATATATATGGTTCATCTTTATGTTCTAAACGTACTGTCTCATAATCTGACGATTATCTAGAGGGATTCGCCTGATCTGACAAAAAAAAAAATTAGAAAAACGGTTCACTTTAAAGCCATCCCTGCAACTTCCCGCTAATTCCATTCCTGAGTTCAAAGAAATAATATTTCTATGCATTTGAGCTCTCCCAGCTCGAAAGTCTGATAGAAGTTTCATAGAACACTATTTTTGGAATTTTCAAACTGCAATAACTTTCGAATGCAACAGAAACCAGAGTGGTGACGGAGTGAGAGTCATAGATAGAGAAAGAGTGAGAGAGGAATAGAAACGCGGAGATGGAAATGTAGGCATCACGCAGCTGCACGCATTTAACTTTATCGACGAACTAGCTGGCCCACACAACTTCGTCTGCGTCACATTAGGAAATTTTCTCACCGTTTAAACCTTCCCTGGACTTCTACGAATATTTCAAGATTAAAATAAGCCAAATCGGTTCAGTCGTTCTCGAGTTTTAGCGAGACTAACGAACAGCAATTCATTTTTATATATATAAGATTTTTGTTATTTCGGCTTGCGGAAATCGTCAGATTATATATTTTTTATTATTCTTGAATTATTTCCTTCAAAATAAAAAAATTTTTAGCTACGCTAGAGAATGTCGAGATGAAGTTTTTTTTTTACAACTTTGTTACCGTCTCCTTTTTTTACGTCACTCTCAAATTGTCAGATTATTGGAATATACACTTTTTAGGATGTAATTAACTCACCCTAGCTTAATCTGACGCGCTCGAGAATTTCTGATCGTCAATTTTTTTTTACTAATCTGATCCTGTATCCTTCACGGGCGGCCTTAGATATGGGCCTCATATTTTGTGGAGGTACTTAACCGGGTACAAGGTACCCCCTGTATATTAATCTGCCGCGCTGTAGTAAATCCCGGAATCCCCGCTTGGGCTCCTCTACTACAACTTTACATCTGTAGTTAATTGACAAGCTGTACCAATAAGCATATTATATCAATTTAAAATACCCAAAGATCATTATAATACTTGCATTAGTTAAATTTCGTGTGAACACAACATTTAGGGCGAGCTCATCATGAATACTTATTATAGAAATAAATATATTATTGACATTTTAACGTTGAACAGAAAGTTTAACTTGAAAATATTATTTAAAGACTGTCTCTTTTAGTCATTTTAATTATGTCAAATGTTTTTGATTATCTAAAAATTTACACAATTTAAATACAACATACATAGATTCTAGGTGTCATTTGGCAGTAGACTGTTAGCCAAGAGAAGTAAAACGTGTCCAAACACGATAGACATATAATTAATAAAATAATAGCAAAATTATCCTGTTGGTGCTAAGGAAAATTGACTAAAGCTAGTTAGGCTAGTTTATTCTTAGCGTTAGAGCATCCGGGGGATGGTAGACCGCGCTCCCCGATCCACGCTGGTTCTGACCCAGCGGGGTATTCCGTTAAAGGCTAGTTTATTCCTGAAACTCGACTGGTACTAAACTGAGCTGTACAAAAATAGCATTATTTTGGATTAGTGACTTCACACATCTTAAACTAAACATATTTTTACTCTTACTAACAGCCTCTCTCATATTTGGTTGTTCTTGAGATAAACTTTAGAACGAATCTGTATCTCGTGAAAACATTAGTATTTACATTTACGTCCCTGAAATATTCAATGGTAATTTTCTGCTTTATCCATTAACTTTTAAAGCATCCTTTATTTGACTAAAAAGCAGTAAATTAAAATGTACTAATGAATGAAATAAATCACAACAGCTTAAACGCGTCCCATTCAAAAAACATAACTGTCAAATCGAATGATCGCTCCATATTCGATCCATCCTTTCCGCGCCCGCTGCGTCCAGCTGTCACGGTGACAGCTTCCGTTGACAACCCACTTTAATGGAACCCCCCCACCTCCTGTAGGCAGTGCATTACAGGTAGAAACGAGGTCGAGACCTGAATACACAGGGGTCTAAAAATACTGGCCGGTTGAGGCTACTGCAGCGCCTCCCGCAGGCTTTATGTAAATTGGTCAAGGTCAACAGAGGTGTTCCGATATAGGCTCTGGTTAAATGACCAGTTTATTAAGTTGAAATTTGTATTCGTTTTTTTTAACTAATCTTGTAATCTACGATCCGTGATCTTTGAGTTCAAATGTTTTTGTTTGGGTTAATCACGACAGTCATTTTTTCACGAGAAGAAAACTTTCGTTATATAGCAGTTTTCATGGTTTAATTGGTTTGGAAATGGAAAACAATTGAACACAGTCCAGTAGTTTCGACCAAAACATTAGTGACGCAGATTACAATGCCATGGAGCATGCGCAGTGGTTGTGTCCCTGCGATTTGGCCCCTATCAGCTTTCTGCGTTTTTTTTATCTTTGATAACATATTCCACACGATTCACTTGGTAAATACCACCGAGGACTATCATTACACTAGTCACTTCTATAGTAAACTAATTGTAAAACTTTAAAGCTACTTTTGGCTTGTCAAGTGCCTCTGAAACTTCAAGCCCGCTGCTATTCCAAATAAAGACACTTGTTTTATCTTAAACATTTAGCAGTGTACCCCTTAATAAAACATAGTTCAAGCTTATAAAACATTATTAGACACATATGATACACATCAATACCAACAGGAGTTCAACAAAGAGCTGTCAGAATACTTACACTACACGACTATTATCACTGGTATATCACACGGAAAGACCACTACGTAGGACTTTATCACACACTGCACAATACTAGTTTGTTTATGCACGTATTTTGCAAATTTTCACGGTTTTCAGGACGGCCTGAAAGCTGCGGAGCCTTATCGCGGTGGCATTTGTCATGTGCGAAACCTTCGGGTGTATTCGGGATCGTTCGTGTGAGTTCGGATGTGTTCGGGTGTGTTCGGCGGGTATTGATCGTGCGGTGTCGGCAGGCGCCGGGCGGCCGGACGCCGGTGGCGCCCCCGCGCGCTGCTAATGAGACCTGATGGCCATCCATTATTTAGGAGCTCGGAGACGGTGCGGTACGAGAAATTAATGGCAAATTTATTGATTTATTGCAAGCGAAATTAAAGATTGATTGGTTTAGTGAGTTTCGTGCGATAAAGATTAATCTTCTTCTTGATAAGTTTTGTACGTTAAATATTAAAGCAATGATCCTCTGAGGATCTTCGAAATGATTGGTTTTTGTAATCTACCACTCGGTACACTGAGTTTTGAGTACCTACTTTGCAATAAGTACAACGTTCATGGATAACAGGAACCTCTTACCAGGAAATGCATATGCTGAATCTATAGAATTTGCTTTTCGAAGTTTTCCAAGGGAAATGCATACAAAGTGTGGATTTGCTGAAAACTGATCAAGTAGTCAACAATTTTTATAAAATATATAAAGTTACTTACAAATCTGTAAATTCATTTCACACGTCACATAATTATGACCAAAGAGTTCCTCATCCTTAATCTCATCACATTAAACTCAAAAATAGTATTACCATTATACTATTCAATCACAACACATAACCTACCACCAACCAAACCACAACCCCAAAAAAAACAAATCGATAAAACAAAACAATATCGATAAAACAAAACAAAATCGACAAAACAAAACAAAATCGATAAAAAATCGGAGCAGAAATAATTGTCTGAGCACTTCCCTGTCTAGATAGAGTGCACTTGTTTTTCACTGTCCGTGGAGCTAATTGCACCATTTTTCATGTGGGCCACCCCACCCCCCCTAGGAGGGCTATTCTTGGCATTGACGGAATTGGAAGCGAACTAATTGGCCCTCATTTTCGGGCTGGCAATCTGTAGCCTGATTCAGTTTTGGATACATCAGATTTAGGTTAAGTTTTTTTTAGTTGTTGTCTGTGGTACCTACTTTTACTGTGAGATAAGATAAACTGAAGTCAAACAATTAAAAATCTCTTTATGTTAATTAACTTGCACAAAGGAGATTTGAATAGGATCCTTAAAGGTTGATCGTGGGTAGCGGGGCAGTATCTCCTGATATTGATATTGCTGAGGTCCAGAGCGACGGTTAAAACTTACGATCAATAAATGAACAATAAAAATTAACCGAAACTTTTGCTATTTTCTCTCCTGGATAAAACATTTTTATATGTTGTGAATCCAAGACTATTATTTATCATTTAAATCTACCATACAACATAAAAAGTTGTACGAACTGCTATAACAAAGTTAAAAAAGTAGACACGTCAACTATTCCAATAACAAAAAACTTTTTCAATTAATTACATTAACTAAAAAAAGTACTTAATCGAAAAAAGTATTTAACATTTTTAATTGTAATAAAATATTATTGATCTCCATACGGTACAGGAAACATATCTCATTTCGTAATAGAAATTTCTTTTAATTGGTGATACTAGCCGGGGCCGATTAATAAGGTACGCGCCGGTGTTTATGGCTCTCGGTAGCTTTCTCATATTGCCCGTCTTCTAACGGTATGTACAGGCTTTTCACACTCTCACGACTTTCAAAATATATTTAGAATTAATCTAGTGACTGTTTTATATTGACAAAATAATAGTATGATCTTCATTAGTGACGTATTCTGATTGTGGATTTAGATAATATCTAAGTTCTTTTTGCAGTTTTTCCTCTTAAGAGATATTGTGTAGAAAAAATAATCTTACAATTAGTCACGACCTAAGTTTAGGTTTTTTGATACGGATTTTTTTGATGAATGTTGAACTATTATTACAAGTATGATTAGCATTTAGCAATTATCGAGCAGTGGCGTTTAAGCTACCTACCGCCAAAAAATAACCTCAATATTTGTTTAAAGGCATTTCATTCAAGAAACATCGAATTAAACAAGATACTCAACTAGTTTAAATAGTAAATAACTTTCTTACAAAGCACATACTACATCTAAAAAACCCAATCCGATTTCGGGATCCGACACGATTCGACAAAAGTCGTGACATGTGACCGTTCTCAGCACTAGACGTGCATTACCAGTTTTTACATTTTATTAGTGCTTCGTGGCAACAAAGCCGGATTTTTGTGCGTCTGTTTATCACTAGATATATTGATTCCGAATAATACAAGAGTGAATGACATCTCCAAAACCATTAATGATCTAACGGTACAAATAATGAGATATTAAATATTTTAAACACGATACTTTTTTAATTAATATCTAAATTAACTTAGTTAATAAAGTGTTCTTAATTGTGCATTTGATTTTGATTTATTTTAATTTCGATGTCTGATCGTCTTGTTAGATGTTTTGTAATTTACGTCATTGATTAATACTCTATAGAGATGTAGAATCACAATAATATGTTATTATGTATCACCCTTTTGACAGGTACCTGCCGCTGGAACTTGCATTAAAGTCAACTAATCTGACTCGTTGTTTCACTTTATTTATACCTATGAAGTTTCTAAAATTAAACTTGCATTTCGGTTTAAAACCACTTTAATTTCGTGTCAGTGAGGGGTGCGTAAGTCGTGGTGGCCGAGTGGTCGAAGCGCTTCCTTCCATACGGTAGGTCGCGGGTTCAAAACCGGCCGGCTTGTACCTCTAAATCTAAATGTGAAAAAGATTTATGTGCAATTTTTCACAACACCACTGTCTGAAAACGGTGAATGAAAACATTGTGAGGAAGCCTGTATGTCGAAAAAGGATTCTAAAAATCCTTTGAAGATATGTGAAGTCCCCAATCCTCACTGGGTAAGCGTGGTAGACTATGCCTAATCCCTCTTCTGAGGAGACCTGAGCCCAGCAGTGGGCAGTAATGGGTTGGTACAGAGGGGTGCGTATGCGTGAGTACTGTTTGGATTCATTCTGTACGTATTATTATTCCGTGCTTACTTTTTAGTGGCGGAAATGGCTGGAAATTGACCAGAAATTTAGATGATAACTGTTGCTGCAAGTAAACTAGCAAAAGACTAACTTAAAGAATTTGAAATGGTTACCATTTCCTATGAATTTCCAAAGAAACACTACACTGTAAGGATCACTTTCATGCAAACGGGTTCTTACCACGATATTTAATTAATTGCGTGGTTTCGATATTTCAACGTCGTTGCAAACCGTAAAGGATTCTTCTTAAATAATCCTTAAACGATTAAAGAATAAATTACAGCGTTTGGGGAACATTACATTGGGGTAAATCAAAATAAAGGGAAAACCAGTGCAGAGGAAAATATTACAAAATAAGTACGAGGAAAACTAAAATCATAATTTTGTGAAAATATACTAGTGTAATAAAAATAGTATAGATATAAGTAAGATAGATCTTCATTTCTAAAGATATCTTCAGAACTGACCATCACATAGAAATTTAAACAGAATTACGCTAAAAACAAATAAGTTAGACTTTGCATACAAAACAGTTTTCAGGGTCATTTAAACTCGAATCGACTCTCGGGCTCCATTAAAATAACCCTTAGAACATTTCCGGGTTTTCTCATAATGGTTTGTCATCAAACTCCTCCCACACAACTATGAGCACTTAACAAATAAAACAGCTTGGCAATAAGTCGCGGGCTGCGTGACCTCTCGCATTACCGAAGACAACCGAGCGCAGCGCCGAGGCCAGATCCGACCGGAACCGGACTTTGAGCACCACTGCTGGTTAGATAGACAAGTTGTAAATGTAGTTGGAAGGAAAGTAGCAATGTATAAAATCAAAAACAAACAGTCAATGACCGCTAACCTCTAGATGAGGGTACAAATCACGTTTCGCGCGAATCAATACTTAAGTTGAGGCGATCGCTCCCTGCAATAAAGGGGGGTTAGTTGGGGCGCGCCGGGTGAGTTATCGACCGCCCGCGCCCACCTGACCGTCACTAATCAGAGCTCATCCCGCGGACACCTAGAGTAATTGCACGCACTTTATCGTCTTACTGCGAATGCTTTCACGAAATAGAAAACTTTGAGCGAGGTTTGGGAATGCTCTGGTTAATGTAGAGTGTACAGTTAAATTGCATTTATCAGTTCTTTGAGTTTGATGGTTGAATTTTTATCGACTTTCCAAAAAGAGGAGTTTATCAAGTTTATTGTTTTTATTTTGTATTATTTTGTTTTTATAATATTATGTTATTATATTGTTTTGGGTTTACGGATTCGGATGATCGGTTTTTTTTTAAATAAATTAGATATATAGTCACATTTATAATATGTACCTACTTAGTGGTAAATGTTGAGTTAATAGCGTTAATGGTTATCATCCTGAGACTCCTAGATACCTTTATAGTTTCTTAGCCGACCAGTGCAATTTCGTCTGCGTCGCAACTAAAGGTTTCAAACATCATTGCGATGTGCTTTTTACTGCATCATACCAAAACCTCTCAAAAATTATCAGTGTTTTTCTACTATACCTACTGCTCATATATCGTATGCATGTATTTTATACATAAATGTTTCTTCCTGGTTTTAAAATCTATTGCATAGTTTTAAAGATGCAATCATAGGTACATAGGGACAGGATAGAGACTTTGTTTAATACTATGTAAAGCTTTCATATTATCTAGACAGCGTTTCAGCTCAATGAAGAATAAAACAAAGTAAACATTTACCCAGACGGGTGACGCACACACGTACACTGTACTAGATGATTATTGGATTTGAGGGGGTTGCACTGTAAGCGGTGGAAAGCCAATTAATCGGTATGCTTATTCTATAATTGTACGATCAGCAATAACAGGACTTTACAAAAAAAATCGTTTTGTCCAAATGTTAAATTTTTCTGATTAATTATGCACGAAATCGAAAATAAAGTACTTTTTTTATAAGATTTGCTTTTGTGGAAATTAATGCATTTTGCTAAGTGTGATCAATTTCAAAGAAAAATTTTTCATTACTTTTTTCGTTTAATTACGATCTGTAATAGCGAATTTTATGCTTCAGTGAAAATCAAATTTGGTGTTGATATTATGTAATTACTAATATTACTACACTTAATCGCTAAAATACTAAAATTTGTTGTTTACGTGTTTGTGCATTAACGATTATTTAATACCTATAGATATCGATTTTCATTGCTGTTTTTCCCCACGAATTAACTACCGATCAGACAACAATTTCAAAGCAATAGTTGCGCAATTGATCGCACTTGTGTTAGGGAATAACACCGCGGAGGCCAACGTTACATCTTTGTTTGTGTGTATCATTTTGTTGAGCCGTTTCGAGAGGATTGAAGCACGAAGTTATTTTTAGAGTGCGCTTTGTGGATTCTCATTGTTGACAGTTTTTATGAGATTTGCAGAAGTGCACCAGAATACCTTTTGGTGATAGTGAGAATATTGATAGTTTCACGTTAAACAAATCATTTGAAGTCAGGTTTTAAAAGTATTCTTTATAACTTTGTTTGCCCCATAGGTAGTTTACAAATTTATAATGAAATTAACTTGATGTTATTAAATATTTATAATTTTGTTTTTACTCGGAATACTACACTATTCTTCAAATTTTATTGTTTAAATTTGCATGCAGTAGTATTCTGTAAGTAGAGATGCACTCTTTTTTGTTATTGCTTATATAATCAACTAGATGACCCGCGCAACTTCGTCTGCGTTACAAATGGGTTCAAAAATTGTAGCCTACATAGGCACGCGCCGCCCGGCGCAAACAACTACGACCCTCCATTTTAAATTTGTAATATCTTCGGTAATATTCACTTAAATTACATGCTGTAAAAAGTATATTGATCTATAATAAATGCACAATTTATTTAAGGTACTTAATTGGATAAGGATTAATGCTGTATTGTTTAAAATCACTTCGTAAATAACCATTTTTTAGTAAAGAATAAAAATGGTTATGCTGGGTTATCCCTAAGAGATAGACATATACCATCGCGGACTTTTTTGTTGAACTTTTTAAGGTGAACAATACTGTAGTACATTATTTTGGTCTATCTCGTAGGGTTCAGCTAGCGTTTGCAATATAAGCGCAAAAAAACGTGCTTAATTACGACATCACATTAGAAACCTTTAAATTTATCAGTGTTTCTCTACTATATTATGCATTTATTATACATACAAACCTTCCTTAAGAATCACTCTATCTATTAAAAAATCAAATCAAAAATCAAAATCCGTTGCGTAGTTTTAAAGATCTAAGCATACATACGGACATACAGCAAAAGCGACTTTGTTTTATACTATGTATTGATGTGATAACTTAGTGTATTCTTTGTAGAAAACTCATAAATAAATAAATAATAATACGCTACCCTCTACGATGTGTTCAGAAAGCTACAACATGTGAGGGACATGTGAAACTTAAGAGGTGTCTAGTTCCGCCACTGATATTCCTAAGGACCACAGGTAACATTCAACTAAACAATAAAACGTAACTTCCCTTCATTACGCCTACAGTAATAAATCAACCAGCGCCACTACATAAACAGTAATAATGTTGAGCGACCATCGCATGTATTTCACGGGCCACGGATTGTAATTCGGCGTGTAATCTGGATGCGGAAGTCATGCGCCGTACTACGCTACGTACGTCACGCGACTCTTACTACGACTTGTACGAGTTTTACACGTATTTATTAAGGGTTCTGTAGGTTGTTTTATTATAGTAATTATGACGTTAAAGCACTGTAGTCAAAAGGCGAAGGAGAGAGAGAAAAATTGCTAGCTGCCTACATCGGGGGCGGCGCGACGGGAAAGAGTGCCGATGGCGTAACGCGCCGCGTCGTCCCTCATAACCCCGTGCTGGGTTCTGGCCTCAGCCGGGGTTCGGACGCTGAGTGTGAGCGGTTGGAGGTTTTAGTGCGGTTCAACTCCCACAAACGGCGGGGCGTGTTCCTCCAACTAAAAAAAACATTACTGAAAGGAATTTAAAGAGTTGAAAACCTTTATATATTTAAAATTGCCTAATTGTTTGTTCTATTATTGGGGATCCGGTGATTTCCTCCAACTAAAAAAAAAAATCTGGCTACATGCAGCCTCATTTAATCAAGCGTGGTTTCCGTCGCTCATGGACCAATGCAATGTCTGCAATGTCAGGTAACGCTATGGAGCCACTTCCTGCGCCATAACTTACCACCAGACTCTACTGCCATCCTTGAACTATCTGCTATGTTCCTTTATTCTTATAAAGAAGTGAATAAGCCATACTGTAAAACAATAGATGTATTATTTGTTTTATTAAATTATTAGTAAAATACTAACTTGAATTATCATATATTGAGACTAGGGATTGCAATTCGGCATCATTTTCAATCCGGCCGGATCCGGTCCGTATTAGCGTCAATCCGGCCGGATCCGGCGGATCCGGTCCGTATTAATTGACTTTCAATTTTTTTTCTAATTTTGTTTATCGTAACTAAATTAACTGTCAGTAAGTTAATTAAGTGTAGTAGTAGTTTTCTGCAGTTCGCAAATTATTAATTTAGTTCGTAAGAGGGCTCACACAACTGAACTACTCGAATGAGTTCCCTTATCCTCTGTTCCATAGATCTGAGTTCGGAAATACCTATCTAAAAAACTGTTACTATAATAACAATTTACAAAGCCTTTATTAACAGGCTTCCAAAAACGAGGAGGTACTTAACTCTTTGTATTTTTTATGTTTGTTCTCGCATATCTTTAGTTTGGTTGGAATTTGAATAATTCTTGTGTCACATGAAAGGTGATGGTAGTTGTGGGATCTCATTTTGTTTTACATTTTAGTTTCGTTTTTAGTTCTAGTTTTGACTTTAATTGTTATGGGTTTTTCTTAGCAACTTACATAGAATCACGTACTTAAAGTATTACGTCTCTATCCATTTATTAGCTTATTTTTTACATTATATTTTTAAAAAAACATTACAAAAAAATAAATTTAAAAATACAATATAAAAAACAGAGGGCCACTGCAGGCAGAGTCTACGACCCAAGCCATCAGTGGTCAGGGCTCAAGAGAGAGGAACCTCCTCACAATACGCGCCGTGTCAAGAACGACCGCCTTCTGAATCAGGCCCTTTACCCAGCCGGGGAGCGAAAGCTTCTCTAGATGACGGTCGAAGCTTTTCGCTATTAGACCGTGCACAGATACAACGATCGGAACAATGATGGTCGATTCAACACGCCACATGTCGGTCACCTCGTGGGCCAGGTCCAAATATTTTAGCAGTTTTTCTTTTTCTGCCTTCACAAGGTTCTCGTCATGTGGAATGGTGACATCGATCAACACTGCCCGATGCGCATCCCGATCTATTATCACTATGTCAGGCTTATTAGCAGCAATAGTCCTGTCAGTGATAATAGATCGGTCCCAGTAGAGCGTTACATGACCATTATCGAGAACCGGCTGAGGCCAATACTGGTAATAAGGTACGGCGGCTTCAACAAGGTCGTATTTCAGAGCAAGTTGCTGATGAATGATCTTAGCTACTTGGTTATGTCTGTGCAAGTACTCGCCGTTAGCAAGACGGGAACAACCGGAAACGATATGTCTAATAGACTCTCCCGGACGGTGACATGCCCGACAAATGTCGACCGTCCCATCCTTTAGAATATATTTGCGGTAGTTGTTCGTCATGATAACTTCGTCCATAATTGCTAAGACAAAACCTTCAGTCTCTCCGAAGAGGTTACTGTATCGTAGCCAAGCCACGGAGGCTAACTGATCTACATCAGGACCCGTAAGGGCCCGGTAGAATCGACCGTGTAGTTCCTTGCTCTTCCATACGTCCGTGCGATCCGCCACACTCATCACCTTCGGCGCTCGCCAATTCCCGTTCGCTAAGGATAGCGGAGTGAGTCCTTTATCGACTGCTGCTACATCACGGTACATACCCACATTCACCTTTTGGAAATATTCCCGAAGGTTGTATATCTCTCGGTTGTGCAGATCCTTGGCATTTAACATGCCACGACCCCCACACTTCCGAGGTATATACAGCCTCATAACAGATGAGCGTGGATGGTGCATCCTGTATGCCGTCAACAGTCGCCGAACTTTTCTATCCAGGGCATCCAGTTCTGATTGCGTCCACTTTAGAATGCCAAAGGAGTACGTCAGTACAGGCATGACCCAACCATTGAAGGCTCGGATCTTGTTTCCGCCAGACAAGAGGCTTTTCAAAACCTTTATCAGGCGGCCGAAGAACCGATCCCTCACCGATTGCTTCATATCTGCATCGACGATACTCAAAGCTTCGAACATTCCAAGGTATTTGTAGGTTTCCGACTCAGACAGAGATCTAAGCACCTCACTCTGGCTAAGTTGCAAACTCTCAGAGTTTACAACTTTACCTCTCTGTATATCTATGACCGCACACTTATCTACTCCAAACTCCATTCCAATAGCTTTACTAAAATTGTCGGTTATTTTGAGTAAAGATATTAAGTCTGGTTTTTTAGTAGCAAATAATTTGAGATCATCCATGTACAAGAGATGTGAAATGGGCTCACCCCCTCTCTTGAGTCGGTAGCCTAGCGTTGAATCTCCAAGTAATGTACTTAGAGGATTAAGCGCCAGACAGAACCACAAAGGACTCAGACTGTCACCCTGGAAGATACCCCGCCTTATCCTTATCAAGCTCGGGGAGGCCGGAGAGCCAACATGTCCTGGTTGACGAAGAAACGTAGACCACTGACCCATGCATGAACTAAGAAAGGAGCGTAGCGTGGAATGTACTTTATAAAGCTCTAAAACTCTCATTAGCCATGAATGGGGCACCGAATCGTACGCTTTCTTATAGTCAATCCAAGCCATATGGACTCCCTTTCTGCCTCGACGAACTTGTTGCGTAATGGCCATGTCTATGAGGAGCAAATCCTTAGTACCTCGGGATCCTACCTTACACCCATTCTGAGAAGGTGACATTATGTCATTTGCCGAAATATGTATTTGAATTTTTTTTCTCAGAATGGATGTAAGTAGCTTATAGATAGTTGGTAAGCAAGTAATTGGCCTATAGTTTTTAGGGTCCGAGGTATTGCCAGATTTGTATATCAGGTGAGTGACTCCTGAAGTCATGAAATCTGGGAGAGTTCCCGATTCAAGGGCCTGCTGAAACTGAGCAGCCATGCGCCCGTGTGAGTTACGTATCCATTTCAGCCAGTAGCTGTGCAGCCCATCCGGTCCCGGACTTTTCCAGTTCGGGGCCGAACGTACCGCACAAGCTACATCAATCGGCGTTATGGATACGGTGTTCATATCCTTGATAGGCTCACACGCGCGCACGACCGCCTCCGTCCACACTCCCTCGGAGTGACCGATGGGTACCGACCAAATATTTTGCCAAAATGAAGTCATTACGTTTTCATCAACTGGTGGGTGTCCATCGGTCACTCTTCCTCGAGATGCCTCCCAATCTCTGTAGACACTCTTCTGATTACTCTGGAAGACTCTATTCAAGCGGTACCGCTCCGATCTTATTCGGTACCGACGAATACGGTTCGCCCATGCGCAAACTTTTTGCTTCCAGTAGTCAACACGCTCGACAACACATTCCATGTAATTGTTCCTGCTGATACCGGTGTCAGCAAAGGCTCGGTCAACAAATCGCATGACACGTGGGCGCGTGTTGCCAGACTGGAAGCAAATGAGCTTCGCTATAAGGGTCCTGGCTGCATCTATGCGACTCTCGATTCTGCACTGCCACTGCGGCTTACCATCATGTCGGCGGTATGTCTGGTTCGGGATTGGAAATTTTACCCCTGCCACGCGACAGACAGCAACCGCACCGCAGTACAGAATCGAGTGGGTGTCGACAAGGTCTTCAGTCGACTCGAAATAAGGTTTTAATATGCAGTCCAGGGCCAATACTAGCGAAACATTGCGTTTACACATGGGCAACCGCGGTAAACGTGGCCGCGAGCATGGCGGGACAAACCTGAATTCTTGTATAGAGTCCTCCAGAGCACTCCTCAAACGCTCATCGTCCTGGATACTAGCACATGCCTGCACCTGAAGTTCCTCCGTTGGTGGTATAACTTGGGTGACGGTGACATTTACCACAGGTGTTGGTTGTGGTTCAGGAGGAGCAGGCAGTGCTTCGTTGCGCAATCGGTCAAGTACAGACTCATCCAACAACTTTAGTCGCTGAATGGCCCGCACCTGATCCGCTAACCGTTGCACCGTGACGTCGACAGTTGGGCACAAGACCTGAAACAGAGGCACCATTCTTGAACGGTACGCAGTGAGGTTAGTTCCTCCCTCCGTAGCCCTGTAGTACGCCCGCATGACATTTGTATTTAAAAGTATTACGTATTATTATATTATTACGATATGAAAAATCGAAAAGTTGTCTAACATTGGCACTACCGGATCCGGTCGCCGGATCCGGTAGTTTAGCACCGAATCCGGTCGGCCCAAAAGGACCCCGGATCCGGCGGATTACCGGATCCGTTTTTCCGGATTGCAATCCCTAATTGAGACTGAGCGTTTACTGGATGGTTTTTAATAATTCTGCCATTGTGATGTTATTTCATATTTTAAAAAAAAAACCATGAAATTATTGTACTTAATTTTCTTTTTAGTTGTGTAATTTTCATACTTTTTTTTGTGTGTGTTTTCATGTATTCATATGCCAAGTTTTAGTCTGTATACCCTTTAAACGTTTATAGTAATGTTTTTGCACTGTCCTTCTCCTTCACAATACAGGCTCGGCCTAGTGTGAAGGTCACTAGTATACTTCGACATGTAGCTTACATTTTTTTTTCTTATTTCTTTTGTAAGCTTGTAATTCACTTTCCTTATTAATAAATAAATAAATAACTAAAAATATTATTAAAAATAAAGCAGACAGTTCAAAAATAAAATCTTCTAAAATAGTCTAGAAAATGAATGAGTTTTATTCACGGAACCCCAAACGGAACCACCAGTTTCCGTAATTACTGCGTGACTACACGAGCAATCACCGTCCGAATGAAACGAAAATTTTCATAGACGAAATTAACTGGTAGTTATAGAACTATGCTTATACTTATTTACTTTATTACAGGCAGTTTTCCGCGATGTTATGATTAAATTTACTATAACAGTTGTGTTTTCTTTCATGAAGTGTTTCAGTTGTAGAAAATTACATCAATGACTGAAAATTAGCGTTCTGGTTTCGTTTTTGTAACAGTCAGTTAAGTCTTTGTTTTCATGCATTTTCAACGGGTTCTTACCACGATATTTAATTAATTGAGTTGTCTCGATATTTATTAATTAAATATCGTGGTAAGAACCCGTTGAAAATGCATGAAAGTATAATAGAAAACCGCGAGTGTCTGAACAAGTTTATAAGTCTTTGTTGTTTACATTAAGACCCTAATTCCGAGGTATTTTTTTGATCCCTTAAGTCTAAATACTTACTACTTTATTGGGTTAATATTTTTTATTGCATAACATGAATATGTATTTTTTTTTGTAAAATGGCCAGTGATTGTCGTCACTCATGAGCCTTAATAAATTTAGCATTTCAGTCTTAAAAGGTCTAAGTGCCTAGCATTTTGTGTGGTATTGAAGATATTACGAAAACTCGACGTTGATAAATAATGACCAATACTTAAAATATTCTTACTTAAATACGTACCTCGTTGTGAGACTCTTCGAGTGCTAAACAATAGAAAATTTAATTTCCTGTAAGATGTAATTCCGTGGTAAACATTAACTAACACTATTTATTGACTAACACTTATAATTGCAAAGTACAAAATACATTAATCTAACAATTATCTACGTAAAACAATTCGTCGAAACGATACAATTATTTGCAATTTATAGCATTTATTAATAGAAAACCGAATCTAGGTTAGAATTACCATACAAATTGGTGTGACGTCACAGCATCTCGGAGTGGTCAGCGGTAAAACCCAGAGCAATTACATACAATACTTTCCCACATTGCGGGGATGGAGTGAATCAGACATTGAAATACATAGTCCAGTATAGACAGAAGTGAAGACTCTCTTCGGAGGTAAGCTAGTTTACCGTTGTAGAATTAAAAAAAAGGAAAAACTAACAATCTGTGAGGATTCAATACCTTTTTGTGTTATAAGATTTTAACCCGATTATTTTTAGTAATAGTGTAAGTGATGTAGATAACCGCGAGTGTTTGAAGAAATTTATAAGATTTTAAGTTGGTGAGTTAATTTCTATTTATCTTTTAATTTATTTATTTTTAAGCTTTAAGCTTACAGACTAATAACATAATTTTTACTTATTAAAGTCTTATAATTAAGTATAAACAAAACATTAAGGATGAGATTAGCGGTAGAACCCAGAGCAATTACTTACAATGCTTTCTGAATGAATCAGACATTGAAACAGGTACATACTATAGTATAGTCAGAAGTAAAGCTCTTGTATCCTATGTGTTATTGTGGCGTTATGACTTGTCCTTTTTTACGCGAGGTTTGAGAAGAGTTACGTGCGGTGAGTGGTAAGTAGCGCTTCTATAGAGTGACCTATTACCATCAGTTGGACCATAAACTTGTTTATAAGATATCTAATGATCATTTTTCGTCCGGTGATTAATATTTGACAAATATAGGTTATTTTTGAGATGATAGTTTTGTTATAAAATTATCGCCTTTTTACTTCAATATTATGAGTTAAAATTTAACTTCTACATTACATTTACACTGTGTATTTTATTCACAGTAACACAGCCTTCATGACTCATAATTCTCACTTCAATGTAACTTAGTACTTAGTCACTACGTCACGCACTATGCTCCCAATGCGGATTTTCCTGCACTTCACAATTACAAGAGTGACTCATATCTTGCATAAGATTTTAGCGAGATTTCGCGTGACTAATTAATAATCATTTTGTTTATTATAAAGGTCGTTGAGATTAGTAGTTTTGGTGTAAATGGGTAATTAATATACAGAGCTGCTTCGAATTTGTTTTTTCAGATATTAGTTAGGATATTAATATAATATAGATATCACTTAAACTATTACTAAACGGGTTCTTACCACGATTATTTTTATTTGAGAGGTCCCGATATTTCAGCACTGTTTCAAGCGCCATGATCACGGGAAGACTGAAGAACTGCGGGTAGGTCATTTAAGAGCAGACAAATCTGTCTACCCTCTTTCTCGTTCGTTTACCGGTACCACTAGAACTCGAACTCACATTTAAAAATCTAGTTTTGAGACGGCAGCCGATACTGTCAGTGTGGTATGTCGAAATGTGAGTTGTGTCAGATTTGTCTGCTCTTAAATGACCTACCCGCAGTTCTTCAGTCTTCCCGTGATCATGGCGCTTGAAACAGTGCTGAAATATCGGGACCTCTCAAATAAAAATAATCGTGGTAAGAACCCGTTTAGTAATAGTTTAAGTGATGTAGATAACCGCGAGTGTTTAAAGAAATTTATAATATAGATAATTTCTGGTCATATAAGTCACATTTACTCAATTTAATTTTTTTTAATGCACTTTTAATTTGCGTTTTTTTAATAATCTACCTGGTGACAAGTAGACACATAATTTGTCGAATGTTTTAATTGATTTTATTTATTAGATCCTAGTGACTCTACATAATTGTAAACGAATTACAATATCATTAAAATTAACTAAGAAAACTTAACCAACTTCAAAAATAAGATATCATAGCACAAAAAAACAAAATTTAAAATAAACATCAACGCGAAAACAACAAACAGAAAAACGGAACTGACGTCACAGCGTAAATACAAAACAAGTGAGGGCGTTGCGACTTCCGGCGCGTGGCCCCTCAAGCACCCCTAGGGGGGAGGGGGGACAGACAGAGGGGAAACTATTTAGATTTATTCGATAATTGGAACCATCGCGTGATATTTGGTCATACAATGATAGTGCTTCATAATTTGCCGCATCTACTATAGTTTTGTTTCTTCGATTTCCCTGTGTTCATGTGTGTTAGGAACACGATTAACAACCTACGTTAACAAGGCACTATCTTTTTTATCCAAAATATCTATATATTTTATATTATAACTAATATTGTCAATGTTTTCCATAAATGTTTTCCGAATGTAATAATTCTACGCAGATAGCACACTGTTGAAGTAAAAATACAAATTAAACTCTAAACTCAGCCTACTTAGGCATTGATAAAAAGAAATTACAAATTATCAACACTCAAACATTAATAGTTGACCATTTCCACAAAATGGCCGCTTGAGGATCACAACACAACAAGACGATTGCTTTTATTACGGCCATCACGTTAAACCGTTAATATTTATGTTTATTCTTCTATCTGTGATACATCAATAAGACAAATTTACGTTATTTAGTCGTGTTGACGCCGGCCGATGTCCACGTAAACAAAACTATTTGTCCTGTCTTAACGTAAACAACCAATGCTAGAGATGTCTCTCTTCGAAGAGTTTTTAAGGACTTGGATATTGAAGGGTCTTAATATAGGTTTATGGGAATTAAGGTGTCATTGTGATGCACATAAGCACTGAATGACGTCACTACGTGTTAAACATACTTTAAAGTAATTTTTTTATTTAAGGAATAAATTAAAAAAAAAAACTCTGAAAGAGGTGTTAACTAGCTGTTCTTTCAAACTGTGTTTGTATTTCAAAATACTTTAGAGAGTAAGAAACCCTTTTTTGTCAAGTAAGTTCTGAAAATCTTCTTGCAGAATGAAGGCAGTCGCTTGTCCTGTCGCGGAAGTTCATTTACCGTAAGCTGGTTTGTCTTTTATGAATTTATTGATAACGACAAACTAAAGACGGTAACTACTTTACTTTAGAGTATGTTTAACACGTAGTGACGTCATAAATAATGATAAGTCAAATCCTCTAAATATTTAAGCACCATTTTCAAGGTCGAGTTACTAAACGAGACGATCAATGCTCATTCAGACTACACCTGTAATTCAAAACGAAGTAAATTACATTGTATTTTTTACACAATGATAATAAAAGAAAGAAAAAAATTTCTTGAAAATTTCGCACAAGTAAAACCATAGACAAAGTCAATAATAAACAATTAAGTCACACATGGTGATGGCCGAGCATTTAATCATTTTGTTCAACAATAAATAAAGGTCGGTGACGATGATGACAAAAAAAAATATTAATTTGTTTTTTTTTCTATTTATCTTTTTTGAACAGTTAAAATTCCAACACAAATACGTCAATAATAGTAGAAAAGAATAGAAGAATAGTAATCAGCCCATCTAAAACCATCGTATTCCATAAATAAAATCAGTACCTGTCTATATTTATCCCTATAACTAGATCAAGGATATTCCATCGTTTTCACACGGGTTCACCCCACTCGGCCTTTTGATTCAGTGGCGGGGGGCGGGGGGCGGTGGCGAAAAGTAAAAACTATGCAGAAGAAAAACTACACGCAAAAGTATGAAGAATTTTTATTTCTGCACTTCGAATTATATAGGGTGATTTTTTGAAGAAGGTACATATTGCAGGAGGATGATGAGTACTGTTCTAAAACGGAATATTACAAAAAATAGGTAAAATTACAATTTGTTTTTTTTTTCGAACATAAACAATTTCGGCTAAAAGAGTATTGACTAACGACCTCTAGTGATCTCGCGCACCCCACACCTCCGCCACAGCCATCAGGTGTCGAAAAACCATCATTTTGCAAGAATTTTAGATATTTTCAAGTTGCGATTACTAAGGCATTAAGCCATATTCTTTGGTAATAATATTTTTACTGGTCGTATATAATCATCAGCTACCATGACCTTCAATATGTACCCTCACTAAGAAATCACCCTGTATATAGTCGTTATAGAGAATGACATGTCTTTTTATAAATGAAGTTAAAGATAAGTTCAGTAGGTAATGTCATTGAAGAGGCTCATGAGCCATGGTAACCACCTACTATAGGTCGTAGACTCGTTTATCTGTCATGAAAAAAATCAAACTAGAACGCAAAAATGAAATGAAAAGTCAACTTTGTTGACGTTGTTGTTAGTAGGTGGTCCAGTGTCACCTGACACCTTTACCATCATTTGGGCGCGACTTTGAAGCAGTAATAAATATTTTTTAATGTTCGTGTCAATAGTTATGTAGTCCAAAAGCTCTTCATAAACCCATTCCCGTCGGCTTTTCTTCAATGTTAATCGACTAACAAGACCAGGGACTGGTAAAGCAGCTTATAATAAATCAATTAAAACAAAATATATCTATTCTAGTCACAATTTCTTCAATAGGCTTCACTCTCTAAGAAACCATTTCACCATTAACACGTTAACTGCCGAGAAAAAACCTATTGTCCTTTCAAAGCCGTGTCGGTCAGTACTGACTACGCGGGCAGTGAAAGTCTTTATATAATTTACCTCTGTATGGTAACTTTATTCTTTAGCGGGGGTGAGTCCACTGCAAATGTTATTGATGTACGGCCACTACGCTAGTTTTGTACCCCTTTGTGAGATGAAAATAATATCATCGGTAATATTGTAGTTTCGGTTACGTTGTTTATGTTTTACTGGATGACCAGTGCAACTTCTTCTGCGTCACAGAGTTAGTTTTCGCTTACAATTTGCAACGTCAACGCGTTCTTGCTTTCCAAAGTATCTGTTTTATAAAAAAAAGTAATCATAAAAAACGGTTCACTGAAATTAAAGTTACCCGGGATCAAACATAAAAAGTAAAAATTGTAAATTTAAAAACGACATGAAAATCCGTTGCTTTGTTTTAAATATCTAAGCAAATATGATTGATTTGACGGATAACGGCCTCTCAATGCCCTGATATTGCAGATGTTCGTTAGCGACGGTAACCGCTTACGAGCAGGTGGGCAAAAAACTGTGTATAAAGCTCCCTTAAACTTACTCGGAAATCTTTAAATTATTTTTCAATAGTTACGTTTTATTATAGTAAAAGATGGCAACCCTACGCATCACTAGCACTGCGCTAAGCTATCCATCGCCGCCTCCCTCACACGTACAAGGGGGTTGTAATGTTGCCTGCTACCCAAAAAGACAAACTTTACATTTTATGCCGAATTCTGGTTTGTTTTAGAGTTCCGTTCTTATTGGGAAGAATTAGTAGATAACTCACTTTGTTTAAGAAAGAAAATGAACAAAAGGAATACTCATTGACAATGAAAATAAAATGATCATACAATGTTAAATTACATAAGTAAAGAAAATCACCTATGAAGTCTCTTCTACTGTATTCAACGTTGTCTATTATTTTTCTTCGAACTACAAAACTTCGATGCCCACTTTTCTACAAGACTCTATCATTTAAGTATTTATTTTAGAGTCGCTTCAACGACACTAAATTATTTTCCAATACAAGAGGTTTCCCAAATTGTAAAAGATAACTAAAAATGTTATCAGTACAACAACCCTTTTTTTTTATGTTAGAGGAAATCACCGGATTCCAGCCCGCCCCGGAGTATGTGGGGGTTGAACTGCACTAAAACCTCCAACCGCTCACACTCAGCGTCCAAACCCCGGTTGATGCCAGAACCCAGCACGGCGTTTTGAGGGACGACGCGACGCGTTACGCCATCGGCACTCTTTCCCGTCGCGCCACCCCCATTAACCTAGGCTAAAAACTTCCTAAAAGACTTCAAAATCCAGTGCTTATTTTAATATTTGACAGAAAGAACCGCTTCGATGTAGTTAGTAGACATTTGTCAGCGCAGCAGACTTGTGACTGATGGGGGAGCGGCGACGAGGGAAGTTAAGATATGTTTACACTGGTGAGTCACTATTTAACTTGATTGTTTTATGATAATGCTTGTAGAATTGTGCAAATTCGCCTGCTTCACTAAAAGTAAGGTCTTCCTCGGTTTATGGAGTATAACTGAAATCATTTTTCATATTTGACCAGCGGCACTTGAGATTAGCGTCTTACTTACTCTGTACCAACCCATTACTGCCCACTGTTGGGCTCAGGTCTCATCGGAAGAGGGATTAGGCATAGTCCACCACGCTTGCCTAATGCGGATTGGGGACTTCACATATCTTCAAAGGATTTTTAGAACCCTTTTCCGACATGCAGGTTTCCTCACGATGTTTTCCTTCACCGTTTTTAGCCAGTGGTGTTGTGAAAAATTGCACATAAATCTTTTTTCACATTTAGATTTAGAGGTACAAGCCGGCCGGATTTGAACCCGCGACCTCCCGTTCGAAAGGAAGCACTTCGACCACTCGGCCACCACGACTTTTACTTACTAAATTATACTAATAGGTAGTAGCTAAACGGCGCAACTTCGGCAGCGTGAGAAATGTCTGTTTCCCAATGAAAGTACTTCCTATACATGAGCTATCTGCCAAAGAAAATTCCGCCAAAATTAGTATTACAGCAGTTTCAAAAAATGCCAAAATTGTTAAAAGTTTTGGGACCTGTATAACGTATTTAGTAAAAATAGTAATTTCTAACGATACTATAATTATATTTATTTGTAGAGAAGTTTCTAACTTTTGAAAAATTCGAGTAAGTTATGATGAACGTCCCTTTACAGGATCACGGAGTTTCCAGTGACTTTTTCCGTGGGAGGAAATTTTTATTCGACTCGTGGTTTTAAAGGGTTCCTATGAATAGAACATTTTAAATTTAAAATACTTATTGCTTGACGGGAGACAACAGATTATGTTGTTATAAAAATATTTCATGAAAACATAGATATCTACTGGCTTGGTTTTGTTTCAATTAATAATTAATATCTTAGGATGAATCTTTGAAGAAAATCTGAAAAGTATTTGGTTCCACCAAAAAGCAGCTATATTGTTTTTCAACAATTTTCTTAAAAATAGTAAATACAATTATGGAAGTCTTGGTCATTTAAATCCTTAAGTAGAAGACGGACATTGCAGAGGTCCATGAGCAACAGTAACCGCTTACGATAAGGTGACCCGTAAGCTCGTCTGCGCATAAGGCATTACCACTCATCTGTGTATGTCAAAAGTCGCTAGATGGCGTAACTGTGGTGCTTGCTTCGGGCGCATTTGTATGTACTTTTTTTATTAGAATTTTGAATCTGCTCTTAAATTTAGATATAAAAATGAACATTATTTCCAAAAAAAAATTACGAAAATGTACACAACTAAAGTCAAACGCTTATCAATTTTAGCTTTACCTACCACATGACAAAACAACAATACCAAATTACCCATCCAATCCCTAAACCTCAAAGTACAATTCCTAATTCGAACGAATGCAATACATCTACCCGCAAGCGCCCACTACAACTATGATTACGGGCGCACTATTGATTCCTAATCCGCACTTCCGGATGTTACGTAACAACCCCCCCACCCCACACCCCCCACCCGCCAAGATTTACAGCGGGGCCGTTCCGTTTGACGGATGATTGGCCGGCAGGGTACTGCGGACTGTTTTGTTTGCCATTTCCAATCTAACGCACTTTTCGCGCTAAAAATAGAATGTTTTGATTGAGATTTTTGTGTAAATATAAGTATTGTTGGTGTTTTATTTTCTCGTGAATGGATGTTATTTCTTCATATCTCGAATGCCAAAAACTAAGTTAATAACTAAGCAAGATGAGCAAAGAGCAATTTCAAAAATAGAATATTTTAAAGATGTTTTAAAGAGGTCTCCGGCAATACAGGTCTGTCCTAGTGCGGGGACTAATGTAACTGTTTAAAACTTTCTGGACAATAAATTATTCTTATTATTAGTAAGAAAATATAAAAATGCAAAGATACACATTTTAACGACTATCACTAAACGTGGTCCTTCGAGCCGGATTATAATAAAAATCATTTGAACGTCAAACGTCGAACCCGTTCGCTGCCAATAACGTTCCAAATTCCATTAGAAATTATTTAAATACAATAAAAATGTAATAGAAATCCGGAAGCGTTCGATCTAAACGAGATCGTCAGACGCTACGTCGATCGTTACCGTCACACATATTCACATATGTTCGCGTATCAATGATTATTTTATATTAACATATTATTTGCATACATTGACCAAATGTCCATAAAAATTTATATATTTTGACGTTTCAAAATCTGTTATTATATTCTATTCTCAAGTTGGATAGGTCGCTGAAATAGAATTAAAGATGTTTTTGCGACGCGAACATAATCGTTATAACCGGTCTGACCGATGTGAAATATGTAAACAAGCTTACTTTTACGTTAAATATCATTTTATTCTTAGTCTAATTTAATCGTATATTTCTCGGTATCCGATTTATTTATTTTTATTGTGTTTAAATGTTTTATTTATGCTGAAATCCATTAACATTTAATTTAATTTTAACGAATAATTTCGACTAACACGCTCAAAGTTTGATATAGATCTTAACTGTATAAATAATGTAAAGTAAGGTACAATAATTGTATAGTGTGTTAGGTATAGGAAATAACCGCAGCTCACGGGTCAAGTGACGAGTACCGCCAACGAGCATTCCATTCAATAATCGCGTCGTTGTATGAGCGCGCGTAATAAAGGAAGGCATCGTAGCGCGTGAGCGTGGAGCGTGGGGGATGAGATCCGCGATCGACGCTGGCAGGGTTGCGTGGAGGCGCCGGGTCCGGCGGGTCCGGTGGCCGGTCGGTCGGCGGTCGGTCGGCGAGGATGCGCGTCCGGCTGGCGTGGGCGGCCGCTGTGGGCGTGCAGCGGTGCACCGCCCCGCCCCCCGCGCCACGCTGTTTATTCTCGGCGACGGCGACTGGCGGGGCGCGACACTCCGCCAGTCGCCCGCGTGACGCGCATCAGATCGGTCGCGTGCGTCAGGTAACAGCGCGCTCGGAGCGGTGCATCCGACACCGGACATCACTGGAACGTCTCGAGCGCGTCCGAGTGCTGGCTCGAGTCGTAGGAGCGAGAGAAGGGTGCGCGCCGGTCGGGGTCGCGACTCGCGGAAAATGCATTTCCCGGCGGGTGCAAGGCGGCGCGGCGCGGAGGGGTGCATGCGATGATGGACATCGTATTGATTTCTATCTGGCCGCTCCTCCCTTGGTGTGCGGTGCAGGGCGCGATCGATCGTTGCACCGGCCCTTGTGTTAGCACCCCGCAATGGACACCTCGTGCACAATCTATTATTGCGTTGCAGTGATCGTGTAATATAAAGTGAATAAATCGTGTTATTATAAATTACATTACGTCACTACGATACGATTTCGTGAGTTCTCGATTATTTTCGAAGACGTATTTATTAGTAATTATTTATAGTAATCATAAAATTTTAGTAATTAATTTTTAATTGCCGCAAGTACGTAAGTTAATGTGATATTTTATTGTTCTCAATAATTGTTATCGCTATTAAATATAAATTAGTTGCGTTCTAATTTTTAATTGTATTTTGTAATTTATTTATTCTCAGTTAATTATAAAGTGAAAAATTCCATTGTTAGAATCGAGACTGACGATCTATTCGTGATAGATATGAGAATATCTAGGACGGTACTTGACTCGTGGTAGATACGTATCTATGTGCTAATTCCGCGCCTCGCACCCTTCTCATCGTTGCGTGCACAAACCTCGGACACGGTTCTTTATCCAGTGATGTCACGGCTCGTTTCAAATGTCTATTAATCAATTAATTTAATCATCGATACAAATCATCTAACTCGAAACAATTTCTTTCAGAAAAACAAAACAAACGCGCAAAAACAAAACAAACACAAGCTTTAAGAAAACTTCCAAAACAAAACGTTATTTTTTTACGAAACAATTGGTACGCGATATTCGCGGGCCAAAGATTAAGTACGTCGACAGAAGTGCAAAGGCGTTAAAGTGGCGACGACGCTGGGAGCGCGCGTGGAATGCGCAGGATTGGAGTCGTTTAGCGCGCGCGCACGCCCCGTCACAGTGCCGCCCTCCGAACAACCGGCCATGGCGACCGAGACCGGTAACTATACATTAACTAATAAACACCTAAACATGAGCTTTACATCAAAACAAATTGTAAATACTTAACTGTCATTAAAAACCATATTTTATAGTTACACTTCATTGTACCAAAACACACAACATCATGAAACTTACAAATTGATGCTATGTGAGTTACTGTACTATTCTTTAATCGCTGCAAAGATCTCTTCCAGACACCTACAGTGCTTTACTTTTTAACACTGATAAGAACACCTTATAACATAATAAAATTTAGAAAAATATAGAATAGAAGGTTCTAAAATGAAAGCAAAGAAAGAAATTACATTACTTTATAGTACAGAATAATATTGCCAAACACCTAAATGGGGTTCCCGTAAATTGTCTGTAAAAACAAACAAAAAGCCAAACATTCCTAGATTAGACGAACGTCTAAAACAAAGAAACAAATAATAAAAATGTACATAATATCCGCGCATCCAGCACCCCGACATTCGTTACAATATTTAAAAGGTCTTTCACCGAAACAAGAGCCGTACGGAAAATATTTGCATGACGTTGTATTTTGAGAGATTTTTTCATCTCATTTGTTAAACAAAATGCTCTGTACGTTCAACTTTTGAGATCATTCCTTTAAATAACCAAAGGGAAACCACACTCATGTTTACGTTCTCAGAATTTAATTAATGTCTGCAAAAACAAAATCTTGTAAATATCTTGACTATAACTGGCCTTTTTAAGCGATAGTTTGCGAGAAGAAAGTAGAACGAGTCCTTGTATGACTTTATGACCAATTTAACCACTTAAATTGCTTTCACAAATAACGTTTTTGGTGTGTTAATAACACTAGATAAACGTCATCATACAACTTTTAAAAAGAACAAGTTCTTAGAAATAATTGGCAATTCTTTCACTCTGACTCGCTATATTTAACGATAACAACTCACGAATAAAATCTAGTATAAATAAGGTTCAAAAGTTTTTGGATTGACTAAATGTGCAACACTCATAAAATAATTTGAGATTAGATTTATAAATTTAGTTTATTTCGTGGATAGTTGCATTCTTCAATATCATGCTATGATCAATAAAAGACGTTAATAAATAACATTCTTTCCAACGGCGAAAGTTTGTAAGGGTCAACTTGGTTAAAAATAAATTTTACCTGTACAAATAACTGCGTTTTAACTACAGCACACCTCAGACCCACATACAATAAAATTAAAAAAGAACCAAAAAACAATCGCAACATAATCATATGCAAAAAGTTCAGCGTGACGGAATGTTTACCAACAATTTTCTATACGTACGCATGTTCACACGTACGGTACATGAGTTCGTTGATATTCGGCCCTCCCCCTTCCCCTCGCTGCCTCCCTGCCACCCTCGGCGATCCCTCAGGATCACCCCAGGACCGAGGGTGGACTCGCCGCTCCGTTTAATGATGTTGCTGTCGTTTACTCAAGATTAGAAAAGCTTTTTTGGGATAGTTATTTTCGCTTCGATTCAATGGTGTATTTTATTGCGCGATATAGATTTGGAGTATTGAGGACGTTATTTTTGATTTTAGATATTGTTAATACATCTAGATCTGATCTAGTGAGTTATTATGAAAAATATTTATTATATCTTTTTTAAGTGATCGAATAGAAATTAGTCCTGATATTTTTCTTTTAGAATTGTTTTTATACGATTATCAGAAGCATAAATATCAAAACAAATAGTTCTAGTTCTCGATAAAAGTCATACTAATTTAAATTACAGCCTATTGGAAATACCCGCCTACATCTTAATTTTCATTTATTTCAATTAATAAACAAACGGACAATATACAAATAGTCGCATATCTCTTCCGTTTGTGTAACTTTTTTCACTAATTTTACCATTACCACTATTCAAATGCCAATCCCCAATTTTTTGCATATTTTATTTAGTTTTGTTTAAAAATCTCATAGTTTTATTGTAAAACTAAATTTGAAATCAAAATATCTAAACAAGACTCATCATTAGGTACGCTAAACTTGTGTGATTCCCTTAATTATCGAGCGGGCATATCGCGAGGGTTCGCAGACAGGGGATCAGTACCCTGCATTCACACTCGGAACGTATCATGAACTCTTTCATGCAAAGCATTTATCATTCCGAGGGTGCGTCAACGACTTAGGGTGTTCCGTTGTCTCTGAGAGACAGGAAATGTTTAGCTACGATAATGCAGATAAGCTGTCACTTCTGTTTTATTTTTCTTTTTTTAGGTATTATGCAATTTTGATTTGAATTTTAAATATCGAGCCTAGATAGTTCAAGAGTAGACTACAGTATTGTTGTAGGTATTCTAGGCTTTGTGTTCATAGAATATATTTAAAATGCTAGACTCAAAAAGAGTAAATATTTATTTCCAACAGGCTAAAAATTATAAAACATATATCAGAAGATAAGTTACAATAACATTAATTGAATTAAATTAAAAATAAGACTTATTTATATCGATCAAATACAGATAAGTAGATATAAAATTAGAGCATAAAAATGGCACCAACAAAACACCACCAATATTATAAAAATCTCGTTTCGGCGATTCATATCGGTGTGACATTTTTCTATGTCAAATTATTTTAGAATTTAGATACTACAATTGAAGTAGTTCTTGGGAGGTAAAAGATACTACTTCAGAATCAACTATTAATGCTTATATTATAAGTTTCCATTGATTGTATTTAAAGCTGTGGATTTTTGTTCTAAACACTAAATAAGTGTATTCTAAATGTATTAATTTATTATTATGGTAGTAGGCACTTCTTAGAACGTAGGTAATTATTACTTCTTCATAATCAGCTTATAATCTAAATGTATTTTACCTACAAGGAAGGAAATGATTACAAAAATATTCCCAAAACACATTCTATATTCGAAAAACCCATTTGATCATCTTAAATTCAAGGTAATTAAAAAATAAAAAACTTTAATGTTTGAATTCGACAATCACATTATTAGTCATAGTACGTAATTTTAATCCTTGACATTTCACTTAAATTATTATACACCTACTTGTTTGAATGTAGAATGCTCATCCAATTAGATTTAGGTGAGAATGGTTATTCGAGGACCTAACTATGGTATTCATTTGTTTTTAATAGAAGTGTAAGGTAACGCCATCTGTAGGAGAAACTTAGCAACTTTACGATCATTGATGTTATATAGAATTTTGATTCGATTTCGGTCACTCCAATATTTTGACTTGATGAATATCTAAAAGTTTTTTTTTGTAATTACGATCCACTTCTACTACTTTTGTAGTAAATATTACGGTTTTCCTACCAAAATAATTAACCTACTACAGATACTCAACGTTATAATATTTTTCTGTCTATTAGATAGGTACCTACACAATCGACTATTTTATTGCATAATTCAATGACATGTACAAACATTTGGTCCTTTTAACAACGATTAGTAATGTAATATTCGAAGGCAATTAAATACACATTACTTAGAATAACTTAAAAATTCTGATCACTTAATCGAATGAAAATGTGATACGAAAATGACTTCTGTTTATATTTTACTAACACCGAGTTTTTACGTTTCCAATACATTTAGATCTAACCAAAATTGACTTTGTCTAGTAGTGACTGTTATTTTGCTGTTCTATTTATACAATAAAAATGACCATAATTCAACCTATTATTAGTTATTACGAATGGATCGACATTTTGATTTAAAAAAAATCATTCTAAATTCAAAACACAAAACTCATGATCATCTTGCCATCAGGCGGCGCCGCGGTCGGCGGTGAGCAACAGTACTCGCTCCGTTGGAACGACTTCCACTCGGCGATGGTGTCTTCGTTCCGGCGACTCCGAGACGAGGAGGACTTCGTTGATGTCACCCTCGCCTGTGCTGGTGCTACCTTCACCGCTCATAAGGTAACCTAAGTATTTTTTGTGACATAAATGAGCTTTCGACCTACCTGATGACTTATCGTATGACCTCTACAATGGCAAAGCCATGACAAACCACTACTGATTGCATACTCAACAAAAAAATTTAAACCGTATTTAAAAATGAACTTCATCTCAAATTGGAATAGTACGAGGCAAAAGAGGTTCTACAAATGCTTCATGGAAATGTTCTCTGTTCTTAAATACATCAGTATTTCATAGGTGTACTGATTATAAAATGGGTCGTATATTCGTTTTCTAATAAAAAAGAAGATCCGATGTAGTTGCGATGTTTAGCAGCTTTAGATTCTGGCTGCCTTCAATGATTTTTTATTGAACTATAACTAAAATTAAAGATAATTTTTCAAAATGCTAAGCAACCAAAAAATGAACACTAATTTAACTAAGATTCAAGAAATACGTAATTTATTGATGTTACAAGTTGCATAACATTGTAATAAATCTTATCAAATTAGTTGATTATGTGACTGTTTTCCTTAATAATATTTATGAAGCACTTAAAAAAACTTGGAATTCATATTTATTTTTCGTCTATTAATTATGCAATAAACATATTATAATATTTTTAATCTATGGTTATGTTGATTATATATGCATCTGTGGATAGTAGAATAAAAGGAAAATCAAAAAATCCAAAAATTGAATCAAAGGGACAAATGTGGTCTTTAAAATTTTTCAAGATAAATCTTGATTAAATACGCGTTATACTGATGAAAAAAATCTTTCTCGAAATTCTCGAAGGTAGACGAGATTACGCCAATCCGATGGTAAGTGGTTACTGTCGATCATGGACACCTGCAATGTCTAGAGACAGCTACGACCTACCTATGTAATATACTAAAACACTTTTAAGGAAGGACAAGTCTTAAAGATCAAGAAACACCTAAGAAGAGATTCCATGCCACAGCGGAATAGTTCGTTCCAAGATGACTTGAAAAAAAACGGTGGATGACCGCACTGAAGAGCGTGAAAAATGTTGTGAAACGTTCTAATTTGTATTTTGTTTTACATCAGGTCGTGTTATCAGCGTGCAGTCCTTATTTCCGGAGGCTGCTGAAAGCCAACCCGTGTCAACACCCGATCGTCATTCTACGCGACGTTCACGATAAAGACATGGAGAGCTTGCTTAGGTAAACAATTGTTTCATTACTGGTGTACGTCCTGTGAGAAATCCGTTGAAGTCTACAATTGTTGAGTGATTTTTAATATTGACTCAGCGCATGTAGCGAAAGTTCTTACTTAGATGAGTGAAGCGCGACGGGAAAGCATGCCGATGGCGTAACGCGTCGCGCCGTCCCTCCAAACCCCGTGCTGGGTTCTGGCCTCAGCCGGGGCTCGGACGCTGAGTGTGAGCGGTTGGAGGTTTTAGTGAGGTTCAACTCCCACATACCCCGCCCGCGGGGCGGGCGGGGATCCGGTGATTTCCTCCAACTGAAAAAAAAAAAAAAAAAAAAGTTGAGTGAAGCAGGATGAATGTATATTTTAAATAAAATTCAAATGCAGTTGACTCGTATTTCTTTTTTGATTTTGCTATTCTTTATCTAATACAAAGTAAACTGTAGTGAACCTTGCTTAATATAAAACACTAATAAATATCAATATATTTTATACTCCTTCACTAATTTCCACTTCTATCTTCAGGTTCATGTATCAAGGTGAGGTTCACATCGGCCAGGAGCAACTTAAAGAATTTCTGAAAGCAGCTCAGCTGCTGCAGGTCCGTGGATTGACCGACGTGCCTGCCCCGGCTCCTGTGACGTCACTCGATCAGAAAGCTTCACCTGTAAGTCTTTAATTTTTGCCCCACGTTGGGCGCCAAAATACAAAAATGGCGCCCAACGTGTGGTTCATTAAGATGGGGGGAAATAATGAAAAAATGATTTTAGAGTGATCTAAAGACGCTAAAAAACTCATTAATACAGACAGAACAAATTCTAAAACAAGCAGTGTTAACGAAAAAATCTAACTTGCTAAGTACTGCAAAATTTACTAACACATATAACCAACTCAAACTAACAAATCAAACTAAATGAAAGTATCCCCAGACGCAAATTTTGTTTCATGAAGGATTACGTTCCGGGTGCAATACAAAAATTGCTGAATTTAACGAATTCACAACAGTCCGCCTCCTCGTGGACGGAGACCGGAAGCGGGGCCTCCCGCGACGGCCGCGACTCTCAGCAGCGGGAGGGCAGAAGGCTGCGGAGGCCTGAGGAGGGCACTGCTGGCACTCCGCCCCCCAAACGGGCCAGGTCTTCCGATTTGTATCAAGCGCAGATGAAAAGCAGGTGAGCAGTGATGATTGATGGGAATTAGAAATTGGTTTATCAAATGAGGAAAAGGATAATTGGTTGAAAAAATTAAAAGATACCTAAAAACCAAGATTGTTAATACTATTTCTAAAAACAATCAGATGTCATTATACCCAAACGAGATGAATTTCACTTAAAATAGGATTCAATCTGCACTGTACTGTACCAACCCATTACTGCCCACTGTTGGGCTCAGATCTCCTCAGAAGAGGGATTAGGCATAGTCCACCACGCTTGCCTAATGCGGATTGGGGACTTCACATATCTTCAAAGGATTTTTAGAATCCTTTTTCCGACATGCAGGTTTCCTCACGATGTTTTCCTTCACCGTTTTTAGCCAATGGTGTTGTGAAAAATTGCACATAAATCTTTTTTCACATTTAGATTTAGAGGTACAAGCCGGCCGGTTTTGAACCCGCGACCTCCCGTTCGGAAGGAAGCGCTTCGCATCGCGCTTCAATCTGCACATGTAATTCTATTAAACACTAAAGAGATAAAATTCCGAATATCCTACGAGATATGCTTAAATCTACGAAACGAATTTTGATGTAATTTTTAATAGCTGATGATTCAAGAGAAATGGTCACGTACAATACGTGGACAATATTAAAGAAAGAGAATATATTTTAGAGTAGATTTTGTTTTAATGGTGTGTCGTTAAAACACATTTCTGTGCTTAAATCGTAAAAGCTCTCTAAAACATTTAAATAGTACAGAATAATAAATATATTACAATGGTACTTATAGTTTTTAAACTTATTGGTGTAGGACGGAGCAGCTACTAGCCCAGGGCGCCAGTCCCGAGACCATGGGCACCAACGGCCACGAGCTCGCTCTCTTCGGACACACTCTCGACAACTCGCAGAACCAGCATCTATCAGGCGTCTCTAATAACTTGGTAAGATCTCACTATTTTCGAGAAAGGTATCATTAAACCTTTCTGCTTACAGCCAATTAATGGTAAAATTTAAATAATGATATGAGATTTTAAGAGCATGTTTCCCTAACAAAACCAACGGTATTGTTTCAGTCTGGTGACGGGGAGGACTCGTCATCCGACGCCGGCGCCAGCGACACCGAGGGCGAGCCCCGCGCCAAGCAGGAGCCGCTCGACTACGACGACCCCGCCACTGTCGCCAACACCAACGGAGCCATGCCGCACGGCTTCCCCGGACTACTCAACCTGCAAGGTAACAACCACAGACAAACAACAACAACTGCTTTACTTGAGAATCGATCTCTAACCAACCACCTGTTCCAGGCTTCGCCGGACTGCCAGGGCCGTCAGGAATACCGGATAATTACGGTAAGTCAACTTTTTATTACACTAATACTTGCCCTTTAAATGACTCAATAAATGTTCCGTATGTGAAACGAATCAAATTAAACAGATCAATATCGACCAATATAATTTCAAATCTATATTAATGACAAAACAAACAAAGGAATTTAACCGTATCATTAATTGGACATTATTGAGTCATGTATACCTACACCCGACGCATGTAATAACACTAACAATTAAATAACGAGAACGACACAAAAGCGCTTAATTGATCCATCAAATACATTAGATAGAGATAGGAGTAGGTCCCCAATCGAACATTAATATGATCGGGCTCGCGTCCCGAGCGCGCGTCGTACAGTCGCACAGTCGACCGCACACAGTGTGGCTGAACGGAGTCCGTCTGCCCCAGGAGCACCGGCGGCGGTGGGCGGGGCAGTCGCGCCAGTGGGCCCCTGGGGCGGCCCCCTCGAGGGCCACGCCGAGCCGCCGAGCCTCGCTAACGGTGAGCACGCCGCCAAGCCCGCCTGTCCCTACTGCGGCAAGCTCTACAGCAACAACAGCAACCTCAAGCAGCACATCCTCAACGTGCACGCCGCACGCGACCTGGCGCACTCCTGCCCCGTCTGCGGCAAGGCCTTCAAGACGCGCCAGTACATGCAGATACACATGAACTCCATCCACGGCGTGAAGCAGAGGAGCCCGCGCCGCGCGCCGCCCCCCCCAGACCCCCACACACTAGCGCGCTTAGCTGTGCCCCCTCACTAACCGCCGCCTCTGCACGTTACAGGGGCGGCGCTCGCGGGCGGGGCGGCCCTCGGCTACCGGCCGCAGTGTCCGCTGTGCGGCCGCGTCTACTCCTCCACCTCCAACCTGCGCCAGCACATGCTCAACGTGCACTCGCAGACCGACCGCGACCACTGGTTCCCCTGCCAGCACTGCGGCAAGAAGTGCAAGACCAAGCACTACCTCATCAACCACCAGCTGCAGGCGCACGGCATCCGCCAGCGACAGAACTCTTAGAGACGGCGCGACGTCGAGCGGCCCGCCGACTCGGCCCCGCCGCCGCTCGGCGCTTGGTGGTGAACGCATTTCCCACCATGATAATGTAGTGCCGGACGATCCGAAAGTAATCACTCGGCACCGGATGTCGATTCGGAAAGAACGCGACGCGCATTCGATTATGTTTAGATTGGTTATTGTGTGTGGAGGGCGGCGGTAGTAAGTGGCGTGTGGGTTGCAGTGTGCCCACTGTGCGGTGCGCGGGTGCGGGCGGGGGCGGCGGCGCGATGCCACGTGGCGGCGCACTACCCGCGGGACAGCCCGCGCTGCCCGCTGCCGACGTGCGGCAGACTGTTCTCGCACCCCAACTCGGTCCGGAACCACATGAGGATGAAGCACCGCCGCCAGTGGGAACAAATGAAAATGTTAAAGTGGAGCTACGGTTGGCCCTCAGTCGGGCCGGTACCCGACGTCTGTTGACGGCTGTGACGATGAATGTTGATCTCGATATATTGCATTTTACCTACGGCGCTGCCGCGTTCGTTGACCCATCGATGCGGTAGAATATAAACGACTGAAAATTATTTTTGTAGTAGTATAGACTGATATCGTTAAGGTATATGTAACAATAAGCGCATTATGAGATGTGATGATTGGTGCCATTGCTAGGATACGAAGTGAAATTATACATTGTCGATCGTTCGATAACTTCCCGAGTGACTGACTCCTATCGTCGCTGATGTAGCCAAATCTGAAAATGTCTTATACTTATAAAATCATAAATTAATAGTTACTTACCTTAACTTCTATAATAGCTGGTGTGCAAATTAGTGTGAAGTCCTTCATTGAAAAGACATCTTCCATTTTAGATTTGGCTACATTTTATTTTATCTTTCGGATCTATTTATCTGTTTAGGAATAGAAATAGTATATTTTAGTATTCTGCTGTGCTGTCAGTATTTCAGTCTTTTTCAGTATCTTCCTTAGAATTATAGCATTTATAAACTGGTATGATAGCGTTTGCAGGGAAATTAAACATACAGGACATTTAAAAAACAGAAATCGCTTTAAATTTCAAAAATAGAAATATAGAAAAGGTCCGTTCAGTGTTGCCAGTAAAGCTGTCATACCAGATGTAGAAATTAAATATGGCGCATAAACCCGACCATAGATAAGACAATACGATATAGATTATAACAGGAATGCCTTTATAACGCAATAGTTAGGAATACGTTCATACTTATTAATAGAGTATTTATTTTCTAAAAACTTTTTAGTGATGCCCCAAAAAATATGTACGTAATTATTGCACAATGTTAAACATATCTAGTCAGAGTAGGCAAAAAAAACGTTCGATAATTTAGAATTTACAATTTAAACTATCTATCGCATATATTTTTGATTATAATACTAGTAAATAGTATAGTTTTTGCCTTTAATGTGCCTAGATTACTAAATTATAATAGATTATAGTCATCGGCGTAGAACTTGGTAATAGTCATTAGATACGTAGGATGAGTATTTTTGGTTTATTTGGTATGCTAGAATGAATCTGTTCGTTCTTGACACGTGATTGGTTCCTAAATCATCTCTCATCCACGTGATTAGTTCTTCAGTCATCTCTAGTACCCACTTCATTGGCCCCTCACTCATCTCTCTCCCACGTGATTGGCTCTTCAGCCATCTCTTTCTTACTTGATTAGTTTCTCCCTCGAATCAACTCTCTCTATAGTTGAAAAAGTGTACTTAACGTCTTCACATCTAATATTACCAAGTTAATAGCCGATACCTATACCAACCAAAAAATTAGAAATAGATGATAGGTTTTACCGCAAAAGGTACATTCTAAATTCAGATAGAATGTTCCAGTCTTCCATGATATAAGATCGATGATAATTTTATACATACAATATAAAACTGCAAGCAATAAAGATGCCTTAGAATTCAAAAATATATGCAATGGAAAGCGTGATTTCTGAATAAAATATTGGTTAGCTTAGCGAGTAGATGAAATTGTTCCTGACGCCTGTGAGGCAAACTGTATGACTTAATTATAATTAAAATCGAATTATATCGATACAAATAAAAAATGAAAATCGATTGTCAAAATCAGGTTTCCAATAACGTTTTCAAATTTATTTTTATCGATATTAAATCGAATATTTTAATCATTATCATAGTATTTGTATAGATTAGTAATCTCAAATAACCAAATGTTCAATATGAGTAAACGATTCTAGTTGCGATTTTTGTATTAGTGATACGATTATATAATATATACGTAATAATTTATAATTTTTACCCAAATATAATATAAAAATGTCTGCTTATATAAATATATAAACAAATAAAACTACGAAGTAGAATTTCAAATGGTTTTATTCATTGTATACTTTCCTAGGACCTTGTAAAACGTCAAATGCGTTTCCCGACAGTTTCTCGATATTTACTTGATAGTTACTAAAAATAACTAACAATAACTAACCAGAAAGGTAAGCATGTATTTCCAAATTTAAAAACTAGGAAACCATAAAACCTTTGGTTAAAATTGGGTTTATTTTAGGTGGTTGTCGAAGAACCCAAGACATTCTGCGCGTGCGAGCTACTGATCCCCGACCGTGTCCCAAATGCGGGAAGATATACAGATCTGCCCACACATTGAGGACCCATCTTGAAGATAAGCACACCGTCTGTCCAGGATACCGGTGAGTTCCAATCCATTGTTACATTATTTAAGAAGAGATCTCCACACACCTCTCAGCCAGTCTCAGCGCTGTGGTGCGACGTTCTAGTCAAGGCATCAGAATATCACTGGATCGATCGTTATGCCAAATTGATGGGTCCTATATCAATGAGCTGATGTTGCTGACTTACTAATAATATCACAATCGCTTTTTCCGCAAAGCATTTACAAATGCGACCAGTTGCTAAAGACCTTCTTCTAGCGTTAGGTACTCGTGTGGAATCGTAATATGGAAACGCGACATTAAATCACACAAAATTTATAAAAGCCAATAAATGTGAACGCTCCTGTAGGTTACTTTGAAACCACAACTTAATATTCCATTATATTGCCACAGTTGCGTGCTGTGCGGCACCGTGGCCAAGTCCCGCAATTCTCTGCACTCACACATGTCGCGACAACACCGAGGGATCTCCACAAAGGATCTGCCTGTTCTCCAGATGCCGACGAGATTCGACCCCGAACTGGCCAGCCAGTAAGTGTTATGAAAAAGATTTTACTACACATTATAGTTAAAGTTCTTTGTTTAATATTTTTAACGAGAAACAGTAAATTTGCTGATCATTCTTAATGAATCGAATATAAACTCGTGAACTCACTTAATCGCAACGAAAAACTACTAAGATTAAACTGGCAAACTTATAGATAAAAGGGTAACAATAATTATTTCAAGACATTTAAAAAACTGGGATTGATCTTCCTGGATCGAATGAAACGACTTGTACAGTTCAATGCACATTCCAGCACGCTATTTACAGTACCGACATTAATCATTCATTTTCCTCCACTAGATTGTTAGCAAAAGCAGGAGTGAAGGTATCACCGGAACAGCTGCGAGCCCGTGCATCTCCCACAGGCCCGCGTCGATCAGACATCAAGCTGGATGCCAAGTCTGCCGCCTCGGAGACCAGCTCCGTCTGCGGGGATAACGACAACGACGACCTCAGCCAGTCGCGATACCAAGATCCTGTGTCACCGCCTCGTAAGTAACCTAGACAACACTTTTGTATAAAATTGCTTTAAAGGAGTTGGGGATTTTGCAGGTACCGGAACCATTTTATAAAGTGCAACTTTTACGTGAATTTAGAAACCGATTTTCCCGAATTTGGGGCATTAAATAAATCCATGGACTAAAAATGCCAATTTATCGAATCATACCCGTAATGCACACTTATCCAGTAGTCCCTATCCTAAAGCCAATTTGAAAAGTACCAACCACCCTAAAATAACACTCGAACAACCTCTTGCCGACAGATATCAATAACTTGGCGAACACGACGATAACTAAAGTGCCGGCCGTCAGAGCGGTGACCGCTAAGACCGTGGAAGGGATCCCGCATGGCTTGGGACCCATGAAGCACGACGACTACCCGCCCGGGTACGGGGGGAGCTCGGCCTTGCTGGATACTTATCTGCAGTATATTGGGGAGAATATGTTTGGTGAGTAACTTGCTGTTTTATTTTTTCACGATAAACCAAACTACAGACACAGGTGCTCAACTTTTATGGAAGTCTCACAGTATTCCAAAAATCTAAAGTCCAAATTTGGTTACAGGTATGAACGCGAAACTAGTACAAATGAACGCCATGCACCTAGACAGGAAAACGTACGACGAGCCCTCCCCACAGATGGGTTCCCTTCCACCGCCCCCCACCAACCTAGCACACCAGCGCTTCCTCAAACAGATGCAACGACAGTACACGGACAACATGTCCAAGCCGGACATCATGCGTGACTCGGACGAACCTCTCGACCTTGGCAAGGAGAGGCAGAGGAACGACAGCATCAGCGAGCCCGACGACAAGCTCGATAGCCAGGACAAGGACGGGAAGGACTACTACAGCAAAGACTACGACGAGGAGCGGAGGGTCGCCGACCAGGAGCAGGAGCACAGCGGACACGAGGGCGAGTACTCCGAGGACGAACACAACAAGAATTCGTCATGAAATGTCCTCGAACAAGCGTGTTGTTAGTTTAGGATAGACAAAGAGGGTAGGACAATATTTTGTTGGACGTATGTATTGAAACGGTGCTTGAGTGTTATGTTTTGTGGTAATTAGCCGACTCGTTTTTATTGTTGACCCGTGGAATATCGTTGGTGCCATTACCGATATTGTAAAGTAATTTATATTAAGGTTTGATCGGTTGCAGTTCGATGTTGGTTGCTTGGTTGCGTACAAAGTGGGACGGTTTGATGCCTTAACGTCTGACTGCTGGGACGTGTGTCACGGCCGACGGTCGGGGGGAGAATGAGGCGGTATACGAGATACCTCCACATTGAGGGCAAACGGTACAGTTGTTTCGTGTTAGTGAGATTTTATTTTTGTACCCGTTGTGATATCACAGCCATTTTTTCACTTAGAATTAACCTAAATAAACACACTAGTTAGAATAAAGGCATGTCACATATTGTGAGCACGGGACCGTCTTTAAACTCGAATTTTTTACCTACCCGCAGAATACATTGAATTGATCCATTTGACACAATTGAAAGTAAACCTTCAAGTGTACCTTACGACGGTCCCTCGAGTTAGAAAGAGAACTAGTGCGTAGTATATTGTGTATGTAAGGTCCCTGTCACGTAGTATAGGGCCTCTTACATAGTAATTCCATCCATCTACCTCAGCATTTGGGCCAATGCGGCAACGTATATAAAGAAAGAATATTTAAATAAAAATATATATATTATATCCACACAAAATGTGAAATTCCATCCATCTACCTCACTTCAATAGATTTTATTTAATATTTTATACAATTTATAGATATTAAAGGAGATACTGTTGTTTTATGCATTTTGCGGATTGCATTTATATATACTTATATTGTAGTTAAAATATATTAATACAAGTCTTAGGTCGTCGTTAGTGCTGCCCGTAGATACTTGTAACGTATGGGTTTGGTATAGAATGCGCACTCACTAGGGATGTATATTTAGAATGTCACAACATAGCGAGTAATGTACGTAAATGTTATCGATGAGCACACTAACATAAATATCTTTGTATACGAGGAAATATTACAGAGCTTAAAATAAATCATACTATTGTATACCTATTAAAATATATATCGGTATTCGATTACTGAATATCGATAATGAAACAAAGTATAACGCGTTATTCGAATTGTTAAATTCACGGTACAATATGTATTACAAAGATGTAACTGCCTTGAGACTGAATTTTTCGACGCGCGTATAAGCGTCAACGGCGCGGCGCGTTACGACTAAAGTTCAAATTTAAGAGCGAAAATTTTTAATATTTCAATGTATATAAAAAGAAACTATGGTGATATGTAAAGTACATAAATAGTAACCAAAAGCAATAATAAAGTATACCTTGATGTTGCCTTTAATGTGTAAATAGGATTCGATAGTGTACGGAATGTATTGGAGAAAGGATTTGGTCGGCGTATCTCGAGTAAAACACTTCTGATGAAGTACACGCTGGTATTTCTGAGATGTAACAATACTCAAATGTTGTTATCAGAAGGTCACTTCAGATGTGACCAGCCATTTCATGTGACAGGTCATTTCTTGTGACAAGTGGTTCCATGTGAAGGTTACTTGTGACAAACGGTCCCATGTGAAAGTTACTTCTTGTGACAAATAATTTTGTGTGACAGGTCATTTTGCAAAATGACGTCATCAGCAGTGTTTTACGCGGGAAGGCGCATCGTAACGTAGTGTTCGCGAAGGTTTATTTTGTAGATGTGGGCTCGTTATATTAACAACAATTACTGTGATTAAAATCTCATGTTAGCCTTCAATACTTATACATATTTTTTAGAGTACAATGTTATAGCTATTTAGTATATAAAATAAGAATATCGTAAGCGAAGACACAGATTATATTTACCTCCCGAGTTTTAAGACACTTTATTTAAGTTCTTAGTGACAATAGACGGAAGCATTTAATCTTTTATATGAGATGTGACACGTTATCAATTACTGGGTTGTCTGACTTCGACTCTCGTACATATTTACAGATTTTAAACGATAGATAGAATCTGTAAATAGTTTACAAGTCGGAGTATGGATTGCAATATGATAGGTACGTAGACATAAGTACGGGTTGAGAATTCACGTTTAGTATATTTAGTGAGACTATAAGTTGTCAATTTGGTTTTACTTATAAAACTACCTTGTTGACTTTTTACGGTGTTGCCATAGTGTGTAATATTTTTGACTGTATATTAAAAAATAAGTTTTTTTTAGTTAGAAACTGAGCGAGTGTTTAATTGATTAATAATCGTTTTATTTAGATATTGTGGATTTAATTATTATATATTCGATTACGTAGTTATTTTTTTCTATTAGGAAATAGACGGATGCACACTACTTAACAATAGGTCAGTTACCAGAGGTTATATTTTTTCAATCATATTCGTAAAGTTCCCAAATCGATTGTATCGAATCGATATCGAGATTGTTGAATCGATATAATTTTCATAGCAAGTGTACAGTTGTTGATTAATACAGATAATTATGTACCAGTGATCGGAAGTATGGTTATAATATTAAGACTATAAGTCGACAGAATGCACTCTCTTATGTGAAACATTTGCGTTTTAAGTTACCTCCTGAACTTTGGAAGTTCGATAATGTTTTTATTTCTTTGTGTTTATTCATTACCTGTTTACCTCATTAGCATGGTGTTGTCATGTAAAACTTATTGATTCTTCCTCGTAATGTTAAAACGATCGAGTTTAAAATCGATATTTAATCGGTTATAAAGTTGATCGGCATTCGATGACCCGAAAGTGACACTCGATTTTTGTTCCTTCTGGGTCATGATTTAGGGAGCACAAAATATTATTTAAGTTTCGAAAATGTATGAAAGTAGTATGTTAGTTGGATAGTTTGTTTGTATGTTGACCACCGGTTGTATTGTGTTAACTCAGTTTGGTATTTACTGATTTAAGTTTTTTTTATAAACTGCCATCTGTCAAATACTTCCAAATTCCAGACGCTGATTTATGTTTATTTTTGATCTCGAGTGTTTCTCATCGCCATTTTGTTTTAGGGTGGCCATAGTATACGACGCTCAGTCACAATGTTGCCATCCTCGAAAACTAAATTTCTACCAATGTAAGCCGATAATGCGTTCTGTTTGTCTAATTATAAATAATATGCAATTACTAAGTACTGAAAGTTTATAGACAAATAGATGCACTTATCTTAGGAGGTATTTTTCAATAATATCGGACGAAGATAATTTAAAGATAAATTATTAAATTCATATTTTTTCTATGCACAAACAAAAAATACACTCATTTCCGGTTATAATACCTACTTAATAACTTCCAGATTCATATCTGTCTCGTTAAATTCTATACTCGTTTGAAAAATACCTTCTACTACAAGTTTTGTTCGCGACAGTCCACGCGTCATAATTAGAGTACTAGATGTACGCAGCTTACATACATTACATATATACAAAAATAAAAATTGTTTTGAAAATTTGCATTTTTATTCAACAATTATATTTAAGTGTACGACGAAAAATTCTTATTTCATAGTAAAATATTATGTAATTTTTATTCTAAATAAAGACAACACAAGTTGTTATAATTAGAAGGAAGAAAAAGACGACACACAACTTTCTTTTTAATTACTTTTTTTTCAATTTTTGGGACACCTCGTATCTATACTCGTCACGATAACTGACGGTTTAACAGCAAAATTTGTTTATTATGATTTATAGTTGCTGTTTATTTTAATTGGGAAGGATAACTTGATCAATAATGCAGTAATAATTTGTCTATTAAAAATTATATATTTTTGTGTTTTGATTAAAGATAGTAAAAAGTAGACGTGCAGAATTAACTGCCATTTTATACAAATAACGTTAACTTCACTAACTTAGTGTTCATGTAATATTTATTGTTTCTCCAAGGAATTTAGAAATTATATAGCTAAAAAAATGCTGAAGCGTATTTCAAAGTACTAAATTGAGAATAGAACAAAACTTAATATTGTACCTATTGACATTTCGAAGCCGTTTAAATTAACTCTTAAACCAAACCTATGCTGACTAAACCACAAAATAAATAATACCATAAACAATAATACCAAAACAAAAGAATATATTTATTTAAATACTTAATAATGGAAATGTTTTGTCGCTTACAATATATTATGTGCCTATATCTAAGAAAAAAATAATATCACATTCATTCTAACTACAACCTCCATATTGGTAACTAGGCTATCAAACTAGAAGCAATTATAAATAAATAATATTTATTAATTTAAAATAAAAACATACAGTGCATTGCCAACATTATGATGATTATAGAAATTCGAAGACTCAGTCTTCTTTGATTTGCTTCCGTTTCTTGAGGATGTAATGAATGCCCACTGCTGCATTCATTCTGAAAAAAAAAAAAATAATACAATGTAGTACAGGACTAAAATAACCGATAGCCCAAAGAATTGCACCTTTGAAGTGGCAATGGGCAGAACACATTGCGCGAAGAACGGATGGTCGATGGGGCCGAAAAGTTCTGGAGTGGCGGCCACGAACCGGTAGGCGCAATGTTGGTAGACCCCCCACAAGATGGACCGACGATCTGGTCAAGATCGCGGGAGGTCACTGGATCCGGTCGATGTGGCGAGATTTGGGGGAGACCTATGTCCAGCAGTGGACGTCTATAGGCTGATGATGATGAAGATGATGACATGACGTTTAGGAAACATTCTGTATGGTAGACAATTGGTAGTGTATGATATTCCTTGGAGCTGAGACTTACCTTTTGTCGGCCGGCCCGTCCGCGATGCGAAGCTGTGGTCGCCGTCGTTGGTGAAGCCCTCACAAATTCCTTGGAATAAATCACACAATCCACAGGTCGCTGGTGAAGTCTTGGATGTGTAGTTTATGCACTAACAGGAGTCGTGTGAACTTTCGCGTCGGATCTTATTACAACGGTAGCAAACTCAGCTGTTGCTCGCGCGTTCAAACATGAAGTCTGTTCAATTGGTGTTCGCGGCAGCCAATGGGCGTGCGACGTATTCGGCCACGGGTTACCGGAACGAAAGGTTTGTCAACAGCTCATGGAAATCATACTCCAATAAAAGTATATCTTGTGTGTGTGTGCAGTATTGCAGCTCAGTATCACGACACAAGAAATAAAATCAAGAAAATTTAAAAACCTGTGAACACGATATCTGTTCCAGTACGGAACATACCGCTCACCTTAAAGACCTGTAGGTGTCTTTAACAATAAACTCAAATGAATTCCAATATCTACGAACCAAAATTAAAAAACATAAAAAAAAAAAGAAAAATACTAAAAATGTAAAGACGTACGCAGCCTTTCGCATACATCTAAGCATACAGCAAAACAAAATTATAGAAAAAACGTATTTTACACGAACAAAAAAAAATAAGGAACTTCGTTCCAATAAAAAACAAACATAAAAAAATGGAAATGAAAGAAAACTACACCCTAAATCACATGGTTAGGGCTAGGATAATATTTGAGAATGTGCGCGAGCTTCCACTGGAGTGGAGAAGGCACTCGACACGCACCGTAACAATGTTTGCCGTTCAAATGCGTGAATAGCGATCACGAGACCTTGAGATCCCAAAACGTTTTTTTGGAATAATTTATACATTACGAAATTGAAATATGAATTACAAAAAAAATTAAAAATTAATTGACTAACGAACTTATTTCGAATTTTATTTTTATTAAGCAATGAAGTTGAAAGACGTTTGTAAAAAATGGTGCGTGAGAATAAAATGTGTGGTAAAAATAGTAGCAGCTTGTACCAGGTCCAACTTGGATCACGGTGTAAACCGAGGCTCGGTACACCAGTATTAGTCATATGAGTGACGAAAGGAACCACCGGCCGCTCACCATTAGAAACTGATGCTACCAAACCGGTTTGTGAAATACATTGATGATTATTAAATGAATAAGACACAACGTCGTGTCGCCCTGCATCAATTGCATTATGCGTCTTTCGGAGAAAGGAATCACATAATACGTCGTCGGGAACGTAATTCCGCTTAGCAGGGGACGACTCCGAGTTCTTAACATTTAAAAACAATATGTCGTTGTCAAACGAGCGAAACGAAAGTTGGATTGGATTTAAATAATGTGTACTTATTTTGTGAACTGCAATAATGACGTCATTTGATTCATCTAAAATTAATTTCATTGAGTTTGTCTCAACCTCCGTAGGAGAAACCGCAATATTGGCTAGTTTACTAGTAACAACACAAGCTTGTGTATTTAAATGCATTAAACTATAATGTTGTTTTTGACAAGTCCGGCAAACACAATTCGACTTACATTTATTTACGTTACGTCCCGATTGCAAACAATTATAACAAATTCCTTTATGTTTAATGAATGAATGTCTTTCATGAGGTGAAAGATTTAAAAATGTTACACACTTAGATAATGTGTGTTGTTCATCACAACACAAGCAATCATTGTTTTTACCGTTATTGACATAAGGTCGCGTTTGCTTTGTATTGACGACACTGGCCGAGAACGTGTTTCGCAAGTACTTCGGAACGGGCGTACGATTTTGTTCGAGCGAAGTCGTGTATCTTGATGTACCCGCATTTATTGAATGTTGGCTAACGGAATTTACATTATGATTATTTGAGAAGGATGACAAATTCGTAGTATTAACGTTCAAATTAAATGTTGATAATGCTGGTAAAATGTTTGACATATCATTATTTTGATTTTTGTAAAAGATATTTCGATGTTTGTCATTCCTATCCTTGATACTAATTATGTGGGACTGTATTGAATAAAACAATTCGTTAAAGTTGTTTCTAATTATGATTTGTTCGTCCTTGTTAAAGCATCTGTATTTGATTAATGTTTTTTCTATTTTCGATTGCAGTTTGTAAAATTTACGTTGATGACACGTTAGGTCTTTAGTTCGCGAACAAAACTGTGGTTCGTCAGTAGTTGCGAACTGTAGAATTCGTTTGAGTTCATCGATGATGAGATCTCGTTGGAATATATCGTATTCACAATATTGAAACGATGTTAAGTTTTCTTCCGACATTTTGCGAAACAAAGATGTCGGTCGAAATGACGCGAATGATTCGACAAAAATTAACTAGTACGTAATACTGAGCTAAGATTTTGCAATTACTACACAATACAAGATATAATCCGTCTCGAACGGAACAAAAAATTATGTATGATATTCCTTGGAGCTGAGACTTACCTTTTGTCGGCCGGCCCGTCCGCGATGCGAAGCTGTGGTCGCCGTCGTTGGTGAAGCCCTCACAAATTCCTTGGAATATATCACACAATCCACAGGTCGCTGGTGAAGTCTTGGATGTGTAGTTTTTGCACTAATTGGAGTCGTGTGAACTTTCGCGTCGGATCTTATTACAACGGTAGCAAACTCAGCTGTTGCTCGCGCGTTCAAACATGAAGTCTGTTCAATTGGTGTTCGCGGCAGCCAATGGGCGTGCGACGTATTCGGCCACGGGTTACCGGAACGAAAGGTTTGTCAACAGCTCATGGAAATCATACTCCAATAAAAGTATATCTTGTGTGTGTGTGCAGTATTGCAGCTCAGTATCACGACACAAGAAATAAAATCAAGAAAATTTAAAAACCTGTGAACACGATATCTGTTCCAGTACGGAACAGGTAGAAACCCTGCTATGTCTTGAACATTGCAGAGGTTCATGAGCTACTGTAATCACTTATCATAAAGCGGACTGTTGGCTCTTATGTAAAAACTAGCTGACTCGAGCAACTTCGTCTGCGCCGAAAAAAAAAAATTAGGGGTGGACTACCCCTACCATTTAGGGGATGAAAAATAGATGTTGGCCGATTCTCATAGGTACCGGATAAGCACAAAAAATTTCATCAAAATCGGTCGAGCCGTTTCGGAGGAGTTCAAGTTCGAACACCGTGACACGACAATTTTATATATTAGATATGTTACGAAAGAAAAATAATTAGAATCGGATTTTTTTGAAAAGAAGAAATCGCCAATCTTCCAACTGGCCCGCAGATAGGGTATGTGGGTGTCGAACCGTAACAAAAACTCCTGCCGCTCACACTTAACTTACGAGTCCGAACTTAAGCTGAGGCCAGAGCCCAGCACGAGATTGTGCGGCGTGTCGCGACGCGTACGCTAAGACTTATACGTATCGCCCCGTCACCCCTAGTTACAATTAATAGATTTCAGAGTCAAGATTAAATAATGAACTACAAGCATGCACTCACAGGAAGGCTAAATGTTATTTCTTGGAAGCGAGCGCGACCCCAAGTCCGACAAGACCTCCGAGCGCCAGCACCGCTCCGCCCGCCATCGCCATGCCGATCAAACCTTCCTTCTCCATGCGCTTGTTGATTTGACGCTGAAACACATAACACATCGATTACTATGCGAAAATATAGATGTACAACACTCTGCCTAAATCCCCAGTCACATGAACGGCAAGACCGAGCAAGAGTTGAAATCTTGAATCACGTTTTTCATATTATTCCCTTCGTAAGACACTATGTTTGGTAGCAAAGATTATTTGTAATTGTTCTTCGATTGGCGTTGGCGTAAAAATACAGGGTGTTATTTTTTCGATTTCGTGAGTTTGATTTTCAGACAAACCAAGCAACATTATTTCATACATGTCGCATAGTTTTGGGACACCCTGTATATGCACGCCACGCCACTACACGCGCTGTAATATTTTTTAAGACACCCTCCCCCTGACCCTTAAGTGCGACAAAAAAAAAGATATGCAAAAAACAACGAAAATTGTTCTTTATAGTTCGCGAGTATCAGTTATGGTCGAAACTAAGAAGTAAGAGCCAAACCAAATGATCGGTTTTGGCTTCATTTAAAAAACTACTTTCGATCAGACATTACTTGAAATTGAACCTCCTCATTTAAATTACAATACATTAAAATTAATTATAATCATACAACTGATAGCAGTAATACAGCAAAAAAAAACAATTTTACACAAAGAAAAAAAATCTCCAATAAACACCTATTACTCTTCACTATTCAATATTGGCACAACTATGGAAATGATCTTGATAAGAGTGTTTGAGCTGTTATCAATTAATAAATAAAACACATAAAACTGATTATAAAATTCCGTAATTTTCTCTGTCGCAAGTTTTGTAAACTTATAAGGGAGTTCTCCACATGAAAACTGTAATGAATTGCATTTGGTACGTAAGAAAATTATTATTATAATAATAACAATGTCTAAATATTACCAAATGAAATGATTTATAATGATACAGGTTATAATAAGGCATAAACACTTCTTTCTTTTTCTTTTTTTCTCATGGACCACATCCACCAAGACTGGGGACGATTCACCAATGTCAAGTGAGAATAAACACAGATTATTACAATTTAATTTTTAAATTTTATCCTTTGTGTAGTTAATAATTATCTGTTTGACTCTCTTTACTGGTATACTTTGTAATTGAGTTATTATACATGTTGGATGACGAAAGATATTCATACATACAACTAATGAAAAAAAATGTGGTTCTCAGTTGTAATTTGGCAGGAAATTCACCACACTTCGGCTTGAAGATTTCATATCAACCCTGTTTTAGTAAAATAGTTTGCCTTGTGAGTGTAACTTCACTTAGCATGTGTAATTGTAAAATACAATTTACAAAGAAAGCAACAACAATAGTAATTGTTTTATTGCTTAGTTCAATGACTTTTACTCACTGATTATTAATAGCTTGCTAAATAATCTCTTTCTTATACTACCCTTACAAACAGGAGACTTAACATTTTTAATTCAAAGAATTTAATATGACTATGGGTTTTGCATAGAATTGCTGAATTCATGCAATCACTTTTTGAAACTGAGGAATAAAGGCGGGGTCTTGATACAAAAGATCCGATTGGGTCAAAGTGTCAGGTGATTGAGATCACCACCCCAACAACAAAGATAGATAGATAGATGAGTTTTGCATTCAAAGTTTAAAGCATAATTTTGTTTACTTTTTAAAGTATAAGAAAGTTTTAATCAAAGCAACTTATTAATTAAATGATGTAAAATATCAGTTAGTTTTATTTTCTTTTTACACTTTATTGACAACAGAATGTTATATTAACTTGTTTCTAACTCATTTAATAAAAATCATGGGAAGAACCCGTTTCGTAATTGTGTAAGTGATTAAATTGTTTATTGTTATCTTACCTCTAAAGCCAATACTTGTTGATTGGCCGGCTCAATCTCGAGGAATGACTTGACATAGTGCAATGCTTTGTTATACTCCTTTATTCTGGCATTTCCAATAGCTAGGTAGAACAGGTAATCACGTTTGCCTTCTGGATGTGAATTGAACAATTCTTTAAGAAGTAGAATACCCTGTAATATTGAGATGAGTAATAAACCAGTGATACAAAAGTTTGTTTGTCAATATTGTATGGATTGATTTCAGTTGGTTGTTAGATATGCCAAAACAAAATGATTTGGCAAAAACATAAGTGGCGTTAGATACACAAATCTGGCATAGTAATACACAGAAAACCTCATGTATCATCAGCTGACGTAAGTTTATTTTTTAAATGTAATGTTTGTCTGTTACCTTTCGAATATCTGTTGGATATTTACTGCGTACTAGGCACCAAGCATACTCAAACTGGGCTTTATGAGAAACGTTTCCTTTGTGCAGCTGCTCATGGAAAACCCTCTCGAACTTCTACAAAAGAAAAGTACAAAAATATTGTGTAAATGTAATGAAATGCATTGTGAGTCACGATCAATAACAAAGTCGTATTTTTACCTTCAAATCTTCAGAGGAGACTATTTCGTCTAACACGTCTTCCATGATTGCGAAAAGACAGAAATTTAAATTTAAAAATATATGAAAAACAAGTTTTCTTTAACACAAATTAATTACAAAATACAAGAAAAATTGACCAGCAGATTGACAAAAAAATATTCGTCTGAACTTGACATTTGGTTTATTGACACATGACGTTTTGAAATTTTTACAAGAAACTAGCAAATACCTTCCAATTATTCAGCCAAAACAAAAATTCCAGAAACATTTAACGTCTTCTAAATCCAAACATATTGCTGCAAAAAATACTTTATAAAATTTACAAGTTTCTATTATATTTAGAATAAACAATGAGTTTCAAAGAAAGTAAAATAAAACTTTCAAGATTTGCGAGAATGTATGATTATTTTACGACTTTTGCCCTAATAAAAAATATTCCTGACAATATGCAATGACTGTTGATGTTCTCGGTCTGTCAGTTGTCAAATTCAAATCATCCAAATTCGCAAATTCTTTGTAAAGTACAGGTTTTGTACTTAAAAATTGGATTGAATAATACTAAATTATTTTCTTTGTTCTAAATATCAGTAAAATTTTTAAAGTTTGTTACAATGCAGAGTGTGATTAACACAGTGAAAGGAACTGCTCTCGGTGTGGCCGGTTACCTGACACCGGTGTTGAAGGTATCACGTTCATTATTCGTTTTTGAACTGTTTACTTATTATAATTACTCATTTTCGTGATAAATTGGTGATTGCGCGGCTGTTGCGATAGCCTCTGACATGTATAGAACGCAGATTTACTTGTACGTCCTGTTGCTCTTAATTTATTTTTTAAATTCTACTTCCATGGAATAAATTCGAAACTCGTAATAACGGTAAATTATAAATTCAGGTATACTGGAATAGGCACGATCGGTTTACATAGTTTTGTTTAACAGAGTTCATTTTGTAAAGTTTTCATATTATTGCTAGGAATCGAAATTTCAAGAAACTGGTGTTCTGACACCTGAAGAGTTTGTTGCTGCTGGCGATCACCTGGTCCACCACTGCCCCACCTGGCAGTGGGCGAAGGGAGAGGAAGCTAAGATCAGACCATACCTACCGGCAGACAAACAGTTCCTCATCACCAGAAATGTTCCTTGCTATAGACGTTGCAAACAGGTAACTGAAAATATAATGAGAATTCAATAAAAATATTGTCAGGAAAAGCAAAAGAGACATTTTGTAAAATTTTCAGGGGAAATTTTAATTTTTCAATAACTAATAATTAAACTTAGATTCAAAAGTTACTTAGATTAAAAGTTCTACTAGTTAGTAGAAACAAAAGTAAATTATTTTGTGTGTAACACCAAAATGCTGAAAAAATTACATTTCAATAAAAAATTTGAAACTAATATTTCTTGTGACCACATACTTTTACTGCATCAATATAAAAGATAAATTAAAGTAGCAACTTATTGTTAGATTGAGTACTGCGAGGACAATGAGAAAGTGATTGAAGATGACAATGATGCGGAAGGCGGGTGGGTGGACACTCATCACTATGACAACACCGGCTCTCCTGCTATTGAGGAAAAGGTTAGTCAAAAACAACAATAATTACAGTATGAGATAAAATACTAAAATGTATTTTGGCTAGCTAAGGTTTTGTAGATAAGATTTTATGGCAATTTCAATTTAGTCTGACACAAACTTTACTCTTAAAATGCCAACAATTAGGTGACTTACCCTACTTGCTGATATTTTTCTACTGTGTAAAAGGAGTACTCATTAAGAGAGGGGGGGGCGATGGGCACAGGTAGCCCATCAGGTCACTGCGACCCTTGCGGATCTATTGTAACCATAAAAAAAAAAAAAGGAGTACTCAGTGGAATTATGTTTTGTGTATTTTTATGTCTCTTACAAAGAAGTCTGTGTATCTGTGAACATAAGTGTAGTGTAGAACAAGTCTACAACATATTTTTCTTACAATTTAATATTTAACAATCACATTCATCCAATTCCAAAACAAATGAATACCATAATATAAGTTTTTATAAAAAAATAATGTTTTATCAAGTGTATATTACCTTGTATGGTATCCTATTTAAATATGAAGTTAAAACAATATTTCTCAAAAGAGATATGACCATAAAAAGAAATTGAATGATGACAGGTATGTGAAATGACCCTGGAAGCAGCTGATACCGGTGATAGTGATGATGGTGAAGCGGACGGTGATGATGATGATGATGAGGGCGAGGCTGAGGACATGGAGCAGTTCCAGGAGTCAGGACTCTTGGATGAAGTGGACCCAGTGAGTTATTGATCCTACTTTTATATGTTTTGGGATTGGTGGGATAATTCATGATAGGATGTGTTGGACAGGGTAGAGTGGGGAAAATGGAAAACAGTGTCTTGGAGAATGAGTATATAACAGGGTAGTAAGGACATGAATTAAAATGCTGTTTAATTAATTTTCTAATCTGGAGAATGCTGCAAATTAGTTTTTAAAGTCTTATTTTGTTAACATAAAAGAAAAAATATTTATTTATTACAATTAAAAATGAATTTTATAAAAGTAAAAGAAACACAATCAGAGCAGCAATTGGTCACTTATACTCACTACTAGAATGAACTAACATAAATGAATGCATCAATGGTACATGAAATTGAACATGATTAGGTACAATAGTGATAAGAAACACATTGTGTTCCACCATACTGCTATCTATGTAAGCTTGCAATACATTGGTTACTAACAATACAATTGAGTTACACTGTACCAAAGGGAACAATGTCTTAGAATTCTTAAAAAAACAATTATAGGCATCATTATTGATATTGACATACCATAGGGGGAATAACTGCGACTTAGAATGAAATAAAAAAAAGTAAAAAATTATAGGTATTGGTCAACATACTAACCTAATTTATACTTATAATATTTTAATAGTCCTCTATCTCGCCCCTTTTGTAACACATCAACAAAAAGTCCTTCAATTTCATCCAACTTATAATTGTACTAAAACAACCATATCGCAGTCAACAGATCTAGCCCAGCGTACAGAACCCAATCTCAAGGTGGACAAGAAACAGAAACAAGGCGACGGTGATGAGATCGTCAGAACTCGAACCTACGATCTCCACATTACTTACGACAAGTATTATCAGACGCCCAGACTTTGGCTCATTGGATATGATGAGGTAGAGATAAATGGATTTTTTTTTATTGTTAACATTTGAGTTACAGTATGTTGTAGCTGTTGCTCATAGAAATATTGTAATATCAGGAAGATTTGTTTTATGTAATTTTTTGATTAACTTATGATACTTACACTATTATTAAACGGGTTCTTACCACGATTATTTTTAATTGAGCGGTCCCGATATTTCAGCACTGTTTCAAGCGCCATGATCACGGGAAGACTGAGGAACTGCGGGTAGGTCATTTAAGAGCATACAAATTTGTCTACCCTCTTTCTCGTTCGTTTGCCGGTACCACTGGAACTCGAACTCACATTTCGACACACCGAACGAACAAGAAAGAGGGTAGACAGATTTGTCTGTTCTTAAATGACCTACCCGCAGTTCCTCAGTCTTCCCGTGATCATGTCGCTTGAAACAGTGCTGAAATATCGTGATCGCTCGTTTCAAAATAATCGTGGTAAGAACCCGTTTAGTAATAGTGTAAGTGATGTAGATAACCGCGAGTGTTTAAAGAAATTTATTTTCTTTAATTTTATAGATGAATATTCGATAAATTATAATTCTGGCAATATGGGTAATATTGTGAGATGTTTATAACAGTTGAACAGACTTAGTTATAAGTTTTAAATCAAAGCTGTCGAAATTTTTATCTTACACTAGCTGGCCCACACAACTTCGTCTGCGTCACATAAGTAAATTTTCTCACCCTTTAAACCTTCCCTGGACTTCTACGAATATTTCAAGATTAAAATAAGCCAAATCGGTTCAGTCGTGCTCGAGTTTTAGCGAGACTAACGAACAGCAATTCATTTTTATATATAAGACTAGCTGGCCCACACAACTTCGTCTGCGTTACATAAGGAAATTTTCTCACCGTTTTAAACCTTCCCTGGACTTCTACGAATATTTCAAGATTAAAATAAGCCAAATCGGTTCAGTCGTGCTCGAGTTTTAGCGAGACTAACGAACAGCAATTCATTTTTATATATAAGAAGATTGCAAAGGCAATTTATAGTTTTTAATAAACTGAGTTTACTGAACACAATTAAGTGTTCTAAATTTAATGTATTACTCTAGAATCGATCGTTGCTATCTGTCGAGCAAATGTACGAAGATGTGTCCCAGGACCACGCCAAGAAAACCGTCACCATGGAGACTCACCCGCATCTATCCGGACCGAGCATGGCTTCCGTGCATCCGTGCAGGTAGTTATATTGTTATCTAAGAACATTGAATCTGATTTTTAAACAATTAGGTGATTTTGGTTACAACGTTATTTACTGAAGTTGTGTTTTTAAATCGATTTTAATAGTTTATTTTTTCTAAAATTGTGTATTGAACATAAATTGAATATTGGTTCGAAAAATCTGCCTTGCCTTGTCTTGTGTGTTGTCTTGTGGACAGAATTAAAGATTTTATTTAAAAGTGATTTTTCTGGTGTGATTTGTAGATGTACAACAAAACTATATATGTGTATTGTTTCACAGACACGCAGATGTAATGAAGAAAATTATCGAAACTGTGACAGAGAGCGGAGGCGAGATGGGAGTTCACTCCTACCTGATCGTCTTCCTGAAGTTTGTACAAACCGTCATACCGACCATCGAATACGATTTCACTCAAAACTTCTCCATTAACTAACTTTACATTGTCTGTGGTTCGGCTTTTTATGGTACAAAGATGGCGGCAAATCGTTGTCTATAGTCGGGATATTTTATACGCGTGTTTAATACACTAAATAAGACTTGATTATATTGTAATATTTGTAATTATTTTATTAGCTTTACGCGCCATTTTGTAAATGTACAATTATTCGATATTCATTTTATCTTAAGGATAGATAGAGAGTTTATATAAATTTTATTCATATACATATTTATTGTTAAAATATACTTATGCAGTGCTCATTAGCTCATCGTTTTACAGTACTTGCCACTTCTTAAATGACAAAATATTTTAGAATTTTAAAAAATCATTAATTTTCAATCTCATCAAATATTTTAATTTCCGAATGGAATATTGAGAGGCCAGTTGGTAGAAAATATCAGCTTTAATACTGCATTTAACATTCGTTTGTACAAATTAATTACAATGTTAATAATTTTAATAAATTATTTGCACACATGCTGTATAATTATACGCCTAATATTCACGAAAAACATGTCAAATCTTTTCTAAATTTTATTACTTTGACAACTTACATATTACACTAATAATTAAAAAAGTAAGTTATATTATTGGCATCTAGAAAAAGGTATTCTAATATTATGTGAATTGTTTTCTCATCTATAAAAGATCAAAATATGTTCTCATTACTTTGTTAAAAATATATTTTATTGTAAATTTTAATGCATGTCGTTGTTTTTTAAGTTTAAAATATATTTTTAAATTAAATGTTATTTTGCTATTGGATCTTGGTCTTTCATTTACCCATGTGAGATTGTAGAAGTTTTAGGACTTCATTGATACGTCAAATTGTTTAGAACTTCATTCAGAATACTCTTAGTAATTGTGATTGAAATGGCGTGTAGTACAAACAAGCAAATAAGCATTGCTTACCATATCAAATTAAAAATTGATTAGATGATGTATATTTGATCGACATTTACTTTTTTTTATTGAAACAAAATAAAACGAATTAAGGTTTGGGAGTATTACTTAATTTGTATTATTATTACTGTGGGAGGCTTGAAGAGTCCTTAAGGGTAGGCCGTAGGTAGCGGCCCCGCAATGTCTTCTGGCAATGCAGAGGTCCATAAGCGACGGTAACCGCTTACGATCAGGTGGGCCCGTTAGCTCGTCTGCCTGCGTGGCAATAAAAAAAAAGGAAAAATAATCACACATTTCTGTGCACACGCACGCCTTGTTGAACTAGTTAAGACGCCTTTTGAACCATTTATGTAGCAATGGATAAGAGGTGCAACAGATTAAAACAACATTATTTTCTAAATAGTTTATTACGTATCACATACATTATGTACACAGCTCTATAACAAAGCCAAAATAAAATATATTTCAATTTACACAAAATCAGTTCAATATTGTAGCAACTTAAAATTATATATTCTGACGGAGTACATAGGCAAGTATGGCAACACTTATCAACATTCACATTATATATTGGTAACAGGAATGTTAAAACTTATATGACAATTATTTTGTATGATTTATTGGATTTTAGAATAAGTTCAAATTTGCACGGTGATTGTGAAAATGTTTGTATTTTCGAAATATCAAAATTTAGTAACAATTTCCAAAACGAACTACTTAGCATTGCTTTTAACAACGCAACTTTATTTTATTTATCAAACAGACATAATATATTATTTTTCTTATTCATCTGATAATGTATCTATTATTTGAACAGATATTAATATTATTCTAACATTGGACTAAACTATAAGCATAGATTATGCTACAATATCAATATAAATTTAATAAAAGAACTTCTTGGTCCAACAGATTAAAATTCTTACTACAAGGACGAAAATTGTTCTAATAACATTTAATTATAATGTTTCTATAAAACAAATAATTTGATATTTAATATTCAATTCGCTAAAATGTCAATAAATATCCATTTATAATAATTTAATTATCAATTCACATTTATTTCAATTCTGTTTTTTTTTTCAATAATTTTTAGTTTAAAAAACTGCTTGAATTTTGTGGAAATGTCATGAATCCCAAATGTTATAAATAATACACATCAAGAATTATATTTAACTCTACTAATTGAAAATAGGCAAATATTATTTAAATTTATTGCCATCACTGTCGACAAAACAATCACATATATTTTTTGGTGTTGGTTTATCAATAAATAGGAATGATGATTGATAATATTTTTTCTACATTTTTGATTGTTGCACTTAATAAGTATTTTAACCAATCCTACCATTGAAATCAAATAAAATATATTCCTACACCACTCATATTCAATATGACAATATCTTCAAAATAAATTGTGATAAATATTAAATTATTAATACTTTTGATTATCTTTGTGATGTCTGTTTCTTTGTAAATAAAATCAGTTCCTTTCTGAACGAAAGTTTATATATTAGCTGCCAATAATTCACATGAATACTTCCCAAACTTATTAAAAATAATATCCTTATTAAAACTATAATTATTATAATATTAAAATCTCATATTTTGGGAATGTTACACTAAGCAAACAGAAACTGTTATCTCGCTCACACCAAACACGTGCAAGCGAGAGGGACAACTCGTTAAAAAGCCTCGTTTATTTAAAATCGTGAAAAACGATTTGATTGTCTGAGATCAGAGACGAGTTATTAAACAAATCTACTTCGTTGAAAAAGAAATCGATCTCGATGACTATAGATGTCGCTAGTAACGTTTAGTTCTATCACATTTCACTAGATGGCGTTGAACAGAAAATTAGTTCCCCCGATTTCCGCTACATGGCGTTGAACAGAAAATTAGTTCCCTAGATTTTCGATAGATGGCGTTGAACGTATTGAATAGTACCTCCTTTGTCCGCTAGATGTCGTTGTCGGTGTTCACGTCTTGTGCGGCATGATGGCGACGAGCCGCAGCAGCACCAGCGACAGCACCTTGTCGAGCGGGTCCAGCGTGCCGCGCTGCAGCCACTTGGGGATGGTGGTGCGCGCGTGGCTGAACCCGAGCTTCTGCAGGATGTAGTCCACGCCGTACGGCTCGATGGACTTGCCCGCCCACGATAGTAACCTGATTATAGTAGACACGCGTTGAGTGGAACGGTACTAAGAACTCCGGCTCGAAGGACTGTCGTCAACAAAAATTAAAAGCCTGACAATATGATAAAGATATGATAAAAAAACAGGCTGACAAAGTTAACGGGCGACAGTACGTATATTTTTATTTATATGGTAACGGATCGATAAAGTCAATGGGCCACCTAATCGGGCGTGGTTACTATTGCCCAAGGAACACTGCAATGTCAAAGAATACATACTACCTAACGCCAACCTTTGAAGATTATCATCAAGTCCCATTTGAAGAATATCAATTCCATCATCACATACTTAACTGGCTAATGCATTAAAGATAGTGTTGAGGATGTAATAACCCTGGTAGTGGTTCGGCACTGACCTGACGGTGGGCTCCAGGTGCCAGGTGACGCAGCGGTAGTCGCGGTAGTCCTGCGCGAGGCGGTCGGGGCGCGGCGCGGCGCTCGGCTCGCCCCACGACCGCGGACCCGGCATCTGGGCCTGGTGCAATACAAGGTTATAAAACTCCTCAGATATCGGTTATAAAATAAAAGGCTTTTTTTTAAACAGAAGGAAATCTTGCAAGAGATCTGTGGGAGTCAAACTGCACTTCAAATTCGTGCCCCTCACTATGTGTCCTCCGCCTCGCTTGGGACAAAGACAGCACGAGATTGTGCGAGGTGATATGACGCGTTGCTAAAACGTATCGCCCCGCTAAATTTTTGCAGTGGTTGATGTTGAAAAAATATAAGGCGATCCGTTTTTTTTGAATTATTTTGAAAATCATTGAATTGTGGGTCTTACTTATGTTATTATTTATTTCTAAAAAGTAGCTCGTCAGGAGTCGAGTTCTTTGCTACTTTCGCCACTGTTGTGAATTTCCTTTTTCTTTCTGTTTAGACTTAAATACAAAAACAAAGTAACATACCACTCGTTCCTTCTCCTTGATGTACGAGGATATAAGATCGTGCAGAAACAGGAACGCTTCAGCATCCACCGATACGAAGATATGATCTTCGAACTCCGTTATAAAACTACATTCCACTACCGGTTTCTCATCTGTAAGATAAAATACAATTTGTAGAGATTTATTTAGTACGATCCTTATCTTAAGAGCTTGGAAACTTAGGATTGTTCATTTATTAAAACTGCATTTGATTTATCGTTGTGGGCTACCAGTGGTATAAGGCCTAAGGGAGATCTCCGACCGGGCGAGATAGTGTATGTCCGGTCAGGCCGAAGCGCGCTGTGGTAGGTTTCAGATGTTGTATACAGGGTGGATCTGTAACTTTGGACAATCTGACGAGGGGTGAATGACTTGTCGAAATACAACTTAGAACCATTTTTATTTTAAAATTGGATAAAAACAATTTTTCATCATAGTACGCCGAACATTGCAAATGTCAACACCGCGATTTAGGTTCTCGCGCGGTATTGGTATACTGGTATGGTATACTGGTAGCGTAGGTACCGTGGTGTGTGGGCGGCGTGTACGGCTGGTGGTGCTGCGTGCGCAGGTGCAGCTGCAGGGCGGGCAGCGCGAAGATCACCTCGCGCACGTGCTTGTCGCCCGCCTTGCCGCGCTCCCTCTCCCGCTCCCTCTCCCGCTCCCTCTCCCGCTCCCTCTCCCGTTCCGTGCTGTTAGTGTTGCCCGCGCCTGCCTCCTTCTCCAGCGATGGGAACAGCTCTATGGCTGGAATAACAATAATAACTTTCAATTGAATCAGTAGCATAAAGTCCCAGTCTGAATATTAATGAGAGGGAAGCCGATAGGAACGGAGTTGCACCGAGCCCGTACATACTACTACGTACCGTCGATCTCGCTGTTGGCGAAGGCGTAGTGGAACCACTCCCGGAGCGTCTTGAACTGCGGCGGGAAGAGCAGCGCGCGCGTGATGCGGCACACCGTGGCCAGCGACGTCAGCCGCGCCGTGCGACTCGCCTCGCCCAGGTTGGCCGTCAGGCTCTGCACTATCTGGACGCCGCCCGCACCGCCCGCACCGCCCGCACCGCCCGCACCGCCCGCACCGCCCGCACCGCCCGCACCGCCCGCACCGCCTGGACATAAACTCATATTACAAGTGAGTAGTTCAGCATAAGACAAAAAATATTTAGACATTAGAATTTTCGAAGATTCAAAAATCCATATTACTATCATACCAACTAAAACAGTGGATAGCTCTCGACCTATAATCATAGCTACGTACCGTCTTCATCAGCGACATGTTGCGCCTCCGTGGCGAAGCTGATGCAGGGTTCCTTGAGGCTGAACAGCGCCCAGGACTTGGCCTTGAAGCTGTTCCCGTGGAAACACGCTAACGATATATTGGTGCCTTGGAGTTCCATCGTACCGCCTAACACTACGCCTGGACGACAAAATACGCAACATGAAAAGCGAGAAAATTTTGATTGGGTGAGACACAATGCATTATGTATTAGACATTCTTCTAAAATCTAATCCATTTTATATTAAAAAATGGCCTTAATATGACGTATTTTTATTCTGAAAGTATCGTATAAAAATTATTAGGAGTCTCTACATGTCATTATGTTCAGTTATTGATCAAACACGAGACCACGAATCCCGTTCATTTTGACGTGACAAAGTGTTATAAATTGGTTTGGGGGGTGACACTTCACTTCACTGCGTTACGCTCCGCTCACGTTATGCACTCACAATGAGAGCGAGTGAGAGGCACGCATGCCGCGTCACTTTTTATGTCTGTCTCTCTCGCTCTTAGGCGGGCTAATCATGCCCGAGTCGTTGTCACGTAAAACTTTCGCCCGTATACCGACTTTACAGGCAACCAATTTTTTATATTTTTTTTAATAAATTGAGTGATTATGAGAAGACTTGATTAGATTGTATTACCATTCTCCGGCAGCGGTGTGGGCATAGTGGATAGCTGCATAGTAGAGACCAGCTTCAGCACCTTCTGCCAGTGACGGTGGTGACGGAGCTCCTGCTGCGGAGGAGGAGCCGGCTCACCCGGAGCTGTGCTCGACTGTTGCTCTGATATACAAACACAACGGTGGGTAAGACATGAATAGTTTGAAGCCGTTCACATTCACGTGTCAGTGGCGTGCAGTGTATACATGCAAATATACATTGCATACTCCAACTTATAAATTGGATTATTAAACAATTTATTATATACGGTATTTGTAAACGTTATGAAACAATTTATTACATATCGTCGCCTCAGTGCTTGTTTGGCCAATCTGCACTCGAGCAAATTTTACAGGAGACAGCAAACAAGTACGGAATTTTCGTTAAAGGCCGTGTTGAGAAAAAAAAAATGAGATTTTTATTGTTTTAGAATTTAATATTTAAAAAAAATATTTTTTCCAGTCGGATGGAAATTTTATGCTTTATAATACTGCATTAAAAAGTCATTTTCGTAAAAAATGTCAGATTGGCGGAACAAGCACTGAGGCGACGATACGGTATTTGTACGTTATAATTACAAAAATCTACAATTCTGACCCTTACCAAAACAATCATACACGCCACTGGTTAAGCATGTAACTAGATTTTGGATTTATTAGATATTATTGGTTAAGAGACTATCATAATTTTGAGTCAATACTTTTACAAGGCTCAAGGAACTCATTAGTAAATGCAGCAATAATATCATTTAAGTTTCAACAGATATCTTTTTAACGTGTATTGTCAACTTTATAAGAAACTAGCTGCCCCGCGCAACTTCGTCTGCGTTGTATAAGAATTGTTTCCGGGAATTTTCTAAAAGTACTCATCAGGACGCTTCATTAGAGCCCAAACACGATGAGATTATCTTGCTTATTGACGGAGTTCCTGTGGCCACCTTCCAGCTCCATCATCAGACCTTGATCTAAGATATCCTATCTCTCAAGTTGGATCGAACTGCACATGGTGTGCAAATTTTATTATAATCGGTTAAGTGGTTTAGGAGTCCATTGAGGACAAACATTGTGACACGAGATTTAGATCAGTGATCTTGTTTCAGAATATTCGAATCTAAAAATCATGCAGCGAATCCAATTACGTTTAAAAAACACCTAACATTACTGAGAAAGTATTAAACTTACGTTCCCTCCTGTCCCTCCTATAATTAGGATGTAGCGAGCTGAACACCCGCTTGCTGGACTTGAACTGCTGCGTGAAGAACTCCTCCAGCTTCAGCTGCATCTTCAGCAGGTCTGGCGTGGTGCTCCTGCTCATCAGGATCTGCAGCTGGTGCCAGCTCAGCGTGCCGTGGATGAGGATGATGGTCGGTCTGGGGATAATTTTGGAGTTATATAGAAATACGCAAAATGCCCGACGTGTCACGTGATCGTTCGGTAACTTATCAGGTTAAATTGAATTATCCTTATTGGCACACATATAGAGTACATATAACAAAACTTAACTAGGTGCAAATTTTTTCTTACGTAATTTATTTATTTATTAAAAGGAAAACCAACAGCTGGTAAAAATACAATAGTTGCTGAGTTAAAAACTAAAAGCTAATTAATAATTAATTAAGCTAAGTAATTTTACACATGGTTATGCAACGTCACGCACTTTTGATTGATAAATGTTATGCGCATTACTAGGAACTTATACTAACGATTTGATACTAGTACGTATAATCATGTACTAAGTATTATTACGTGTTACTTGATACTAGGTATGAGTACGTATGAGTATATACTAGGTACAAGTACGTATGAGTATATACTAGATACAAGTACGTATGAGTATGTACTAGGTACAACTACTTCTGAGTATACACCAAGTATCGGTACGTACTTGTGCGCGTGCGGATGCCAGCGGTCGCGGGCGGAGGCGTGCAGCCGCGACACGCGGGCGAGCAGCGCGCCCGCCCCCATGTACTCGAGGCGCAGCTCCAGGGCGCCGACCCGCACGCCGCACACGTGGCCCGGGTTGCGGCCCGGCTCCTCCTCGATGTGCACTGGAATGTTAATACAATTGTTAGTCGTGTTGGTCCTTCGAGCCGGATTAGCTACCTAACTTTTTGTCTCTTACTTCTCATTCTTCTTTCATGCATACGTTTCGTTTGACTCATAACATAAGATTCTGATGCTAGGTCAGTGTTAGTTACCGTAAGTGTCTATAGACGAGAGCGAGATGGCTCCCCCCACGATGCCCCCCCTGGCGTCCAGCTCGGAGGAGAGCAGCGCCACGCCCAGCAGCATATTGCGGCGGCCCACGCTTCCGATGCTCAGCCGGCCCGAGCAGTGGAAACCGCGGCTCTGCCAACTGAGAACAACAAAATAAAACTTAGAACAACTTTTATTTTAGGAAATGCATATTTTTTTTTGTAAGTCCGCAACGATAGTCGTACGTTTTCCATATAATATCAAAAATAAGTTTAATCGATCCAAAAAAAAATGGTGCTAACATCCACAAACATCCACCCTGTATACGAAAACACGGGTCTGGTTATAAAAAATCTTTCAGTGTTGGATAGACCATTTATCGGGGAAGGTTATAGATGATATTATATCTTCGTAAAACTAGGAAATAGTACTAAAACTTAATGTAATTCAAGTTACAATTAAAGACCCGAACAAATTAGGCACAAAACATTACACCTAGTCAAATTATAAATTCGTAACAATCCCACCTGACGTTGCCCATAACATTCCCCATGTTCATGTGCACGTTGAGCTTGGTGAAGTTGACGGCGAACAGCACCAGCGTCTCCCACGCCGCGCCCCCCTGCCCCCCCTTGCTGTCCCGGGCTCCTTGGGACCGCTGGCTCTCGAACGACTTGAGCTTCTCGCGGGAGGGGAGGACGGGGGAGAGGGGGACTGTTGATGACCTGCACGAATAGATGTAGATTGTAGTAGTCATTTAATGCTAACTGCGCTTTTTAATTAAAGTTACGCTTTCGTTAATTACAACGAGCGACTTATGAAATTTCTACTGAGATTCGTAGTGGCACCTGTGAAAAGGTTGATATATCTGCGTATTGAAACCTTAAGCTAGGCTAAACTTACACATTCCTGGCTACATCTATTTTTTTAGTGTCAAATTTCACAAGAAAGTAGCAGTGACACATGTAATTTCACATGCTACTTATCCCCTACCCCGGCTGGTCCCTGCTGAGACTGAGGTCCCCGAGGAACATCCTGCGCACGATGGTGCGTCGGTACCAGGCGCGCGGGAACGACAGGATCTCTCCCAGCCGCCGCATGTCGTACTTGAACCACGCCGAGCCCACGTCCACTATCGCTGTACAGATACATATATTGTTAAGATATTTGTATGTGTATGGATCACAATTATTGATTATTTAAATGCAGACGACTTTTGTGTTTAATCTGTTCTGATCAAAATACTTACTCCCCCCCCCCCGTGGGATTAAAGAATGACACTGGTCTCGCGTATTAAATGAAATTAATCAAAATGGTGTAGCTTAAAACTATTCTGATTCTGTAAAGGTTTCATTTTTTTGATATCTTCGTATAGTCGCAAATTTAAAGACGTTTCCATGTCAAATTGACAATGAAACTTACTCGAAAATCTCACAGTAGCCTTAGATTGATCTTGATCAGCCTGGAAGTCCAGCTTCCTGGACCTGGACAGATGGAACTTGACGAACTCCACGTTGATGCTGAGCGAGTCCTTCCTCTCGGCGTCGGACAGCGGCGACCACTGCGCCTCCTTGAGGCTGCTCTTCTTGCCTCCGTACGGGTGGAACAGGTTCACTGAGAAGTCTGCCAGGCAACCCGTCACGCTGAGACCGCCCATAGCGACGGCTGGCTCGGCCATCTCCCTGTTTATAGGAACTTGAGTTGTAGATGTGAAGTGAAGATAGTATTGTGTGTGTAATTGTGTCGTGCGTAGTATACAGGGTGTGAGAGAGAGCACGCTCTTTGAAATGAAAGCAGATGCTGTTGATGATATACTGTTTCATGAAATTTTCTTGTTTCATGGGAGGTGTCGTTCGTTTTTTAAATTGTTTTAAGAATTTTTATTTTTAATCTACACCCTGTGTGTGGAGGGCAGGCGCAGCAGGCACTCGACGCGCGAGGCGGGCAGGCAGCTGAACCTCACGCTGGAGGGCTGCGGGGGGAGTGCAGGGGGGTGCAGGGGGGGTGCACCTACACCCTGTGTGTGGATACTGACTGGTCGGTGGCTCGCTTGGAGCTGAACACGATCTGCAGCGAGGGCAGGCGCAGCAGGCACTCGACGCGCGAGGCGGGCAGGCAGCTGAACCTCACGCTGGAGGGCTGCAGGGAGAAGTGCACGATGACGTCGACGGGGAAGGACGCGTACACGTACTGTCCGTACGAACCCTCCGCGCTCTCCGCCTCTGGGGACACACACACGCTCTTTTCAGTCTATGCAACTATTATTTACGTCACAATACAGTTTTCCAGTCGAATAGCAATTAGTTGTACCCTCATCACACGAATCGAGACAGCGAGCTTAACAGTGACTTGGGTCGATAACTCGGTGCGTGTATAGCGGCGGCAGCGCGAGTGTCACTGGAAGCATTTATTATCTCGCCTGCTCGCTCGACTCGTGTGATCACAACGCATTACGCAGCTGCATCCGCTTACTTTGATAATACATTTTTTATGATTAACTAGGGAGCCCTCCGTCTAAATGAACTTCCTCGAGATTTAACAACAAACTACTTGTTTTTATTGTAATTATTTAGTTAATCACTATTTGAAGTACTTCCCTTGGAAAAGGGACATTTCGCAATTCCATCCTAAAAAGCTTTTATGTTTGAATACGTAATAAGAAATCAATAGCGTTTATGAACAGAGGATGTGCAACAAACTAATTTACAGTTAATATGTATGCAATGCTTATGAACTCCTTTGCACTGCACGCCACTGTAAGAAATTGATTGAAATTGTCATACCGGGTGTAGGTGTGGAGAAGGAGGCCTTAGTCGGTATGGGCTCGAGGGTCTGCTCCAGGAACTCCAGGATGTGCGGGCTGATGATGGTCTCCTCGGGGATGCTCTGCAGCGTGATCCAGGCGAACAGGGACGCCTTCTTGGTGCCCACCTTGCGGGACGAGCTCTGGGGAGACGGGACCTCTTCTGGGACCGTCTTGGATTCGTAGTGTACCTTGAGCGAAGATTATTTTTATTAAAGTGCGAAGTTGAATGTATTTTCGTCTTCGCACGAATCATCATCGCACTTTATGCGCAACGGTGTGACGTCACTTCTGCGAGAATAGTTGAGCAAATATTGATTTTTTTAATGGAAGTTTAAAGTTTAAAATTTACTTTACTACTTTTTTCTGTTATTACTTTGAACTATTGTTTTGAATAAGAAACCGTTTTTCCTCAAAAAAATTATCACTTTCATTAGTAAAATTAAAGCATGAATACATACGAATTATTTGAAAATATTTTAAAACAAACATTTTTTATATTTTATCCTATAAATATTCACCAAAAAACATCAACTATTACTAAAACCATTACCTTTAAATCAAGTCCCGGCACTCTAAACACAGTAAGGTCTAACACGGGCTGGTGTCGCGGCGCGGCAGGCTTGCGTCGTGCGGCGGTGGGCGACCCCCCGGCCGGTCCCGCGGCAGGCCCCCCGGAGCCCGCCGTGTTGGGCGCCGCGCCGGTCTCGGACAGCCCGCCCGATGTGGAGCGACCGACACGCATGCGACCACCGCTGTTCAACAATATATGATTACTTGTCAAGATACTAAAATTCGAAAGTTTGCGTGTATTTAAAGTATAATTCGAGCTACACTGTGTCCGAGCCTAAGGATGAAAGTGAAGTGTGAAAACTTAAAATAATTTAAATTTTTACTCGATAGAAGATACATTACGAAACCGATCGAGCTTGTATGAGCTTGAATCATGGTCAAACAGATTTTTTAAATAAAGCTATGGTCAAAACTCAATCTATCTAAAATTTCAAAAGTGTATTTGGCACAAGAAAATTTATTTAATTAAATCACTCATTTACAAACTAAAGACTATCACGATTAAGAAAACATTCAAATTATTCAACATGACAATAATCCTTACATTTTAATCTCATCATCTTTGGTTGGTTCTTTGGTGTGTAGCACGCATTTTCCGCTGTTTATATGAACTTTCACGTCCAGTTCGAAGTCGATGTTCGGTTCTGCTGTCTTCGCTTTGCTCTGTTTACTGCTTTCGGAGCTTTGGCCTTCTGATGGCGGTATTCTGTGGGATAGGGATGGTAAAATAGTTTGATTTGAGAACTAATTTTATTTAGAAGGGTGAAATTAGTTTCATTAGAATCAGCGAAATTAACTCCATTCGTTTTAATTTAAGCAAAATTAATTGTGTTCGCTGGAGTATATTTGGAATGGGGCTTGAACAATGGGTAAAGTAATTGTTAATTACATTTTTTATGCTTTTATAAGTATTCGAATCAGTTTACGGATTTTTTTATACGTGTTTATAAATATGCGTGCAGGTTTAGGTAGGTGGGTCTTTGTGTGCAGGCGTGTGAGTGGTAGTTTACCTTTTTTTTATTACTTTAGCCTAAAACACCCTACGGTAAACGAGCAAACGGCCCCTAATCGAAGCGGTAATTGTCGTTGCCCAAATATATATATAACAATCTATTGTATGTACATATTTGTGTGTGTACGTGCGCGAGTATATGTATGTATGTGTGTGTGTGTGTGTGTGTGTATATACATACAAGTGTTCGTGTTTCCTCCTGAGCTGCACGTGTTCCATGTCGTCGGGCCAGGGGTCGCAGTGCGCCGGCAGCGAGCTCTGTCTCTGCACGCCGCCCGCCGCCCCGCGCCCCGACCCCCGCCCCGCCCCGCCGCGCCCGCGCAGGGACGCGGTGCGAGACGGACCTGGGACGATATAAACAGTGAGTGAGTAGACTGTATGAACTATCTAATCAAGTTGCATACAGGATGGATCTGTAATTTTTTACTACTACAATATACATATTATACAACTTACAACTACTTTTATTTTTTGAATGGAAGCTCGGTATGATATCGTACATAAACCACATGATATACCCATACTGTATGTGATACTAAATTAATTAATGTGTAACGTTTAATGTTAGACCGAAAAAGCGTCTTGTATGGCCCGATCACTGACCAATCCCTCAAAAACGCTACATTTGATAAATCTACTGTTTTGGAGTGGAGAATGCTCTATTCAACTCAATTCTCATCGGATTCCTATTCCTTTAACGAAACATTTGAAAATTCAATTATTTTCCAATGTTTCTTTAAAAATATCTGTATCTATTGTCCATTCACTCATATTTTACTTTAACTACATTATAAGCCGAGTATCACCATCAAACAACACTGGTGTACTGACCGGCTCGCGGCTCGCTCTCCATGGAGCTCCAGCTGCCGCCCTCGATGATGTCGGCGAGGCGGTTGTCCTCGTCGCCCAGCAGCAGCGTCTCGCCACTGTCTCCCACCGCGCCCTACCACCGCGCCCTACCACTGACACTACAACACTGATGTACTGACCGGCTCGCGGCTCGCTCTCCATGGAGCTCCAGCTGCCGCCCTCGATGATGTCGGCGAGGCGGTTGTCCTCGTCGCCCAGCAGCAGCGTCTCGCCACTGTCTCCCACCGCGCCCTACCACCGCGCCCTACCACTGACACTACAACACTGGTGTACTGACCGGCTCGCGGCTCGCTCTCCATGGAGCTCCAGCTGCCGCCCTCGATGATGTCGGCGAGGCGGTTGTCCTCGTCGCCCAGCAGCAGCGTCTCGCCACTGTCTCCCACCGCGCCCTACCACCGCGCCCTACCACTGACACTACAACACTGGTGTACTGACCGGCTCGCGGCTCGCTCTCCATGGAGCTCCAGCTGCCGCCCTCGATGATGTCGGCGAGGCGGTTGTCCTCGTCGCCCAGCAGCAGCGTCTCGCCACTGTCTCCCACCGCGCCCTACCACCGCGCCCTACCACTGACACTACAACACTGGTGTACTGACCGGCTCGCGGCTCGCTCTCCATGGAGCTCCAGCTGCCGCTCTCGATGATGTCGGCGAGGCGGTTGTCCTCGTCGCCCAGCAGCAGCGTCTCGCCACTGTCTCCCACCGCGCCCTACCACCGCGCCCTACCACTGACACTACAACACTGATGTACTGACCGGCTCGCGGCTCGCTCTCCATGGAGCTCCAGCTGCCGCCCTCGATGATGTCGGCGAGGCGGTTGTCCTCGTCGCCCAGCAGCAGCGTCTCGCCACTGTCTCCCACCGCGCCCTACCACCGCGCCCTACCACCGCGCCCTACCACTGACACTACAACACTGGTGTACTGACCGGCTCGCGGCTCGCTCTCCATGGAGCTCCAGCTGCCGCCCTCGATGATGTCGGCGAGGCGGTTGTCCTCGTCGCCCAGCAGCAGCGTCTCGCCACTGTCTCCCACCGCGCCCTACCACCGCGCCCTACCACTGACACTACAACACTGGTGTACTGACCGGCTCGCGGCTCGCTCTCCATGGAGCTCCAGCTGCCGCCCTCGATGATGTCGGCGAGGCGGTTGTCCTCGTCGCCCAGCAGCAGCGTCTCGCCACTGTCTCCCACCGCGCCCTACCACCGCGCCCTACCACTGACACTACAACACTGGTGTACTGACCGGCTCGCGGCTCGCTCTCCATGGAGCTCCAGCTGCCGCCCTCGATGATGTCGGCGAGGCGGTTGTCCTCGTCGCCCAGCAGCAGCGTCTCGCCACTGTCTCCCACCGCGCCCTACCACCGCGCCCTACCACTGACACTACAACACTGGTGTACTGACCGGCTCGCGGCTCGCTCTCCATGGAGCTCCAGCTGCCGCCCTCGATGATGTCGGCGAGGCGGTTGTCCTCGTCGCCCAGCAGCAGCGTCTCGCCACTGTCTCCCACCGCGCCCTACCACCGCGCCCTACCACCGCGCCCTACCACTGACACTACAACACTGGTGTACTGACCGGCTCGCGGCTCGCTCTCCATGGAGCTCCAGCTGCCGCCCTCGATGATGTCGGCGAGGCGGTTGTCCTCGTCGCCCAGCAGCAGCGTCTCGCCACTGTCTCCCACCGCGCCCTACCACCGCGCCCTACCACTGACACTACAACACTGGTGTACTGACCGGCTCGCGGCTCGCTCTCCATGGAGCTCCAGCTGCCGCCCTCGATGATGTCGGCGAGGCGGTTGTCCTCGTCGCCCAGCAGCAGCGTCTCGCCACTGTCTCCCACCGCGCCCTACCACTGACACTACAACACTGGTGTACTGACCGGCTCGCGGCTCGCTCTCCATGGAGATCCAGCTGCCGCCCTCGATGATGTCGGCGAGGCGGTTGTCCTCGTCGCCCAGCAGCAGCGTCTCGCCACTGTCTCCCACCGCGCCCTACCACTGACACTACAACACTGGTGTACTGACCGGCTCGCGGCTCGCTCTCCATGGAGCTCCAGCTGCCGCCCTCGATGATGTCGGCGAGGCGGTTGTCCTCGTCGCCCAGCAGCAGCGTCTCGCCACTGTCTCCCACCGCGCCCTACCACCGCGCCCTACCACTGACACTACAACACTGGTGTACTGACCGGCTCGCGGCTCGCTCTCCATGGAGCTCCAGCTGCCGCCCTCGATGATGTCGGCGAGGCGGTTGTCCTCGTCGCCCAGCAGCAGCGTCTCGCCACTGTCTCCCACCGCGCCCTACCACTGACACTACAACACTGGTGTACTGACCGGCTCGCGGCTCGCTCTCCATGGAGCTCCAGCTGCCGCCCTCGATGATGTCGGCGAGGCGGTTGTCCTCGTCGCCCAGCAGCAGCGTCTCGCCACTGTCTCCCACCGCGCCCTACCACCGCGCCCTACCACTGACACTACAACACTGGTGTACTGACCGGCTCGCGGCTCGCTCTCCATGGAGCTCCAGCTGCCGCCCTCGATGATGTCGGCGAGGCGGTTGTCCTCGTCGCCCAGCAGCAGCGTCTCGCCACTGTCTCCCACCGCGCCCTACCACCGCGCCCTACCACTGACACTACAACACTGGTGTACTGACCGGCTCGCGGCTCGCTCTCCATGGAGCTCCAGCTGCCGCCCTCGATGATGTCGGCGAGGCGGTTGTCGTCGTCGCCCAGCAGCAGCGTCTCGCCACTGTCTCCCACCGCGCCCTACCACCGCGCCCTACCACTGACACTACAACACTGGTGTACTGACCGGCTCGCGGCTCGCTCTCCATGGAGCTCCAGCTGCCGCCCTCGATGATGTCGGCGAGGCGGTTGTCCTCGTCGCCCAGCAGCAGCGTCTCGCCACTGTCTCCCACCGCGCCCTACCACCGCGCCCTACCACCGCGCCCTACCACTGACACTACAACACTGGTGTACTGACCGGCTCGCGGCTCGCTCTCCATGGAGCTCCAGCTGCCGCCCTCGATGATGTCGGCGAGGCGGTTGTCCTCGTCGCCCAGCAGCAGCGTCTCGCCACTGTCTCCCACCGCGCCCTACCACCGCGCCCTACCACTGACACTACAACACTGGTGTACTGACCGGCTCGCGGCTCGCTCTCCATGGAGCTCCAGCTGCCGCCCTCGATGATGTCGGCGAGGCGGTTGTCCTCGTCGCCCAGCAGCAGCGTCTCGCCACTGTCTCCCACCGCGCCCTACCACTGACACTACAACACTGGTGTACTGACCGGCTCGCGGCTCGCTCTCCATGGAGCTCCAGCTGCCGCCCTCGATGATGTTGGCGAGGCGGTTGTCCTCGTCGCCCAGCAGCAGCGTCTCGCCACTGTCTCCCACCGCGCCCTACCACCGCGCCCTACCACTGACACTACAACACTGGTGTACTGACCGGCTCGCGGCTCGCTCTCCATGGAGCTCCAGCTGCCGCCCTCGATGATGTCGGCGAGGCGGTTGTCCTCGTCGCCCAGCAGCAGCGTCTCGCCACTGTCTCCCACCGCGCCCTACCACTGACACTACAACACTGGTGTACTGACCGGCTCGCGGCTCGCTCTCCATGGAGCTCCAGCTGCCGCCCTCGATGATGTCGGCGAGGCGGTTGTCCTCGTCGCCCAGCAGCAGCGTCTCGCCACTGTCTCCCACCGCGCCCTACCACCGCGCCCTACCACTGACACTACAACACTGGTGTACTGACCGGCTCGCGGCTCGCTCTCCATGGAGCTCCAGCTGCCGCCCTCGATGATGTCGGCGAGGCGGTTGTCCTCGTCGCCCAGCAGCAGCGTCTCGCCACTGTCTCCCACCGCGCCCTACCACCGCGCCCTACCACTGACACTACAACACTGGTGTACTGACCGGCTCGCGGCTCGCTCTCCATGGAGCTCCAGCTGCCGCCCTCGATGATGTCGGCGAGGCGGTTGTCCTCGTCGCCCAGCAGCAGCGTCTCCCACTGCGCCCTACCACCGCGCCCTACCACCGCGCCCTACCACTGACACTACAACACTGGTGTACTGACCGGCTCGCGGCTCGCTCTCCATGGAGCTCCAGCTGCCGCCCTCGATGATGTCGGCGAGGCGGTTGTCCTCGTCGCCCAGCAGCAGCGTCTCGCCACTGTCTCCCACCGCGCCCTACCACTGACACTACAACACTGGTGTACTGACCGGCTCGCGGCTCGCTCTCCATGGAGCTCCAGCTGCCGCCCTCGATGATGTCGGCGAGGCGGTTGTCCTCGTCGCCCAGCAGCAGCGTCTCGCCACTGTCTCCCACCGCGCCCTACCACTGACACTACAACACTGGTGTACTGACCGGCTCGCGGCTCGCTCTCCATGGAGCTCCAGCTGCCGCCCTCGATGATGTCGGCGAGGCGGTTGTCCTCGTCGCCCAGCAGCAGCGTCTCGCCACTGTCTCCCACCGCGCCCTACCACCGCGCCCTACCACTGACACTACAACACTGGTGTACTGACCGGCTCGCGGCTCGCTCTCCATGGAGCTCCAGCTGCCGCCCTCGATGATGTCGGCGAGGCGGTTGTCCTCGTCGCCCAGCAGCAGCGTCTCGCCACTGTCTCCCACCGCGCCCTACCACCGCGCCCTACCACTGACACTACAACACTGGTGTACTGACCGGCTCGCGGCTCGCTCTCCATGGAGCTCCAGCTGCCGCCCTCGATGATGTCGGCGAGGCGGTTGTCCTCGTCGCCCAGCAGCAGCGTCTCGCCACTGTCTCCCACCGCGCCCTACCACCGCGCCCTACCACTGACACTACAACACTGGTGTACTGACCGGCTCGCGGCTCGCTCTCCATGGAGCTCCAGCTGCCGCCCTCGATGATGTCGGCGAGGCGGTTGTCCTCGTCGCCCAGCAGCAGCGTCTCGCCACTGTCTCCCACCGCGCCCTACCACTGACACTACAACACTGGTGTACTGACCGGCTCGCGGCTCGCTCTCCATGGAGCTCCAGCTGCCGCCCTCGATGATGTCGGCGAGGCGGTTGTCCTCGTCGCCCAGCAGCAGCGTCTCGCCACTGTCTCCCACCGCGCCCTACCACTGACACTACAACACTGGTGTACTGACCGGCTCGCGGCTCGCTCTCCATGGAGCTCCAGCTGCCGCCCTCGATGATGTCGGCGAGGCGGTTGTCCTCGTCGCCCAGCAGCAGCGTCTCGCCACTGTCTCCCACCGCGCCCTACCACTGACACTACAACACTGGTGTACTGACCGGCTCGCGGCTCGCTCTCCATGGAGCTCCAGCTGCCGCCCTCGATGATGTCGGCGAGGCGGTTGTCCTCGTCGCCCAGCAGCAGCGTCTCGCCACTGTCTCCCACCGCGCCCTACCACTGACACTACAACACTGGTGTACTGACCGGCTCGCGGCTCGCTCTCCATGGAGCTCCAGCTGCCGCCCTCGATGATGTCGGCGAGGCGGTTGTCCTCGTCGCCCAGCAGCAGCGTCTCGCCACTGTCTCCCACCGCGCCCTACCACTGACACTACAACACTGGTGTACTGACCGGCTCGCGGCTCGCTCTCCATGGAGCTCCAGCTGCCGCCCTCGATGATGTCGGCGAGGCGGTTGTCCTCGTCGCCCAGCAGCAGCGTCTCGCCACTGTCTCCCACCGCGCCCTACCACTGACACTACAACACTGGTGTACTGACCGGCTCGCGGCTCGCTCTCCATGGAGCTCCAGCTGCCGCCCTCGATGATGTCGGCGAGGCGGTTGTCCTCGTCGCCCAGCAGCAGCGTCTCGCCACTGTCTCCCACCGCGCCCTACCACTGACACTACAACACTGGTGTACTGACCGGCTCGCGGCTCGCTCTCCATGGAGCTCCAGCTGCCGCCCTCGATGATGTCGGCGAGGCGGTTGTCCTCGTCGCCCAGCAGCAGCGTCTCGCCACTGTCTCCCACCGCGCCCTACCACTGACACTACAACACTGGTGTACTGACCGGCTCGCGGCTCGCTCTCCATGGAGCTCCAGCTGCCGCCCTCGATGATGTCGGCGAGGCGGTTGTCCTCGTCGCCCAGCAGCAGCGTCTCGCCACTGTCTCCCACCGCGCCCTACCACTGACACTACAACACTGGTGTACTGACCGGCTCGCGGCTCGCTCTCCATGGAGCTCCAGCTGCCGCCCTCGATGATGTCGGCGAGGCGGTTGTCCTCGTCGCCCAGCAGCAGCGTCTCGCCACTGTCTCCCACCGCGCCCTACCACTGACACTACAACACTGGTGTACTGACCGGCTCGCGGCTCGCTCTCCATGGAGCTCCAGCTGCCGCCCTCGATGATGTCGGCGAGGCGGTTGTCCTCGTCGCCCAGCAGCAGCGTCTCGCCACTGTCTCCCACCGCGCCCTACCACTGACACTACAACACTGGTGTACTGACCGGCTCGCGGCTCGCTCTCCATGGAGCTCCAGCTGCCGCCCTCGATGATGTCGGCGAGGCGGTTGTCCTCGTCGCCCAGCAGCAGCGTCTCGCCACTGTCGCCCACCGCGCCCGACGTCAGCACCAGGCTCGGCTCCACCGATACACTGCAATGGAAACTATGATTATAAACCTCCGCCATCATATATTTTACATAACGAAATAAATGGACGAGTGGAAGGTTCCTTCTCATCATAGCATTATATAGCGTGCTCTATCAAACGCATTAGGTTACTAAAAACAAATTAATCTATCTCGAGGTCAGGATAGCTGCAAGTTTGCAACAGAGAGGTATTTTACAACATCAACACTGCAAGTACTTTGAAAGTGTTTATAAAATAGATAGATCATACCCATACGGCAGCGGGTCGGGCGGCGGGTCGGGCGGCGGGTCGGGCGGCGGGTCGGGCGCCATGAAGGACTTGCTGCGATGCGAGCCGAGCCCCAGCTTGCCCTTGGTGAGCGAGGACGCGCGCACGCTCTGACGACGCAGCTTCTGGATCATGTCCCTGCACGTACACATACATTTGTTAGCTTTATTCATGTAACCATTACTTAGTAAATGAATACACTCATTTAAAGTTAAAGTGTATAGGTGGTAGATCGTCCCCTAGTCTGACCTGCGGAAGTCCTTGAAGACCAACGCCTCCAGGTCGTGCAGGCGCTTCATCTCCAGCTCGATGGTGGCGTGGGAGGCGCCGAGGGTGCGCAGGTCGTTGATGATCTTGGCCTGCTCGTTCATCTCCTTCTCGATGAGCTTGGAGCGCTTCTTGGCGTCGATGGACGGGTCGAACACGAAGGCGGGCAGGTGCTCCGTGTACTTGCGACGGAGGATTATACTCTCCTACAAACAAGGCAAGTCACATTAAATTAATTTTGGTAATAATTCATGGCAATCCAATTTTCACGTAGGTACAAGATAGATCGGTAACCTTGTCGCAGCTGAATGGCTTGGCGAAAGACAAACAAGTTACAACTGTGGCGACCAATAGCTTGCGAGATCCTGAATCGCGATATTGACATTTCGTCGCCTCAGTGCTTGTTTGGCCTATCTGACATTTTTTACGAAAATGACTTTTTAATGCAGTATTATAAAGACTAAAATTTCCATCCGACTGGTATAATATTTTTTTTAAATATTCAATTCTAAAACAATAAAAATCTCATTTCAATTTTTTTCTCAACACGGCACTTAAAGAAAATGCCGTGCTTGTTTGCTGTCTCCTGTAAAATTTGCTCGAGTGCAGATAGGCCAAACAAGCACTGAGGCGACGATTTGCAACGTGCGGCGAATATTTTACAACATCTGAAATATACTACAGTGGACTTCGACCTGACCGGGCATACACCACCACGCCCGCAAGGAGATCTTTCGCCATAGTCCACTGATTCCCCTACACTGGTGGCGTAATATCACTGATACCCTAAAACTGACGCCTAAACAACGACTTATTTTTGATTCACCCTGTATATCTATAACATCCTCATCCATACAATAACCTTCATACCTGCGAGTCCTTGCTGTTATCAGCCTCGTCATCCAGATCGCTCTCGTAGTCCATCTTCAGCGGATCCTCCTCCTCGAAGCCGGTGAGCATGGTCAAGGTGTGTCCGAGGGCGGAGAGCTGCTTGCCCACGTTGACGTCCAGGTGGATGTCCACCCCCTCCATCTGCCAGGACACGTTCAGGAACCACTTTGCATTCTCTGTAGGTGGGCAAAGAGTTTGTTAGTAGGATAAAACAAGATAGATAAGAATAAGGTTAGAAAAAATTGCAGTCATCTTTTACTTTTGTTGACTCAGTGTATTTGATTTTTTTTTATATTTATCTACGTTCTCACCATTATTGGCCGTGGCAGTCCTACTGCAGACCTCATACGTCCCCTCGGACACACAGCACACGTTGAGGCTGGGCTCGCCCGACGCCGGCTTCCAGTCGTCGAGCGAGGCCTCGAAGTCGTCCGCGAAGCGCAGGCACAGCCCCACGAACCTACCCTTGCTGACCAGCGAGCCGCTGCTGCAGGCGCCGATGCTGGTGCTGTCCAGGGTCACCACCACCGCGCCGCGACTCTCGCGACCCCAGGACGCCTGTGCGTACATTGTAAGGCTAATGGGCGTTTCTTATTTGGCCCGCCCGCGTAAAAACAAATGACGGTAACGTGCTACCAACGATTTTTGTATGGAGTTGGCCATAACTTGGGACATAACGTTTGTGAGAAAGAGAGGTGGAGGGGGGTGGGGGGTAAAACAACAATGGTTGGTGTCGAAGTGTTTGAACGTAATAGCGCATGCCTGGAGTGTTTCTTTAGAACTACTTATGAAACGAATCTTCTTCTTAATTTAGATATTTTTTTTAAAATATTTTTTTATACATATATTTGGTTTCCGAATTTTTTTATATTCTTCATTATTTGAATTACATAGTGTTAAATTTAGAACAAAAATACATCACCTTTAGTTACTTAAGCACTTTGAACCATAAACAAAACCCAGTTGAGTAGACACTAGACACGATTATTTAGTAAATGACAGACTCACCATTGGCGGCTGGTTGAGCGGCAAACAGATTCCGATGTCATCCACATTCAGTTGCAGGAACAACGTACTCAGATGAGGCGCTGTGATTTGAGACGTCAGTTGTACCTGTAAGAACGTGTGTGACTGAGACAGAGATATATAGCTATCCTGTTCTTGATATTTCCTTGTTTAAACAAGGTCTGAAGAGAGTCCTCCTAGGATGTTCGAAGGTAGCAGCAGTAACCACTTAAGACTATGATACAGCATCGAATCAATAGCGTGCACGATATTTTAATCAGGGTATGCAGAAATGTAAATTTACCCTATTATTTTACAAATTTATCTTCTTAGATCAATTTTGTTTCACTTATTCGCTAAATTTATTCAAACATTATGTGTATTTCAATTAAATATACATAATTTATTAGATTTTGGTTATTATTTTAAATCCATTTTGATTTGTTGGGGTGCTTATGCAATGCATATATGCTTGTATGAGCTGCACGCCACTGCATCGAATATCAGAGATATTTAAAAATCGATTTTTTTTGTCGATAGATTTTCGGCTCTGGGATGCGAAGGTCGATAACTAACTTAACTAGATTTGGTTTATTTTTGAGTTAACTCCCTGTAGACCTGCAGATACGTATGGTTGCACGCACCTTCTCGAAGACCTGCTGCGTGGCGGTGAGCACCTCCTTGTTGAGGTTGAGTCGTTTCTCGTTCCAGTACTCGTACGCGTTCTTGTAGTTGAGCCACACGAGGATGGCCTTGTCGACGGCCACGGGCTGCACGTACACCAGCGGCCGCTTCAGCGTGATCAGCACCACCTCCTTGTCCTCGCCGCACACCATCTCCTCTTGGAACGCGTTGCGCATCGCTGGAAAATGTGCCTTGTGTGGTTAGCATACGGTGCATTTTTGTAAGACTCTCGAATGGTTATTTGATGGTGTATTATTTTTGTTTGATAAAAGGTGACTCGTCAATAGATTCCCTTATAATTTTATGCTCAAAGTTACCGACATAGCCCAAAGAATTGCATCTTTGAAGTGGCAATGGGCAGGACACATTGTGCGAAGAACTGACGGCCGATGGGGTCGAAAAGTTCTAGAGTGGCTACCACGAATCGGTAGACCCACCCCAGGCAGACTTCCCACAAAGTGGGTCGACGTCTTGGTCAAGATCGCAGGAAGTCACTGGATGCAGATAGCGCAAGACCGGTCATTGTGGCGAGGTTTGGGTGAGGCCTATGTCCATCAGTGGAGTGTAGGCTGATGATGATGATGAGTTTTATGAAGACACAAATAATAACATTATTGTCATAAAAGTTAAAAGGTCTGTGCTATTCTTGAGAAATGGACACAATACACACTTTTCAAAAAAAGCCTCAATAATTATATTCGACACCCGTTTCAAGAACGCATACTTACCGATGCGTGTGTTAAAGAAAGCGTATTGCTGGAACTCTGGTTCGGCCTCTTCGAACATCGCGTTCCTTATCAACTGTCCCAGGCTTAGATTGACGTCCACCTAAACAAAATAAAGAGACTACATTCATTGGAACACAGATAAATTTTGTCATATTATTGCACTTTGGATTTATTGTTATGAAAAAATTGCTGGCTCATGTTTTCCGCTTAGAGAAAGCTTAGTCCACCACGCACTTCCACAATCAAGTTAAGGACTTCTCATATCTTCGAATGATTTTTAGCACGTAGTTAGCGTACCTACATATCCAAGTAGTTGAGATATTATGATTTTTGATCGAGTGTAAATAAAGAATATTGACCTTATTACCACTACACGTAAGCTCAAATTACTACAGGATAGAACCAGCACTATAGTCAGACCATAATTTCTGCGCCATCTCTGAGGTAGGCGCGGCGAGAGGGGAGGACGTGTTCGTGTCAGCTGTTTCCCCCGTCTCCCACCTCACCGCGCATACCTCAGAGAGTGCGCAGCAGTTACGGACAGACTATAGAATATAACTGCGTGTGAGTCACCTTCAGACATTTTGTACAACTCTTGGTAAAATATACACCACTATCTATTCCTTTTATTGTTTAATAATAATGTTTATTGTACCAAGTGCTATTTAGTGGTGTAGAGTGTACCTGTGCCCTCGCGAACAGTTTGACCCCGTGCGGCTCGGTGGGCTGCGACACGTTTTGTACGCGGTTGGAGATCTCGAATTCGACGGCGCCCGTTTCTAGGCGTACCGCTGAGTTGCTCGGTGTTGTCGCTGTTAACTGGATGCGCTGTTAAATTGTAAAAATAACATTAAATAAATAACATTGTGTTATGCGAAAGACATCGCAAATCAAGCAGCCGTACGTCATCGACTAGCCCGTTCGTTGGCGGGCGCGCACGCAAACAACGGGCAATTTGTTCGAACACAACTGTACTGGATTGGATAGAGAAAATTCAGCGTCGCGGTCTCGTAGTAATTAGACTTATTTAGTCTACATTTCAAATTAAATTGTAAAATAACATTACCTTAATCCTGATAGTGAGTGAGAACAGTATCCTGCTAAGAGCTGACGTAGTTGCTTCCTCTTCGCTCCACAGCGGGACTGGTTTCTCACCGCCGTACACTTTTTGTACTACTTCGTTTACTTCCTACGTATAAAAAATATTGACACAACTGAATAAGATGTTTAATATAATATAATAATGGCGAAGTAAGTGTACAACTCGATTCCTATCGTATACTTTTTTTACACTTGGTGGTTAGCATTGTGGAATGGTCAATAGCTAGAGTCGCTCACGCACCTTCATAAAGACCTTCTGCACGAAGACGAGATGGTTGAGCAGGTCCGTAGAGAGCGTGTGCTCGAAGAGTCCGATGTCGGCGGTGGCGTGCAGGTAGGTGCCGGGCCGCAGCACCGCGCCCCCCGGCCCCGCGCCCGCCGCGCCCTCCGCCACGCGCGCGCGCACCGCCACGCCCGGCAGGGACACGCTGGCCGCCGCGGGGAGGTTGGCTTCCGATACCTGTATGACATAGACATTTTTACTACTACTTCTCCTGAAGGCGGCGTTAAAAAATTCCACTCTGTTTATTAGTAGGGACATAGCGATTTATGTTCTTACTGTAGATACGTTGTATGATTTACCTGCAGCTTAGTAACGAAGCTGAGCGAGTGCTGCGGCAGGTCGACGGTGAAGTGCGCCTTGTTGCCGGTGACGCCGCTGCTGTGCACCTGCTCCATCTTGTACTGAGCCTGCAGGGACGGCAGTAGCGCTGCTGTGATACTCACGCTCTGGAAATATTATACTCTTCATTACACAGTTTTAAACGTAGCTTCAAAAGTTTTTTTTTTAAAATATCCTAAATTGCAAAGCGGAAGAGTAAGTTGCACGAGGACACACGAGGTAGTTATTCTTCAATAAAAAACATTCACACATCACTACATTAGCGTGCAAACGAATTTCACCTTTATTGTTGATACACTAAGGTTAATGATACCATCACTAAACATGTCCCCTATATTAATATACCTGCACTACAATGCTGAACTGCAAGTGTAGCGGGTTGAAGAGCGGATGTGGCGGGTGCGGAGTGTGCGGCGGCGCGTGCGGCGGGCGCGGGGCCGGCGGCGGGCTGCCCTCCGACGACGAGCCCTCCGCCCCGCCGGGACCCCCGCCGGCACCGCGGGACAGGCGGGATGATGTGCGGGTCACGCCCAATTCCTTTACACAATGATAGAATAGTGAGATTAGTAACTTAATTAAACTTAGGGTTTGTAATGTGTTTTGTTGGAGTAAAATGAATACTCTAAAAAGTGATTTTACCGAAATTTACCAAATAAAAACATTCCTTATTTAAAAATTCAACCGCATTCAAAACTTTCAAAAATATTCCACTTGAAAACCGAACCTTCTGAAATACAAAAAAAAAAAAACAAATCTATGTACTTCTAAAATTCGCTTTTGACACTTCACTTAATACAAAGTGTGATCTTTTTCGGATTTTAACAGATTCTATTCCTTGGTGTGCAATGTTAAAAAGACCTAAATTTCAGTTGTAATACTCGGGAGGGCATTTCAAAAATCCACCCTGTAAAATATCTATATGCAAATAAGCACATATCAGAAAGTACACGTCACCTGTAAAGTAGTAGACAGATGTCGACTGGACCGTGTCATGACGCCGTGCAACGCTACAGGATGCTGAGGCAGCTCCACGCGCACCGCGCCGCCGCTCAGCAGCACCGCGGCGCCGCACCGCCCCGCCTCCCACGAGTACAGCGCCTGGGACTTGCCCACGTTCACTCGGACCACCGTCCTGTACGCACAGTCAAGAACATCATGAGTACTAGCCCAAACACGACGGAGCCGGCGCGACGGGAAAGAATGCCGAGTGCGGAACGCGTCGCACCGTCCCTCAAAACCCTGTGCTGGGTTCTGGCCTCAGCCGGGATTCGGACGCTGAGTGTGAACGATTGCAGGTTTTAGTCCGATTCAACTCCCACATACCACGCACCGCGGGCGGGGACCGGTGATTTCCTCCAACTGAAAAAAAAGGGCCCAAACACGACGGGTTTAACTTGTTTCAGGAAGGAACAGGAATTCTTACATCTACCGAACCTATCATCAAATCTGAGCCATTTTACATATTATTGCATTGTCACGTGATATACACCTGCGTGCAAAATGTCAGCTCAATCGGAAACTGGGAAGATTATCAAATACAGCTCGCAAGATTCCACCCGAACTTAAATAGTTACATCCAGTACAAGTTAATAAGCACCATCTATAGGTGACATTTGACAGTACACACAAGTGTAATGAGTATAAAATGTGTCAAAACATTATTAAATACAAGTTTTTGTAATTGTAATAATAACATCTTAATTTACAACTGTCATGGTCAGTATAAGTTACCGAGTATGCCCTTTGGTATTCGGAATACTCCTTCGAAAAGTAAATGACAGCATTTCGCAAACATTTTTATATTTTTAGTTACATTGGCAGGTTTTGACTATCCAACAGTGGTACAGAAAAAAATTGTAAGTTATGAAGTACACTAAAAATAAAGTATGTCGTAAAGAATAGTTTCTTCCAGTACCATTCATCCATAAAACACTAAACAGTAATAACACTTCAAAACACACGCAAATATAACACTCACTGATGATCCGGATGTCTTCCTTCTAACAACACAATCATGGCTCTCCCGAGCGTGGCGGACAGCGCGTACTGTCTCGCGCGTGAAGCAGAGAGCGAACTCTGCAGTGACGTCAGTTCCGCTTCCAACTTCAACCCGGAGAGGGAGGCTAGGACTCGAGTGCGGTGGATCCTTTTGAATAACATTTTATTATTGACATATAAAATTACGTATCTATATTTCACTCAACTAGTAACTAAAGTCCATTAAAATTTATTTAGTTACCATTGAAAATTATGTGACAATAACCAAGATTGGGCACACATGATGGTAGCTCTAAAATTTTTTTGAATACATTTTGAATACATTTTTCCCAAAAAAAAACATCGTAGTTTAAAACTAAAAAAAGATAAATTTATGTCAAAATTAAATGAAAAACAATATTTTATAGATTTTTTTTTTTTAATAAAGTAGTAATTCCTGGCATACACAGCGGTTACACCATCAAGCAGCATTTTACATACACAGACGTGCGACACACAAACTCGAATAATATATTAACAAAAAGGAGTTAGAATTTTGTCAATCAATTAAATGAAGGCGTCATACCTGGCAACCCCTACGACGACGATGCCCATGTTGCCAGCGCTGGAGGAGGAGTTGCTCGCGTTCTGTTCGCGGGAGCTCGGCCGCGTCGCGCGACTGTGGCGGTACTGCTCGGGGATGTCCGTCGTCACAGAGAACCTAGTGGAGAGAATACTAGGTTATATTGTAGGTGGTATGATCGAACCTTCTTTTTGATTTTCTACAATTAAAAAAAAGTTTTCTAACATTAATGTTTTTGGAAATTTCATGTACTGAACGAAATATGAAAGTTAGCAAGTAAAATCTGAGGAGTTGTTAATCACACAATAATTATGTTGGGAAAAAAATTACGCAATATTAATCAAATGTTAAACATTACATACAAAAGGATTAATTTTAATCTGTAATGCATTTCATTAAACTAGAACACTAGTAGTCCAAGAGCCCATGACCTTCATTATTTCTTCATCGTCTGGGGTTCATAGATTCCTGCCTCTTGCTCTATAAATCTAGGGACTTGAATGTAAATCGCATAAATTTAAATCCGGCTATGAACATTTAAATACCTGTGCGTGATAGTCTGCGCATCGGGCATGTTGGCATACAAGTCGAGCAGTTGGTAAACGGTGCGCCAACACCTTGGAGCCAACTTATCACCAACTTCAGGAGGAGGGGGCACGCCGGTCGGGAACATTGGTGTGTGAGCACCTTCATTCAGAGAACTGTAACCTATGAAGAAAATAAGAGTCTTAAAGTGAGAATATGAGGAAATTATTTTACAGCCCAAATGACAAAAAAATATTATCAAAATATTAAAACAGTAGTGTAACATAACAAGAAAGAAAACACAAAGTCACTCTTCTGTTCCATATCATACCTAATTTCCCTTTTACACTTTTTCCAGTGGATCTCAACTTTTGTGCGAAGGACTGGGGCCGCGTCCTGGTGGGGGCCTGTTTGAGTTGCGTGGGGGACTCGGCCCCCGGTACCTCGGGGGTCAAGGCCGGCGCTATCAGCTCCCACTTAGGCTCCATAGTTGGGAACGGAACCTCTTTCTCTAGTGATGAAACGCTGACTAAATTCTCTCTGAAGTCTGACACTGGGAAAAAATAAATATTGCTGTAGTAAGTTTATGTTGATAAAATTCTCGATTGCTGTGACTGTAAGTTGATCATCTACAAGGATCTTAATACCAAATGGTAAAAAAAGAAAAAATGTCGATGTTACTCATTGGTATATCAGCCATCTGCAAAATTACAGACAAACAGTGAACAGAAAAAATGTTGTCAATAGATGGCGCTAGTTGTATTTTTAACACCACTACTATGTGTCTCTTTCGTGTGCCTTAATTTATTTGAACAGGAAACAAGTGAAGATAGCTCACATCAGTTTTACGAGGATAATTTGGATGCCATAACCTATTTCGATGGTATACCTGACGATGACGTGTGTTTGTTCTGTCGGTGCGATATCTTGGTCTGCGAGCGCAGTTCGACCTGCGTGTCCTTCACGTTCTGGTACATGTTGCTGATCTGATGCAGCAGCCGGAGGAGGGGCATGTTCACCTATACAAAATAATATGCACAAGGTTCATTTTGCAATCTTTACCGATCCAAAATTGGCTGTCTGTGCTAAATAAACAAAAAGAAAATAAAATGAATTGGTGTCGTATATCGGTTGTTTTAATTAGTATACTTGCAATTTAGCAGAAGTTTTTAGTAATTACTCTAACCTCAGATGTAATACAGGGTGTACAGGGTTGACTAGTAGTAGTAGTACTAGTGATACCTGGGATGTTAAGATTTTTGCAAAAAAATCGTCGGCTTGGACCGATTTCCTGGCTTACCATTACAGATATCACTAGTACTACCACCAGTCTTCGTTTTCGGGAGTGGTCTTCATACACCCTGTATAAGTTACACTTTTAACTGTATGTAAGTAAGCAGTTTGACTGACCTGTTGCGATATGAACCGTATGCTAACGTTGAAGTTGAGCACAGTGCTGATGTGCTTCTTGAGTTGTCCGCGCGATATGTACAGCACGTTGCGGCGCTGGATCAGCTCGTCCACCGACACGTCCGCCACGCGCTTCAGCTCCACCTCGATCGACACCTTCTCGCACAGGAACGCCGGGCCCTCGGGGGACGCCTCGCCGTGCACCCCGCCGCCTGTATACCCTCGGTTCATATATTAAACGATAGATATTGTTACAAGTGACATTGATAGTTGTAACTCACCCTTCCCCTTGTGTTGTCGGGCGAGGTCCCCCACCACGATGTGTATCCGCAGCGCGTCCGCCCAGGCCACCAGCGACAGCGCCGAGCCCAGCGACTCCAGCGCCGAGCCGCGCCCGCCGCCACCTGACACAACGAGCACACGTGAGTGACTGGCTGCAGCGTGACGTCACGCGCGACACGCACCTGGTGACGTCATGGTACCTTGCGTGAGCTGGTGCGGCTCCACCCTGAGCGCGGCCAGCAGCGGCTGGAACACGAGGTGCGCGTCCAGCAGCATGAGCGAGCCCTGCACCGGGTACAGGCTGCACGCGCCCAGTGACGTCACGGGACGAGGGTTCATCTTCGACGCTGATATCATCGGCTTCTTGCTCCTCTCCTCCTGAACATAAATGGTACTTATTAGTAACCGTATCAGATTAGGCCTAACCTATCATATTATTATGACCGACTGTAGGAGTTTTTGGACATTAATATAAAACTCGAAAACTAGATGTCGATATGCGAAGGCGAAATGACATGGTACGCACTGGAATGACTAAGTTCGTCCACAACTATTACCGATGTAGCCATGGGTTCAAACACAAAAAGCTATTCACAATTCCTTCAATTTGTGGTCAAATAGGAGTTAAAACTATCTACAAATATATAATTACCAATCTAAAAATATCTTATAAATAATTTCTTACGACTTTGATAGGTTCTTGTTTAGCCATCCACTGATACAGATCTTCTCTGGCGCGATCGTTTTTGATGTTTTCTTCGCTGCCGTGCGGCGAGTACAGCGACGGATTCGAACCAACGGTCGGCAGGTCCTCTTTTAGAGTACCATAATCTAAATAATGGAAACTTTTTTAATACTTAAAGTATGATTTAACCTTCATCGGACGGTAACTTAGATTGAGCATGCATGTTAAATGCCAATGGCACGGGGGAGCGCGAATCACGCTTCATGGCGTCAAGGCCACTCAACAGGGAACTGACCAAAATTGGCGTTCGTCTAGTAGTGCCATCTACAGTTGACATACAGACAACCACGGACGAGTGAATAGAGATGTGGAATTGAAATATATTCCAAAATATAAAATAAAGTGTTTTGACACCTGAATATAGGATGGATCTATAGTAACTTTGGACCAGCTGACTTTTGGAAACACCCCACCTCAGATGGCCCAAAATTACAGATCCACCGTATATATTACACTTAACATCATTTTATTTGAACTTATTATAATAAACTTACTGGCAATAGCATCATCCTGGAAAGCAGGTTTCCTTGTAGAAAACGGCAGTGATGGAAACGCGAGGCTTGCTCGACTGCTCTGAGCGGCGCGAACTGTCATAATACTTGTAGCATTACTACATATTACTTTGAAATTATTGGAAGCACACTAAAGAGCATACACTATAGAAAAAAAGTCAAAATAAATGCGTCAAATTTATTCTTTTTTTTTCTAATTTTAAACTATTGTTTTTAGTTTAAATGATGAACAATACCAGCACTTAACAATCTTGAGAATCTCTCTATTTTCGGACACATCGTAGAGATAGCTAGCCAAAATAAAAAGCACACACAAACACACAAATGCAATAAAAGGTAGTTGATGTCGTTTATAATAATAAAAATTAAATATAATTTAGCGGCACTTAGAAAATAAAAGTTCAATTCAGTCACATAAAATCAACACAAAAATATCATGCCCAAATAAAACAATCTTTAAATTGCTTAGCCTTGTTATATCATTCACACTTATTGTTTAGGCGTATGCAGATAGGCAATTTAACACAAATTTTGGAATTTTTACACAAAAGTAATCATTTAAAATCAGCAGAAGATATATTTTCTACGAGCTATAAAAAGTTTAAAGGCCAATTTAATAGCAGTTAATTTAGGTTTAATTTACAGTAAGTAAATACAGCACATTATCCTTAGTGTAATAATTCCAAAGTGAAATACTACAGGGTGTTTAACGAGCACTTCTGAAAACAAAGACAGATAACAATGTTTGATAGTGAGCAAAGAAAACAGTTCGGATCTTCGATCAAATATTACTAGGCTAATAGAAAGTTAATAAAATGGCACAAACTAAAAACCACCATAATAAAAAATAAAAATAAAATTCAATCTCAGTTGCTCACCGGCCGTCATTTCATATTCGGTGTCAAAATTCTTTACAAACAAGTGTTCCTTATTGTTAATACACTTGTGAAAATGTGTATTGTTTTATTACTAAGTTTTAGGTGTCAAAACTTTCATTTTTGGAGATACCATTTTCACAAAATATGTATCTTGTTATATTTGATCGAAAATTATAAGCAACAAAAAATCATCATATTCAATTTAAGTAGTATCTGTATTAATTTTCGTTAGTACAGTAATTGAACACCCTGTATAGTTTACGCACCGGAGGGCGGTGTGGAGGGGAAGGAGTGCGGTCGCGTCGTGGGCGGCGCGCTCGCTTGCGTACCACATAATGTACACGTTAATATAACACAATACACCCATAGACAATATCAGTTATTGACAATTTTTGTTTTATGTTTCTACCCGCATAACTTTATTAACCGATTTGGATATTTATTTTCTATAATAAAACAAAAGGCGATCGTCGTGAAGTCCAATTATCAATGTAGCTTTTATCAATTGGATTTTGGGTGCGTTAACTTTCGTTTGCGTTTGCTTTCGTTTTGGGTGAACCGATTTTCGTGATCCATGTTTTGTTTTGTACAATACACAGCCAATAAAATTGTAATAAGAAAATTTTGAATAGTGTACGGAAATAAGCGAAATACGGTGTAAAAAATCTGATACAAATAGAATTTGAAATAGGAAAAAGTGTATCGAAAATACTGATTTAAAACAACTTTTAATAAAATAGTATAATATTAATATAAAACTTACCAGGAATGTTTGTTTGTTTGTCTACTCCATTGTCCATATTGAGTAGTAAACAGTTTTCATCCAAGGCTTCATCAAGTTGGTACTCTTGCCAACCTTCCACAGAATCCTGTTAACAATACCATGTAAAACTTAAACATTTTTGTTTGACAGGACTTTTGTTGTTTTGTTTTTTTTTATTTAATATATTAACGTCACACATTTGGTAAAATAATGAGACTTTATAACCTAATATATATTTTGCTAAATAAATAAGACTAACGATGAGTTGAACTGGTACACAAGGTCAGAAATACCTTATTTTAACCCTTTCAGGACAATAAGATGGCTGAGACTAAACATGCGAATACTACACAATATTTAAGTTTTTCTGTAAAGTAAGAGATATCACTAGAAAAACATTGTAGGGTGTACAAATGTAATTTTCCTTTTAATTTCATGGGAAACATTTTAACACAACGTACCTACGTTTGACATTCATTAAAAAAATATCGATTCAATAATAATCAATAACGATTTTTGTAGAAGGGAAAAATATTTCCTGTCAACGAGAAAGGGTTAAAAGTGTTTAATATAAAGCTCTCACCTCTAATAACTCAGGTAAAGCGAAGGTCACGTTGAGTGGCTTCATAACTTTGCTCTTGTAGTTGTGTTCAAGGAGCAACGGCGTGTACAATATGTTCTTCCATTGACGACTTAGAACTATTACACCCTGGAAAACATATCATTAAAGGTCATTTAAAAAATATTCCCTGACTTTGATAGTTGTTTATTTTCTTCATTTGAGAAACCAAAAGAAACATAAAAATCATAAATACCACAGATGATTAAAATATCAAAATAAGTCATTAGTAGGATTTGTCACTTAAATCTGATGGTATAGTAAATGATGTTTAATGGTCACAATTTCGTACCATCATGGTTCAAGAGGGACGCTTCATAATCTACACGTTTAAACATGTAAAAAAAATATATGATAAACACTTATTTTGATTTCTAAATTCATCTGAATACTAATATCAGTGGTTACCTGTCTGAGTGTAGAGAGCGAGGGTAGATGTCTGTCAGCGAGGTCGGCCTGCACCGCCGCCGCGTCCGCGTGCAGGGCGTACCGCAACAACACCGCGCACAGCTGCAGAGACGGCTCCTCGCGTAACTGCTTCGCCATGGGAGTGTGGCGGCCGTAACGACTCTATACACAAAGAACATTACTGTACTGTGAGCGTTGACGAACATTGCCCCCGCTTTGAAGGGAACATACATTTCTAGTAACAAAGCGTCGTTGTGTTTGAGTTTAACGCGTAATACAATTTCGAAGTCATAGTAATTACGAAGCTGTCAAGTTATTATAACTTAAAGCAATTGGGTAAATTTTTCTATAATAATTTAATTTAGTACAGAGACGGTTGCACGGGTACATCCGCGCGTTGTAACAGTTGCAACAAACCTTGGGTAGAGTGTGATGCGGTGCGAGATCTAAGGCTGCGGCCATGAGACTGGCGGCAGTGGCGGTGAGGCGGCCGGCGTGCGCGCGGTACAGCGACACCACGCGGATACCGAGACGATTGCACGGGTTCATCCACGCGTTGATCGCGGGAGACGCCGTACTCAGCAAGTTCCAATCCAATCTGGGTACACACTTACGTTTAATAATCGGGAACAATAAAATAAGGTATGGATAAACTGCAAAAATGTTAAAAACACGAACCTAGTGTAATCGATCTTTTTCGTGATAGGCGTCCTAGGAGGCGCTGCGAAGTTGAACCAGACCACTTTAAGGTCTATCGCACACGACGAAGTGTTCCCGTTGTCTTTGACGGGCACCATTGTGGTGTTACTGTCGTTCGAAGGATCTTCTGGACCCGGGGTCGAAGGTTCTGGAGGTACCGGAGGAACGGGAGGCGGCTGAGCTGTCCCCAAGTTAGGAGTACTGGGCTTGGAACTAGAGTCCCTTTTCCTAAACAAGTCCTCAAACCCGGTGGACCTTTTGCTAGTCCTTTCTTTATCAGGCTTCAGTTCTTCTGCAGATTTGACAGACTCCCTGCAACTTTCTGTGTCAGGTTTGGTCGGCTTCTTCTCTTCGCTTTGTTTGTTATTGTTGTTTGATTGGGAATGTTTGGAAACTTTGATCGATACGCCTTCGAGGCCACATTCAAACATTATGAAACCGATCGGAGCTTCTTTTTGGCTCTCTGTTGTTCCATTTTGGGCACCCTAAGAAACGACATCTAGTTAGAAAGGATAATTATATTATTCAATAGATTATATTACTCTTTACTTACTGAAGTTTCATTCCCTTTGGCAGAATCAAGCCTAATAAAATTGAAAGAAACTTTCGAATGTTGACACGGTATCCCAGTGATTGTGGCATCTTTAAGTTGTGACGATTCGTTTCGCAGACGACGTAGCTGCCCGTGAACTTTACCTTTAAATACAATGTATAACATTAAAAAATACAACAAAAATAAATTTCCTAGATTCAGTACTGCAAGACACAACTTACCAACGTTTAAGGTAAACGTAACATCTTCACACTGTTGCTGGGAGGTCTCGATATAGACCGGGTCTCCCTTCTCCTGTCCTCGCTTTCGACCAGAAGATTGAGCTGAGATTAACGCTCGTGGACCCTTCATGATACCGAATGTCTTCTTACTTCCAAGAGCTCGCAACGTTGGCCTATAGTACAACTGCACCGATTCTAATGTCTTCTTGGAACTGACGTATTTAGCGACAATATTCTCAATCGAGACGCCAAATAGAGACACACAAGTCAAGTCTTGTATGTTGTCCAGAGCTGAGAATGATATCATATCTTCAACAACTGACGATTGTACGAATATAATATTAACTTTCGGCACCGATACAGTGGCTTGAAGTTGGTCACAAATTGTCTCCTCGTAAACGTTCGAGTGAGGGATGGTGGCCAATTTGCACTTGTCGTCTTTGCTGTGAATAATGCTTGGCTGGTTGCGTCCCTCCATTTGCGGAAGCCAATTCTGAACATATTGTTTTTGTTTAAGAATATTGGAACTTTCTACTGTTGATATGCACAGGAGACGAAGGTGGCTGATGACTGTTATGGGGTGAACGTTTGCCAACACAGGTGTCAGCGATTCGATGAATTTCTGGGTGCTCTCTAGTACAAGTGGAGTCAACATAACGTCTATTTCTCCTCGTAACTTTACAAATAACCCACTTTTGCTATCACTAGTTGTAGTCGCAGTGGGAGTAGTAGTTTTCTCGGTACTATTTTCTTGATTATCTTGAACATTTTGCTGAATATCCCACCAACCCTGTGGGTATGGATGTGCTTTGATTTGAGAGTTAAAATGAGGCGGTAAGTTCGAAAATGGCCCGTGTTGATTTTGGTTACTGTGAATATCTTTTTTAGCAATCAGTCGCAAGATGTTGACTTTACCCACTTGCTCGAAATTTGGCAAATACTTTTGGCCAACGTACACCAAGCTTCCGTCGTCAGCTCTTTTAAACAAAGGTAAAGTAAAGACATCACTACCACTAGGCAAAGAACATGTAGACCAATTCGAACACCTGTATTGAGGAAGATTTTGCATATAACTGGCCATAAGTAAAGGTGAGTCGACAATTGGTTTATTGGTCTGCATGTGTAGATTCACTAATGTCATATCTTCCTGAGATGATATCGCAGATATAAATGATGTGGAGGAAACTGAACCACTCTCTGAGTCAGGTTGAACTCCTGCACTCAAATTGCTAATTGTGTCCGGAATTTCAACATGCTCCGATTTAGTTAGAGAATTCGTCCACTTCTCATTCGGGGCAGTGTCATTAATGGTAAATGAACTTTTATCTCTAGGGTTACTGTGGCGACTGCCAAAGGAATGTTTAAGGCTTGAAGAACGACTTGGAAACATATCTTCATCGGCTGAGAAGAAAGCTTCGGAATGATTTTCGCTAGTGATGGACATCGCTCTCTGGACTTCTGGGTTTAGTGTGTCTTCTTGAGGCATTTGAGAATTTAGTGAGTAATGAGACTCGGATACGGCTACTGACCGGGATGGAACTTTGGGCACAATGAAAGTATCTTGTTCAATCACCGTTGATTTCTTAGGCATAGTATTGGTCCCATCTTTCACTACACAACTCATTGCTAATTTAGAATCGGAAACACTGCTCTCCATTTGAGGCACTGTTAAAATACTCTTATTCAATTTTGAATCACTATCAATCTTTGAGTTTCCGAGAGGAACTGAAGAATCGACTAGTCGTGCGTAAGGCACATCACTCTTGGTGCTCGAAACTAAAATATTATTGCTGCCTTTACTCATACTTGTGTACGAAAATCTACGCGTCAGACTTCGTCGTTCAGTGCTTTGTGGAGATTTACTCAAATTAGGAGGCAATGGAGATGGTATCAAAGTGGAAACATTCGTAGGTTGCAAGCACACATTCATTGTGTTATAAGGAGGCGTATGGAATACTAATTGTCCGCTGTGCAACAAACTCTGTCCGTATCCATATTCGCCTGGCGTTGTTTCTATGATATTAAACATTGCTATATTAATGCCCTCATTCAAATCAGAAGGAGTGGGTTTCAGGAAGTTAGGGCCATTGCGATTTGTACCGAAGAATGCGCAGCCTCCTGTGCACCCGCATTGTGACGTTCTATTATCGTTTGGCCATAAGAACCATAACCTTTTAGTCTTATCGTCATGTATCCTCAAAAACTTTTGCTGAACTAGGTGCATATTTTTTGGTGTTTGCGGCAAAGATGAAGCAGCTTCAATGAGTAATGGCCCGAGAGATACAGAACCTACACCTACCCAATTATCACTTTCCGTAGGTCTGTTTTGACTAGTGCTGCTACCGCTCGAATGGTGATGAACGTTTGTTTGCAAGTTAGTTTGTGTGTACAGGACTAGTTTAATATTTGGCAGCAATCCTGTTACACCTGTCGCGAAACCAGATCCATGCAGGTTACAAAAGCTTAGTCTGACTGGAGATAGCCAAGTTTGTAACGTCGTGTTTGTATCAGCAATATAAATGTCAATGAGATCTATTGCAACACGAATCATACGATATTTTATTTCATTAGGAGTCGGGCATCGGTACTTTAAAGTAAAGTCAGTTTCAGGACACATGATGTTGTTCAAACCATGATGACACTGTTTCGCAGAATTAGGTGGGGTCAGTTCGTTTTCGTTATCACAAATTAACAGTAGAAATGTTTCTAGCGAGGAAATCACGTGATACAACTGTGGTAATGTCATTCGACCCGTCAACTGGCCTAACTGTAGCTCCATCATCCAGGCGTACTCCACTGTCTCTTCATCGACATTACGATTAGTGTCACTGAAGAAACCATTCCCTCGTAGTTGAAACGATGAGAGCATAAGATGCCCTTGATACAAAGGACCAGAGTTCATCGGATTAGTTCTTGATAGATTGTTCGCAGACACTAATATCGAGGGGCTCAACAAGAGTTGCATTTTCGTCTCTCTGAAACTTTTGTCCATTTCGAATCCAAATCTTTCGATAAGAATGACTGGACAAGGTGGCTCACTCTCACTACAATTCTTCACCAAATGGGCTTGTATGTCGTGTATTATTATGGACACCGTGACATCTAAGGGCCGGTATTTACGAGGATCAAAAGGCCCTTTGCTAACATCCGACGCATCATCCATTGAAATATCAGTATGCTGATTTATACTGCTCCTGTCGTTTAGTTTCGTATTATTTTCACTGGTCCAATGAAATGGATCCAAGTTGGGTGATTTTTGCATGTCAGTGAAGGTTTGATCTTCACCAAAAATATTTTCCAGTAAGTTCATGAAGCTCGTTATAATAGTTCCGTATGCTAATAGTATGGACGGGCCAACTTCTAGCTCGACGCTTACTTTGTCAGGCGGAAGCGCCGTGCGATCAAACTTATTTCCGTCTATAGGCCAGTTGATCTGAGGTTGTTTCCTCATTCTTGGTATTCTCATTGGTGACAGTAGTATTTCTTCTTTTTCTGGGGTCGTGATATCTGCTTGAGGTTCTGGTCCCAACGCAGGCACAGGGTGATAATTGTACCTCACACTTAAAGCTACTATCGGAACCGACCAGCAATCAACCCAACCCTGGGATTTAACACATTTCTTTCTCCATTTGGATGCTTTTAATCGACATGGAACCAATTTCATATTTTTATCAATGGACAGCAGTAGCAATCTCGAAGTATTCACTTCAGGGAGGTACAAACTCATATCGACTGCCTCTCCCTGAACCCATATTTTCAGTGGAATTACATCAGGTAAGAAATCAGTGAACGGCAAATCAAACGACACATCAAGTAAATCACCACAAAATGCGACATGATTGTTCTCTTGGTTGGTAGAACTGCAATCGATCCAATTATACTGATTACTAACTGTAATCACTTCACATTCCTTCAGTAAAAGCGAGATCTTCCATGTGTAGGGAACGAAATGTAAAATATCCGGACGAGCTTTTGACGACCAGTCGTTAATCAAGTCTTGAAAGAAATCGATATGCGTGTAAACTAGATTGGTGGTCGCCTTGCATCCCGTTAGTGACAGCTGCCAACATTGGTGATGGTTCCAAACTAAAGGATAATGACACTTGACTGTATACTCTAAAGTTTCACTTTCAGCCAAGCTTCTGTACTGAAGACTAGTTGTCGCCTCTAAGTGCAAAAGCTGTCCCGTGATCTTAGTTGTGTACCCATCTTGTAGAACTATCCACGGAAGAGTCACTTCGAGATATGAACCTGCACCAATATTTATGTGGACAGCATTCGTCTCTTTATTTTTGGTAAATAATATGTCTATTGTAGCTTCGTTTAATGTCGAAAGTCTAATATCAAATGACTGTGTCTGTCGTCTGTCGCCTGGCTTCGGCTGAGGTGTAACTTCCAAATTTTTGTAATTTGGGGGAAAGAAGAATTTAAACAAATGGTCTCTCTGTCTGTCCGCCCACGGACCGTAGCTGAAATCTGTTCCTTTACCACATTTGATATCGACTCCCCAAATGGGTGGAGCTGATTCTACAATGTCGCCATTAGCCAACTGTAGCAAGACAGGCTGTTCTGGCACGAGACCCGGCTCGTCCATGTAGAAGTACACTTCGATATAGTTGGAACTCATGACGACGAAACCTTCGCCCATGTACCGCGGAGGTTCATCAACCATAGAAGTGTAGTTTGGACTTGGCGCAAGAATCACTTTACAATTTTCCGCTTTCGCTTTCACGAAATGCATTAAGTGATCTAAGCTGGACGCGGGCGGTTTTGTGCTGTAAACTAAATGTGCTTCTTCAATACTAATGGATAAAGTAGTCGGGACGAGTCGATTGCCGAATACCACTCTGCCGGAACATATATCGATTTTGATAACGGGAATGAGATCTCGCCATGTTCTGGCCATGGCGGCCTCCGACCTGACCGTGTCCTGCGCTCGCCTTCTCTTCTCGTTGGCATCGTTCATCGCCTTCTCTCTGTCGGTGGAATCATCCTCGTTCTGTTGTTTGATAACGGGGTCGAGACCAAATATTTTTTCGAATTCGCTGTACATTTCGCATCGATTATAGAAGTGTAATTCGAAACCGTTTAATACGATCGATAAACGAGTGTCTGAATGTGATAAATCTGAAAGCAAAAATATTAATCTTGTATAGAATTAGTTGAAAACATTCCTCAACCTAAATGTTAACATTTATTTTTTTTATCCAATTAGAATGAAACATCCACTAAATAAGGGATTAGAAGAAAATAGGCAAATCTCATTATGAGTTCACACTATTTATAGATTTCATTTTTTCATCACAGATAATATAAGAGATATATCACATATAGATTGATACTAAATTGAATAATAGAAAGTAACCTACTAATAAAAAATAGGTAAAAATAAATTTTATATTCTATATATTACTAAAACTATCAAAAACCAATTACTCTGACAACAATTAGTAAACATTTTTCTATTTTGTAGTATTTTATTTATTTATTCTTTATGTATAAAACCATTTAACACTTTCACAATTACTAAACAGGTAATTACCATGATTTTTATTAAGTTGAAATAGTTATTGTGTAAGTTTTCTTTTTTTTATTTTTTTTTATTGTGAAACCACAAGTGTTTAAAAAAATATTTAACACTTCCACTTAAGCCTTTAGTTGCCACCGGTGACCGACATGCCTTTGAGAAAACAGTAGGTTTTGTTTCTGAGCCGTTAATGTGATAAAAGAAAGATACATCCATAATTTATGTAAGTAAAATTTCATCGAAATTTTAATCAAAACACTTAATAACTTTCGCATTTATAATATTACTGTTAATTTACCTTCAGAAACATCTTTCGGTACATATGAACGCCACCACCGGAATATCAAGTACCCATCCTGGATACGTAATGTGTAGTCGTAATTAATGTACACTATATCTCGGAACATGATTTTCCCTGACAATGCGTTTAAAGTGAACGATCCTGCAATGATAAAAACAAATGAGGAGTAAAAAACAAACATTAAAATAAAACTGTTTTTTAATATGCATTTTACCTTGCCTTTTTCACATTTATGTTTTTAATATTATTCTTATGAAACTAAATATGATATGTTATTTTATTGTTATTAAATTTAAAAAACTTTAAGGTTATTTTGATTTTTTTTTCCAGAATAAGTTTCAAATAACTTAATGTAAATAATCTAACTATTTTTATAAAGATAATGTTGTGTATAAGTAATAGTGTTTGAAATAAATAAAATACTGCACTATATTGAAACTTTCTTAAAGTTATTGTGTGCCAATTAGAAGTGCATCTATACCTCTAAGAATAGGTATAGTTTTAACATATGAGTGTGGATATAATTTCTGATTAAACCACATTATAATATGCTATGAATCACTTACTAGCTACACATATGAACACAATTGCATTGTTTTGATAACATTTTATCTGATATATGCTGAGTGCATGTATATATTTTATTGGCTTTCATGGAAATACACTAGGAAACACTCAAGTTCTACATAAATATAACAGTAGAATTAAAATATGCTAGTATACATTTATCGTCTCTTTTAGTAAGTCAAGGTCATTTTAACACTAATAATCAAGTTCATTTGTAAAAAATACATGAAGCTGATATTTAGAATTTACACAGATTATTATAATAACAGTTTTAAAACTAAAAGCTTCATTAAACACACAAATTGACGAGTACAAGGTTCAACAACAAAATTGTCATTACAAAAAACACTGGCCACTCACCTATCTTGAAATTCTCATCTTGGAAGTAGAACTTGTTGATCAACCTCGTGAGTACGAAACCCAGTACCCTGCTGTTGTAATAAGTTATATAAACCACCCAGAGCATGGCCGATATCAAGGAAACAAGGAGAAGTGCGAAATTTCGATCCATCGCTATATCTCCTATTTCTATCGCTGAAGTGTTCCATCTTTGGGCGACGGGATCGTCCCACGAATCCTTCGTGTTATCCCTAAAACAGCAAACCAGTCGTAACACACATCAACAACAAATAAACCTCAATTTAAAACAACAAAAATAAACATTGTCTTGGACTAAAGGCACAACGAAAATACTCACATGATGACAAAGAAACAACTATTTTGTATATTTTCACATTTTAATCAAGAAATGGATGTTAAAAGGCAAGGCATTGTGGGAGTTTTTCATTATATTTTTGATATTTTCCTTTATCAATTTAATTAATGAAATCAGGACACAAATTCGTCTTTGATTGAAGATTTTTGACATTATAATATTTTGACATATTGTGAAACATTAGTGATGGGGCAAGTTGTACTGCGCTACTCAAATATAATTATACCAGCGCTATTTAATGCACGAATAAAGTTTACGGGGTTTTAAAATAAATATAGATGGACATGTTATGTAATAGTAGCATTCAATTAATAAAACGATACAATGAAATATTTTTGCTCAACATTTGAATTTTTTTTTTGCTGGTGACTACTAACAAGTTCAAGCGCATGTTTACAGGCATTGGTTAAACTACACAAAAAATCACAATCAATTTTACAACTGTCACAGTTTCAATTATATAAATTTGTAATACAATAAATATTCTTTGGCATAATTTTTATTAGTAATTGCTGCACTAAGTTGAAGTAATTGCGCTGACTAAGTCGCGTCCATGTTGAGTCACATACCTACGTCTGTCACTTTTTTTTAAAGTCAAGTGTCAAAGATTTTTTTTTTCGATTTAGACAAAGAATGACCAAAGCATCACGTCTCCAAGATTTATTTTTTTTTTTTTTTTATAAAATGACCAAATGTTGGTATGGAATCTATCTACCTTAGATTTAATTATTTATTATGTTAAACATAAGCCTTCATAACAGTAAGCGATTATAATTACTCATGTAATTGCTTAATCCGACACGGAAAGAAAAGAACGAGTTTCTGAACGAAACAGTCGGGAGATTAGGTATTGGCGCGAGTTTTTGAGAATAGACTTATGAAAATGTAATAAATATTTGATATGTCTATAAAATTATTAGTCATAATTATCAGAATGGAGGAACCCACTGAAGTGGGTTTCCCTTAAACTCTATAACCACATCTTTCACCGCAACTTCGGTAACTAAGGAAATCAACAGTTTCATTATTGTTCAATATGCAGTTTGTCAACAGTTAATAAAATTTTGTAATCTCTTAAGGAACTTTTCCTTACATTTTTAAGCTATCAAATAAATAAGAGACCAAAGTAAAGAATACGAAATAATTTGTAGAGCACGTCGAACGTGAATGTTTAAAATATTTAATCTATAACTGATTTACTTTCCTCTGATATTGAATTGAACAATGGTAGAGAATACTGATGATTCCGAGGAAAAAAAGACCTTCCATCCAAATACCAGGCACGTATCTGTACTTTTTTACGCAACAATAATTTACACACGATAATTTTGTTAAGTAGGTTACCTAGGATACCTAAGGATATTCAAGTTGTGACCAACCAAGTTAGATTCCTTGATTGTCCTGCGGAAGGCCCTGGGTCCGGTATCTTAAATCGTATAATAAACTTTGTAATGATTTGTAAATAAATAGGAATTTAAGGCAGCGGGACGACAGGAATGTCGCTGTGCGTAACGTGTCATGCCACTGGGTCCTGATTAGTCCTTAAGAGTAACTAGATATAATATTAATAATATATGTATGTTATTCGTATTCTTACACTAATTTGTAAAATAGTAAATATATAAAGAATGGCACACTTTTTTTTTTATTTTTTTTTATTTAAGTATAATAAACAGCTACAACATTTTGTTTAACTTAAGATAATTCCAAAAGTTGAAATACAATGTTGCAGCCAACTGCATTATCCGCGTATTCATAATTATTAAAATAATTCTTATTTCTCAGATGGGCCATACCTCACAGGTTAGATTTTATGACATTTGTCGGAAAAGACGTCCTAGCAGTAGGGCACGATGTTTACATAATGTTTTATAACTTGAAGAACAACACAGAGCTCATTTATGTAGCCGACAATGAAAAAAGAGGGGATGGAATCGATGCCATCGCCGGTAAGAGTCATTTTTCAGAAGTAATTTGAAGGAGAAGTTGTGGTGGCGTGGTAGGTAGGTGGTAGGAGATGTAGTGCGTAATGCGTCACGCCGTTCTAAATAGCCCTGTGTTGGGATCAAGCCCAAATCGCTTCAATTACATTGTTTGTTAGATTTTTTTTTCAGTTGGAGGAAATCACCGGATCGGCGGGGTATGTGGGAGTTGAACCGCACTAAAACCTCCAACCGCTCACTCTCAGCGTCCGAACCCCGGCTGAGGCCAGAACCCAGCACGGGGTTTGGAGGGACGGCGCGACGCGTTACGCGCTCGGCATGCTTTCCCGTCGCTCCGTCCCCCCCCGTGAGCGGTAGTAGGTTTTAGTGCACTGCTCTATGGGGGTCCAGTAATTTCCACTAACTCAAGATAAACTTTAAGTGGGTACCTAATAGGTACTTATTTCCTATCATCTCTATTTTCCAAAGGAAAGTAACATGATAAGCAGTTGTAATTCGTATTTAATTGATTAAAATTTCAAATGAATAATAGTTTAGACAGGGAACTGATCAAAGTAAGCCGCATCAAGATAGTGTGTTCGTAGCTACTACTTATTGGAACGAAGTTTCTTATCGCGCGGTATCGAAAGGGGGCTAGACGGAAAAAATTCTTACGAAAAGTCACACTTTTTTTGTTTTAGATGATTATCGCTAGATGACGCTGTGATCAAAATCTTTTAAAACACGTTCCTTATCGCGCGTTACGAAAGGAAATATTTTTTATAAGATATCTTTTAATCGAAAGGAACTTCGTTCTATTCGGGTGTGCCATGACACCTCTCAAGTTTTTTACCTTAATATATTTTGTTGATAGGTCACAAGGCACAAATATTCGCATTCGCGGAGAAAGTGAAACACCCTCGTATTTTCATCGTTACGTACCCCTCATTTAATATTTTGACTGAGCTAAAAGGTAAGAAACCCTACTAAAATTATAAATGCGAAAGTAACTCTGTCTGTCTGTTTAGTTGATACGTTTACCCGCTTAAACCTCACAATCGATTTTGATGAAATTTGGCAGAGATCATCTTTAGACCCTGAGAAAGAACATAGGGTAGGTAACCTTATAATTGAAAGTAATGAAGACGAAGTTGTGCGGGCTCGTTAGTAATGTAATAAAAATTGAAACTAAGCAAAATGGCAACAAGATATTATTTATTTCTCGTTCCTCATAACCTCATAATTATTCCTGCAGACACCGACGTGAACAGATACAAGGGTATCTGTATGATGGAATCCGACCTATTAGCAGGTTTCAGCGGCTTCCCCAACTATATCGTCACCGTGTGGAGCTGGCGATCCAATCAACGCCTCCTGTGTATTCCTACGGGAGTCATTCGAAGACAGCAGATTTACATGTACTTTTTGCACTCTGTATTCTTTATTAACTGTTCCTTCGATTGGCATCATAAAAATACAGGGTGTTGATTTTTGCCGATTTTGTTAGTTGAATTTTCAGACAAACCAAATAGTTTACGAAAAATCTGTGAATGCAGTAATATCAAACATCAAAAAAAAAGATGTTTCCTTTCATCAAAACGTCCTATCTCTAATATTTAGGGTACCTACTTTCTGTTCGTATAATGTACTAATTACGCTAAAACTCTAAACATACATTGTATAGTGAAAAAAAAAATACTGAAAGGAAAAAACATTGTACTTATACTGAATTGTAAATCGAAATCAGCATCTACTAGAGTAATGTAACAATCATCTACAGGGTGGATCTGTAACTTTGGACAATCTGACGTGGTGTGAATGACCTGTCGAAATACAGTTTCGTACCATTTTTATTTTTTGGATCGGTTAATCTTTTTTTCTGACATTGTATGGAAAACGTACGACTATCATTGCGGACTTCCATACTATGATGGATTTTTTTTTATCCAATTCCTAAAATAATAGTGGTTCTAAGTTTTATTTCATCTGGTCATTCACCCCACGTCAGATTGTCCAAAGTTACAAATCCACCCTATAATTATAATGATATCAGGGCCAGTCGCACCCACATGCTTATATGCGAGTGCTGGGGCGAAGGCCTGACGGTGTGGGAAGTGGCGCAGTGCTACAAGAAGTGTCTGATGATGCGACGCGCCAAAGAAGAGAAGACTGGTTGGGAGGTCTCCGAGCCGCCTCTCGTGGGCGTCTGCTGGAGTAATGATGGACAACTTTATGCTATCGATCCTAGAGCTCAGTTGTATAGCGTGAGTTGAAACTTAATAATATGAATAGCTTGTTTTATTACTCAAATTTATGGATCATTTAAAATTTTGGTACCAAACTATTTGAGTACCTAATAATATTTTTTACCATTCCGATTTGGAATGGACTCCCGTCCGCAGTGTTCCCGGAGCGCTATGATATGTCCCTCTTTAAACGAGGTTTAAGAAAAGTCTTGCATAGGTAGGCGATAGATAACGGCTCCTCTTTGCCCTGGCATTGCAGAAGTTCATGAGCGACGGTGACCGCTTACCATCAAGTGGGCCGTATGCTCGTTTATCTACCTTGCAATAAAAAAAACCTTTCAATAACACCTAGTTGAAGTCTTATGAAAAGGACCTGGTGTGGTATGAATTTTGAAAGATTTTTTTTTCAATAGCTCCTATCCGACGGCATAGGAATGGTGACAAATCTGGAATGGACTGAAGAAATACAAGGAACTCAGCGTCCTTGCATTTGCTCTTTTGGGAATGGAATTCTGATATATGGACCTGATAAATGTTTACGGGTTTGTTTTATACTTGATCTTACGAGGTAATTTAGAATCAGGGTAGGTAACAGCCCATACAATAAACAGTGACATACACACATAGCTAGAATTTTGGAATCTTTACTAATATTATAAATGCGAGCATAACTCTGTCGGTCTGTTACACTCTCCCGCTTAAACCTCTCAATCTTTACACCTTGAGAAAGAACATAGGCTACCTTTTAATTGAAAGTGACGCAGACGAAGTTGCGCGAGCCCGCTAGTAGATGTTAGATTTGAGGCGATTTCCAAAAGGTAGGTTGAAGATGACTGACATTGCGGAATTCACAGATACCTCCTAACATTGCAGTTGATTTTGTTACATAAAAAAATAATCAATCATCTTCTTGAAAGACAATTGCAATCTTCCCATAAACGAAATTTTAGATGCTAAAGAAATCTGAGAGTTCATGGAAGGTGGTGTTCACACACATACCGGCGGACGATGTGGTGCGCCTCATATCTAACAGTACTAATGACGTCGCAGCCATGTGGACCAACCACGGCTTCCTCTACAAGATAACTGGAGAGGAAGACAAGCCGGATGTTAAACTGGTGGTGTTCAAACAACGGTGAAATACTTGATTTGTACTGGTGTCTGATAAGTATGTCTGGTTTAGGTATTTTTTTGGCATGATTTACAGTACCAACAATTATACTCAAATCCTTCTTTGGGTAAAACTAAACTCGTTAACACGACGTAGATTACTTCTGGCCAAAATTGACTTATTCTTTATGAAGAGACAGAAATTTTCGATATTGAACTCGCTTGGGCCTGACTTGAATTTGTTTGCATTTCAAAAATGTCTGTTATCTTCCAATTCTAGGAATATTAGTAAGATTCAACTAATAGCACCGGACAACAAATATTTGGCTACAATGAACAATCACGGAATGCTGTGCATATATGAAGTTGAAACTGCACAACTGGTAAGTAAAATCTACTTTTTTATGACAGGAGGAAATCGCCGGACATCCACCCTCTCCACAGGTGGAAAAAAATCTACTTAGGTAACATTTTTTTTTACTATTAAAGGTGGTCTTGGATTTTTTCTATCAACTTCTAGTTAATGCGTAGTCATGTCTATAAGCAAGGTAAAATTACAGAATACGGTACTCTACCTGTACCAGCTACATCTACTTTGATAAATTACAGATAACGCTAAAATACATTCAAGGCAACGATGTCTCATTCGAAGCTAGTCCAGTCGAACCAATCCTAGCGATATACGGCGAAGAACAAGAGAACTATGGTCTAGCATTATTCTACTTTAGATCTGAGGGTCTGGAGAAGTTATTCAGCGTGTGTCTGACGCATCAGATAGTGTCTCGTGTGGTGTTCTCACCGAGCGGCAAGGAGCTGATGGCTGCTGCTATGTCTGCTGGACATGTATTCTTGTATCAGGTAAGAATTATACTTTGAGTTTGACGTCATCTGTTAGGATGAGACCAATTATCACCCGCTTTTTTTAATGAAATGTTTAGATAGGTACCAGGTGAAAAGAAAATGTAATCTCTACTAATATTATAAATGCAAAAATTACTCTGTCTGTCTGTTACGCTTTCCCGCTTAAACCTCACAACCGATTTTGATGAAATTCGGCACAGACAATCTTTAGACCCTGAGAAAGAACATAGTCCATACAATTTTCGAAATTTTAAAAATACACTTTTTACAAGTAATTACATAGATAGGCGATACCAAGACAAAGTCTTCGATCAATTTCTACATGGTAGCATGGAACTAACCAGGCATAATTAGCAGATCTATGCATTGTCGATTACAGAGTAATACCTCATCCTTACCTATTAGCACAATTCTTCAGGTACAAGATGACTACAAGCTATCATTGGTTCGCTACGTGGAGCTAGGTCGAGGCCTGGCTGACTGCACGCTGATGAAAGTGGGTGACGCGATGCGGGCATTCTGTCTCGTTCTGTTCTCTGATAGATATTCTATAGGTATGTAGTGTTTGTAGCTTAGAAAAGGTTTTACGTGTAAGCAAACTATTAGTCAAAAGGATAAAATTCCAAAAATCTAAAGACAAAAGGTCGATGACTATGATAGCAACTTGGGAGTTACGAAGTGCTTTACGGTTGTTTTGTAGTCTGAACAACAAGAATAACAACAAGTTTTGTTGACAACCTGCGGTTACCACTTGATTACGACCAGGCAACTCGTTGGCACGTTTAAAAATAACTGAACAAGAGACTGAATACTACTTGTACAGATATAAAATTGTTGCATCCCGACGGTGCTACCAAAAACGAGATAAACTTCATCATGTCGACGAATAGCAAATATTCAGCGGTGTCTCTATGACAAACAAGACCTTCCTTGCATGTTAATTTCATAGCCATTGTAACCATCGTAGGTGAACGTATAATCTGCATAAACGCTGAAACCGGGAAGGACAATAAGTTTGCTGGTAAAATGCAGGGACCCTACGCGAGACTCATTCCCATCGACAGCGGCACCATGGTCGCCATACCGCACCTCACCAAGGACTACCATGTACTGAAGCTTACTGGAGAGGTCTGTAACACTATCCAATCAATAATCATTGTTAGGTAGTAATGGTTTCTGATTTCATATATTATTGCAGATTTAGGTATTTTTAAATTATATTTACAAAACCTACATGGTACCAGTAACATTCGTGTAAAATAAATTGAAAATGCAAAAGAAACGTGTACGCGTAGGACTTAAGATTACACACTTTCGGCGGCGCGACGGGAAAGAGTGCCGAGAGCGTAACGCATCGCGCCGTACCTCATAACCCCGTCCTGGGTTCTGGCCTCAGCCGGGGTTCGGAAGCTGAGTGTGAGCGGTTTTAGTGTGTTTCAACCCCCACATACCGGAAATCCAACGGAGTTCCTCCAACTGAAAAAAAAAAGATTACACACTATAATGAATTCCCAAAACACCACGACTGAATTGACTAAACTCGGTTGAAATTTTTTCGACATTTCTCCTCGTGGAATTCCTACATTTCAAAGCATTGACAATTTAATTGCAACTATTACAGAGATCTTTAATATTAAGCTTAGCAACTTGCATTAAATCTGAATATTCGTATCTTCACAGAAAGGTGTGACAGTATCAGTAAAGATGGGACCAATAATAGACTCGAAGCACGACATCAAGACTTTTGATGGGGCCTATGATAATGGGACTTTCATTAGCTTTGGATACGACGGCGCCGTGCTGCTGAGGAACACTCCAGCTTCTGAAACATACGGTGGGACATTTATTGCGTGATAGATAAACGAGCTTACTGCCCACCTGATGGTAAGCGGTCACCGTCGCTCATGAACCTCTGCAATGTCAGGGCAATGAGGGGCTGTTATCTATTTACCCACTTATTAAATACAGGACTTTTCTTAAACCTCGTTTAAAGAGGGACATGTCATAGCGCTCCGGGAACACCGCGGACGGGACGGTATCTAATAATACTTATTAATAGTTTTTCCAAGAGGAATAAAAAAAAACTTGAGAGGTGACATGGGACATTTCGATCGATAATTTTTTTTTTCCTAACGTAACGCGCGATAAGGAACGTGTTTCAAAAGATTTTGATCACAGCGCCATCTAGCGATAATCATCTAAAACAAAAAAAGTGTCGTGACAACTTTTCGTAAGATTTTTTCCGCCTAGCCCCCCGATACCGCGCGATAAGGAACTTCGTTCCAAAATACATCTTGTCTTGTGTAGTCTCTTTATTTTGTGTACAACAAGTCAATCACAACAATTCTAATTTCTCTTGTCCGTGGTATTTCCCAAGTCACCATCGGATTTAAAAATCATCTTTCTCTTTCAGATTTGAAACTGATCGTCTCGCATCGCTACGAGTTAGGAATAAAACAAGCTTTGATAGACAAAGACAAGCGGTTTATATTCCACGTCGGCCGGAACCACACGACCTGCTGCACCTACTTACACAAGGACCGTGCTGGAGAACTACACCTGGTGCCGCCTGATCATAGTGTCTTCAATACATCCAATACTATCAGTATTATGGACGGCAATACGAGTGAGTTGGGAAAACTTCTCTAACTAGGTAAATTAGAGGTGTGATTTTCAAGAGGTACGAAGCTTCTCGATTTTTTTGATAAAGACACTGTACTGACACTGACTGTACAATTAATCTAAGTACGCTAAGTTACTTCTTTAAGTAACAATTATTGTACTGTTGTTCGTTGATCCAAATAAATTAAAAAAAAAAGACCTTGTTCAATAAAGTTCTTAGTAAAAAAGTAAGAATAAATAACTGTTTCCATTATAATCGATTAATGTATTTCTACATTCGACAAGTAATCAACCGAACTAGGTAGTCCAATCCACAACTAAACTATCCTAATACAAACAGAGAAGTAAAAATACTATAGTGCCTATAGTGGCCGTTGGTGGTATAAGAAGTCGTGGTGGCCGAGTGGTCGAAACGCGTCCTTCCGAACTGGAGGTCGCGGGTTCTAATCCGGCCGGCTTGTACCTCTAAATCTAAATGTGAAAAAGATTTATGTGCAATTTTTCACAACACCACTGGCTAAAAACGGTGAAGGAAAACATCGTGAGGAAACCTACACGTCGGAAAAGGATTCTAAAAATCCTTTGAAGATATGTAAAGTCCCCAATCGGCACTGGGCAAGCGTGGTGGACTAGGCATAGTCCACCACGCTTCTGAGGAGACCTGAGCCCAACAGTGGGCAGTAATGGGTTGGTACAATATAGTGGGCAGAACAAGTAAATTTCAACACAGTCGTAATTTCTTTATGTTCACCAGAAACCTATTTGGACTTACAAGAAGAGAAAAAAGTACGAGAAGAAGCAATGGACCACAAACGAGAGCGAGAAGAACTTGTCAAATCATTCGAAAACGTCAGAGCGAAGCTGGTGGAACTCTTGGAAGAAAACCTCGTCGCACCAGAACTACATCAACTGTCACTGGCTGAATTCAATCTGCATCTTGAAAATAAAAAGGAAAGACTCAAACAAGTATGAAATACAACACAATCTTAATTTGAAGTAGATGTACCCATCATTGGGTGTGATTTTTACAAGCTTTATAATAACTTGCACTGGATGTAACTATGTAATTGGGTGGAATCTTGCAAATTAAATTTGACAAACTTCACGGTTTCCGTCTGAGCTGACATTTTGCACGCAGATGTATATCGCGTGACAATGCAATAATATGACAAAATAACACTGATCTGATGATGGATTCGGAAGGTGGTCATAGGAACTCCTGTACTAAATTAGATAGACCCGTCGTGTTTGGGCTCATTTTACTTATCTTGGCTAGCACTCTACTGATACATGATATTCAGGATCTTAAAAGCTTGTATTTAAAGTTTTATTTAAAATAAATTATTATTTTTTAAACCGTAAAATTTCACACCAGGCAGAAAAAGAACGAGAAGTAATCCGCTTAGAGACAGAAGCGAGAATAGTGGCTCAAGACAAAGTTACGGCTTGGATCAAGAAGAACTGTTGGGACACCATGCTGTCACCCAGAGTTAAAATATTCGCAATATTCAGTCACTACCAGGTATTATCTACTATACAGGGTGTCCCAGGACGATGCGACATGAACAAGAAGTACCTTAAATATTGGATTAAGTTTTTTTTTGCTAAAAGGAAATATGTTTCCTTGAGTAAATCATGGCCCATGGGTCTTAGGACACTGTGTATTTTTTACCACTTCTAGGTATCGTACGATCTGATAAAATAGGCATGATTTTGTCAAAGGTGGAGAACTTTGCAGTACTACCAACACAGCGAGATAACTGGCCGGAACTGCAGCAGCTAGAGGCGCTGTATGCTATCGAAGTGGAAAGCGATGCTGATGTATTCAAACCCTGGATCGAGGAAGTGCCAGAACGCAGCAGTAAAAGTTTGGCTGTTATGTATGACTTTTTTCACAGTTATTTATTTATTTATTTCTTTATTTCAGTCATAGGTCATATTATTAACAAAATTTCATTCAATTTATTATTAGTTAAAGAGGGACGCATCAGTTGTTTTTTGTCAGTATATGAATCCTATCACAATGATTCATATACTGACAATCAAATCTATCTGCGAATACTCTCAGAATTATATTATGACATGTCTCTCTTTTAACGAGGTTTAAGAAAAGTCTTGTCTAAGGGTGATAAAATAGACAACGGCCCCTCATTACTCTGACACTGCTTAAGATCACGATCGACCGTAACCGCTTAGTTTTACTATTATTTAGACCATAAGCTCCTTTGTCTGTCTTGCAACACATCTCTTTTACTTGGAAAATTTTGTTTGGCATTTTCAATTTGTCAAAACTAATCAATTAGTCATATCACTTCTTTTTGCAGTGGTCCCACAATATCCGGGTCAGGCTCTCAGCCGATAGAAATGGAGTCAACTCAGTCTGAAGAGGAAGCGCCGGGTTGTGCGTGGTGGCGCGGCGCCAGCACGGCGCTGTACGTGCGGACTCCGCAGGCGCACACACCGCAGACCCTGGCCTACTCCTTCCTGCATATGGACGGTCTGCAGCACACCACCAAGGTACTGTGCCGGACCAATAGCGCTATCGAAGTATTCAACGTTCGGTGACATATCTAATATCATAATAATATTATAAAGGCGAAAGTTTGTATGTATGGATGTATGTTTGTTACTCTTTCACGTAAAAACTACTGAATGGATTTAGCCACAATATAGCTTATACATCAGAATAACACATAGGCTATACGACTAGACTAGACGAGACGAACCTGAAGTCCACGAGAACGAAGTCGCGGGCAAAAGTTAGTCTGAAATATACTGCAGCGGGTTTCGGCCTGACCGGGCATAAACCACCTTGTCAGGTCGGGGATCTTCCCTTGGTCTTCACACTAATCCTACAGTATCACCAGAGCTACTACTATTGAGTGTGTTTTAAATTTTAATGCACTACGAGAACCATATAGCGAAACCTGTGACGTCTCGCATTACAATTAAGATATTGTTCAAGGTTCGGACACTTATTATCTGCATTAAAACGACTTTTTAACAGGCACTGGGACAGGTGGAGCTTATACACATGCCACATCTGAGCATATGTGTACGATCCGACATTTTCATACCTAGAATTAGGAACCATATAAAAGACTGAGATGCTAATTCACTACTTTCAACTTATAATTGCTTACTATTACGTTTATAGCTGTGCACACATTGAATTAAAGAATTTCATTTTATAGCTAAATGTTCAGAAGATGCGACTATGGTTCAATAATCAATTTGATGAACTCATGAACTTGAAGAGAAGAGAAATGGGTCTCGTTGAAGATAGAAATACGAAGCTTAGATTTATTGTTGAAGGTGAAATTTTAAACAGTTCTATATCTAAAATACTTTAGGCATCAAAATTACATAATGATAGTTTATGTTATAGTCGTGGAGGCCGAGTGGTTGAAGCGCTTGCCTTCCGTACGGGAGGTCGCGGGTTCAAAACCAGCCGGCTTGTACCTCTAAATCTTAATATGAAAAAGATTTATGTGCAATTTTTCACAACACCACTGGTTAAAAAAAGATGAAGGAAAACATCGTGAGGAAACCTGCATATCGAAAAAGGGTTCTATAAATACTTTGAAGATATGTGAAGTCCCCAATCCGCACTGGGCAAGCGTGGTGGACTATGCCTAAGCCCTCTTCGGAGGAGACCTGAGCTCAGCAGTGGGCAGTAATGGGTTGGTACAGTACAGTAGGTACAGTTTATGTTCAATAATAATCCTAAGCTGATCCAATTTGTAGAACTGAACAAATTGTCCGATCTAAGAGGTAGTTTCCATCACCTGAACATCGAAATAAAAAATCCGGAATGGCGACAAGAAGAACAACCAGAGAAACTAATCAAAGTTGACCCTGAGGAAGTAAGTAAAGGTGTTCCTACTAATAAAAAAAAAACTTGAGAGGTGTCAAGGGACACCCGGATGGAACGAAGTTCCTTTCGATTAATTAGTGAGGGAATTGTAATAAAATTTCATTTTTTTATTTAATAACTTAAATAAAATATTTTGATCACAGCGCCATCTAGCATTAATCATATAAAATAAAATAAGGAATTGTTTTATAAAATATTTTAAGAACAGCGCCATCTAGCGATAATCATCTAAAACAAAAAAGTGTCGTGACAACTTTTTCATAACAATTTCCGTCTAGCCCCCTTTCGATAACGCGCGATAAGGAACTTCGTTCCAATACAGTTTAAACAAATTAACAATAAAAACTCTTTTCTTCAAAACAGTGCAGTATCGAGCCTTATATAAGTCCAAGTCAAATAGTGATCATCCCTCCCGACCCTGGACCTAAAGATGACTTCAAAGAGCGAGCTCTCGTGGAAATGATGGACGGGGTGCTGGAGAAACTCTGGCACGAGGAGATCAAGAAACCGATACCCATGCCACAATGTATGGTAAGACAATATAACAATATATTTGTAAAGGCTAGGATGGTATGGACGAGTAGGTAACTATACCTCAGTTCTTTCTCAATTCTTTTATGTTATTGGCAATGCATGTATTTTCTACCTACCTTATTAGGAAGCAAAAATAATGTTGCCAAGCTTACGTTTGTTGTTTTTTTTGAGGTGGGTGGAATCATTGTTGGCCATTAGGTCTTCACAACTAGAAGAGGCCGGGCTGAGTATAGAGTAGGAAGGAAATACTAAGTAGCCCGAAGCAACTGAATAACGCATCATGTACTATTTAATCTTAATGAACTATCACCAAAATCATAATATTAAACATTTTTTGTAGAAGATAAATCCTGTATCCCCTCGTATATTTGACAGCTAGATAAAGACCCAGAGCACTACAACGAGGACGACCTTCGCCTCGTGTTTGACTACGAAGCCAAAGTAAAGTTCCGCAACGAGGAGAGAGACAAGTACCGCAAGATGCTTCACGCGGAGTACGCCAAGATCGCGCAACTGCTCAACGAAGGAGTTATCAAGTTTAATCAAAAGGTTTTATAACTAATTAATGAAGCTTTAGAAGCGAATAATGATTGATTATATGAAGTAAAGGAAACATTGTGAGAAAACTTGCACATTAGAGAGGAATTTTAAAATCCTGTAAAGATATTTGAAGTCCCCAATTCGCTTTGAGCAAGTGATTAACTAAGCCTGGTTCCTTTACTGGGGAGATCTGAGCCCATTTGTGGGCAGCAATGGATTATTACAGTATAGGGTGGGCAATCTAACGTTTGCATTTTTAACTACTGTTTATTTAAAGAATGACAGCTCAAATGTCATTCAATTTGTGTTCATAATTTAGTTAAAGGTTTGACACTTACGAAATGGGACGTTTTCGGTTCGCCCAATGGGCAGAAGATCGTTTGGCCGAAGATGAGCATTTTTACCGAAAAATCAACTTTTCAGATGAAGCCCATTTTCACCTCAGAGGCTATGTCAATAAGCAAAATTGTCGCATCTGAGGGTCGGAAAATCCACACGTCACCATCGAGAAGCCAATGCACCCACAAAGAGTTACGGTTTGGTGTGGGTTTTGGTTTCGGCGGCATCATTCGAAAATGAGCAAGCAGCCGCCGTTACGGTCAATGGCGAGTGTTACCGTGCCATGCGAACACGAATTTTTGTTTCCAAAAGTTGAAGAGTATGACATGGACGACATTTGGTTTCAACAGGATGGCGCAACATGCCACACAGCAACATGACAGTCGAACTTTTGGAAAATGCAAACTTTATATGGCCCACCCCTTACATAAATGAAATATGTAAAGAAATAAATTAGTTCAATAAATTGTTCTCAAAATCTGAAATGGTTGTATAATGTTGGTTTTTAGGTGAAAGAAACGTGGCTAACGAAATTGAAGGCAGATTCAATAATCGGTCAAGAGAACCTCAACCTGATGCGTCTCCGTCGAACTAATCTGGATCGCGTCGAAATGGCTGAGAAATTAGAAGATATGAGGTCATTGAAATTAGTTAACCAGAACCAATTCATTTCTAAACAGATTAATATTGTTTTTATTAGTCTTAGGCCCTCCGCACATGGAGCTACTCAAAAGTAACTAATCACAAACTCAAATTACTAACGAGTTTTTTTCACCGCCCATACATTGCCATACAAGTTCGACTAGTCACTAACCAGTTACTAACGCATTGGCAACTGATCGCGTCGTGTCAGTCGCCGAGCTACTAGGTTACCCGAGTTTACTGCACAGATCAGTCTATAGTCTGTACTAGTTTCTGATCTGTAACAGGAGTGACTGAAACCTTGCAATATGAGTAGCGTCGTGTGCGAAATACAGTTTATAACTATTTTGTAATTCTAATTACTAACTAATTCCGTCACATTTGATGTCCATGTGCGGAGGGCCTTAGCATTAACATAACCAACATAATGCATTAAAATGCCTAGTTCGATTTTGTTTATCTTTTATTTCCAAGTAGGAAAACGAGCTAATGAGTCACCTAATCGTGTGTGGTCACAGTCACTCATGGACCTCTGCAAAGTCAGTAGACACTATTTGACCACACTACTGTTTCATTTTCACATCAGAATGAAGACCTAGACTAGATTTTGTTCATTCACGTTTCATGTGACATTCCACGATTCCACATTATAAATCCTATTCCAGATCTCAAATATCTCGTTACGAAGGAGAGCTGGAGACCCTGAACCAGGAGTTGCAGTCCATGCAGGAGCAGATCGCGGACTGTCAGAACAACTACGACACTCTGGTCGTCAAGGACAAGTACTTGGACAGGACCTTCAAGAACCACTTCGCTGATCTCTCGCCCATCATTGTGGATCAGTGCTACAAGTTTTTCAAGTGTGTGCAAATGTTAATCGGTTTCTTAGTTTTGTTTATACTTATAAAATAGCAGCACGAGGTTTTTGAGGGGCGACGCGACGCGTTACGCTCTCGGCACTCTTTCCCGTTGCGCCGCCCCCGACTCTAGATACTAGGGGGTGACCGAAAGAAACCGAACTGACGTTGTTGTGGTCAGAATATATTTTGTAGTAACGCTTTCTGCGTATGGAACCACAATTCTCGAGTGCGTCATTGCTAAAGAAGGTCTCGTTTGGATTGTGTGATTTTTGGACGTGACAACTTCTTATAAATTGGTTTGGGGGGTGACACTTAACTTCACTGCGTTACGCTCCACTCACGTTATGCACTCACAATGAGAGCGAGTGAGAGGCACGCGTCCCTTCCACTTTTTATGTCTGTCTCTCTCGCTCTTAGGCGGGCTAACCATGCCCGAGTCGTTGTCACGTATTACTTTCGCCCGTATACCGACTTTACAGGCAACCAACTTTTTTTTGTCTTGTGTGCTCGTTGTTTTTGCAAAGTCCGTAAAGTTTTGTTTCTTGCTCGGAAAAACTGGCACAGAAACTCATGAAATGTTAAAAATGGCCTATGAAGTTGATGCTATTGGGGAAACTCAAGTGTTTGAGTGGTTGAAGGGAACAGAATTACTGACTTCTGATTTATTTCCGTCAGTAGCTCGTTAATCATCATTGTTGTTGGTTGTGTCAGGAAGCGTCCGAAGTGGCAGCAGCGAGCGGCGCTGAGCGGCGGCGTGCTGCACGAGCTGGCAACGGCGGTGCTGGTGGCCGTCCGGTCGCCTCTCATGCCGCAGGACTGTCTCGACTATTATAAAGGGTACTTTATACTCAAATTCATCAAATATGAGGAAATCGCTGGATCGCGAGGAGTGGGATCTGTGCACGTTAAACCGCGCTAAAACCTCCAACCGCTCACACTCAGCGTCCGAACCCCGATTGAGCACAAATCCCAGCACGGAATTATTCAAGACGGCACGAAGCGTTTTGCACTACGGAACTCTTTTTCGGCGCACCGCCCCTGGTACAACCACCGGCTCTCTCGGGCGGCGGGATGTACTATACCTACTGGCTATTACATATGTTATTTACTGAAAGGCGACACGTGAGTCTTTCGCGTGCAGAGCGCGGCTTCGACTCGAGTAACTGAAGTTTGGACGTTGAGTGACAGGAGATTTTAATGAAGTTCGAATTCAACATTTCGAATTTTAATGTTTTTTTTTTTTTGTAATGTTTAGTTTAATTAATGCTTTTTTATTTATGAAATGCTTAATTTTTGCTATTTTGGAGCACATTAATTAATTATATTGAATGCTGTGAATATCTTTAATAGGTAGGTATACATATTAGAAATTAAGTTGTGAATTGTTAATGAATGATTATTAAATATATCGTACTGTAGATGTTCCTAAAATAAATAAATAAATAAACATTATAGAGAGATAAGATATTAACATCCTTTGTTTGTATAGTGTGGAACAGTTAGATAACAGCAGCAACATGCCGCCGGTAATGGACGAGGCTCTATGGACGCTCATGTGTAAGCTACGACGAGCCAAAATTGAAAACGAAATCAGGGTAAGAATGATATGACTAAGAATTGATATCTTTTTAAAGGAAATCAGAAGTAGAGAAAAAAATAATCCAATCTACGAGAGCATGATTCAATAGTTTAGTGAGTAAGTGAGATATACCTCTTTGGTACTCGACGTCTGCCAAAAACCAAACGTCATTCAATAAACAGAAATATATTACGAATTTCAAAATGGCGGACCTCCACTACACGGTCGTGAATTTATGTCTGCATTCGGCTTATCATTGTCAACGTCTATTAACAATATTAGCTATGGGGAAAGTGACATTCAAAGTTTGTTAGAGCAATTTCCACATCTTTGGTCATAACGTGTTCATAAATGGTATCTCAGAGATGGCAGGTTATCAAAAGAAAATTGCTGTGCCAATCTCGATGATCTCTTTCCTTAGCTTCCCAACTAGGTACTCCACGAAGACATACCATCTCAAAAGTGTCTCTCGCTACTACTCTAGATCGACAAGATCGTCTTCAGATTGTATCAGTTTTTTATTGCCATGTAGGCAGACAAGACCTCATCGTGAGTCGTTACCGTCGCTCATAGACCTCTGCAATGTCAGGGGACACTGAAGGGTCGCTACCTACGAGGACCCTCCTCAAGCCTCGTTTGAAAAAGGACAAGTTATAGCGCTTTGGGAATACCGTAGATGAATATATCTATGTAACTAATGAGCTTGGGTACGGGTTTTCGTTACAGATGACTTATTTTTAATTTACATTAAATTTAGTTTTGTTGTTTGTTTTCTTAATTTGTATCGTTTCAGATGCGCGCCGTGTGCCAGGAGTTGTCTCTGGCGGAGAGCGCGGCGACCACGTGGACGCGCGCGGCGGCGGCGGCGCGACGCTCGCTACTGGCGGACACGCATGCGCGCGTCACGCAACACAGACAACACGTCGAGCTGCTCTCCAGGAACAGGACCGTGCAGGTACCTACTGGTGCTCACAGTACCGCTATGTCCACCCAGACATACCGGGAACAGTACCTACTCATCATCATCGACGTCCACTGCTGGACATAGGCCTCTCTAAACCTCGGCACAACAACCGCAGACAGAGAATTTTTGAGTTTGGTCAAACCTCAACATCCCAAAGAAAAACGAAGTCTAAAATGTAATTTAGGAATAAAAACTATGGCCTAAAATTATAAAACTTCTTTCGTTCTTCTTTCAAAAAACTGGATACAAACCACCTAACAGCAAGTCCCCCCATGTTACAGCTAGTGTTACCGGCGGGTCAGGTCGAGATCATCACTACGGGTCACATCGAAGACTTTGAAGACGCCACTCTCATACGAAAAGAAGATATTGAGAAAATCAACAATGTTATATTGGTAAACTGTTCTACCTCACTCTCTTGTTTGTTTACACTGTACTGGAACTATAGTGTCCACTGCTGGCTCCAGATCTCTTCGATAGAAGAATGACACACAGTCAACCATTTCTTATTTGCTAAATCCTGTGAATTTTTCACTTCCATTTTTTTTTATCCTGCAATCAGTATGAAAAAAAAATCTAAAAACTCATAAATATGAGTTCTTAAAAATAATTTTAATTAGGTAATTTAGATGTATCGATATTCCGACGTTGTTGCAAACGTCATGGTCACTAGAAAATTGGATACTGAGGGTAGATTTAAGAGCAAACAATTCTACCCTCATTCTTTCTTGTTAACTTTTGGAACGAAATTCCATATCGCGCGTTATCGAAAGGGGGCTAGACGGACTTTGTTTTATATGATTAATGCTGGATGGTGCTTCATAATTAAGAGAGAGAGAGAGAGACAGACGTTTTAAACTAACTAATTATTATTATAACTTAAAGAAAAACAATTTTATTACAATTCCCTCACTAATTAATCGAAAGGAACTTCATTCCATCCGGGTGTCCCTTGACACCTCTCAAGTTTTTATTTGTTACCACCTTTGTCAGAGTTCCATTTTTACTTGTTCAGAACCTTTTTAAAGATAAAAGCAAACTCCACAGAAAGTGGGTGATCTCAAGCTTCGTATGATGCGAAAGCAGATGGACTTCCGCAAGGGGATCCTCGCCAAGGAGTGGGAACACGCGCAGATGAAGATGAAGCTCCGGCACATGGAGCAGGAACTCAGCTCGTATCTCAGACTCAAGGTATTAGTGGCGAGTGTTCTGTAGAACTCTATTCCTATCGGCTCCCTTTTGAGATTTATCTTGTTTTAATTGAATATGCTTGCCTAAATTAAAGCCTCTCTATTTTTTATTATTTTTCGTCACTGCAACAGTCTATCACTTGTGGTGAGGTGTAAACTACTTCGGTTGAAGACAATGGGTTTTTTTTATGAAATTGTTACCTAAATACCTTAAAATAAATCGAAGAAGTAAAGAAGATTAACAGAAAACTTGATATTCTATTTTTTTTTTATTGCCATGTAGGCAGACAAGCCAACGGGCCACCTGATCGTAAGTGGTTACCGTCGCTCATGAACCTCTGCAATGTCAGGGGACACTGAGGGGTCGCTACCTACGACCTAACTTTAAGGACCCTCCTCAAGCCTCTTTTGAAGAAGGACAAGTCATAGCGCTCTGGGAATACCGAATATTCTAATTCTGTCCTCAACCTGTCTCTCTGATAAAGTTTATGGTACAGAAGTAGAATTGTGGATTTTTTCACACAACCCATACTTACCAGATACCTAAAGAGCTCCAGCAGTACTTGAAGAACAAGGAGCTAGGGTATACTGATGAGCAGGACTACATGAGGATGGAGAAGGAAATGGCCGCCTCCAAGATGTCCATCAACAAGATACTCAACGAACAGATACATAGAGTCGAAGAACTTGAGGTAATATTTATAATGATTTTTCTGCTATTCTAAATAATATATATTCATTTTACATAGAAGTATGTTCTACCGTAAGTAAGTCACTTAGAATCAAGTGAGTCGTCGGCCAATCCAACAATAAAACCAATCTAACACACATTAATGTTGTCAGAATTTTCAACGAGATAATTTTAAGAAAGGCGGAGGATAAACTCTTAAAAATATATTAGGTATATCAAATTTCTTTAGCTTTACATTTTGGCACAATGTGGGCTTTCAGATGATTTAATAATGACTCGGTGAACTGAAAGGTAAGAATTGGAATTTACTTGCTCGATATCTAAGTAATTTCAACCCGTTAAAAAATGGTATGTATCTACAAAAAAATATACTGCATAGTGTGATTTAATGCAATTTTCGAAACAACATTTAATAGTTTAAAATCGGCCTATTTCAATACTATTACCATTGTAAACATCGTTTTATACTTTAAAAACAGCGTAAATAAATACTATTATCAGGTAAAGTTGGCCTCTCTGGAAACGGACGCCAACCGTCTCGAACAGATGATAGTCGATCTGAATGTGAAAGTGTCAGAGAAACGAATACACGAAGATCCACTGGAACCTATACGGAGGAGAAGAATTCTGAAGAAGAGGTATGTATTCCTTTTTTTTTTGTTTAGCTGGAGGAAATCACCGGATCCCCGGGCCGCCCCGCGGGTATGTGGGAGTTGAACCGGACTAAAACCTCCAACCGCTCACACTCAGCGTCCTCCGCCCGGCTGAGGCCAGAACTCAGCACGGGGTTATGAGGGACGACGCGACGCGTTACGCCATCGGCACTCTTTCCCGTCGCGCCGCCCCCGGACGCCGAACCGGCGGCCGCCGGCGATACGGCCACCGGCTCTCTCGGTCGGCGGGCTTTCCGAAGCCCGCCAAGATGGCTGGACCGCGTGTCACCCTCCCGCGGAATACCCCGCTGGCTCAGAACCAGCGTGGGTCGGGGAGTACGCGGTCTATCATCCCCCGGTGGTAGGTAATGTTTTTATTAATTTTATTGTAATTCCAACGTAAATTCTACGACGTAGTATCGTAGAGCAACTGTAAAAAGTAAACGGAGGTAGCGTAACAGTTTGGGGGCGTCGCGAGGGGAAAGAGTGCCGAGAGCGTAACGCGCCGCGCCATCCCTCATAACCCCGTGCTGGGTTCTGGCCTCAGCCGGGCGGAGGACGCTGAGTGTGAGCGGTTGGAGGTTTTAATGACGTTCAACTGCCACATATCCCAATCCGGTGATTTACTCCAACTGAAAAAAAAATGCGTAGCACTTTGCGAAGTTCATAGAAAAGTAGAGTACCTACTAGAGAATAGTTAGGGAGTGACATAGAAATGTTCGTAGAACTATTTCTACATAGATTATTATACATAGAGTATTTTCTTTTTTTAAATCAAAAATACAATGTGTATCTAAACATCTCTCTTTCTCTCTCCTAAACACTCCTGGTTTTCTCACACTTTCATTATACACAAAAGGGGTACAGCTAACATCTTTTTTATCATTCCTTTTTATTTTTAGTTTTTTTTATATATTTTTCTTTAAATATCGTTTTTGATTTTAATTTTGTTTGTTAGCTTAAGACAACAATTATGTAACCCTCGGACGAGGAGCGCTGTGATCTGAAACACAGGCCTTACAGCTCAGTTCAGGCACAGCCGATACTGTAAATGAATCAATTGTTTTAAGCCTAATAAAATATTTTTTTCATTTTATTTTTTCCATTCTGTTAATTTATCAACTTAGCCAACAGCCATCACACGCACACAACGCAACGACACTAACTACACTATCATCATATATATTATATATATATATTATATAATAATTCCAGAATGGAGACCCTCGTGATGAGAGGCAAGTTGATCCGCGAAGTGCAGTCCAACCACACCTCCATAGTGCTACTGCAGACTGAACTGGAACTGCTTCGGTTGAAGACGTACCCCACTTTAGCCAGTTTCCGTACTTTTAATTAATTTAATAAATACTTGTGCCTTTAATTTTGTTTTATTTTTTTCCCTTCGTAGACATAGATTAAACCTAATTAGATTTTGAGATATTTGTAACGCGTTCTGAATGGACTATAGCGTTTTACAATATTAAATAAGATGTAGTAACCACTCAACTGGGATCGGCAACCAAATTGGTTTGTTTACTTTTGCCAAGTCTGTGGCAGGAGCCAAAATTGAGCACAGTTCTAAAACTTGCTTTGTTTACATATTTTAATCGTCTCATATTTTACGGAGAAACTATATATTCGCTTAAAAGGCATTACAGCGTCATTTAATAATAAAGATTTACAAAAATATAAGGTTTAATTAAAACTTGAAATTAAAATTTATTAGAAAAAATGTTTTTAAAAAGAGGCTCAAACACGGTATTGATTCCGAACGAAGTCCCCAGTTTCGCCATCTAGTGAATAGTGACGTTCCCAGTTGAGTGGTTAATAGACAAAGATGTATTATAGTAGGTGTGTTCTACCTTGATAACATATCAGGTTCGAAAAATCTGATAATATTGAGCATCTGTGTAGATATTTTTCGTAGGAAATCAGTATTAGAATCAAGTCTGTACAACTTGAGTATGATCAGTAAAACTTCACCTTACGCCTGGTACCTATGGCACAAATAAAAAAAATATTAAATTTACAAAACATTTATTACGTCGTAAACAAATCTATATACTTTATTGATATCATTTGAACGAAGTGATAAGCCAAAATAATGTTAGAATTATTTTTAAACAATGATCTTGATCTTTCCTTATTTCGTGAAACTATCTGTTTTAAATTTCTTAATATATTGTTTTATTATTCTGTTTAATTATTTGTACATTACAAGATTGGGAGCATATTTCTCGAGATCGCAGGGCGTGTTAAAATCAAATTTTATATACATTCCAATATTCTTCGGCTTATCTCCACATCAAACTATGTACCTATAAGTATGCAGCAACATAATGTCACGCACATAATTGTTATTTCTACAAAATTCGTCATAATTTTTAAATTTTGTACAGTCGCGTAGAAACCACATTCAATAGAAATACATTTTTGAGCATAATCTCTGAGCAAGTATAGCAAACACGTGGAAATCGACAATAACATGTGGTATATTATTATTATTTATAAAATACAATTTATAAACTACAACAAGTTTCAACATGGAATTTAGACAATTATTTTCACGACTGCATTTGTACAATCATTATAAATGTTACATTTAGGCCATATTCATTTATTATTTTTATCACATTTAACGTTATAATCACAATTATGTAAAAACAAAATAATTATAATATTCGTTGATTTTAATAACGAATACATCGCGGTAAGTATCTATCATTAAGTAAGAATAAGCCTGCAATACTTAATATCAACATCAATACATAGTATAAAACAAAGTCGCTTTCGCTGTATGTCTGTATGTATGCTTAGATCTTTAAAACTACGCAACGGATTTTGATGCGGTTTTTTTTAATAGATAGAGTGATTCTTAAGGAAGGTTTGTATGTATAATAAATGCATAATATAGTAGAGAAACACTGATAAATTTAAATGTTTCTAATGTGATGTCGTAAATAAGCACGTTTTTTGCGCTTATATTGCAAACGCTGGCTGAACCCTACGAGATAGACCAAAATAATGTACTACAGTATTGTTCACCTTAAAAAGTTCAACAAAAAAGTCCGCGATGGTACCTATATGTCTATCTCTTAGGGATAACCCAGCATAACCATTTTTATTCTTTACTAAAAAATGGTTATTTACGAAGTGATTTTAGACAATACAGCATTAATCCTTATCCAATTAAGTTACCTTACCTTAAATAAATTGTGCATTTATTATAGATCAATATGCTTTTTACAGCATGTAATTTAAGTGAATATTACCGAAGATATTACAAATTTAAAATGCAGGGTCGTAGTTGTTTGCGCCGGGCGGCGCGTGCCTATATAGGCTACAATTTTTGAACCCCTTTGTAACGCAGACGAAGTTGCGCGGGTCATCTAGTTGAACATAAACAAAGTCTAATACGTATTAATTAATTTCCTCATCACTACAATCTCTACAATATTATTGCATTAATCTAGTTGTGCGTTTTATAATTACTTTGTAAATAATAATAGGTAGGTACGATAGACAATGCTACTTATAGTCTAACTCACGTAAAAATGGTATGAAGTTTTATTAAGACGGTCCAGAATAAAAAATATGATATTTTAAGAACTGCATACTGTAAAAGGATTTCAAAATTCTTCAAATTTGTGTAAAGTTCCAAAACCGTATTATAGTTATACTATCGAGGACGGAGCGACGGGAAAGAGTTCCGAGCTCGTAACGCGTCGCGGCGTCTCTCCAAACCCCGTGCTGGGTTCTGGCCTCAGCCGGGGTTCGGACGCTGAGTTTGAGCGGTTGTAGGTTTTAGTGCGGTTCAACTCCCACATACCGGGCGGGGATCCGGTGATTTCCTCCAACTGAAAAAAAAAGGTTATACTATGGACTATGCCTGATCCCTCAACAGAGAGGACCTGAGCCCAGCAGTAGGCAGTAATGGGTTGTTACCAGTTACAGTATAAGTAAACGATCAAATTAATGGTAATGGTACGCTGATGGAGAGCGTACTACTGTATGTGAATAGGTACATACTGCAAGACTATAGATAACTTGCATTGAGTTGTCCCTAATAATTTCAATGACAACCATTGTAAATTACGTGAGTTAAACTATACCTAGACTAGATTTAATTGGAACTAAACATTACATTATCAGTTTATAGTTCTATAGGTATAAAATTACTGCTATTTACCGATATGTTATAGCGATTATGTTAGATTGATTTAGAAGCAAAACTAAAAGAAATCATTATCGAATTTTTGTATCAACTAAGTTATTCATATTTTTTGTTTAAATAGGTATTAAAAGTTATAAAAATATGTTATAGCAAGTAACACGTGAGTTTTGGAAGAGGCGAGAGAGAGACCGCATTTTTGGTAATATACTTACTTAGTTAGAAAGCTAGGCCAAGATATTTTCGCATTTGAAAACAATCGTGAATTCTACCAGTGAACAGTAAGCTGTGTATTATTTGAAAAATTCTTCCAAAAATGTCATGTCTCCAAACGGCATTGGGCAAGGGTGGTGGAACATGCCTGTTCCATCTACTGAGGAGACCGAAACCCAGCAGTGAGCAGTGATGGGTTGTTACAGTTGGTCAATATATTATGTAGTTATTAACGATTAAGAGCTAAAAACTTATTCAGACACTCGCGGTTTTCTATAATAATTTCATGCATTTTCAACGGGTTCTTACCACGATATTTAATTAATTGAGTTGTCTCGATATTTCAACGTTGTTGCAACTTACCCAAAACAAAATTACCCGCAGTATCCAGTCTTCTCGTGATCATGACGTTTGCAACGTTGAAATATCGAGACAACTCAATTAATTAAATATCGTGGTAAGAACCCGTTGAAAATGCATAAGAGCTAAAACTTTACATGCGTATACGTTTTGAACAAACTTTCTTTGAACCGAATTAGTTATAATTAATTCTTTATCATGGAGCTTATTATCATCCGGTACAGTTATCAAAATCATTATAATGTCGTTTATAATGCTGTCCTCTGGTCATAGACAATAACGGCGTCTGCGTCGAGGAACTGGCTGTGTGATTTGCTGAGAGCTATAATGGCTGCGTGTTCGTTCCGCATCCTGTTTTTATATTTCTTGCTTAAGCTCACCTGAAATGTTTGGTTCACTTCAATACCTACAAAATATACGGGTAAGTGTTAAGTTGTAAAAATCTCGATCTCGGTTTCGATTCCAATTTAATTTCTAAGATCTTCTTTATTGCATGACAGTTAAGTAAATTTCTGGCCTGATGGTTAGTGCTTACCTCTGCAATGTCAGTGCATTGATACAAGATAATAGCTTTCCAAAATCTTGATGTAGTTGTACTGTATCTCTAGTTTTCAGAAGGGTAATCTTAGCAAGGTTTTGAGAGGCTGTTCAATGCAAATATTATTATTAAATTATACATATGTCTCACCTTCGCATACAGTTGTTGTAGATCATCCTCCGTGGAGAGAGGCCGTGGTTTTGGTCTCAAGAACGCCGGTAACGATCTTGTCTTCAATGCATCTACATTCGAACTGTTGTCTAATTCGTCTAACACTGCGGATATGTAAATAATTTTAATTTAAATTGAACGAAACTGCAACCTAGTTATTAAGAATGCTCGAAAAGTTACTTATTCTTCCTATGTAAGTTCAATTGTTACTTTAATAAAATATTATATATTACAAGTTAATGAAATATGTAATTATTTCTTTAAAATAAATTCAAATCATTCGCTATTTTTCGGAAATTAATAATTATAGTGACTACGTTTCGTTAACTTGTCGTAAATGCCTAATCACTCAAATCAAACCTAATGCAGTAAATGTATCTACATGCGGTATTTTGTTTCTGAACGAGGCTACGGGCCACGTGATCGTAAGTGGCTACCGTCGCTCATCAATATTAGAGGATACTTCATACTACTATAATATGTAATTATTACGTTTAACCCGTTATTTAGGTTGCATCGACAAAGGCTTGCCTGTGCTGGTGTGCTGTGAGGCAACCCTACTTTAGATATTTTACTTCATTTTGCTAGTTAGGTAGGTAATAAATATTTTTTCATTTTAATAACATACTGGAGCTGGAAGCGTATTGCGTATTACTATGTGGTAGCGGAGCGGGAGGTCGCGGTGGTACTCTGTTCACGTAGCAGTGGGAAGACTGGGCTCTCCTCACTTCGTGGTCTCCCGCGTAACTAGCGGGCCGGGATACCCTTTGAACTTGGACCTGAGGAGTTTAGTGTAGGTTTAAAAACCGTTCAAGGGAATACAGGGTGTATCTGTAAACTTGTGCCAGCTGAAGTGGGACAGATAACCTGTTGAAATAAAACTTTAGAAGCTCTTTTTTTGGAATCTGACTAGACTTTTTTACTCTCGTTTTGGTAGACGAGCAAACGGGCCACTCGATCGTAAGTGGATACAACTTACATAAGTGCTCATGGACATCTGCAGTGTCATAACTTAGAGAAGTCAGATGTTACTTATCGACATGACGTCGAGCGTAACACATATGAAAATTGTGATGAATGACACTTTTACTTCACTTTGTCGTAGTCACATACTTAGATGTCTGTAAGTCATCTCTTTCACATTCATCTTGTACAATTTACATACATTTTTTTACTAATACTTAATAGTCATCTCACTGACCATTCTCAGTTAGAAGTTCATCTAGTTATAGGTATACGTAATTAGAGTAAATTATATTCTTTAAGTCGTGGTGGCCGAGTGGTCGAAGCGCTTCCTTCCGAACGGGAGGTCGCGTTTTCAAATCTGACCGGCTTGCACCTCTAAATCTAAACGTGAAAAAGATTTATGTGCAATTTTTCACAACACCACTGACTAAAAACGGTGAAGGAAAACATCGTGAGGAAACCTGCGTGTCGGAAAAGGATTCTAAAAATCCTTTGAAGATATGTGAAGTCCCCAATCCGCACTGGGCAAGCGTGGTGGACTATGCCTAATCCCTCTTCTGAGGAGACATGAGCCCAACAGTGGGCAGTAATGGGTTGGTACAGTACAGTAATTAGAGTAAATTATATTATTTAACTTTTTTCCCAAATTATATCTTATACGAACCTCTGCATTTTTGGTCCTCTGTTCTTGATTGTTATATGCATGATTCTCTTTGACGGCATAACTATCTTTTAGATATTGTTCATCTGAAAAATAATATACGATGTTTCTTATCGATTGAAAATAATAGGCAGATCTGAACTAAGTTATTTCTGTGAACTTCGTCTACTTGCTAATTCCCTCGTATTTTATTCATTACAAGCATAAATGGTAGGTACACCTGATAGTAAGTGGTTTACGTCGTTCATATTATACAGGGTGGATCTGTAACTTTGGACAATCTAACGTGGGGTGAATGACCTGTCGAAATACAACTAAGCGCCATTTTTATTTTTTGCATCGGTTAAACTTTTTTTTCTGATATTGTATGGAAAACATACAACTATTGTTGCGGACTCCATACTACGATGAAAAAAAAATCCAATTCCTATAATAAAAGTGGTTCTAAGTTTTATTTCAACAGGTCATTCACCCCACGTCAGATTGTCCAAAGTTACAGATCCACCCTATACATATATCTACATAAGTATGGATGGCAAAAGAATCTGTTACTTGCATGGTACTGTAAAACCTTTAAAGTTAGTTTGAAAATGGTGAATTTATATTATTTTGGTTTAGTTACGAGTGTTACATTTTACAAGTAATCACTTGTTTATTAAGTATTACTTGATTTATAAAGTTGACATTCTGACAGGACCTACCTAATCGAACTATTTTAATTATACAGCATGTTTTAAATCAAGTAGATTTCTAATACATAGATATTTAAGTGTCAGACTTGCCCACTTTTTAGTTCTTAAATTCAGTTTTTTTGTACTTACCAAACGATTTCTGATGACGAGGCATTAGGCGGCAGTAACATATGATAACCAATAAAATAAAAACACCGCATACGCCTCCAATAAGCCAAGATAACCAAACAATTATAACACGACCCTAGAATACACGAAAATAATAAGAAACACATTATAAACTGCATTTATTGATTACTTGGTGTCCTTAATTACCTGCAGAAACATTTCACTTTCTGACACAATAGCGAAAAACGCCTGTGTTTGTTCCCATAAAGATATTTTTTCTAAACATTTTAACTAAATAATTTATTGGAATCCTACTTAAATCTATTTAAACTATATTAATACTAAAATAATGATAGAGTTTAGGACAAAGCAATGTCCATCTTTGATTATTGTAATGATCGCGCCTGCGCGCTGGTCCCATGCTAATGCTCCGAACCTAGGTTTCTGTACAATGAACTTTGAGGTCATGCACCTGTGATCTGAGTGCACTTTCGCAACTTGAAAGTAAAAAAATAAGATTTTTAAGGATTTGGCAACTAGATAATGGTTTTAAATTGGCTTTTAATAATGGGTACATGGGCACGGGTAAGGAATGTCTTTTAATGTTTAAAATATGCTCTCTGCCGTAGTATTAGCAGTACTAAAATATAATATTAATAGCCTTTAATACTGTTACTATAGCCGTCGACGGTACACTTTGAAAGTATTGGTGACTTTGAATCTATAATAATTTCAACTGCTGGTAGACGTCGGTAGGTAACATTATAGACGGTAAAGCAGATGTTAAATAGTTTACGTACTACCTTTACGTCCTGCTAAATTTATAAAATAATAAAAAAAGAGTCAATTATAATGTGTTATATTTTTAAATGAGTTAATTTTTGGTTCAGAAGAGATGTCTTTGCCAATTTATTTGTCACGATATATAAATGTCAAAATTAAGAAAAATGTCAAATGTCAAAACTCGAAAAACAAAAATATCTCGAAAATATTCATTTTTGTGCGTAAAAAATGCTAAATATGGCTAAATAGTTTGAAGCCTTATAAATAATTCATAATTAAACTAGGAAGAACTTAATTCAATTAAAAATATTAAATAAAAAGGACCAAAAGTTGAGATAACAGCAGACCTTATCTCATGGTGATTAGTAATAATTCTTTTCATTTGTTGATCAAAACAACGATGTTTACTAAACAGCCTGCTGATTGTTGGAGCGTCCGTTAATTGTTATCTGTCGAATGTTTTCCTTCCTAGTTAATGTGGGATCATACGAGTTTACGTCATTAAAGCCGCACTCGCTGACATTGATCGGCATTACATTGCGCAAAAACAACTTGTAGTGGACGCGATATTAAATTCGCGATTATTCTATGTATATCCCACGTGTGCAGTGCTCCACTTTTATTGTTAAGTGAAAATGATCGATTTTAAATTAAGTTTTCAGTTATTATTTGTTTATTGTTTACTCGCGAAAAATTCGTGGGGACTTTCTCCTGTTGTACTCGGTAAGTAATGAAGGGTGTACATTTAATACTATTCTACTACTATTCAGTGAAATAAAACTACATCAAGGACCTTCGATTTTACAATAATTCATATTTATCGTCGTTCCAGTACCTGGTGATGGTGGTAATCAGTTGGAAGCCAGGCTGAATAAATCTGAAGTAGTCCACTACATCTGCACTAAGAATTCACCCGCCTACTTCAATATATGGCTGAACCTCGAACTATTGGTGCCCTATGTTATTGACTGCTGGGTGGACAACCTCCGGTTGGAATATGACAATGTCACAAGAACCACCAGCACCCCACCCGGGGTAGACATCAGGGTCCCAGGGTGGGGTAACACTGAGCCCGTGGAGTGGATAGACCCATCCCACCAGTCATCCGGAGCCTACTTCAACAGTATAGCAGATTCTCTAGTCAGTATTGGTTATGTGAGAAATGTGTCAATCGTTGGAGCCCCATATGATTTCAGGAAGGCGCCAAGTAAGCCTGTTTTGTATTTACATTGTAAAGTTTATACACCTGTGCAAATGAATTTATAATTATCTTTATCACAATAAAGAATTTTAATTGTCCATATCATTAATGTTACTAATTGCTATATTTTTGAACAATTAAATAAACTAGTAAATTAATGTATACTCAATTTTTCTTTAATGAATTAAGGTTAAATAATATTATATGACACTAATTCATATTATTCCAAACAATTCAAAATCTTACCTTCCTTAAATACTAAAATTAAACATATCTATTTCAGATGAAAACGAAGATTTCTTTGTGAAATTCAAAGGTTTAGTGGAGGATACATACAATAAGAACAACAAGACAGCTGTAACAATCATAGTGCATAGCATGGGAGGACTAATGACGATGCACTTCCTGAAGCTGCAGAGTCAGAAGTGGAAGGACCAGTATGTTAGACGGATGATCTCTTTGTCTACTCCATGGGCGGGATCCATGAAGGCTGTCAAAGTGTTTGCTATTGGTAAGTTTGTGTATTGTTGGTTGTTTTGTTAGGACTTTGTGTTAAAAGAACAATGTTATTAGAAGATTTCCATTGTCAAATTTAAGTACACTTGATAAATAATTTAACCATTTCTAAAATTGTTTGTTTACAAGTTGAAAATATTTTTCAATTTAACTTTGTAACTGCAGGTACATTTTTATAATTATACGACTTTTTTTTATTAACAGAATTCTAGATGACTTTCCTAAAAGTAATAAAATCTTTTAACAGTATTTATTAATATTAAATTCAAAGTGTTCCACCGGATCTATAGAATCAGTAAAGAATTGATGTGCAGGCGATGACCTCGGCTCCCGTATGTTACGTGAGAGTATAATGAGAACGCAGCAGATCACCTGCCCTTCCTTGGCGTGGCTCCTACCATCACCTCTGTTCTGGAAGCCGGATGAAGTACTCGTACAGACGGATAAATATAACTATACTATTAATGACTTCCAGAAGTTGTTTACGTGAGTAGGATTTTTAATTCTCTGATTATAGTGTTTTTTACTGTTTATTGATTTAAATAGAAGTAAATTTTTAGTAGCACAAATCTCACACAATTTAATTTAACATTAAAAGTTTTTTTTTTTTTAATACAGTGACATGGAGTTGCCAAATGCTTGGGAAATGAAAAAAGACACAGATAAATACATGAAAGACTTCAGTGCTCCTGGAGTTGATCTTCATTGCATTTATGGATTTAATATATCTACTGTTGAAAGGTTAGTAATTAGTATAAGTGATAGCAAAACATATTTTACTTGTCAAATTGAATGATTAAAAAGTCTACCCAACTCTCTTGAAAGCTCATTTGGCACATAAAGATCTAAAGAATGTCCACTCAAAAATAGAACCAAATCGAGTCAAATACCATCAACAAGCGTTCCCAACATGAAAATGTATAAACAAATAAAATAGATTCAAAAATATATCTGGTTCTCGATACTTCTGCAGTGCATTAAGACATAGTAATCGGGTTTCCGCATTTCCTGAAAAACACGTCTTTTTAGTTGTCTTTTTTTTTGCCATGTAGAGACGAGCTAACGGACCATCTGATCGTAAGCCGTTACCGTTGTCCATGTACCTTCGCATTGTCAGAAGACACTGTTGGGCCTGTCTCCTTTTAGATCCAGATATAAAGAGTTTTAAGGACAATAACTAAACGTCACTCAATCTTCAGGTTGGTGTACAAGCCCGGTACATGGCTGGACGGTTCCCCCTCGCTGGCGACAGGCGACGGCGACGGCACCGTCAACCTGCGCTCGTTACAAGCCTGCGAACACTTCAAGAAACGACACTTGTTCACCAATCGCAACAGAGGTAAGGTCGTCAAGTCATTACCGCTAGATGGCGCTGAACACCTCAAGATATTACACGATAAACGTGTCATAGATTATATTACAACTGTTATGAAGAATTAGTTTAATTAGAAAATGATCATTTTAAAATTTAGTCATACTAGCTACTATAAAATTTACGTTATGATACATCGAAAATAAATATAGTTCTTGCTAAACTAAGTTATGGATCTTGCATTTTCAAATTATTTATATTATAGATATTCTATAAGTTTTACTTATTCTTGCCAAACTGTAACCAAATATGAGAATTATACTACACAAATTTTATGTTGTTTGTTGTACACGCTGTATTCCATAAAAATACAATTATTAATAATTATGCTGAGATAATTTTTGTTTTTCATTAGTTTAAAAGGAAATGTGTATCTATTATATTCATTACACATATTTACTGTATTTGACAATTTATGTAATGTGAATTGCTCTCTACTTTAACACTTAGCAAGTGTAAATCGTATCATGAACAAAATAATATTATATAAAATCGAATATTGCTCAAAAAGATTTAAAATTTATCAATATTTTTCTAATAATTTCATTTCTTCATATATTTACTTATAACGTATTTTTTTAAATATCATGTGCTTTATATTTTAGAGAGATTAAAGTAATAGGGATGAGTAGTCAATTTTATTTTTTATATTTTGTTCAATTTATTTTGAGTATATAGATATCTCAGTTTTACTCAATATATAGGTTATTGAATTTTTTTTAAATAATTTTCATTCATTTTCAAGAATATTGTAAAGTACTACTAACATAAGAATCAAAGAACAATGTAATAATCTAATACATATCGTTGAGATTGCTCGTCGATATTATCAAAGTTATTTAAGATTAATATTGTAATTGCTTCAAGATTTGGCATTTTTCAATTTTGCATTTTTACTAATACTTTAATTACTAAAATCAAGGGTGTCCAAACTACGAACCGCAACACTTACACTATTACTAAACGGGTTCTTACCACGATTATTTTTACACTCTGAACGCCGTTACATACCAAGACTGGTTAAGGAAGCTATTGAAATTTCGAGGAATAGCACTTTTAATCGAGGTGACGGCTTCAAACTATCCTGTATGTAACGGCGTTCAGAGTGTAAAAGTAGTCGTGGTAAGAACCCGTTTAGTAATAGTGTAAGTGTTGTAGATAACCGCGAGTGTTTAAAGAAATTTATTACGAACCGCAAATCATCAATCCGGCCTGCCACTTCAAATTGTTCCCTCTAAATAATGTGACCCTTAAAATTTACTTATCTTTATGTCCTTAAATTTTAAAAGTTTGGAGACATCTGATTAAATAAAATAATGAGATTCAAAGTAGTGACTAACATAATAATATGCTTATTAATAAGGCTATGGGTACTTTTACGAAGTTTAATTTTAATGTATTTAAATAGAAAGTGCAATCAATATAATTGTATGACACATAATAAAATACTTACTAATAGTTAAATACTAAGATATTATAGTGAATTATTCAAGAATGACAACAATATCTTTTAATTAACTTTAATAGTGAATTATTTTTCTTTAAATTAATCTAATCTCTAGTTTTTCGAACGAAGTTCCTTATTGCGCGTTATCGAACGGGGGCTAGACGGAAATTCTTATGAAAAAGTTGTCACGACACTTTTGTTTTAGATGATTATCGCTAGATGGCGCTGTGATTAAAATCTTTTAAAACAATTCCTTATTTTGTTTTATATGATTAATGCTAGATGGCGCTGTGATCAAAATATTTTATTACAAAAAATAAAATTTTATTACAATTCCCTCACTAATTAATCGAAAGGAACTTCGTTCCGTCCGGGTGTCCCTTGACACCTCTCAAGTTTTTATTTTTTTATAGTTTGTGCTTGACTTTGTAACTCTTGTGTAAAGCCAAGTTGAAATGGCTGTGATAAATACCTCTGATGCTCGAAATGGGTCTAATTGTTTTAGTCTTAATAAATCTTTTATTTCATTAAAATTGTAGTTTTATTGGAGACTTAAAAACCCTTTAAAAGCAACTATATTTTATGTGAAGTCCCAAACCTGTTTTGGGTAAGTGTGATAGACTATGTCTGATTCTGAAGCTGAGGAGTCTTAAGTCCAGTGGTGGGCAGTAATATGTTCCTATAGCACAGCAGTTTTGTTTATTGTAATTCTTAACAGAGGGGCTATTACAGGATGCGTCGTTTATCGTAATCGTCTATTTTCACATCAAATGACGTCATTTTTCATAAAATTGGTATTACGGAAAAACTTTAATAATTTTACCATTTATTGTAAAACGAAGTACACATTAGATGAAAAAATGTTCCTGAAAATGCATGAACCATACACATATTTTATGACACATAATGATTTTTAATAATTATGTATTTAGATTAATGACAATTGCGGCTCAGTCACATCATACAAACATGTATCACCATTGGTGAGTATTGGTGACATGTAGCATCTATCTATTGACAACATTCTTGTCAGTTCTATGACGGTTAGCTATGAGTATTCGGTGAAAGGATTATCCCGGAGCTTTCAATGGTTATTGAACAATGGTCAAGTATGCTATTTTTTATGTGATATATACTTTCCTCCCCATGCAAACGATGTTATGCGAGCCAACTCATCATTATCACTACATACTACAAAGTAAAGTCGCTTCTCGCTGCCTATCTCTGTATTTGTACAAATATTAAAAACGTAACGGATATTAACGCAGGTTCAAGAAGATTCTGTCTATTATTATTATTAGCAGTTAATAATAAGTTTCACAAAATGTATTCAGAGTATCACACTTATTTTGATAACTTTCATTATAGAATAAAAAAAAACCGATATACTATTATCTGTAATATAATCGAATAATCCATTGGAGGCAACATTTGATGGTATCTTGTTATGTTACTAATTCCTAATTGGGTAGAGTTTCATGAGCGACAGTGACCACTTACCATCATGTGGGCGGTCAGCTCGTCCGTCTGTTTTAGTTAAAAATCTATTTTTGTACGCTAGTGTATCATCAGCTTTAGTAAATTTCTAATTGACAACTTCAAACGTAAAGATAAACAAGTTGCACCATATGGGTATGCCTGTACAAAAAGTTATAAAAAATTGTGATCGGTCGTTTTTGTTTATTGGTCTAAAATGATCTACTTTATCAATCTTGCAAAGAGCTAAATTATTATTTCCCAAATTTAAATTATAAAAACATTACTTGATAACTCTTATTTTTTCTAGGTGGAAAACAATTTTTTTGCTTGAAGTGAATGAGATGATGTAAACAGAGAAACGAAAGTAATTTTGAAATGGATGGAAATAAATTTGAATTAAAAAAATATATAGTTTACAAACAGACACTAATATTTTATTCACAATAATGATTTTTTTTGAGACAAGTCACAGAGATGACATTTCGTAACAATTTTGTTTAAAATACATCACAAAAACACCGTATCGTAAACAAAATAGAGATGTTCCAAGTATCTGGTAACTTTTCAACGTTACGGCCGAATATCGTGCAGCAGACCCACTTGTTAGTAAGTGGTTATCAGTACTCATGGATACTTTACTTTCAAGAGACACTGAAATTGTTGACCAATTTCAAATACACTTTAGACCTCTTCTCAAACCTTATTGATGGACAAAATATATTGCTCGAGGAACGCTAAAGCGGAGACAGGGAAGCCCAGTTAAAAGCGACATAACGTTTTCCAAAAAAGTTCTTACGAAACGAAACGTAGATTACCGCGTAAGATTCGAATAAAAATGACGAGTTTCACCTCGCGTAGTACTAGTGGGAAGCTAGTCATAAGAGGAAGATAAAAGGATCATCTTTAAAAATCTTCGGAGCATTCCTCATGCAAAAGACGATAAAAGAGAGATCTGCAAAAGCTTTACGTTAATTTATATTAAAATTATCACCTAAATGTAGTTGGAAAGATACCAAAAATAAATAACAACGAATACTTCAATAATTAAATTCAAACTTCTTAAGGTAACCTATGCAAACCATATTTGAACTGCACGCCACTGTTTCGGAATTCGGAACACAGAATTTTTTGTTTTCGGTCAAATAACTATTCGTTACATCTCTATTTCACAATGTCATTTATTGACGTTTGTCACAAAAAACAATATATATATCCTAAAAAAAATCAAAGTGTTTGTTTGTATATCAAAATAATAATGTTTAAAAATTTATTGTTTTAAGAACTTAGGACTAAATCGCAATTAGTAATATTTGAAAATAATATTAAACTGCCTATTGCATATCACAATATATTCCAAACTCAGTAAAATGTAAAGAAAAATAAAAAATATAATCATTTTGCCAATTTACTATAGACTCTTAAAAGTCCATACTAGGTATGAAGAAAAAATTAAATTGATTGCTTTCACAAAATTGTGTTTCAAATAAAACCAAATGAAAAAATTACCACGAGTGAATCCCAAGAAAAACAAAGCATAAAAACAATTTTTTAGAGTTAAAATATTCAAAATAATAAACCTTACAGTCTCTGTAACAGTGTTGGCAATTGGCATTAATCGATTGATTTTTCAATCGAACTTAAGGAATATCACTAGAGGGGTCTTTTTAAAAAAAGGTCTGTCGGACAAATTAAAGTATAATTTGATGATGGCTTGATGTTTTGGGACGGGGTACGGAACCTGGAATTACTCGTGACCTGACCCTAACTTAACTGTTTTTCTAGCTCATTTGACGTATTGTCAATCAAAGTTTATTCAATTTACATGGAGCTAATATAAATTTGTTGAAATAAAATTGGAGTACCTAGCGGTCTTTGTAGTTTGTAAATTAAAATTAGCAGCTTTTAAAAGCAAGATGCTGTGAGTGTTGGAACGAATTTGAAGTCTCTGAATACTAGTAAAACGTATAATAGTATTTACTACAAATTGAACGTTTTAAGTGTAAAGATGAAAAACTATACATGTACGTTATAAATGTAATTAAAAAATTTATGACTTTTTGTTCTTTATTTGTTTTAATTTATGAAATAACAAAGTTAAGGTAATCATTTTTATATAACATCCATGTATCACGTTTTTTGTGTTCGGTATTCTCCAACACTCTTAACGGTCCTACCAGCTACTGTGACTTGCGAGATTTGCTGCCATCAACAGCCTGGCGCCTACCATAAAAGAGCTTATTGAATTTCTTTGAAGGACATATCAAAGCGTGTGATGTATATTGATGCTAAGAGTTCCTGAGAAAGCATTGCCTCCCAGTAGCCACCAAGTGCAACATTAACATGTTATTTTTCGGAATTGTAGTTTATTTTTGATTTTCCTTATTATAATACTTAACTTTCCAGTACCTAATGAAATGAACTCTTATTTTGTTTGTACCTATTACATTTTCAAAGTGATAAAAATCTAAGATAGTACAAAAACGTAACAATTTTGACTTTCTCGCTACAATAGTGAATTTTTGTTCACATAGTTTTCATAACATTAGATATTTAGGCACGATATCCGTTCTTTATTTCAACTTTGTAAACTTAAAAATCATTTAAGATACTCCGAAAGGTACCTTTTTCATTTGACGTTTATAAACGATAAACTCGGATAAACAAGTGACGAATTATTCATGATTAATATCCTAAAATTGTCTGTAATACCAATTTTAACTTGTTATTTTTTCGGTTTCGTTACCATGGAAATATTTAAAGGCTTAGAATACATTCTAAAATTATTCACATTGTGAAATATTTATATCAATCACCGTTAAATGACTAAAAATGCATTAAACACATTCTGTGTAACGATATTATGTATAGCAAGTGGTCTTCATGCAAAAACTGCAGAACTCTTCCAAATTGTCTCCAACTTATTTTCAAATTAGTGACGAACGTATTGTTATCAGTATCCAAAGATCGAAAGAAGATTATCTTGATGTTTTCATATTTTTTCTGCATTTTTTTAAAAAATCTCCATTGTGTACTTAGCCTTACACAGACTAATCAAAATTATGACAATTAATGGTCATGCGCACAACCACGTTTCTTTCTAAGAAAATTCGTAATCGTAAACAAAATGTCAAAAAAATTTAGTTCATTTACGATAACGATACAAAGCTGTAATAGCCCCACAGATTGCTCAACATGTTTACATAAGAATCTATATTTTTGTTTGTAATATCTCTCTTGCTATTTGTACCTATGTCATACTATACAGGGTGTCCAAGAATTAAACAATATGAATGGGAAGAAAATGTTAGAATAAGATCTTCTGCTAAAAGGAAATAATTATCATCCTATATTTATGTAGTAAATAAATAAAACTACAATAAATAGTAATAACATGTATTATCAACACCATCTTACACCAAATCATTCTTACAAAGCCTACAGCAATTTCATGTTTTTACAAAATCGCATAAATATATTCCCTATGTAATAAAGCTTACATAATACATAATATACATCTTATAAACATACAAAGATCCTCAACATCACAAAATCAACTATATCTTTAACATTTTGTACATGGATTTGTAATTTTTTAATTAAACCATAGATTATTTAGGACCATAGATAACTCGATTCTATTGACTTTAAGATGTGAAAATAATCATTTTAACAGAATTTGTGTAACATATTATTTTTTTATAATTAAACATTCCTAAATTTCATATTCCATTTATACAACTCATACAGAAAATTAATTTAAATAATCTTCAACAATTTTGTGAAGGTATGTTATTAAAATATTAAACAAAAATTTCAATTAAATATAATTTCTCATACACAAAACTTCATACATTAGTACAAGTTAAATAAATAAATGCTTAAAACACTTAAACAATAAAGAATCAGGAAGATTAACTTAACGAAACGTAATGATGAATGAAATATCACATTTTACATGAAAAATAAACCATGGCTAACATTGCAACGATAAATATAGTGAAAAACATGAAAAAACTTTATTTTCCCCATTTGTATATTTTAATAATATGTGCGAGGTCCATAATTATAACCGGTATTGATTAGGCGCAGTTCCATTTCCGTTTATAAAATTGAATAATTACTCAAGGTGTGTATTATAGAAAATCATAGACAATGATGACCATAGATTATAACAAATCTAATTTTTAGATTTATGGATTTAAAAATACAGTTAAACAATGTTTAGTATAGATAATAAACTTTATTTAATGGCAAAGATGCCAATAAATGAATTCCTTATAAACTATAGACAAAATATATTAATAGAGTCGTTGTTTAAATCGATAAAATAATCGAAATTATAGAACCACTTAAAACTTAACTTACAAGTTCCTTACTTCAGGAAAATCATTGATTACTTAAAATCGATTTTATAGAATCGATAAATAACTGGTATATTGCCAACACATTACATCCTGAATTAAATACAAATGAAAATTAATTTTACAGTGATGAATGAAATAAACTAAATAAATTACTATTTTTTTCAAATATTTTTCTGAACTATTCTAAGATGATATTCTACGCGTACTAAATGTGTCTTAGAACCAAATAAATTATATACAAATTGTGTAAGGCATTTCACTTTCATATCGATAATTCTAAAAAGTCCCATCACTTGACACATATTCGGCTAAACGTAGTCAATTTCGCTGGAAAACAAAAAAAAAGATAAACTTAGAAAAAAAAAGAACGAAAAAATTCAAACAATGACAGTTAAAAAAAATGAATGAATGAAATGAATCTTATGAATTTCAAACTCCAAATCAAATAAAAATTGATATTAGGGGTGTGCGAATATCGTTCGAATCGAATCGAATCGAATATTAAAATTCGATTCGAAGTTCGAATCGAATAATTCGAATCTTCGAATTATTCGAAGTTCGACGAATATACGAAATTTTTCGAATCGAATAATTCGAAGATTCGAATCATTCGATTCGAGTTTCGAATCGAATATTCGTATTCGATTTGGAACGAATAATTCGTGAGTTCGAATTATTCGCACACCCCTAATTGATATTAGAAATCACACAGCACAAGAATTAAATACTAATAAAAGCATTTAAAAAATAAAAAGGGTAAAGATTACGTTTAGCCGAATCACAACGAAGCCTTTCCAGATCCAACAATGTATACCTAAAGCATATCAAACAAACAAACAAACACACATAGTCTCATTCATGAACACATTCAATGCAAAAGCTATTTTAAAAGTTAGTCTTTTATTCAAATTTTACGAGTGTTCCAAGTACATTGTTTAAGACAAAAAATAACAAAGATAATACTGTCACTTCTTTTAATTGTAAAATATCTCAGTCTAACACCGCGTTTCCACATTGATTCACCAACGTCCAACACACGTACAAAACGACGGCCATGGTCCACTAATATGAAAGTTGGAAGTTGGCGAGCCAATGTGGAAACGATGACGAAACTATAAAACAAATGCACCTGAAACGCTCAAACTTCATTCAACACTAGAAAGAGATAATTGACAGTTTATAGGTATATGTAGTTCTATCTCTTTCTTACTATTCTTCTCTTAGCCAAAAAAGTGTTAACTCAATCTAGTCTCTTGAAATATGAATTTTATAATAACCTACAACACCAACAGTTAACACTGTTTTCTTAGCTTCAAATATGTCTCACTTACTCACTCTTTAAAATTCCAGTAATTTTTACGCGTGTTATACTAAAATCCACTACACGTCTTATTCACTACGCAGCACAATAGTCCTCTATGTCTGTCCTGCTCTAACGTGAGATAACACACGTTGAGGGAACGAGACAAAACACTTGTACGATTCATCTTCAAGCTGTGACGTAAGCAACACCTTCACCCGCGCATCATGTTAGCGAAACATAGATCTTATTCTATTGATGATAGAGTTTAAAATAATTTGTCGAATAATATTTGTTTTGATGTGATAATGTTATTTTTGACTGATTTTGTGTGGTAAGTGATAACATGATTTTTGGGTAACAGTTACGATCGTCGTTTGTTTAAGGTTGTTGGAAGTTTCATAGATACAGGAAAAAAAGGATAAAATAGCGCGATGAGAAAATATGAAATAGACTATAAAACTGTAGACAAATATGATAGACCAGCAAGTCGAGAAAATATATAGTGATGGTCTACTTTAAAAAAATTGAGTTACAAATTCCAACAACCTTACCAATCGCTTGACGTCACTCCGCACTAGCACATCACTTAGTTAACTGTGACGTCACATCGCATCAGCGTGTCGTATCACCGTGTACTACAACCACTCGTCTAGGAACGTAATTTTTTTCGGAATCACTACCGTGTTTAAGTATCTTTTTAAAAACATATTTTTCCAATATTTTTTTTTTCGATTTTTTATTAAATCACACTATTTCATTTTCAGCGATATGATACGATAAAAAAATGTAAACAAAACAAATTTGAGAACTGTGTTCAATTGCCACCGCCACAGACTTGGCATAAGTAAACACATCAATTTTGAAGCCGATCTCAGTTAAGTGGTTATTGTGCACTATGACGTCACACCGCACTATGTCGTGCCTAGAAGCTGAAGAAGACGAACCGGTACGCGTGTCGCTACCTGTTGAACAGCAGGTCGGGCCGGTAGTACACGTACACGCCGAGCACCGCGGCCGCCGCCGCCAGCAGCAGGCGCCGCGACACCGGCAGGCGGGAGAGGGCCCGCCGCCACGGGGGCGCGGCGGTCGCGCGCGGGGGGCCCCGGCCTGCCCGCCGACGACGCATGCGCTCCTCGTCTAGGCGACGCTGTTCTTCTCTGGAATAGATGTGTGTTGTGAGTGCACTAGTGTATGATGACAATGCAATGTAAAAAAAATATAATCAAAATGATATTTAAGAGACAGAAAAAATACGTTATGGATGTTGTTTTAAAACTAATTTTTAGGCACTAACTAGTAATTGTTTATTAAAATTTTATAAACTTAGTTACAAATATTATCATTATTTCTGGAACATCTAAAACAGAGAGATAAAATTATCTCAAAAATTATCAGATTTCCTAAACAGTACTGATATAACTTTCTTAATATGAAAATGTTTACTAACTCTTTCTTCTCGAGCGCTATAACTTCATCCTCCAAGTCGGTCGGGTCGTTGTGTTGGTACAGTCTCTTCGCCGTCACCAAGATGTCTTCAAACGGTAAGTCATCCGGTAACTGAAATACATAAATAATATAACACAAGAACATACGAATATTCGTCTCGCCTTTTGTGAACATTTTTTATTTATTTATTTATTTATATAAGAAATTTATTTATACAGGGTGTTGTTGCCTGGTGAAACAATACTTTAAGGGCTTAATCTATATCACATTTCAAATCATATACACATACTTTTGAAACGGAGATAATGACTTTTTTTTCCCATACAAAGTTGACAAAATATTATTTTGTATTAATTTTGACAACCCTACCCTGACCTACATGTAGCGTGCTATATCTATATGCCATTTTCAAGCACACAGGCGCATCCGATCGCAATTTTAGAGTTCCGTACTATAATAAACTCCTACTAATAGAAAATTAACACGTAGTTTTGATTAGTTATAACTTATGATATATTATGCCTAGAAAACCCAGACTTGGTGGATGGCTTCTACATCAAGTATACTATTTGCTGTGAAAGTATTGTTTCATCGGATTTTAACACCCTGTATATTTTAATATAATTTATTTTTCTGTCGTATACAAGAAAGTATTAAATAAATAAATATTCGTTGATTAGTTTAGTAGGTAGTAGGGATGATGCGAATGTCGATTTAAGAACATCTTTCATGACCTTTCAAACAAAAGTTTCAAAATTTTTTACTGACAAGTCAGGTTTATCATCCAAAAGTCAATGTAATTTATAGGCACTACAAAATAGGTACCTTTATTTTACCTATCTTGAATCTACATGGGGTACTTGCCTCCCCCCACCAAATAATTAAAACCTCCGGCAAAATATCTCGATAACGAAAGGTCGTAGACCCACCGAGTTTGGGCTCATTTTAAAGGGCAGTTAAAGGCCTTTATTTTGGCTCTGTCAGATTCACTCTACATCAATATCCTCCTAACTTTTGTCAAAACATTCGCATAATATTCGTATGATTTTTTGCGAATATTCACTAACTAGTTCAAATACTGATAATTGTTGCTCATTTTTTTCTATTAAAACTCAATTTTGTACTACTGTGGTAAAACTAGTAAACTTAATAAAATTTTGTAAATATTCATACCTTCGACAGCAGACAATGTAACATCGCCATATCTAATTCACATTCGAACACGTCCTCCGCTCTGAAAACAAAAACAAATATTTTAGTACATCTTATTGTACAGTTAAGCCACGGCGGATACCTCATACAACTCGAACAATATTGGATTCCCTCAAATTTATAAAATAGAACTCTATTATACCATAAAACAACACTAAGAGAAACTAAGTGGGAAAGTTATGTAAAAGCGCGAAACTTAGAAAAAAATCAAAACTTGAGAGGTGTCATGGGACACCCGAATAGAACGAAGTTCCTTTCGATTAAAAGATAAGGAACGTGTTTTAAAAGATTTTGATCACAGCGCCATCTAGCGATAATCATCTAAAACAAAAAGTGTCGTGACAACTTTTCGTAAGACTTTTTTCCGTCTAGAGCCCATTCACAACGCGCGATAAGGAACTTCGTTCCAATAATTAAATAAAAAAAAATATAAAAATTATTATATACTTTATTCTATTATTTATTCTAATCCTGAAAACAATGTAGTAAAGAATAATTTACCTGTACAGCACAATGGCGGCGGTTACGTAGACCGGAAACAGAGGCGGCGCGCACAGGAAGTAGTCGTAGAGACGCACCACGTCCGTGTAGCGGTTCAGGCTGTGACCGAACCACGTCAGGTACCACGGCAACGCGAACATTGTGCCCACGCCCGCTCTAGTTCAAGCCATAAACATACAATTTAAAATACAAGTCAATGGTAAACAAATATGGCTCTGACCATAGATTTATTATAAGAGAAAGATAGCTGAAGTCGTGAGTGAAAGAGATAGCAATCAATGAAAATTACACGAGTAGTAAAGAGCTATTTCCTGCTATGAGTAAATACATTATCTGTCAGTATCTCACAACAAGAGGTTTAAGAAAAGTGAAAATAATAATAAATAAGTATTAATAAGCTCATGAGCGACCGGTACTCGCTTACCATCAAGTAAACCTTTTTTTTTTCAGTTGGAGGAAATCACCGGATCCGGAGTTGAACCGCACTAAAACCTCCAACCGCTCACACTCAGCGTCCGAACTCCGGCTGAGGCCAGAACCCAGCACGAGGTTTGGAGGGACGGCGCAACGCGTTACGCGCTCGGCACTCTTTCCCGTCGCTCCGTCCCCATCAAGTAAACCTTAATCTCATTTATCTGTCCTACAAAAACCAACTTACTGCGTCAACCTATCGGCGAGTTTATTATCAGCCCTCGCCACAACGGGCAACATGTAGTTGAGCAGGTGCTGTGTCGGCTGCATCGTCAGTTGCATGAAGGGCGCGAGAGGAGCCCCCTCCCCGTACGACAGACGACATAGCAGCGGGAACGAGGCGCGGTCGCCACACACTAGTAGTAGGGTGATCGCTACGTCGTGGTAACCCTGTGAGATAGATTTCTTTATTGGGAAGGTTTTATTTATTTAACTAGCAGGCCCGCGCAACTTCGTCTTTGTCACTTTCAATTAAAATGTATAAGATATAACTTTATCGTAACATACACTTAAAACAGTTAGGGAAACATCTAAATGTTTTACATTTGAAAATCTTTCAAACATAATGACTTCTAAACGGCATAAGGCAAGTGTGATATTACTGATACTAATATCCGAGTAGTCGACACAGTAGAGTGCAGCCCATCATATGTGAATTAGAATTATTAAGGAAAGTTGTCTTATTCCTAGATTGCAGGTATTTTAGGCTGTCTAGACTACGTTGAATTAGTTAGGGAGAAAAAACAAACATTATATTCAAAATGTTATCATCAAAATTTTAATATGTTATGCTACATAGTAATCACATCGATATTTCAACAATTTTATTAACTTTATCCTGCAAACGTAATTATCAATACAATTAAGTTAAATAAATAGCATCTGCAAACAATATAACGTTACTGTCCACCACACACTGTGACTAATGAACTGATAACGATGTTGACATGTTACACATATGATACACAATAACAATACTAGTGTGCAAGTTTTCTATCAATGTAATGGTTTGAAATTCATTGTTTACTTAATGTTGTTGTTAAACTAGCTTCATCTGCGTCATAAAGGGAAGGTTCAGACAGCATTTGCCATATAAATCTAGTGGACTATTCAGAGTGCGACCTAGACCTAGTGCGGGGACCATTGTTGAAGAGGGATCAGTTTGTAAAAAAAAATTCTGATAATAAACTATTTTGTATTTGTATTTGAATCAAAACTTTAAAAGGGTATATAACAGCGGACGACACGAACAGTAAACAAAGTGTGAAACAATTTTAATAGTCTGATCGCTATTAATGCAAGTGCATAGGCACACATAAACAATTTAAGAGCTAAACCTTCAGATCATTTCAAGGTAGAAATTTGTCTACGTAGTTTACTTCCGAATACAAATGTGAGAAGGTCTAGCTCTGAAACTAATAAACCATATACCTGCACTACTTTCTTAAATAATCACTTTAAAGTCGATAAATCATTGTTTTACGTAATGTGATAGCCCTTTTTTGCTTTTAAGTACTTTAGCTTCAATTTTAAGTGTCCATTTTCATATATATCTTCGACATTAGTATTCCGCGGACGTTATACTAGCCAAACTATTGTTTTCCGAATATGGCAACCATATTTTAAACTATCCACAGTAAAAATGGTCGAAATTAGTTAATTCTAGGTTATAGGTTTCTCTTTTTTTTTTTTCCTTAAAATTAATTTCATTGATTGTGAAAATCCATGATTGAGAGTAGCCCCTTACGATCGGGTGCCCCTTTAACTCGTTGGGTAGTGTAGCCAGAAAAAAAACTAACTCAGACAGATTGAGCTCAATAGATCACTTAAAAAAACTTAATTACAGTGTTATGTGCATTTATAGAGAAGCATTGGAATTTGATCCTTAATCATCCATTGTTAAGCATTAAATTCAATAGATATAATATGTAATTTCACACAAATGGAGCATTAGTCACACCTTTTTGTTTATCTAGTAACTTGTGGTAATGATTCTAAAACAGCTTTTCTTTCCTTCATTATGCTGTTTACAAAATGTTTACTAACATTTTCTTGTGTGTTTTCTGTTTACAAACTTTCATGCTGGATTTCACAGAATGCAGTGTATGCTATTGTAATATTTATTTTCATCCATGTTACACAATTTTGTATACGGTGTGTAGGAAACAAAAATTAAAGCATAAAAAATATGACGCAACCTATATTTGTCAATGTTCACAATATTCGAAATTTAAAAAGCGCGCTAACATTACATCTTATATTTAAAAAGTATGTTTACAATGAGGTTTTAATTAATTTTAATAAAAACTATTTATAGATGGCGCTTTAGTTGCATTCAGTCGCCTACACGGTGTTTATTTGGTCGGCAGTTTTATCAGAAACTAGTTGGCCCGCGCAACTTCGTCTGCGTCACATAATGAAATTTTCTCACCGTTTAAACCTTCCCTGGTCTTCTACGAATATTTCAAGATTAAAATAAGCCAAATTGGTTCAGTCGGCCTCGAGTTTTAGCGAGACTAACGAACAGCAATTCATTTTTATATATAAGATTACAATTATGATTTTTTAAAGAACAAAGGAAGTTTAATACAAATACCACTTTCCCTTCCATTACCCAATCATAGCACAAAGAGAGAGGTAGGTAGTAAAGAAATATAGCTCACTAATATCATTATAATACAATATGCAATTAACTACAAATTAATAAATTGTTCTACCTATTAAACAATTTTGTTATCAAATAGGAACACATACCTGATAATACTTTAAATGTGGATACTTTATGATGACCCTTAATATTAATACTGTGAGTTGGTCCTGTAACGCGACTCTCTGTTCATATGGAATGCCGGGAGGAAACCTCTTCAGAGATCTGTTAACATCTAACACTACCTGGAAACAAATGTGACAGTTAATAGCTTTGGAAGTGTGAGTCATTATGATCTGTTTTTATTGCATGAGAGATAAAAGCACTAAGCCATCTGATGGAACCGGGGGATGGTAGACCGCATACTCCCCGACCCACGCTGGTTCTGACCCAGCGGGGTATTTCGTGGGAGGGTGACACGCGGTCCCATTTTGGCGGGCTTCGGAAAGTCCGCCGACCGAGAGAGCCGGTGGCCGCCGGTTCGGCGTCCGGGGGCGGCGCGACGGGAAAGAGTGCCGATGACGTAACGCGTCGCGTCGTCGTTTTAGTGCGGTTCAACTCCCACATACGCCGCCCACGGGTCCGGTGATTTCCTCAAACTAAAAAAAAAAGCCTTCTGATGGAAGTGGTAACCATTACCTATGAACATTTGCAATTAAATTCTCCAGGTGGTCTATATAGAAATGTGAATTTTGAATTACTTTTGAATTCAGTAACAATTGATTATAATACTACACAAAAGTACCATAAGTTTGACAACAAAACTACAAGAAATGAATGTTTATTGTTATTTCTCAATGTATCCAAAATTTCAAGTTATACAGAGCTTATTTGCTTCCATAAACTGCACACCACTGTCTACAGGAAAAGTGTACAAAAATGACAACAGATGGTGAGTAAATCTTAAATCCTGAAGCTTAAGTAACCTTTAATATGCTTTTTAGTTTAAAACATGAACAAAAATCATGCAAATGAACAGAAAAGTGACATTCATCTTCAAGTGAATGATATAACCAGTAATCAACACTTTCTTAGCATGAATCGTCACAGTCAAGTTACCGCATATTACACAAACTGAGCTTGGAACTGAATAAGTAAGCTATGAATTGTCATTGCAAAAGAAATATACTTTTTTAATAGACTACTAATATTGTTAATTTGTAAAATGTAGTGTTATTAATTTCTTGTTATTTAAATATCAGTGATATCATAAAACATTACGGAATGCTTGCTATGAAGACTCACAATTATTCATTTTACATTATTTTAGTATTGACAAAGCAATTGACAATGAATAATAATAAAAGTAGATATGGAAAATTGAACAAACCATTTCATTGTTTTTAATTACCTGATTATATTCTGGATGTGTGGATAGCTCATCTAAGGATGGAGCTTCCGTCATCTCCTCTTTAGTGACACCAACGAGTAGCGGCCATATTGTTCTTCTGAATTTATCTGAGATTAAAAATATAAGATGACACAATGTGTAATGTAAACAGGAAAATGAAACATCAGTTTTATGTTTAATATCAAATTCATAGCCACATAAAAGTTTTACATAATGTTTTTTTCTTAATATTAACTGAGTAACACAAATGTATTGAAAAAGGACTTACCACAAATAAGGCCACCTTTACTTTTAGCTAAGCTTTGCCATTTTTCTAAATTAATATTGTCGACGTCAGAGAGACATTTCTCTATCTCTTTTCTCTTCTCCACAACCTCAGGATCTTCCAACTCCGGCTCTGATCACAACATGACACAACATAAACAGATGAACAACTTTCACCACAAAATATTCTAAATATTGCACACGAAAATGTAACAAAACCGTATAAAAATTTTGGAAAATTATTTGAATTATGGAATACACGGGTTAAGATTATGAAATCTACGGAAATATTGTAAAAAAGAACGTAATAATTTGTTTACAAGATGTAAGTACCGTCGTCGAATTTGAGTTCCGAAGGTGTCGAGATGTCATCGATATTTTTCGTATTGTTTAAGTCTATCGTATGAACACTTTTTGTTGGTGAACAGTCACCATTAACAAAACTCTTATCTACAATATCACCGTCCTTATTATTGGATTCCATTACGAAAATATTATAAATTATTCGATCGAAAACATTTCACCATTCTCTATTCTATTATTTCCAATAGCATCGCTGCCGAAATGCGTTCGACAATTTCTGCCAGTGTCACGTGACGGAAAAACAAGTTTTTGCACTTTGCAAGCAAAAAAAAATTTTTTAGAGACTACTTTTCACACTACTTTTGGTGGTTTCCTGCGACGAACATAGAATAAGTGGTTAGCTGGGTTATGTTTATAGTATATACTTAGATATACATAATATAACGAAATTTGGGTTAGTTTTAAAGAGTTAAGTTAGTTAAGTTCTACAACAGTTATAAGATAAATATATAGAAAACTATAGTTTCACATTGTTATTGCTGATAAATTTTGCAAGAGTAGCCACAACCTCCGAAAAGTATGTCAGTAAAGTAGAGAAATTGATAGGTAGAGGAATGTTTAAATCTGGTAATGAGGTATATAGGTCAAATGAATTATACAAGGGGCAGGAAAAAAAAAGATGGTCTAGAGACCCATCCTCCAGTCCACATTCACATAATGAGTGGTCTCGAATTCGGATTTTATGCAAAAATACTGGGTTACAGGAGAACCCAAGTCTAAGCCTAATTATAACAGAAACTACAGTTTTAGGTAGTTTTCTGAACTTTCTGAGGTAGTACCATGGTTTGATTGGGATTTCTCCCTGTATCGAAGCATAAAAAGATCCCTTTGTTTTACTAGACTCCTTCCAACCGGAGGCCCAAGCCTCACGGAGATACTGTATGGGTAAACTCAGGAGATCATGGCTATGAATGACGTAATGTTTCCTATCAACACCATTGGAGCAGGCATGCTTGGCAAGGGTGTCGGCACATTCATTACCTGAAATCCCGGAATGTCCAGGTATCCAAGCCAGTGTAATCGCTAGATTTTTACGATGGCACTTCAAAAGTAATTCTCTGATGTCGATTAAAATTTTTGTAAAAAGTTTGCTTCTAAATGGACTCTGCTTCAATGCATATAATGCGCTCAATGAGTCGGTGAAAATAACAGCTTTGTCAATATTATGCGTTTCTATGAAGTTCACCGCCTCATACAGACCCAAGCACTCTCCTGTAAATACCGAGCACTCCGGGGGGCACTGAAATTGCAGACAGATCCTAGAATTCTGATAATATACGGATACACCTGTTGGAGTAGCGATGGATAACTTAGAGGCATCAGAGTAAAATAGGTGCCAGCCCGACCATAGGTTGTCGACTATGGAAAGAAATTGAGAGTTGGCATTCTGTGAACCTTTATCAATACCAATATTTAAGTGAATGTCCGGCGAGTAAAACAATGTGTCATAAGAGCACGTAAAAAGAGGGAGCCCGCTTTGGTGGACTATAGGGGAAGCAAAACCTAAAAACCTACGATAACTATTTAAAATTAACGGAGGATCTTTACTTCTCCAATAGCTGTTATTATTAACAATTTGGTTTAAAACATTTAATTTTGAGAAGAGCGTATTTGGTTGTATTTTGGAATGTTTAAAAATAAAACGATCTGCCAAGAACTGTCTTCGCAGAGCATGTGGGGGTTCTCCACACTCCACCTGCAAGGCATTCACAGGCGAACACTTCATACATCCAGTTATTAACCGAAGGCACTTATTTTGGAATAGAGTGAGCTTATTGAGACAAGTTTTGTTACAGGGTTCCAATAGGAAAGAACCATAGTCCATAGAACTTCGAATAAGATTGTTGTACATGAGTTTAAGTGTATATGGATGGCATCCCCACCAAACTCCCGACAATGCTCTCAATATTGAAAATGTACGCTCACATTTCTGAAGGATGTAGTCGATATGAAAGGAGCCACGAAGTTTTGAATCCAATATCATTCCCAAGAATTTAACATGATCTGTAAATGGAATGGAGTTAGAGTCTATGCGAATATCAACTTGTGGCAGTATGCGTTTTCTAGAAAAAATAACTGCATTGCTCTTAGGTGCTGACAATGATAGCCCATGTTCCAGGAGCCATTCATTAAGTGATGCCAGTGAGATATTCATGGAAGTGGCGGCGCTTTCCAAAGAATTATTAACAACATACAGGGCTAGGTCATCAGCATACTGTAGCAGTTGGCAGTCGTTATTTAATGTAAGGTGTAAATCAAAGGTATAAAGGTTATATAAAATGGGACTCAAAACTGAGCCCTGAGGGAGGCCTTTCCAGAGTAATCTTGGGCTAGTTAGTTCACCTGCTGTTCTGAGTCTCATGGAACGTGACATAAGCATGTTGTAGATACAACGTATCATCTTATCCGGAATCCTCAGCTGGTGCAATTTTTGCCTGAGGATTGTAAGAATGACACTATCATACGCCGATGACACGTCCAAAAAAACTGCCAGTACTGACTCGTTTTGACTGAATGCAGTCCTGATGTCGGTTGTTAAGGTAGCGATGCTGTGCATAGTGCCAACTCCCTTCCTAAAACCGAACTGAGAGTCGGGTAATATGTTTTTATTCTCTACCAACCATTCTAGCCTATTTTTAATCAAATGTTCTAATAGCTTCAGTAATGTGGAAGATAGGGCTATAGGTCTGAAACTATTAGGATCATCTTCATTCTTGCCAGGTTTCAGGATGGGAATCACTATTTGAGATTTCCAGTCTTCCGGGACATATCCAAAGTCATAACAAAGATTTATAATATGTAGAAAGTGTTGATGGCATTTAGTGCCAGCTCTTGAAATAAACGAATAAGGACAACCGTCAGGTCCTGGAGCTGAGTCCTTGACCCGCGATAGGACTGCTGTTAATTCGTCAAGAGAAAATGGATCATCTAGAGGGTTAGTAGAGGTCATGTAAGAGTAGTTTAGAGTTGTCTCCTCCGGGAGAGGAACATACGGCGGGGCCAATCTTGTGACAATTGAATCTATTATATTGTCTGGGAGCCTCGAGTTGTTCCTGGGGGAATAACTACCTCGATAGCGGGCAATCTGATTCCAAACAAGTGAGATTGGAGTCGAAGGAGATAGGGATGAGCAAAAATTAATCCAACCTCGTCGTTTTTTTTTGCGGAGAGTGCGTCTACATTTGGCATTGACTCTTTTGTAGATTAACAGATTAGTGGTTGTCATGGATCTGTTATAACTCTTTTCGGCACTATTCCGGGCTTTGATCGCAACGGTACACTCTTTATCCCACCAAGGGGGGAAGAAATTTTACCGGAAGCCGCGTTTTTGAGGGGAAAACACTCATCAGCTACCTGTGAAAGAGTAATGGTGAAGGAAGATATCAATGAGAAGTCTGGGTTCTGATTGTTGTATTGTGATGGCATCAGACTAAATTTTTCATCCAGTCTCTCAGAGTACGTGTTCCACGCTCCATCATCCCTATCTGGAAGGCGATATTTTAAAAGTGGTGCAACTTCCTTATACCGGATGCTCTTTTGTGGCATTTTGATTAAAATGGGGTAATGATCGCTTCCCAAGGTCAAGTTAAAAAGCTCCCAAGTTAACGTATTACAAATATCCAGCGAGCATATAGTAAGGTCAACACAACTCTTATTCTGTCCGGGACTGATTTGCCGAGTGCTATTGCCATCATTTAAGACACACAGATTCAAATCATCCAGGATGTCGACCAAACCATCGCCAACTCCGTCACAGTGTTCTGAACCCCATCTGTAATGGTGACAGTTGAAGTCCCCCATCACCACAAACGGTTGCTCTAGGTTAGATAATATATTTCTAAGTGTTGTTAAGTGAGAAATATCAGGGCGAGCTATGTACACTGACACGAAGGTAATACCATTGAGTTTCGCACCAACAATATTTATATCATTGGTGTTCGGTAGAACAGGGACAGAAGTAGACGGTAACTTGTTGGTCGCAAGCAAGGCACATCCACCGTAGCCGTCTGGCCTGTCACTTCGGTAGCATTTATAGTTTTTAATATTAAAATTATGTTTAGGTGTCAACCACGTTTCAGCGATCGAACAGATAGCTGGTGAGTATGTATTTATTAAATTTATGAGTTCGTTTTTTTTGTGTGAAATGCTTCTAACATTCCACTGTAGAAGGATTATTGGGATTACTTGATCCATAGTTAACGAGAGAAAGAAGAGAGTGGAGTTTACTGGCAACGTTTTCTGGTAGTTCATGAGAAGAATTTTTAACTATAGGGGTTATTATAGATATTAATAGGTCTATTATTTCGTTGGCTTTGTATAAGTTCTGGTTATTTGATTGTAGGGCACATCCATTTTGTGAAGGCTCAAAAGAGTAGTCTTTGATGAGCTCATAATGAGCTTTTTGATCATATCCAGGGGAGAGAGGGGCGTGAGAACGAGGAGTTTTAATTATGGTTTTTTTGTACGAATTAGGCATAGACCTGCTAGTAGTTTTATGCGATGGAGGTGTTAAATTAGGATAAACTATGTGAGAACCCTGTGCTCTAGTGGTTTCGGCATAGGTACGAGTTACTTTAGGTGTCTGTTTTTCCGCTTCTTCGTATGAAATGTTTAATTTGGCCATTATGGCTTTTATAGTTTTTTGCCGGCCCATCTCAGGGCAATCGGCACCGTTTGCGAAGTGGTTACCTGAGCAGTTGATGCAGAACGCAAGCTCAGCATCCACAGAACAGCCACTACCAGGATGGTCGTGGCCACATCTGAAGCAGCGAGGTTGACTTCTGCATTGAGTCTTAGTATGACCGTAGCGGCAACAGTTGAAGCACTGGACAGTTGGGTATGTGTATAGTTCAACCGGTATGGAGGTGTAACAGAAAAATACTTTTTTTGGGAGAACTTGACCGTCAAATGTTATCACAACTGTTTGGGTTGGTTTCCAAACAACGGTGCCTTCTTCGATTGTCCTTCTGCTAATCCTCCTAGCTTTGATTATTTTGCCGCATCCAGAAGGGACTTTGGCGTATTTAATTATGTCTTCTTCGGACCAGTCATCAGGGACCCCTCTGACAACGCCCATGCGAGTGATATTGTAGGTCGGAATGGTAGCCTGAAATTTATTAGTTTTAAGGATGTCATTAGTGATGAATGCGTTAGCATCCTCCGGGGAATTAAATTCGATCGCTAGTCTGCGTCGACCAACGCGTTTGATGCCGTCGGGTTTAATATTCGCGATATTATGCTTCAGCATTAGCAAACCGAACTTAATTGGATGTAATATGCCACTGGAGGATGAGTCATCGTCGGTGCGGGATACTTGGACTATATAGGGAGGATTGTCCATAACTGAATATTTTTGCCTACCGACAATAATCTTCGGCTGTTTCGGTGGATTTGATGAGTTATCATTCTGATCACGTAACCGTTTTCTTTGCTTTGGCGCGTTAGATGAAATTAAAGAAGTCGGGTTAGTGTCATTAAAGCTCTCAGTGAGCATATTATTCGTGAAACGTTCATGTTTCTCAAGAGGTATAGAAAAAGTTTGGGGGTAGTTAAGATTATCCGCCCGTTCTTGCGGAATATCAGGTGGTTCTTTTTTGCTCATTTTAACAGCCTTACAATAGAATTATATTAACGAAAAACAATATACATACACCAGGTACAGCACACAATACAACACAAAACACAGAAACCAAAAAAAATACTCAAAAAACAAAAATTCAAACGGTTAAATTCTGAACACTTGTTGTTGCCACCAAGTTAACAGCAGAAAAAAAAAAAGCAAAAAAAAAAGCAAAAAAAAACCCACCATTCTCTTCTTGGCGATGATGCCAAATGCCAAAATTTTAAGTGTCAATCAGCTGTCAATGCTGTCATTTACATTTGACAGATAATTGTTTGTCAAAATGACAGTTGACTCAAAGAATAATTGTCAAAAATAAAAGTGTTACCACAAATAAACTTAAAGATCCTTTTTTTCTTTTCTCATGTAACTTCCACAGATGGACAAAGATAATGAATAATCCCATTAAATCTCATCAAATGGTATATCCTGTTTTGAAAATAATATTAAGAAACTTTGATTAATATTATCCAAAGAAAAATCTGTTTTAATCGGTGGGAATAAATAACAAGTGCATTAAGTATTTACAAAAAGTAGAACGGTGCTATGATTTTCACAACCACCATTCATCTCATATACACCCATTCACTTATTACACCGGATTAAAAATTATTAAATAACATTTAATTTTTCCATAGTTTACAGGAAAATTGTTTAAATCGCAACACCAGAAATTAATTAAAGGCCGTGTTAAAATAACCTTTGCCTTAAGATATGGCAACAAAAAAAAATCGTTTTCTGCCGGAATTGGCGGGAACACGAAAAAATATCGTAGGAAATATTTTTTTATAATTTTACAAATCTAAAAAATCTCTGCAGGTAACAAATTTTAAAACTCACTAATTTGGTTCCTATTGAACATCTTAAATACTTCAATATTGAGTATCTTAAAAAGGTTAAAATTTATCTTACAGTTCAAATGAAGAAAAGCAGAGGCGAAGAGTATTAAACTTGCCCGAGAAGTCTACCTAACAGATTTTGGCTGGTAACATAAAATCTAGTGTGTTTTCATAACATGAAGAATATCGTATGAGATTCTTATAAATATTATTCTTGTTAACAAGGTAAGTACCTCCTAGTGTAACAAAATTATCTCCTGTAATGCTTAAGTTTTAGCGTGCCCGCACAACTAAAATAGTATTAACAATACTTTTAAAGGAATTTAGCTCCGATGTTGCCAACGTGGAGCTTATAATTTTACACTTGGGGCTGAAATGGATATAGCGTGGTCGACCCAGTAAACCACACAACTGGGAACGTCAATTTTCGCTAGATGATGAAACTGGAATCGTTCAATCGATCGCCCGGAGTTCGTTCGGAATCAATACATGCTTTGGTTGGCTATCTTATAAAAATATTTTTACAAAAATCTGAATTAGATTTTTACTAATCCACTCAACTGGAATCGGTATCAAAATTGGTTTGTTTACTTTTGCCAAGTCTGTGATAGGAGCCAAATTGAGCATGACGTCACGTTAGTTCAGTAACTTGTTTTACATATTTGAATCGTCTCATTTTTACGGATATAATAGGTATATTGTTGCTGCAAATGCCATACAGCTGATACAGCGTAGTTTAATAAAGATTTACGTAAAATATTAGGTTTAATTAAAAATCTTAATTAAATTAATTGAAAAAAAAAAAATTAACAAGACACTCAAACACGGTTCTGATTTCGAACGAACTCCCAGTTTCGTCATAGAGCAAAAATTGACGTTGATATCTCACACAGTTGAACAGCACTGAAACCTCCAGCCGCTCACACTTAGCGTCCGAACCCCAGCTGAGGCCAGAACCCAGTACGGGGGTTATACGGGACAGCGCAACGAATTATGGATTACAGTACCGAGATAGGAGATAACGTTGTTTTCATGCTTAATAAAATGTGTAGTTAAAGTATGCAGAAAAAACAATAAAGGATTGAATACAATAAAAAAAATACTCTCCCATCGTTTGAGTAGGTTTCGCATGAAAGCGTAACAAACACACCTACATTCACATCACAAATAAATTAATAAATCACATTTGGGGCTTTCTTGTTTTAAAATTTGATGTTGAGAAATAATCTGCTTTAATTCTGGCAATACCCGAATATTGTCAAGATTTAAAATATTTTACACATTATTGTCGATATTGACAATATGCCCCGCAAATCAATAATAGTCTTGTTAATACTCTAAATATTGACAATACTATTTTAGGTGTGCGGGCACGCATTGATGCGATTCGGCGACCCAATGTGTTGCGACCCGGGCTGTAAATTTTCGGCAACTGTTTATTTTAACTTTTTGACACTAGTCTGCACTAGACACGACGATGTTAGACACATGTTAGACAACACTATTATATTTAAAATGTCATAAAACCAACGTGATTTATAAAATATTTGTAAAAAAATATCAGATAAATAAAATTCTAAACCAACATGGATCAGTCGTCTCAATCACAAAATTACGATAAACGTGTCACAAAAATTGAAGATATTATCTATATGCAAAAAGGTGAGGGAAATTTTAATGTACGGCAAGTCGTGTTCAGTCTACCATCAGAAACTGAACAAAGTTCATCCGCAGCTAGTGCTGCAAGGAGTTTAGAATGCGATCTTTACAAATTTAAACCCCTCAGTATTAAAAAGAAAATCAAGAAAAGATCAAAACGCCGAAAGAGTCCCTTGCCCGATGCCGTGTCTTGGCCCAGTGATTCCGATATAACAGTGCTAAGAATGAAAAAGTGCCTAACAAATGATGGTTTGAACAGTTATGATGGAAATATTATTCTAGGAGATGGTTTTCACCAACCAGACACTTCATCGATGGTCAATTTGGCTACACTAATAAAACAATCAAGGAATCCTTCTAAGCACAGCATTAATTTAGAGGAATATCTACTGCCATTAACATCATGGGAAAAATCTGATAAAGAAAATAAGCCGTGTGATTTAGAAAACGATAAAATGAGTAATCCATTTGAGCCGAAACATGATTTAAAAATTTATAACGCCGCATGCAGTCGCATAGAAAATTCCGATATTTACTGTCCCAACGAAAGCGCGGCAAATCGTACGAAATCAAAGATGGCGAAATTTTTGCGTCTGTACTTCTGTCCGTGTTGTACTTGTTTATACAGAATGGAGAAAAACGATAAAATAAGGGAAGAACATTCGGTATACTACGCTCAATGTCATTACTAAAAATCGAGTTTATTTTAAAACCTAAATAAATAAAGTTGAAACGTAAAACTAATTCATTGATTGGGGTACAAATTTATAACAGTATGTGTCTTTAATAAGATATAGGTATAGGTCCTTTAAAGTAGTAGATCCTAGTCCATGACTCTGTGGATGTTTTCTCACTTGTGTTGTGTATAATTTTCATAGTAGGTAATTTGTATCTTTGAATAATCTTTGTCTCAGTAACATACCATTAATGGTCCGCTGCTAAGTTCAGGCTTCCTCAGTAGAAGGAATAAGTTCAGAGTAATCAACATGAGACAATGAGCATTGCCTTGGTCTGTTCTGGCATCAAATTCCCGTTTGTTTGTCACAACTCTTCACTAAACTATACTCAGCATTCTTAAATAATATTAAATCTGAAACCTACAGCAGATATTAAACTGCACCTCCATATCAATCACAGTTAAACTTCACTCTATCACGTTTAAATTGCTCTTCCGGTCGTAACGACATTTAAATAAATGCCCGTAAGTGTGTCTATGGGACGCAAAATTGCTACAAACAACATGAATGTATCTGCTAAATAATTACACTTACTTTATATGTTACAAATTTTCGAAACACCGGAAAACAATGGTTATGTTTTTCAGTGGAGGTCAAATCGACCTACTGCCATCTATCCGCAGCTAAAACATTTAAAAGTTAACAAGGATGATACCTACTACTGTGTTTAAAGTTATTAATTGTAAGCACTTGAACACTAAAACTTCATCGCCTATCGAACCTAGTGATCTAGGACTGAAATTCATCATAATTTCGTTGCACAACGTCAACATCCCATTTTCTAGAGATCCCAGTATAAAAAAATATTTTGCTTTTTATACCACTACTAGATGACCCTCGCAACTTCGTCTGCGTCACAAAGGGGTTCAAACAGTACTCTTAATGCTGTTGCGATAATATTTGCGCGGCCCGGGGAGTATTCATGTTTTATACTCGTAATAACTTCTAAACGAAAAGTCCGATTGGAATAAAACAAAAAGTAATTTACTTCTACATTAATACTCTTGATAACAAAATACTTTATTTGGATAATTTAGTTAGATATATGCTGTCGCGGACTTTTTTGTTTGTCTTCAAAAGACCTAAAAACCCGTAGTACATCATTTTGTTCTATTGTCAATAGTTTTTGCAGCGTACGCATAAATAGGTTTTCGATTATTCACTTGTGTTACATATTCGATATTATCATACGGATCCCTAATTTTTTTCAAAATAAAATATAGCCTATAACCTTCCTCGATAAATGGACATTCTAACAGTGAAAGAATTTTTGAAATCGGACCAGTAGATCCTGAGATTAGCGCGTTCAAACAAACAAACAAACAAACTCTTCAGCTTTATAATATTAGTATAGATTTCTTTCCCTGAAGGTTTCGGGGCGGGCGCTTAGTAGACCGAGCGTATAGCTCGTGAAGCTCTCTGAAAATATATGTATAGATTTCAAATACCGGTTTTGCCACCTCATCTTTTAAAGTGCATCGCCATATTGGAAAAATATACATTAAATAGACAGATATCCTAGTAAGAATATTAGACACCTAATAGATATTCTCTACCTATATGAGTGGGGTTACGTCGGGTAAGTATTCAATAATTCCACATTTCTCACCTTTACTAAATGTACTACTTTACTTTACATTATCTATACTTCTCAAGTTTATAGCTAAAATTGAATCAGTTTTGCACGAGTGCTGAGATATTCTACTTCCTTATCGCTTTTATTAAATTACATTCAAATATTCTCCGCACAATAAATATGAAATAAAATTAACGAACCCAAAGAAAAGGTTTCTAAGTAGGCGGTGTAACAATATCTTGGGACCAAACAAAAGATTTACGATGCACCGACTCGCGTACAACGTTCGATACGTTAATAAAAGCAAAATAAATAATACCATTTTAGTGAATTCGTTCGATCCGCGTACCTAAAATTGCCAAACGTTTTCTTTCTTTAGCCCACCAAGTCAGTCGACCCGTGCCATGTTATAAAGCTGGGAGAAAGCACTTGGCCCGAACAGTTTCGTTTCGACAGACCATTGGCGCGTTTCGTTCGTTTCGCGCGCTTTTTGACGTAAACACAAAATTAGTGTTGTAATTTTTACACGGATATATTTTTTTTTCGGTGCGTGACAATGGAAACTAGGTAAATATACTTTTTGTATGACAAAACCACTTCATTAGCCGCAATAATTATTGTATTTTATTGCCACAGAAACAATCTAATTTACGTCCAAACTGACACTAAGTGGTTACTATCGGTCATTGAAAACAGCCCACAAAGGATGTCCAGAATTTCTACTTTTAGTAATCATATAAAATATCATTATTTTTGAGAAAATTAGAAATTTTAATCCCTAATCCTTAAGATCTGGGACCTACATCGACGATCATAAATAGAAATATATTCCTAATAGGTACCTACCTTAATTAAATATATTGTTTAATTTAGTCCTTCTTGGTTAATTAATTTACGAATTCATAATGCAATTTAATTTGGAAAAAAAAAACGTCCAAACGAATAAATTACATTATGTATTAATAAATAATTAAATTTCGAATTACTTATTTACTTAACTACAAATCTGGTAAACTTCAAAATATTATCCTCATTGCAATGTATCACTCACTCTACCTAAATATACATTTTACCTAAATCAATAGTCAGGAAATAAAACTACGGTAGTAAAAATGTATAGAAAGTAACGTGTCTCACAAATTGCTTGTCATTTAACAAAAAAGTAATTGTAAAGCACTGTGTTTGCGGATACTTACCTAAAACATACGTATTACAAGTATACTTACCTACTAGAAATAATAGAATTAAATTGTGATAATTGTGAATTAAATTGTGTTTATCACAATTTAATGTCTCAAATTGAATCTCTCAAGCAAAACCACAACCACTAAAATTAATTAACACTTTTAACACATTAATACTCATAAATTAACTAAATAAGTAATAGATGTCTACACAGGTCTTATATTTCTTGTTTACATGTAGTCTATTGTCAGTCATATAATGTTAATTTCTAATAATTTCTCGTGCAGACATGAGAAATCGCTCACTTTCTCATTGTGCCAACATTATTATAAGTTCGGTCCGTGGAGTGCGGTCGAAATGAATTTACTCTTCATAATTAAAGCTCCCACGAGTTGCATAACACTCTCGACAACAGATATTAAATGTAACTACAACCTGTCTGAGCCTACAGCTTATAAGACTACAACTTAAATTATGCTCTGCTGATTTGAGTTTGAATCTCATTTTCGTGGAAGACCAATACCAATATTGTTTACGGCGATATAAAGGAACCCGTATTCCATTTTGGTTAAATTTATAAGAACATTCCTTCCTAGTTAAGCCTTTGTTGAGTGCCTACTACATACTAATGAACTATGCTTGGTATTTACATCACCACTTTTTCTGAAGTAAATAAGATCAAATCAAAGTAGGACACAATATTGGAGTCCTACCTATTAATCATATTATACATCTTTTATTTAATGTAAAGTCTTATTTCATAATTTATTTTTTGCGTCATTCACATAATGAAGCTGACTTTCGCTGTCGATGTATTTTAATTTGCAATTATAAAAGTGCATAGTTATTGACTTCCTTATGCATTAATCTGATTAATCTTTACATTTTTTGTTATAACGAGAATCGTTACTTTGTAATAACTTTCAGAAGGGTTCAGTGACTCCAGAATGCTTTCAAAATAAACCTTCCTTTTTCCTCAATACCGTTCGTAAAGAAAGAAACCCTACCTAATTATTTTTACGAGAATTCACCGATAAAATTTTCGATAAGAACATAAAGGTCGTATTTTATGAAGTACCTACCTATTTGAGAACAAATATAGAGACATATTTTGAAAACGCTATAAGGAAGCCACCATGATTGATTGCAGTGCTCAGTTTGTTTTAGTAAGAGGCACGACACCTTGCAATCAAGTCATCTATCTCACTAATAACAGAAAACAATTTTTTATGATTAAATTAATCAATGAAGTTCAAACAACGACAATCTACTAAAGATTTATTCAGAACCAATTTGAAAAATATTTTGGTTCTTTTATAAATCATTAACAACTCAATGATCTACAAAAAAAACCGAATTGAGATATTATTTAAATTTTGATGTTGTCGATCATTAAGCTTCATTACCCTAATATTAATTGAACGGGCTATAAATAATTATTGGCAAGAACGATGTTAAATTGATTTCAAAACTTTATTAGGACAACTATTAAAAAAACTAGTCCATAACAGATTGATAGATTGACTTGATGACTTTTTACTACTATCAAGGTAGATGTATTGCATAACGGATCTAGATTATGAAATAAATATTTCGGCGGCACAGTGATCTAGGTTTAGCTTAGCACTGTATTCCAAGGATAAATATTAAATAGTTGTGGCGACCAATAATAAACGCGCGCGATCCTGAATCGCGGTTACAACATTTGCAAAAATCTTCGCATATATACGACGTCTGAAATCTACTACAGGGGGCTTCGGCCTGACCGGGCATACACTACCTCGCCCGGTCGGAGATCTCCCTTTGTCCTAATATCATCTGTACCCACAATTGGTCGCCACATACTAAAGAGCTATAATTCATCATCTATATTGCTACAACTTTTTGCTATAATTTTTAACTTGTTTGAAGAGTATTAGTTAACATCAAACAGGTTTTCTGAGTGAACCGTAAAATTTTAATCATTTCTTTAAAAAATGAACTAAAGAATATTGATTAAAACTCTTAAACTTTACTTTGTGTACTCCCACCAAATTATGAAATCGACTTGTACCTATCTAAAATAATTAATTATTTATCCACCAAAAAGAGCATCTATCTTTATGGCTATAAATTATTATTTCAATGTTGTGTCATAGGTACATACTAACAGTTTTGGCTTGGCAGTTTAGCGAACTGAAAATAATGCTAATTATTCTGTCTTCAAAAAAGACAATAATTAAAATTAACTTAATTAAAAGCACACGCTGTATAATAGTCGTAATGTTTTAACACACATCGGCCAAGTTACACTTAATTATGCCGTATCTATTAACAACGTAATCTTCTTAAGTCGCTCATTTTATTGTCTAATATGTAAATATGCGCGTAATGAGTAAATAGGAAAGTGTTGGGAGATCTTACGCAATGTGCCGCAACATCAAACAAGCGTGTTTTGCATAGCGTTTTTGTATGCGTTCGGCGTTTGTCAGCGCTCGTGCACAGGGTGTTACAAATTGCAATTTAAAATATAAGTTTTAAAAAAATTGTGTGACACCAATAGGCATGTGAATATTTTACGGTAGTGTTACATTTATGACGGTGTTTTTTGTTATTTTTTAGTAACTGCGAAACAAAAATTTTTTTTGACAGCAACGACCTTTGAAATCGCTATTATATAAACTTCTATCTGTGCGAAGACATTTATTTTTTATATTCAAAAGTAACAATGTTTCTAAGACATAGGTAGGTTAATGGAATTTTATAACAATAGAAACTTTCAATGTGAAATCTTCCTTGGATTACGATATTATTTAAGTATGATAACTACTTTGAAAACTTCATTAACAAAAGCCTTTTAAATTACCTCCATAAACTCAAAGCAGTTACGGAAATTATTTTCCCACCTAAATGACATTTTATAAACTTGTTTATGTCGTAAATAATCTAAATACTTAACGCAATAAAGTAATCATGTTTACAAGAAAATATAAATTTAAAAACATTACTCGTTACAACAGAAACAGTTATTTAATTCGGATCATAAATTTTATTGCGACTTGTTCTTTAGATGTACACTTTACGATTATTTTTGCAATTTGTATTAAATTTGCATAAATTTTGCTCTATATTTAACATTCATTTCGGAACACAAAATATTACCTTCAAAGTATAGTCTTGTGGAGTTTTATATTTTACTTATTTTCATAGATAGAATGATTCAAGAGGAAGGTTTATGTGTATAATACAAGTGTGATATTGTAAAGAAACACTGATAATTTTAGCAGTTTTTGATGTAATGCCGTAAATAAGCAAGCTCTGCAATAGTCAATAACTGAATTACATTGGTGACGTAGGAGAAATTGCGCAAGGGATTCTGAACCCTTTTAAATACCATTGTAGAACCTACGTTAGTAGATAATCTTGTAATTTAATAATCCCTTTTAAATATTATGTAAGTAATTATACTAGCACGTGAGCTAAAGCGGTAAGAGAAAACCTATAAAAATCTTCATGGTAGAGTAGGCCGTGTGAAGCTCCCAACATGGACAATAGTAAACTACTAAGAACTATAGTACGCATTGGTCTGGTATGAAACTATGTACATATATTTGTAGTTAACACATTAAACCAGGTTATAAACAAGAAACCTAACCCAACCAAATAATGATACGCAAACCAGAAGCTATTTCACGCTTCGAGTGATATTGCGCAACGGTTCAACTATCAAGTGGATCTCGTTTAACGCAGATTACGCTGATCTTGCGCTGACGTTACGCTGCGTTACGTCCGCATTCAGCATATGTAGGGGAACAGGAATATTATATGGGCACGTTATGCGTGATTTTAAGTAGGTCGGTTTTTATTGAGGTAAATATTCTTTAGGCTATTGGATGGAGTAGGTTATTTTCTGATGAGGTGTAATTTTCTTAACATACCTATTTAAGCTGTGAAAGTTATGGCTACCCTAAGTCTGGTTTGTTGATATTTTTTTTGTATTATATTTAATGTAGAATGGATAAACGGAAGGAGACTGAGACGATAAAGTTTTAAGATGTTTTAAATTTCATTTCAATTAGTGTTGTTGCCTACAGGCAAATAAATAAAGATAAAGTTCAAACAAAAACGCATCACCCTGTATAAGCCAATTAATATTATTGATCACCATAACAATATGACATCGCGAACAATAATAACGTTTTTAAATTCACATGATTGAATAATAACTATTTAAGAATAGACAAAAGACGACTGGTGTCGCCCATTGTTAGTACATAATTTGTTTATATCTCAACATGTCTTGCGACTTGTGAAATTGATTGATGTAGTTAAATTTTCTAATAGGTGACTAAACTGTTTTACTTTTTATGCTAGCTGATTCGTGCAACTTTGTGTGCATCCGAAATAGGCAGGTTTACCCTTTGTTTTTGAGTCAGTATATATACACCTTGGGTTAAATTATGGGACTTTTCGTACGGATTCCTAACTATTTAAATATAAATAGCCTATCCTTCCTCGATAAATAGACTATCTAAAAATATATATTTTTTTTTAAACGGACAAATGGTTTTTGCGATCAGTGTGTAAATCAGTACCAGTAATATAAAATGTCCAATGACATGTACTAAACTAATAGTAAATACTTATTTTGTGGTAATAATAAGCCTAAGTGAAACTCACATTGGAAATTTAAATGCCAGTGACACACGTGCGAGTTACACTTCACACATGCCTTATTACAAGTTAATGGATTAACGAAACCACAATTCTGTCATAACCAGTTAGTAATGTCATGTGTGGTTTGTACAGATAACTTGTGCACCTTGACTTCGATGTATACATGTTTCAATGTATAGAACGGTTTATAGTCTACCTATAAACTTTCCAGGTATTCTGATTTATGATGATGAAGTGTCCTAACTAATAGGCCTTGCAGTAAGAACACTCTGTTTCAACTCTCGCAAGCCAACTTACATGCTCTGCTATTATGAGCTAAAGTATGTTATATGTAGGTATGCTGTAGCCTGTAAGCTTACTACAACGCCTCTCTAAAGTGTGATTCTAAATAACCAATAACAAAATATCCGTTGTTGACTCCACAAAATAATTCTCTAGAGTTTCATTATTACCAAAGAGGTAAATATTACTAAGAAAATATTAAGCAACATTTTATTACATTTGGTAAGGGAAGTTATACAGCATAAAAAATTAGATAACGATTACAAGCCAAAAGCGATTATTTCCGCTTAAACAAAGGGAAATCATTCGAATAATTACGAAGGAGAAACGATCAATAGGACGAGGGTATTTAATAGTATTTATCGATGATATAATAAATTTATTAACACGAAAAAATACATAACTCGGAAAGAAACTAATTAATCGATTTCGACAGGATACAGAATCGATGCTTTGTACCGATATCGATTAATCGAAAGGAAATAATTATTATTGTCCTTATCATGAGTCACTACGTATCGAGTCATATTGGTTCAGGGTCGCTGAAAGTTCTGACGGATTAAATTATCTTGAAAGATCAGTTGTCTAGAAACATTATCAGTATTATTATCTAGTATTGAGACCGGATCTTAAATAATCATGGCTATTGTTTCCACGCATTAATTTATACAACATTGACATTCAATCACATTTTATGTTAGTAATAAACTTGCTACTTCATTATCTCTTATAATACCCAAGGTTCAAATATAGAGACTCAATAATACTTTCAGTCTCTTATCAAATACGTCGTGAATGAAAAAATGACACTACAAGTTAATTTCTACAGACATCACCACTTTATGCAATGATTTTGGCTGTGAGTTCCAGTTTTGAAAATGTCGTAAAATTTCCTCTCGAAACCGACTTTTTTCGAGTTCGCTAACTCTTACTACTGCTCCAAAATTTTATATAATGGCGCATTTAGGTATACATACAAACAGTGCCATTGCCAACCGAATTCAAGGCGGACAAAATGAAAACTACGTTTATCGTAAGACTATTTAACTAATCACAATGATCTTGCGACACTTGAATACTTTCGACAATGTAACGATACGAAATGAATCAACGTCTACAATTAACGATTGTCCACAGTCTATTGACAGTAGACATCGTGGGCCGAGGCTCGTGACGACACTGACACAGATGTCGACCGATCTATACACAAGATACACAGGTTGCATTCAGGCATTGTGCTGATTGAAACAGTCCTTGGGCGCGTAGGTGGACTGCCGTTGTTTGATGGGAATGAATCGGATAGTGTTTATGTAACTTGATGGCCTGCGATTTAGCTTAATCCTTTGAATGAGGCCTTCATGGAAGTGATCTCAATGAAAGATGTTGTAATGGTAGTAACAGTTAAGGAACGCCGGAGTTTTCAGATGAAGCAATTTGGAAATGATTTCGTGAAAAGCGAAATTCAATAGGCCAATTAATTACTACCTTGGCAAAAAAGATAGTTACTCCACTAGCCACATTGTTCACCTATTTATAGTCGTAGTCTATGAACCTTGATGATGTTAAACTTGTTTTTGGTAATCACTACACCCCAAAAACACCTATAACCGCCTTAAAACTAGTTTTGGAGTAATTTTCCAACTCTCATTACGATTATGACATTCAATAAATCATGACAGTTTAGTAATCGAAAACAGGATGGCCGCGTCAATTATTACAGAATTTATATCAAATATTTCTTGTAATTTATGTACAACCTTTAACATTTACTTTAGATTGATCAATTGGTTATTAAGTAATTAGAACGATCGTTAAATCGTGTGTGAAATTACATGTTAGCGTGTTAAAGGGATTAGGTCGGTCAGTCGTGACCTAAGGGCTTAGGTTTAGCTAGCATGCTCAATTTAATATAGGCTTTCGTAACTCACTACGGTGCTTATATGCTAAATCACACTCAATATACCTACAATCTAAATTTGAAACAAAGCCTTTTGAAGACAGATAACCAATTGATTCAGTAATCTGAAATAGTTTTAAGAGTAACGAGCGCCACGAGACCAAATTTTAAAGTAGCCAATCCATTCAAAACTGTTTACAAATTACCTACAAATATAAAAACTTCTAAATAATACGACGGAATCGTTAACCTCTGCTCTTTGAAATGAGAAAATCAAATCAATGACCGAAACCAAACCGTCTAAATTTGATGCAAATCGATGAGCGCTGGAACGAAATGTGGAATCGCGTGGTCAGCCGCGAATATGCTACGGTGAGATTCGATATTGTTATATAGACTAGTACTAACCGCGTAGCTTCGTCTGTGTCACATTTATATTCAATTTTGCGACTATTTTTTTTGTGAAGCTTATGTTTACAATTGTCATCCCCTGATTTAGATTTCTGGCACATGAATTTTCTTCCAAAAACTCTTTCTTAGTGATTGTAGAATATCAATCAATAAATTTTAGTTCTTTCATAAAAAAAATAAAATAGGACCTTCATGGAACAAAATAATAGGTACTGTTGGCACACGACCATATCCTAACACAATGTGATTCACAAGTTGTGACTGGTGTGAAAATACTTGTTCGAGATTCAAATCTATATCGTCTTACAAATTATGAAACGATTTCCATAGTTATTATTGTAACTACAATGCAAGAATGTAACATGCATTAATTTAATGAAGGAGTATAGCTGGGATGTAATGTTTGGTAGAGTAGACTGGCTAATAGTGCATGCTCTTTCATAAATAGGTATTTTGTTTAATGAAAAGTAATTTAAGGAACAAGTTGAAGAATTTTGTTATCTAGAAGCTTATTCCTTTTTATAAGAAGATTAACTAAACGACAAACAATAAAATAAAATCTACAGCTTCATAATATCACACATAATTATATTCACCAAACTAAAGCTCTGTAGAACAAGATTACGCAAATGAAAGTGAAACGTGATAACAGCACATGCCGTTACACAAAGCCTCGCGCTGATCAATGGTCGAGCGGTGACTTTGCTAATAATGCTCCATGATAAAACGATTCGCACTCGGCCTCTTCGTAGCGAAAGTAATTCGAAAATGGAATGACTGTGGAAATCCTTCATTAGATTCACACTTATACTTGTGTAATACTCTGCAAGTCAGACTTGGAAAATTACAAGACGTATTTAGTCTCAGGAGAGGTGGGTAATGGAACGAAAACTTCTGGTTTAAGTGCTACATAATGTCAATTGACATCTTATAAGGAAGATTTCGTTAAGTTAGTACTAGAGTTAGTAAGAAGTAATAGTGGAGATTCGTTAGATGCAAGGAACAGATAAGAGTAAAGGCCTAGGCCACTGCAAATGGAAGTCGATTTATGATCTATGGTGCCTGATTACTGCCTCAGTAGTTGACTTTTTTGTAAAATATAGGTACTTCTACTTTCTACACACCGGAATGATACTAAGAGTCTAAACTTTCCAACATCGTACGGCTTACCATATACTACGTAACTCAATAATTATTGTTATCTTTATATTGCAATTGGTAACTGATGCGTGGTATATTTAACTGCCAAAACGTGATACACAGAGGTAATATACACAATAAATGCATTTTTCCTTTCGAAATAGACTACATCTGAAGGTCGGTGCTAATCGCGAAGGAAGACAAAAACACTCGAGATTGCTTGTTCATCGGAACACGAAATATTTCAAGTTTTTGTGAGAACACGATAAAAACAAAGGAATTTGAAGTATTTCTTTTCAGGGCTTTGTGTGTTACATAGTTAGAATTCTCGATAAATTCGAACTGTAGGAAATGTTGGATCTTCGTTTTTTTCTTGCCATATCGAATATATTA